>OX463236.1:37042502-37642502 GCA_949820135.1 Sylvilagus floridanus
GATGAGACCATCCGTTGCTTTTAGCTAAGTTCTGGTAATGTAGGATGATTTTGAGTTCAGGAAGAGTCATAGCATAGTTTAAACATTGAGTTTGTTAATAATTTTCCTTAACAACAATGTGGAACTGGAGAATTTGTGAGATGGAATATTTATTTATTTAAAGATAGGGGGAGTGGCATTGTGACGCAGCTGGTTAGGGCCCCAGCCTACAGCGCTGGCATTGGGTAGTGGTTCGAGTCCTGGCTGCTCCTCTTCCAATCCAGCTCTCTGCTGTGGCCTGGGAGAACAGTAGAGGATGGCCCAAGTCATTGGGTCCCTGCACCCATGTGGGAGACCTGGAAAGAACCTCTGGGCTCCTGGCTTTGGATCAGCTCAGCTCTGGCCGTTGCAGACATTTGGGGAGTGAACCAGCTGAATGGAAGACCTCTCTCTCTCTCTCTCTTGCCTCTCCTTCTCTCTCTGTGTATCTCTGACTTTCAAACAAATAAAATAATTCCTAAAAAAAAAAAGATGGGGGAAGGAGGAAAGAGAAAGAGAGAGAGAGAGAACCTGCAAAAGACAGAAAGACAGGGATGGGCCAGGTTGAGGTTGGCAGTCAGGGACTTCTTATTCCAAGTCTCCCATGGGGGAGGCAGGGACTCAAGTACTTGTGTCATCGGCTGCTTTCCTGGTTGTGCATTAGCAGGGAACTGGAAGTGGAAGTGGAAGTGGAGCCAGGACTTGAGCCCAGACACCCTGATATGGGGTGAGGGAATCCCAAGCGATAGCCTGACCCCTACACCAAATGTCATATGGAATAATGAAAAGATGAGTGTTATATAAGTTCTTTTCCTAATTCCAGCCAGTGAGTTTTAAACTGAATTCTACAGGAGACCACCGACAAGGATTTCTTCATTCTTAAACAAAATATAAAAATAAAAAAAACAAAGTTCCCTTCCATCCTTCTTTTCTACCATTGTCAGTGCATTAACTCACCCTCTCGGGCACATCACCTTTTTTCCTTGTCTTAAAAATTATTTTTCAGGCATCACAAAGGCAGCAAAATTGAAATGCATTTGTGTCCTTTTCAAGAGTGAAGAAGGCATTCCCAGAGGATATCCAGTACTTTTCTCCCTGGAATGTTGAGAAAATGTGGAGGATTGAAGGAAGATAGTAAAGGGACCTATATGACTGCAAAGCTATATTTCACTTGAAATGAAATATGAACTCTAAATAGAATACAGAATTAGGTATGTGTATTGTAATCCACTAGAGTAGTGCAGGAAAACTGTAGAAGATAGACACTGAAAACTTCAGTAGCTAAATTAAAATAAAATACACAAAAATATTTAAACAGTTGAAAGAGAAGAAGAAAGAAATTTGAAAAAGACATATTGTACAAACAGAACTTAATAATAAAATCACTATATACATTCAAGCTTCTCAAATTATTTGCATTAATTAGGTATAGTTTTTGTATTCAAATAATACCTCAATAAAGCTGGAAAAAATAACATGATATTCACCCAGTTCAATGATCACATAAAATCTAAGAATCCTAAACAATCTCTGTGTCTCCCTCTCTCTCTGTCTTGAACTGAGACTCAAATCCAGGCACTCTGATATGAGATGTGGTCATCCCAATTGGTATCTTAACTGACACATCAAAAGTCTATCTACAAACTTGAATATTTGGCTCATAAGCAATAAGTTTGTAAATATCTCTTGATCAAGGAGAGAGTCTCAAGAGCAATTGAAAAAAATGCAAGCTAAATTAAAATAAAAATACAACATATGAAGATTGAGGAATGTAGATAAAGCAGTGCCTAAATGGAAGTTTATCAAATAAATCATCTAAATTTCCAACCTAAGAAACTAGAAAGAAAGAGCAAATAAAATTTGATTCATGCAGAAGGACAGAAAGAATAGAGTAGAAATTAGTGATATGGAAAACAGAAAAGCATAGAAGAAGTCCACTAAATCAAAAGGTGATTGAATGAAAATAACAAGAAAAGTGTTAGTCAAATGAGAACCAAATTATGGCACAAATTAGCATCATATGGAATGAAAGGAAGACTATCACTACAGACACCATAGAAATTAAATAGGCACTCGGAGATATTATAAACCACTCTAAGAATTTGAACTAAAATATGATACACTGCATGTTTTGAGTTTCAAATGCTCATAACGTGTCACTATCACTATAAATCAATCTAATGGGTAGGAACTTTATTGGACTTAAAATGCTTTCTTAGATTGATGTATTGTGATGATAGTCTGGGATTCTCTGTTTTTTTTTTTTTTAATTTTCTTTTTTAAATATTTATTTATTTACTTATTTATCTATTTATTTATTTGAAAGGCAGAGTTACAGATATGCAGAGGCAGAGAGATGTTTCCATCTCTGTTGGTTCACTCCTTAAATGGCCACAAGCTCACAATGGCCAGAGCTGGGATGATCCAAAGCCAGGAGCCCAGAGCTTCTTTCAGGTCTCCCAAGGAGAGGGGCCGAAGGGCTTGGACTGTCTTTCACTGATTTCCCAGGCCATAGCAGAGAGCTGGATCAGAAGTGGAGCAGCCAGGACATGAATTGGCACCCATATGGGATGCTGACTCTGCAGGTGGAGGCTTGACTCGCTATGCCACAGTGCCAGCCCTGTCTGTTTCTTCTCTGATGTGCATTTATTGTTTTACTCAGAATTTACAATATGTTCCAGTTGTTCTCTGTATTAATAAACATTCTGACAAAGCCATTTTCTGAACAGTCAACAAATTAGATGAATGGTATCAATTCCTTGAAAGATGGATTTTCTTATTTCAAGAAAACACAGATAATTGGAATTATCCTCTATTAAATAGAGTTTATAATTCAACCTTGTAATATATGAAACTCTATAATCAGATGGTTTTATGTGTAATCCACCAGCCATTTAAAACTAACACCAGGGACAGGCATTGGGGAACAGTGAGCTAGGCTGTCACTTGAGCTGCCTGTTCAAGTCCCAGCTGTTTTGCATCCGAACCAGATTCCTGCTAATACGCCTAGGAGAGAAGTGAAAGATAGCCCAAGTACTTGCACCCCTACCACCATTGTGGGAGAGCCAGAGTTCCAGGCTCCTGGCTTTGGCCTGGACCAGCCCTGGCAGTTGCAGCTATTTGGGGAATGAACTAGCCTATGGAAGATCTCTCTTTCTCTCTCCCTGCTTTCTATTAGTCTACCTTTCAAATAAATGGCCATTGTGGTCGTTTGGGTAGTCAACTAGCAGATGGAAGACCTTTTTCTCTGTCTCTCTCTCTCTCTGTAACTCTACCTCTCAAATAAATAAATAATAAAATCTTAAGAAAAAAAAAAAAAAGACTAACTACTAGTCAACTGTATTTATCAATGGATTATGGCTCCAAGTTGACGATAGACAGAGAGGGGGCCGGTGCTGTGGTGCAGCAGGCTAAAGCTCTGGCCTGCAGCTCTGGCATCCCATATGGACGCCGGTTCAAGTCCCAGCTGCTCCACTTCCAATTGAGCTCTCTGCTGTGGCCAGGAAAAGCAGTGGATGATGGCCCAAGTCCTTGGGCCCCTGCACCTGCATGGGAGACCCGTAAATGACTCATGGCTCCTGGCTTCAGATTAGCTCAGCTCTGGCCATTGAGGTCTTTTGGGGAGTGAACCAGCAGATGGAGGACCTCTCTCTTTCTCTCTGGTTCTGCCTCTCTCTGTAACCCTGTCTTTCAAATAAATAAAGTAAATCTTAAAAAAAATAAAGATAGACACAGAGGCAGAAGGAACAAAACATACCATGTATAATTAGACCCACACAAATGTTGCCAATTGACTTTTGAGCAAAATACCTTAAAATTTAATAGAGAAAGTATACTTTTCTCAGCAACTGATGCTGGAACTACAGTACATTTCTATGGAAAAAAACAATACTTGATCTATGATCTCATCCTATGCAAAAAGTATACCTCAAAATAAGTAGTGATCCCAAATCTAAAACATAAACATAAAATTATTAAAGAAAAAATATGCAAGCTATTTATAACCTTAGATTAAACAAATGATTTGTAGATAAGGCACCAAAACTTTGACAGGAAAAATAAAAATGATAATTTATGTTTTATTGAAGATCTCTTTTTTAAAAAGATTCATTTATTTGAAAGGTAGAGTGACAAAAAGTGGGGAAGATACAGATAAAGAGAGATCTTTCATCTGATGAATCACTCTCCAAATGGCCACACAGCCAAATTTGGGTCAGGCCCAAACCGAGAGTTAGGAATTCCATCTAAGTCTTCCCTATATGTGGTAGTGGCCCAAGTACTTGAGCCATCTTTTGCTGGTTTGCAATATGCATTAGCAGGAGGCTAATCAAAAAGCAGTTTAGCCAGGATTCAAATCAGCACTCCAATATGGAATGCAGGCGTTGTAAGCAGTAGCTTAACCCTCTGTGCCACAATGTCAGCCTCCATCAATATTTTAAAAACTAGATGCAGACTGGATAAAAACAGACCCAAACCATATATCTGACATAAGGCTTGCATTAAAAAAATAGTTTCTAACAAATATTTAACAGTAGAAATACATTTTTATAAGGTAATGGAATTTGGTAAAGCATCATGATAATCAACATCATCATCCTTAGTGTAACAACAAAACCATAAAATAAGTATTGTCCTTAGTGATTAATTATCACATGATGTCCATTGTCACATTTTCTACTCAAATCATAGAGCAACATATTAAGGAATATAAATAAGGAAAATGAGATTTTAGAATAAAAGAAGTAAATGGCAACACTCATAAATGATTGTATAAAATATCCAGAGATCATTAAATAGAATTTTTAAGTAAATAATATTAAAGCCAATTTGAAATGAAATGGGCAAAATGCCAAAGCAGGCTCTGTATGAAGGAGATAATACAGATGACAAGTGAGCACATGAATAGATCCCATATAACACTGGTTATTAGGGGAATGCAAATTTATAAACATAATAAAATACGACTCTTTTAAAAGGCCAAAAATATGACAAAATATGACAATGAGTACTTAACAGGTGAAAAAGCAAAAATGATATACCCGCCTTTGAATGTAGTGTGGCTTTTAAATGAAGTTAGATATACACTCATATGGTCTGAAAATATTTACTTATTTACTCTAGACACTTGTTATTTTATGGGTGATTTTGCACTCAAGGAATATTGGGCAAGCTCTTGAGAGATTTGGTTGTCACCACTTGGGGTGCGACTGACCTCTGATTAACAACAGTCAGAGATGGCACGAAAATTCCTACAATGCCCAGGACAGCCCCCACAATAAGTATCCAGCACAAAATATCAATAGACCTGAATCTGCAAAGTCCTGCCCTAGAAAAGCTAAAAAAGGTTTCTTTTTATGAAACAATCTATACACAAGGAGTAGTGTTATTTAGAATTGCTCCAGACAGGAAGCCACCCACATACCTGTCAGCCAGGGAATGGATAACCAAACTGTTGTACATCGATACAGTAAAACAGTCCTTAGCCAAAGAAGGAATGACCAATTGACACATGAAATAATAGGGATGGAACTCAAGGATGTATGCCAAATGATGATGGCAGTCTCTGAAGACTACACACAGTGCCTGATTTCATTTGTGGTATCCTCATACAGCACAAACTATCAGGGCGTTGAAAAATCAGTGACTGCTAGAGATTAGGGAGAGACTGCCACAGGAATTTGGGATAATAGAACTGTCCCAACTCCTGGTTTTGATGGCCATTACACAAATCTCTTCAAATGTTAAAAATTATCTTAAGACCATACGAAATACTTTTAAAAACTGACATAAAATTGAGATTTTATACTGATTTTATGTAATGATTATATATTTAATGAGATTTTATGTTTTTTAAAGAAAAAGGCTTTGGAGCAATAAGTAGATTCTGAATCCATTTCTACCACCAATTTTCCTTGTGATCTTGGCCAATGAGCATAACTTTATCTGAAACTCACTGTACTCATCTGAAAAGTGGGACCAATAAAAATCTCTAACTCATAAGTTTGTCATAGGGATTGAGTTAATACAAATTTCTATGCTTAGGATACTGTGTGATGTATTGTAGGTATTCTATGACATACTAATTCAATAACACACAAACTTATATGGTACATACTTTTACTTTAATCATTTGAACTAGAAGAATTTGAAAAATGTGCAATATATTAATGATTGCAGTAAAATTTCTGGTAAGAATTTTTGCTTATATATTAATTATCAAAATACCACATTGAGTACTCTTAAATAGTCATTCTTTGTATCTTTTTGTGTCAATTATTTGTTAATACACTTCCATATTGATAGACTACATTAAATCCATCAATGTTGTAACTTAAAATCTAGATTCATTTAAAATGTGCTTTGAAAGGCCTGCTTCCTTAGTGCAGTAGTCAGCATGTCAGCATGTCAGTCTCATAAAATCTGCTTTGCGTGCTTTTTCATGTCAGAAATTTTTACCTAAAACATCATTTGAAATCATTTTATTTTTCATATACCTGTTATATAATTTATTTAACTGATACCCACTATGGAACATTTAGATCATTTCTAGGTTTTCAAAAGCCATTCCAATTTTGCTGTATAAAATCCATTTTATCAATAGGTTGGAACTTTGGACAATTTTTCCTTGAAGACACTTTATCAGCATCTTTTTTTTAAGATTTATTTATTTACTTGAAAATCAGAGTTACATACACAGACACACACACATACAGAGAGAGAGAGAGAGAGAGAGAGAGAGAGAGGTGTCTTCCAGCCACTGGTTCACTCCCCAGATGGCTGCAATGACCGGAGCTGCGCCGATCTGAAGCCAGGAGCCAGGAGCTTCTTCCAGGTCTTCCACATGGGTGCAGGGGCCCAGGACTTGGACCATCTTCCACTGCTTTCCTAGGCCACAGCAGAGAGCTGGATCAGAAGAGGAACAGCTGGGACTCGAACTGGCCCATATGGGATGCCAGCACTGCAGTCACTAAATATTGAAGCTAGCAAGAATATGCATGAGCTCAGAGTATACGGGAATTTCAAAAATTTCATGTAAAATGAAATTAAAAGATAAGCTTAGTTTTGTTTAAAATTTTGAAATCATGTATGCTTGTAAGTGTGCCTTTAAACATCATGAGGAGATAGTGATAATAATTAAGTTTGAGAGTAAATCTCTGCTCCAGACAAGTGGGGCATTGCCTTCTGCTCCATCCTTTGCAAAGAATGAATTTGTGACTTTATCTGAAGGAAGGAATCTCAGGCAGTAGGCTCTGCTTATTTCCTTCCATTTCTGGATCCCAGCCATGGAAGCAGGTCACCTGCCCTGACACTGGGCTCTTGCTTCCAGGAGATAGCATTTTCTGCATTATGTGCAGTCTCATAGGCCAGTCTCCATCATAGCAAACATGTGCCAAATCAATCTGAGCTACATCTCAGTGGTAAAAAATGTGAATTTTCAGGGTGTTGGAAGTATATTCTTCCAAATTGTGTTATGTAAGACCAAAACCAGAGCACCTTCTCCTATGATATATGAGGATCTTTCCAAAAGTGTGCTTAAAATGAAATTAACAGATAATGCATATTTCTCCAGAAACATTTTGAAATGTCCTTATAGTTTCTCCATTAGATGATAAACTCTTGAAAACCAGGGACTGGGGCCAGCGCCAAGGCTCACTTGGTTAATCCTCCGCCTGTAGCTCCAGCATCCCATATGGACGCGGGTTCTAGTCCCCCTTGCTCTTCTTCCAGTCCAGCTCTCTGCTGTGGCCCGAGAGGGCAGTTGAGGATGGCCCAGGTGCTTGGGCCCCTGAACCTGCATGGAAGACCAGGAGGAAGTGCCTGGCTCCTGGCTTCAGATCGGAGCAGCTCCGGCCGTGGCAGCCATTTGGGGAGTGAACCAATGGAAGGAAGACCTTTCTCTCTGTCTTTCTCACTGTCTGTAACTCTACCTCTCAAATAAATTAAAAAAAAAAAAAAGAAAACCAGGGACCATATAGTGCCCACTTAAGATCTCTAAAACATGCATACTACTCAACTGATTAAAAAATAAATACATTTAGAGATATTTTTAGAGAAGAAATATATGTATATATGGCAAGTGCTTAAATTATTGACTTAAAGGAAGATGGAATAGAATGCTCCTAAACTTAAAACTTCCTTTTGTTGTATATAACTATATGAAGAAATGATTACTCAAATAAGACACAGACTATCCCATCTTCCTCACTTGTAGTTGACATACAAATGTTACTGCAACTCTTTGTTACTTAACACTAAAGAGATATATCAGCCTTCAGCAAGACCTAAACAGCAAAGAGAATAGATTAACTTGCAGGAGATAGATTATCCATCACCTACAAGAAGTGCAATGCCTGCTTTCTCAGCTTTAGATTGTCTAACTCCCCTATGTACTCCTGTGCAATTTTGAATTTGTACTTTAGAAATTATATATACTTTACTATTTGCCATTAATTATTTCTAATAGAAAAATTAGGAAGAAACCAGACGGATAATATCCATTCTTCTGTTGGACACCTATTTTCAATTGAATTTATGTAGCCTTCCAAAATTCTTAATGAGAAGTAATAATCATGTTATGTTAATCTGACAATCAAGAATAAATACCTTAAGTCTTTTTGATTTTCCAGGTGATCATGTATTCAGGACAGTCCTGAAAACTGAGTAGGGACATGTTGAGATGCATAATAGCAAAAACTTACAGCTGAGCTTACATTGGTCAAGAGATTGATTACCCATCTGCAAATGTGGGAGAAATATACAGAGGGTATATTGAGTTACTTTAGTGTGGGTAGTTTGATGGGCTGTATTATGCTGGAACTACCCTACTTGACCTTTGTGCAGTGATGCATCTAAAATGTGAGGTATTGTTCTTCCTTGGAAAGCAGACTCAATGCACTTCAACCCCATGCTGGTTGTTACCCAAAGCAAGCATGGTTAAATTACACGCATCTCTTGGTTTTAAAGGAAGGGGAAAATGGGGGGAGGAGACACATTTCTCATGGATTAGCATCCTCTGATTTATTTTTGAAATGCAACGAATATAAAATCAGTAGATCATTTTGTCTACAGACAAAAAGAAAATATATTTTATATCTGTTTTTAATGCTGGACAGATCTGAACAAAATACAGACATTTTAGTGAACCAAATGGTCTCTTTAAGTATACATGTTTCACCTCATATGCTGAAAAGTATCTTTTAGATTTTTTTGCTTTCAAAACGGCCTTTACCTTATACATTCTCATACTTTTATACACACAGAGAGAGGCTTATGAAGGTATGCTTGCTTCTAGACTCAGCTCTGAATGTCTCAGAATCATTAAAATTCACTCTGGGTGTAGATTTTGTCTCCATTTACAGTGGTATTATCTAGTGTTGTAAACAATAGATTGTAAATAAATAGTGAAAGCATAGTGTCTATAAAAATAAAAGATCAACATGAATAAATTAATTTATTGTTCAATGTGACTGGAGTTTTTACTTGTGTTTAAGTTTCTTTAAGTTTAAAGACGTTTCTAAAGTTTGATTAATTTATTTTTATTTAACTTGAAGGCAGAGAGGGAGGGAGAGAGAGAGGGATCTTTAATTTGCTTGTTTACTCCCCAAATGCCCTCAGTATCCCGGACTGGGCAAGGCTGCTTCCAGGAGCCAGGAACTCTATTCAGGTTTCCCACACAGGTAGCAGAGACTCAAGTGCTTGAGCCATCACCCGCTGCCTCCCAGGCTGTACACTTAGGAGGGAGTTGGATGGGAGTGGAGGAAGGACTCGAACTCAGGCATTCCATTATGGAATGTGGGCAAATGTCCAAAGCTATGGCTACACTCCTGTGCCACAACATCCACCCCTAAGTTTCTAAATGATTGCACGTGCACATAGCGATTTTTCTGAGAGATGAGAGGCTAATCTTTCAACTAATACAATAAATATTGTATTAGCTTTCTATAATATCTTTTAAGTTGAAATTTATATTATTTTAAATTGATACTTATTTTTATTTGTTTTAAAGTGGGTCTTAAAATAAACACATTTAGTGATGGTGCAAGACTATTACTGAATATATTTTTAGTTTAGAAAGGTGAGGGATTTTAATGGATAGTCTGATGGTATGCATTTCATTAGATCAAAGGGGAATAAACTGGGGTGAGAAACATAGATGTAATGCTACCTAAGAGTTGCTATCATGTCATAAAAATTCCATTTATTTAGCATTTCAAAAATGTTTTACTTCTGCTTCCTCTTATTCTTCAGGATAAAAGCATTTCATCCACACTAACATTTTTCATGAAGTCTGATTCAAAATGTTTTATTTTCAAAGATGAACTTATTTCAAGGCTTTGGGGCATCATAAATTTCTCCTTGCTTGAGTTGTTTATGTTCAGTCATGTCTGCGAATTGATACTCAGGTTATAAAGAACACATTCACACCCTGTGTGAGCTCTGATTTTTGGAAACTTCTGGAATATAAAGCCTTGCTTATCTAAAGCATCCAATTTGCTCAGTGTTTTACATAAAGCATGTGTAACTCCACACGTGGGCCCCTGAAGCTGGAGACTCATTGAGCTTTTTGTTTTCTTTGGAATCTGAGAGGAGTCATTAGAAAACTGACACTGAATTATTAATTATAAGGAAAATCTAACAAATGAAATAAAAAATTAAAAAGTGTCACTATTCTTTGGAATTTATTTGACGTGTTAGTCACACACTGACATGCCCTGTGAGATCCTGTGATTTTTCTGAATGAACTTTCATAGTTTGTGGTTTGTGATCAGAAGATGTTGCAGGAAGCAGAAAAGAAAACCAGGGACGGATTGGAAAATAAGTGCATGGGAACTATGAGATGTGTTACTGGAAACTGAAGAATTAACATTTGTTTTTAAATTAAAAAAATCAAGATTAAAACAAGGAGTACAGTATTAACTAGTTAAAATTAGTTTGAAAATCTTGGATGATAAAGATTACCATCAGATTGCTGGCACTGGACAAAGAATAATATTTATGAAGAGTTTTCAACAAGTCCAGGGGAAATGCATATTATGAAAAATCTATGCATGGATTTCAATTTTTTTGCACCAAAACAAGCTAATTAATCTTTTAATTCCATTTTTCCATGAACTTCGCGAAGCATCTTGTATACAAAGTTCTGATCTTTTGTGGCTTTTGTGACAACCAGGATTTAAACAAACAGACAAACATTACATTGCTCTGAGGGAATTGTGCTTCTAAGAATATAATGATTTGTTTCTCCGTGACCTTGACCAACATGATGGCCCTCATCCTTACTCTGGGGCTTAGTGAACCACACAATTCTCCACATCTCCCTGCACTCTGCGGGTCTTTTTCTTTACTTACGGTTGTCTCCTCTGTGGTCAGTTTTTCTGAAGTATTTCTGTTTCCTCCCTCTTGTTTTGTCCCAGTTGGTTACCTAAGCATTCCTCTGTAGCCTATACTTGGGGCGATATGGAATATTTGACATTTTAGGAACAAATGCATAACCTTTGATGAAAATGTAACTAGTGGTAGAATAGCTCTCTCTGTGTGCTCTCAAGGCAGTTACTCAATAGTGGTTATTCATTAACAACTTCTCCTCCTGTGTAAAGAACTTAGAAAAAAGTGGTTCAGAATGCAGCCTTTGTTTCCAAGTCTTCTTTTTATCTTGGTCTGTTCCCCATGTCCTCATGCCTGAAGCAGTCATTCTGTTCTTACATGTCAAATGGCTACAATTACCTCTTCATCCTCCTGGAAAAGTCATCACTTACAGACTCTCACTCAATGTCTCCGCATCATGGAGTAAGACACATAGTGGATGTGATTTCCCCCCAGTCCAGCAGTAAAGTCAGACATAGAATGAATGGTTAGAAAGCCCCAGACCTGAAGCCACTCTTGCGGAAGGAGGCAAGTCCAAGGGCTGAATGCACTCACAATAATGCTGTGAACATGTGCAGCTCAGAGGCTTTAAGCAAACAGGCAAAACCAAACCAAACCAAACACTCTTAAGAACACACTGTAGGGGAGAGGTAACAACCTGTCATGACAAATCTGGAGGCAATTCTCTTCTAGGTCAGCTGTAAACCATTTTTCACTGAAGCCCAAAAAATATGTAGGTGACATGAAGCCTAAGTTTCAGACTTTTAAAAATATGATTGTGAATAGATCATAACTATCCACAAAACACTGACTTCTTGCCTCAGTAATTAAATATTTTCATTTTGCTTTTTTTTACTTAATATTATTTTTGATATAACATTTTAATATGCATTCTTAGTTAAAGGCTTAACGTTCCACTAATTAAAGAGTTTAACAAGTAAAAAATAAATGACTACGTCTCATCAGGAATACAGGCAAGAGTTATAAACAATAATCAAATGAAAAGATACTTCACCCATGTAAATTTTAAAATAGTCACAGACAAGGACTGGCATTATGGCATAGCAGGTAAAGCCACCTTCTGCAACACTAATATCCCATTTGGGTGCCAGTTCATGTCCTGGCTGCTTCACTTCCAATCCAACTCCCTGCCAATGGCTTGGAAAAACATCTGAAGATGGCCCAAGTGCCTGGACCCCTGACACCCACATTGGAAACCCAGATGAAAATCCAGACTCATGGCTTCGGCCTAGCTCAGCCCTGAGCAGCCATCTGGAGAGTGAACCAGTAGATGGTAGATGGAAGATATTTCTCTTTCTTTATCTTTCTCTTTCTCTCTTTCTCTTTCTCTTTCTCTTTCTCTTTCTCTTTCTCTCTCTCTCTCTCTCTTCTCCCTGTTACTCTGACTTTCAAAATAAATAAGTTAATAAAAGTAATCACAGATGGATCACTAAAACTATAGTATTATATAATTCTTAACAATTTGTTTGACAAAGACTTAAAACAAAGTTTGACAAAACACTATATTTGCAGCCTAATTTTTACACATGGGCATTTATTTCTTTTTTGTTTGGTAGTTGCATCTTTTAAAAATTTCCCATATAAGCCAAAAGCAATACAGTACTTGGAAATCAAGAAGAAAAATAGACAGTAAAACAGAAAAGTCACTCAGACCTTCTGTTATGGGTTGAATTAATGTCCTTTCTACATCAGTACAATGCAAAGTTAACTCTTAGTTCTATACAGTGTGACCTCATTTAGAAATAAATCAGGAGCTAGAGCTGTGGCATAGCAGATAAAGCCACCACTTTCAGCACCAGCAGCTCATATGGGCACAGGATTCTGTCCTGGCTGCTCCACTTCCAATCCAGCTCACTGATAATGTGCCTGGGAAAGTAGTGAAAGATGGTCCAAGTCCTTTGGCCCCTGAACCCAAATGGGAGACCAGGAAGTAACTCCAGGATCCTGGTTTTGGCCTGGCCCATCCCCGGCCATTGTGGCCATTTGGAGAAGTGAACCATCTTATGGAAGACTGTCCCTCTACATCTCTTTCTCTCTCTCTGTCTCTCTCTACCTCTCTCTCTTTCTCTCTGCCTCTGCCTCTCTCTATGAAATTATAACTCTCAAATAGATGGATAAATCTTTTTTTTTAAATTTTTTTGACAGGCAGAGTTAGACAGTGAGAGAGAGAGACACAGAGAGAAAGATCTTCCTTCCATTGGTTCACCCCCCAAATGGCCACTACTGCCGGCGCGCTGCTCCAATCCAAAGCCAGGAGCCAGGTGCTTCCTCGTGGTCTCCCATGCGGGTGCAAGCCTAAGGACTTGGGCCATTAGATGGATAAATCTTTAAAAAAAAAAATCAACATTAGGCCGGCGCCGTGGCTCAACAGGCTAATCCTCCGCCTTGCGGCGCCGGCACACCGGGTTCTAGTCCCGGTCGGGGCACCGGATTCTGTCCCGGTTGCCCCTCTTCCAGGCCAGCCCTCTGCTGTGGCCCAGGAGTGCAGTGGAGGATGGCCCAGGTGCTTGGGCCCTGCACCCCATGGGGAGACCAGGAAAAGCACCTGGCTCCTGGCTCCTGCCATCGGACGAGCGCGGTGTGCCGGCCGCAGTGCGCCGACCGCGGCGGCCATTGGAGGGTGAACCAACGGCAAAGGAAGACCTTTCTCTCTGTCTCTCTCTCTCACTGTCCACTCTGCCTTTAAAAAAAAAAAAAAATCAACATTTTGGAATTGGGGGTGGTTAGCAGGCGAATGATATACCCACAGGAGCCAGAGATCAGAAGCTCTTTCCCAAGGACCAGAGAGGGAATCTTTGTGGCCCTTAGTGTGGGCTCAGATTCTCCTGCAGTCTCCCACTGGGCTGCCAAGGCTACTGAACTGTAACGTCTCTGGAGAGTACTCACGTGAATTCGTGATTTCCGTGAGTTCTCTCCCCACCGTCTCTTTTTTCACAGTCTCAGTTCATTAGCACCACACATTCATTAGGTTCTAATCTCCTGTTATTTCACCCCTCCCACCCAGAGTCAGGTTTTTCTGCTAGGCTCAGGGCCGCTGCAGAACTTAGGTTGCCCTGCTTATGACGTACGTCCAAAATGGCGCCTGCTCTTTGTCTTGCTCGCCTTTGAGAGGTGAGCGGAGAGAGAGAAGCTCGTGTCCGTATAGATCACTTTTTTTTTTTTCTCTCTCTTTCTCTTCTAGTTAGCCTGGTGAACTTTTCCCCGCTGGGTTTCAAGCCTTGTTCACTCTAGTCTCCTCTTTCCGCTTCCCTTCTGGTGTCTCGAGCTATTGAGGTTCGGCTCACCTCGCGTTCCAGCGCGGGTGTGTTGAATCTGCTGCTGGTGTCCTGAACTGCGGGCTCCCACACTCTCCACACAGGTCCGCTATGAATCACTAGTTCCGGAAGAGTTTCCTCTGCTGTTTCTTCCCCTACTCTTCCTTGAACCTGCAGTATCTCCACTTTTATTAAACTGTCTCTCCCCGGACTATTGGTGTGCTCCCTTCCTATTCCACCATCTTGCCGCTCCATTTTGTGCTAATGCAATGAGTTGGGTAAGATGATTTTCATCCAACATGGTGGGAACATTTTTGCACAGAGACAAGCAAGAGGGAGAAAGTCATGTTGACATAATATGGGCAAGTCATGTTGAATTAGTGTGGGCAAATAGCTAGCTAGGTCTACTGAGCTGGACATCAGAAGCCCCATGTCTAACTCTATCCTCCTGGTTGTCAGCCAGAATGCCCCCTTTCCCAGGATGCATCTGCTTCATTCAGGACCTAAAACAGATGCCATGAAAAGTGTAAAAATTCATTTCCACATGGAACTCATGGAAATGCTCTATAATTCCTAAATTACTTCACTCCTGGAGGCACTGTGCCAAACCTCAAAGAACAGAGTAACATCAGAGGAAGAGCTGTTTCTCTCTCACTCTCTTCTGCTGTGGACTGCCGCTGGAGGAGCTGTTCAGAGTCATTCTCTCTCTCTCTCTCTCTCTCTCTCTCTCTCTCTCTCTCTCTCCTTTCCCCATGCCTCCTCCCATCAAGTGATCCTCTGACCTACTGCCCACTCATGATGAGTATTTCTCTGTGTGGAGCATATCTGAACGCTCCTTTTCTCACCTTTTGAATAGTTCTATCATTTTGTGCATTGTATGCATATCAGCATCTAGCATGTTTGTCTTTGTGCATGGCAAGTGCCTGGAATATAGCAATGAACAACCACATGCCTACATCAATAGGAGAGGCCAAATTAGCAGCTACCGTCTGTGAGTCAAGAAATGAGGGTGGGAGCAGACCCTTCCTGCACAATTCTCGGAGGAAATGAACCCTGCCCCACACCTTGATCTTGGACTTGGAGCCCAACTTTGAGACAACACAATGCCCCTGTTTATGCCACTCAGGTTGTAGTACTTTGCTACAGCAGCCGCTGCAAATTAACTACCATGCTTTCATTACCCAGCGATGATCACTGTAAAATTTGTTATAAACTCTTTAATCTGTGACCTGTTTTTGTTAGTTTGTTAAGTGCGTTTTGTTTTTTATTTGTTTCTGTAACACTGAGTTGTGAACAAAGCTTTGAAGCTGTTGCAGTCAGTTCTTACGTGCCCTACTCTGAGATTCATTGTCATACCCTCTTAGTAATCATACTTCAATTTAGTGCTAAAAGATAACATTTCACAGCCTTCCCTGGGCTAGATGGGCTTTTATTTTTAAAACCTAAATTCTGGACAAAATAATGTTAGCAGAAAGGATGTATGTGATTTTCAAGAATTGCAAAGTCTCTGAGGTTTTATTCTCTTGCAAGCAAATGAGTTAGGCTGCTATAGTCTCTTGGAAGCTAGCAGATAACTTGAGATCCCTAGATCAGAGAAAAAGGACTTGATTTCTCACAAAAACAGTAGTCAGAATGATATCAGACTGCTTATTAATAATTCTCAATATTAATAAGCCTGAGGTCTCTTGCCACATATTCAGAGAATTCTGAATACTGGCTCAAATAGACCAGGCAACATGGTAAGTTTTTAAAGATTTTATTCAGCGAGAGAAATGTGCAGGAGACTGAGGGCTTTATCTAGGGGAGAAAGAGAGGTCTAGAAGCTAATTGTGTCCATACCAAGCAGAGAGCAGGCCAGGAGCGAGCCACATGGAGCAAGTACATGGTTATGTGCAGCCACAAGTAGCTTAATGCGGCAGCAAAGCAAAGACAGAGAGCGATTTGGGGTCACTCCTCACCTTTTATATGCTTTCCAAAGGGGAGTGGTGGGCATTCAGGTGAGATCAGGTAGGGGCACGAAATCACACAGGGCGTGTGGTATAAGATGTGGTCTCCAGCTTACAGATCTAATAGTTTTTATTCTATCTGCCTGCTTAGATCAGGAATACCAGTCCCCACAGGGCTATGAGAAGAGGACCAGACAGCATCCACACATACAGAGCCTGCACCTTGTATAATGGTCACTGAGTTAGCACACCCTTTGCTTTGAAAGGAGACACTTAAAATAAAGGCATTCTTACAAAGACAGCTCACAGTCATGTTCTGAAGTGGCAGGTTCATGCGCAGAATGGCAGCAGGAGGAGAGGAAACTGAGCTCGAAACCAGTACCGGCTTGTGTGTCCCCAACATTTTTTATGCATAAGAAATATAATTTGGGGGCCAGCACTGTGGCGTAGCAGGTAAAGTCCCCACATGCAGTGCCAGCATCTCCTATGGGTGCCAGTTCAAGTCCCAGCTGCTCCACTTCTTACCTAACTCCCTGCTAATGCACCTTGGAAAGCAGCAGCAGCAGATGGCCCAAGCCCTTGGGCCCCTACACCCACATGGAGGACCAGAAGAAGCTCCTGGCTTCTGGTTTCAGATCTGCCCAGCTCCAGCCATTGCAGCCATTGGGAGAGTGAACTAGCAGATGGAAGATCCCTCTCTCTCTCCGTCTTTCTCCCTATCTTTCTTTCTCTCTCTGTAACTCTGTTTCAAATAAATAAATCTTTAAAAAAAAGAAATATAATTTATATAGTTAAATCACAATTCTTTTGGACCTTCCTGTTTCATAGTACAATCCTAGTCCTAACTGATGGATAGTCAATGAAACATATTTAAAACATTATTTTTCGTTACAATAAAAAGTTCTTCAGATAGCTTCTTATCATTATTTATGAAAGTACTTCAAAAAGTTAAGGGAAAATAAATGTTATGCAAAAATTATGCATGGATTTCCAAAGTTTTACACCACCAAAATAAGCTCATTATTTAATTCCATTTTCCATTAATTTCATGCTTTTCTAATCTACTATGAATATACTTATTTTATGCTGGTTTCATTATTTTTTCTTTATTCCAATATAAAGAATACAATTCATGGTCTCTGAATATTTCTGTTCGTTAAAATTATTCTCTCAAAATTTGCTAGGGAACTGGTGTTTAGCTTAGGAGTTAAGATAGCCCAGTTAGATATCAAAGTGCCTGGATTTGACTCCTATTCTTGGCTCCTTACTTCCATTTTCAGCCAATATAGATATTGGGAGGCAGCAGTGATGGCTCCAGTAATTAAGTGCCTGTCACTCATATGGGGAAATTGGATTGTCCTCCTACTTCTGAGCTCTGATCCTGGCTCAGCCTAGCCATTGAGGAAATTTGGGGAGTGAACCAACAGATGGCAGCTCTCAGTCTCTCCCTGTCCTTATCTCTGTCTCTGTATCTGCTCCTCAAGTTAATAGTAAATATCAATTTTAAGTTCGCTAATGCTTTTCTTTTTGCTGTGGGGGTTGGTTGGTGTATCTTCCATTTTACATAAAAAATGTATGTGTGTAGACAAAATAATAAAATAATTCTTAAAAGATTATTTATTTGGGGACCAGTGCTGTGGTGTAGCCAATAAAACTGCCGCTTGTATTGCTGGCAACCCATGTGGGCGCCAATTTGAGTCCTGGTTGCTCCACTTCCAACATGGCTTTCTGCTATGGCCTGGGAGGGCAGTGGAAGAAGGTCCAACTGCTTGGGTCCCTAAACCCGTTGGGAGACCCGGAAGAAGCTCCTGGCTCCTGGCTTCAGATCGGTGCAGCTCTGGCCATTGCAGCCATCTGGGGAGTGAATCAGCGGTTGGAAGATTCTCTCTCTCTCTCTCTCTCTCTCTCATTTCCCCAATAGATAGACTTTTCTACTTAAGGGTACCTAATCAAAAGAGAAAAGCAAATGAGTCCATTTGGGTGGAACTAATATGGATAACTTCTCTTATTCAAGCTCATTAATAGAACTGCATTTAATTTAACACTGTGTTGATAATGCAGCCAAGACCTGGTCATATCTTCTGAGTAGATCCTAACTCAGTCACTCACATGGCCTTACCTAGTAAAATGTTTTTATATTAAAGGCAATGATCATGATTCATACGCCACATAGAAAGCATAGAAAATTCATTTGAAAAGCTAATAGTCATAGACAGACTACATACTATCTTTTCATAGACATACAATTTCAGGGTTTTTATTTATTTATTTATTTATTTATTTATTTGACAGGCAGAGTGGACAGTGAGAGAGAGAGAGACAGAGAGAAAGGTCTTCCTTTGCCATTGGTTCACCCTCCAATGGCTGCCGCGGATGGCGCGCTGCGGCCGGCGCACCGCGCTCATCCGATGGCAGGAGCCAGGTGCTAGGTGCTTTTACCTGGTCTCCCATGGGGTGCAGGGCCCAAGCACTTGGGCCATCCTCCACTGCACTCCCGGGCCACAGCAGAGGGCTGGCCTGGAAGAGGGGCAACCGGGACAGAATCCGGTGCCCCGACCGGGACTAGAACCCGGTGTGCCGGCACCGCAAGGCGGAGGATTAGCCTGTTGAGCCACGGCGCCGGCCAGGGTTTTTCTTTTTTTAAAAGGTAAGCTCAGCTGCCTTGCTACATCTCGGTTCTCTGAACATAGCTGTCAGTAATCTAAAACGGAAACAGGAGCTGTGTGTGTGTGTGTGCATCCACGTGTGCAGTGTGTGTGTGTGCATCCACGTGTGCACGTATGTCCTCCATGCCTACATTAACAACTGTGGTGATGAATTTAGGCACCAGGAGATAGTTATCGAAGAAGTAAATCAGGGAAACTAAAAATTATATGCCACATAGCTTATACACTCCTACCAATGCCACAGGGAGAAAGAAGCCAATTCTAAGAATAAATAGCAATTTTCTGCAGTTTGTGTGCCGACTGAGCAAACATTCTTCAATGAAGTTTATGAAAAACTAGAGATGAATGATAAATTCATTTTGGTGCAAAACATTTTGAAATCCACAGAGAGTTTTTTTCATATTGCACATTTTCTATGACTTATTTGAGAGACCTGCATCCATTTTCAGTCAGGATTCATGAAAAACAACTAAATTCCACACCTCATGCCTTAATGAAAAATAAAAAGAGGCTGCCTAGCCATAGGCTGCTTGATCTGTTTATCATACAGCAAAGCTTCACAGCTTACCTAACCCAGCAGAGTTGAGGTCATTTGATAAAGAAGGCATTATTCTAATGCAATCTCACACTCATTATTGATGAGTCAGAGCAGAAACGGAACCTTGACATGCGGACTAAAAATAATTATGGAAAATAAAACTATAGGTAGCAAACAGTATAGTATAATAGTATAAAGTATAGTAAAATAGTATAAAACGTACAATGAATGTCTAAGAGTCTCAGGAGGGATGTAGACAGCAATGCAGACAAATTTGGGGAAAATATAACTGTTTTAGGCTCCTGTGTGGCTAAGGACCATAGTTACAATCGAGGAAGGAATGAAAAGCGCCAAGAGAGAAGCAGTGGCCAGCTGCGTGGAAGCCCCCTGCTTTGAGCTGATTAACACTGAGATGCTGTTCCTCCGATGGGCCAGTTGGACACTTTGTGACGCCTACTGAAGGGTTTCTCCTGAGAAATGAAAGGGGTCAGAAGCCTGCTCTCACAAGCCCTGCACGGCTCACCCACAGGCATGTGACTCTGCCTGAACTCGGGACCTCCTCAGTGCCAGTCTGATTCCTCTGCCAGGGACTGTGCCTCTGCCCTGACTGACAGTTTACAAATCCTTCGGAACATTGTGGTGACAACAAAAATAGCCCGAGCTCAGGGAGCACAGTGGCAGCGGCATTGAATTCCAACAACTCAGCAGGGCATGTCCAGGGGCCTGGCATGAGGACCGATTTTCTGACCAGCTTGAGCACATGACGTGTTGGTGGCTGTGGGCGTGGCTGTCTGGCTTCCCTGATATCCTACTAGTTATTTATTTATTTTTTTTTAATTTCAGCCCAGCTCTGCAGCTTTCCTGGTGCTTTTGGATGATACCACATAACCTTCCAAACAAGATGTGATTTCTTTTCTTTGCGACAAATAGCTTTTGCTTAATTAGATTACTGATACTCGTGATGACTCCAATCCTCATTTACAAGCATGATGAATTTACAAAGGTATTCCAATATATTCCCTAGTCTACATTAGTCCAATAGTTTTATATAGAATTAAAAGGTGAAAATTGCATTTGAAACTACAGAGCATTTTTGTAGTAATAGATCAGCTATTAAGAGCAAAGAAAGTGTATCCACTTTAAATAATTTGGACAATTTCTATTGCAGAAGGTTTTGGAATGAGACCTTAAGATATTACTGCTAATAAAAGTTCCTTACTTGTGGCAAGGAAAATAAATCATTTGTTTATTTATTTTTATTTTCAGAATGTATAAACGTATATATCTAGAATATACTTGTAAAGTATAATATGTAACATAATATTGTAATAATATAACACTCATAAAGTATAATGTGACTTGACTATTTTATCTTGAACTTTGAAGTGATAACATGTGCATGTCATTGAGAATACAGGGAAAAAATGCTATACAAGGCTGAAGTATTTGTTCTCAATTTTTTATTCTAACCCAACATAACTTGAGGAACATTATTGTTTTCTTTTATAACAATGATTGACTAGCCTTTTGGCCAACAATTTCAACAATTCTACAACATGTTGAAAAACAGGGAAAGAGGAGAGACACCTGCTATGTGTCTTCCAGGCCTTTGAGAAAACATGGGGTTGTTCCTCTGACCATATACATGTCCATCTACAAGCAATGTGGTCTTGTAAACATCTAGGGATTGAGCACTGTTTAAAGAGAAACGCTGCATAAATATCATCACAGCAAACCTGAAAGAGTCTACCATGTCACTGTGCATGCAGCTGATGTCTTTGTAAACAAATACATTCAGGGCAAAATTCTTGCCAGGAGAATTAACGTGTGTACTGAGCGTGTTAAGTGCTCTGAGTTGAGACAGCTTCCCAAAACCTGTGAAGGCAGACTATCAGAAAATAAAAGGAAGCAAAGAGAAAGTTCTCTGGGTTCAACTGAGGCACCAGCCATCTCCACACACAGAAGCCTGCTTTCTCAGAACCTGACGTGCTGGATGCCATGGCCTAGGAATTCATGGCAAACTAGATGGAAAAACAGGTAAATTAAAGGCCTCTGAACTATAAAGATATTTCTCTTAATTGAGTAGGGAGATGGTGTCCTGTCTACTTCTTTGGGGACAAAAATATTTAAAGCAAATTTTAACTGTGAACAAGTCAATGATTGACTAAAAGTAAGAGTTTTAATTGAAGCCTAGTTGATAGGGTCATTTGATATGAGTGGCATGGATCTATGTAGAATCATTGATTTTTAAAATTACCCGATAACATAATCGTGCATAAATAGACATCCCTGGCATAGGGTCATTCAATCACCTTGACCTTAACCCTAGCACCTCCTATCCCTGTGTTTCAACACACCCGTGATACCAAGAAATGTAAATTAGTGCTTAGCATCAGAGACACTGTAGGATTAAGGAAATGATTAGAAAGTCTGCCTCATGCCTCATTTAGTAATTTTAAAAGCTTTACATTTAATTTTTTTATGTTGAGTGAAAATGGCTCTGTCAAAATGGTAACATAATGTGTACCTTGTCTCATGACTATGGAAACTGGAGAATGAGAGGCACGGAAGCCACCTGGCCCATTTCAGCATTTTAGGAATAGAAGAGGTATAGTTAGAAAGTTCTGCCTCTGCTCAAATCACCCAGTAAAGTATTTCTCCAAAAGGATAACATGCACAAAGAAATGGAGTCAGCTCTGGGCAGGGTGCACATGGGTATGTATTTGATGATTTTGAATGGGGGAGCTCTCTAGGAGCTAGGAGATGGGCCTGAATGGGAGTGTTTAGGCAAACTTCATGAGGAACATTGCTCCCATGTATAATGATTAAATTTCCTGTAGAATTTTAAGTCCATATAAAACATGCAATAATTAAATAGACATTCACTACTGTGTTCATCTCACTAATGTGTATAGCCCAAATGGTTTGCTCAGAGAGGATTACAAGAAAATAGCCCTGGGATCCTTGTCTTCAAGCAGCACAGAACTTGGAGTACAGTTCTGTTTTGCTTATGTGAGCAGCCAGAGAGCAACTCTGGAGTATTTTTAAAGAATTCCAAGGGTGTCTCTACAAATGCTAAATGGGATGTGATGAAGAAACAGCCTGGGCTGGAGTCAGTCCAGCTTCCTGGAAGAAATGTGGCCAAATAGCCGTACAAGTCTAGGGGGGAATCCTTAGCCTCTCTGAGCCTCACTGACCTCATCCATGAATGAGGGGTTTGGTCTATGTGATTTCACCCTGAGTGCACTTCTCAGGCTATGAGTTCATGTTCCTCAGCTGAACTGCACTGGGATGGAAGTCAGCTATTGGCAGACAAATGAGGAGGCCTCTCCTGGAAGGCAGGCATGAAGTTGACTAGTTAACGTTTGTTCAACGGTTTTTACAAGACTAGTCTCAGAGGAGATTTAAGGAAATGAGCCTAAAATTGCATATATGTTGGCTGGGTCAAACTGATTCCATGAGTCAGGTAATTTGGCATCTTCATATTCAGCAAATTATGTTAAAATCAACTGCCATTTATTTAGCATTTGTCATATACCAGGCATTGCAACTATCTTGTCAGTGACTCTCTGGACAGTTTCTAGATATTTTTATACCCATTTTGTAAATGAAGAAAGAGAGGGTCCAAGAGTGTCACCTAATGAGAACTGTAGAACTGAGATTTAAGGACCAAACCTGATTGTTTCTGATGCACAATTTCTTTCCCCTAGTGATCAATAGTGCTCTCTAACATTTAAGGAGAGCTCACTGGAGCACTGTTCAAAGGATTTTGTAGGTATTTAATTCTCTGTGTTCTCAAACAATCCAAGACACAGATATACTTTTTACCCCTGTTTTGTAGATGAGGAATGTGAAAAACAGAAAGTTTAAGTCACTTGTATGAGATTACACAAATATCAGGAAACAAAACTGGGATATATTGTGTCATGGAGTCTCCCTTCCATAGTCTGTGTAAAAGCAGACTAAGTGCCTATGACTGTCATGAATATTATTACATGAGAAAATGGAAGTCAATTTTATGCTATCTCAGTTATTCCTTAAATATTGGATGAAATGAATAAGATTGTGCACAATAGAGTGTTTGACCATATATTAGGTAAATTATTTTACTCACCCAGAGTCAAATTTATTTCTTGCATTAATACATGTGGGGGAAGCCTAATAGACTTTCTTATCAGGGTAATATTACTGCTAATAAACAGGGAAATTTCATCTGCAGTTATTAAGTACCTTAGGATTGTAGTTGAATTTAAATGGTAACTGCTGCCCTGTGGTAGCAGGGGACATTTTTGCAAATAAGTTTTATTTACGTAGATATTGCTCTATATGAAATTAAACAAAGCAAATTCTCACTGCATTACACCAAAGAACCAAGTCAGTTTGGGGATAAGAATGAAATAAGAACACAGGACAGTTTCATTCTGCCTTCAAAACTAGTTTTTTTTTTTTCTTAATAAATCAATCTGCAATGGAGAATAAATATCATCAGCAAGTGTAGAAATGGGAACCTTTTCTTGCAAAGAAATAAGCACAAAATATGCGTATTGGACTCCATCCCTCCGGGACTTTCCTCTTTATTCAGGTCCATAAAACAGAAAGATTACTTCCTCTCCACAGCCCACAACCACAAGTCAGAACAATAATATTCTGACTTTTATTAAAAACACTACTGTATTTTCACTGTCATGTCATGGTGTCTGCAAATTTATGAAAAGTATTTAGGAATCCAAGGTTCACTTCTTCTTTTCATTATCAACTCGCTGAGAAATTCCTCAAGAGTGTTTCATTCAAGTTTGTTGATTCAAATAAAGAAATTCATGATTGAAATAGTAGAAAGGAGAGGAGGGAAGCAGAAGAAATAGGAGGAGAATGAGAAAAATAAAGGGCTTAAAAATACTCCTGTGAAAACAGCATTTAAGCCAGAAAATCATGCTAATTATACCAGTGTCTTAAAAGGTCTCTGGGTCAGAACTAGGGAGATTGTTTTCTATATAGGGTCAAGTACAAAATCTTTTAAGCTTTGTGAGCCAGAAGATCTCTTGCATATCTGCTACTGTTTTGAGAAAAGAGACTTAAGCAGCATGTACACAAATGGACATAATTATGTTCCAATAAAACTTCATTTGCAAAACCGGGAAGACCCCCCATTGGAATCTTAGGTCTTTCTCTAAATCCTAATGCTAAAGTTATATCCTAGCACTCTTTGATATATTTACACAAAAATACACAATGTGTATCTGTATTGATACGTGCTGAAACTCTCAAGATGAAATTGTAAGAAATGATGCATATGTGAGAAAAATATGGATAAAATCAAATTAATATATCTGACTTTGTTCCTTCATTATGATTAATGAACAAATAAAAGTGATGTCATTTCATATAGAAATTTCAGTAAAGCATGTGACATTATTATATTTTGAAGCATTGCTCTACAAAGTTCTATTTAGTCCAAAGTCTTGAGTACAAGTCTCAGCTTCATTACTTAATAATGGATAAAATGTTAAGATATTGTTATCAGTTGCAGGAGGAAGAGCAGTTGCTGGAAAAAGTTTCATGGGTTCTTTTCCTAAGCTCACTATAGAAATAAGAAGTCGAGAAGCAGTTTGCAAAGAAGCAGAAATTTTTATTTGATTGGCAAGCAGCAGAACTGTCTGGTCGGAGAGAACAGGCAGAGCACGCAAATGGGACCCTGGCTTTCAGTAAGTGCTCAGGGATTTTAAGGCTTTTCTATCTTCTCATTGGGTCCTTCTACAGGGGTTACCCATTGTATGCAGGGCTTCACATACTCTATGTTGATTGGCTTGTGGTTCATTGCCATAGCAGAAGTATCTTAGAAACAGCCCAATTCTCCTTAAGGGCTCAGCCCCTTCCTCTGCTAGCTCTGGACAGAAGATTGTAACTAACTTATATTTGTGATTTAAAATCACAAGGTCACATATGCAGCACAAGAAACTATTGTGGGGGACATGCTGGCAGGTCTGGAAGCAACCTTTCCAGTCAAGGCCTGGAGATGGCTTGTGAAGGACATTCTACCTATGTCTGAAGGGCCAACAGGCACCCAACCCCACTGGACAGTCTTGGATATTACTTCATTTCTTGAAGACACCAAGTAGTTTCCTAAATGTATGTGTATCTATGTATGCATGTTCATGAATATGTGTAATATGTGTATATGCATTTGTACATGCATGTGAATACATATATGCATACATGGATATGCATGTATATGTGTGTATGTATATGTACATGTATGCATATACCTGGGCCATCTTCTGCAGCTTTCCCAGGTGCATTAATAGGGAGCTGATTCAGAAGTGTAGAGGTTGGGACTTGAACCACAAACAGCGGCATTGCCTGCTATCCCTCAGTGCCAGCCCCTAGTTCTCTTGTTGATTACATGTTCCTGAGTACAGTAAAGGGGATGAGGTATGGTTCAAGCTCTGCATGTCCTCTTAGATGGCAAGGAAGTAGAAGGTTGGTTGTAAGTTTAGGAATGTCACATGTCCAGGGCCTGGCAATGAGCAGTCAAGTCCAACAACATAGGTCAGTGCTATCAACAGTCATATTTATCGCTTGATTAAAAATATTAACACATGGAGCATGCATTTGGCTTGTTTAAGATGCCTAAGGTTTCTGGGTTTGATGCCTAGAGTTGGATTCTGATTCCAGCTTCCTGCTAATATGGGCTCTAGGAGGTAGGGCTGAAGACTGTAATGACTTGATTTCTGCCACCAATTCTGGAGCCCTGTATTGCATTATCCTAGCTCTTGAATTCAGACCCAGCCAACGTTGCAGAGTATTTGGAGAGTGGATCAGCAGACAGAAGCAGTCTCTCTCTCTCCTCTCTCTTGCTCCTCTTCTCACTCTCACTCACTCACTAGTAAACAAATACACACTAACAATATACATTAGAAGAACAAGGTCTTGCCATATTCTCACAGTAAATCCAGAACAAAGTTTTCCAAGAATGTAGTTCCTGATTAATGATATCCTTCAATCACTGGTCTGGAATTTTGTTTTTCCTGATGAACTACCCTATAGAGAGTTGCTCTCTGCTGTCCTTTTCTGCCCAAGGATTTCAGTCAGGATATTCAAACATCAGAGTTGAACTAATGGTACTGACAATCAAATACAAATGGAGCTGACTCTCAATCACTTTACCTCCCTCAACTGACTGAACACCCTAAGCAAATTTACCTAGTCCTTTCTCAAATAACTTTAGGTTTCATGTAACAAAATGTCTGAGTCTGAATTTTTTTAGCATTTCGATTACTTTACCTCTGATATAAGAATAAACTAGAGAGGAAAGATGGTGAATTTAAAAAGAATAAAAGCATTTGAATGAAACTTTAGTTCATTTATATTTAATGAATAAAGATAAAGCTTTTTAAAAAGATTTATTTATTTGAAAGGCAGAACGACAAAGAGAGAAGGAGGGAGGGAGGGAGAGACAGAGAGAAAGAGAGTGAAAGAGAGAGAGAGACCCCCTTGTTCATACTTCAAAAGGTTGCAACAACTAAGACTAGTATGCATTTGTATTAGTTCATTGTATTCAAATCAGCACTTTTTAAAAATATTTATTTATTTTTATTTGAAAGGAATAGTTACAGAGAGGCAGAGAGAGCAAGAGAGAAGGTCTACCATCCACTCAGTGGTTCACTCCCCAAATGGCTGTAACAGCCAGAGCGGAGCCAATTAGAAGCCAGGAGCCAGGAGTTTCTTCTGGGTCTCCCATGTGGTGCAGGGGCCCAAATACTTGGGCCATCTTCTACTGCTTTCCTAGGACACAGCAGAGAGCTGGATAGGAAGTAGAGCAGCTGGGACTAGAACCGGCGCCCATAGGGAATGCCAGCACTGCAGGTAGAAGCTTACCCAGCTATGCCACAGTGCCAGCCTCTAAAACTCAACTCTAAAAATCAGATTCCTGTAGCAGATTCTGGTAAAAATTCAAACTGAAATCCAGGATATGAGGCTTGTAAATGTTTTTTGTTCATCTTCAAAAAACACGTAAAATAATAAATGCAAAGCCCACACAAAATTCATAGAGCTCTTAAATACATGCACATTTTTATTTTAGGCATCTTGCTGATAGAAAGTATTTTATTTGGAAGATAAATATCCTATATCTAGAATAATTCAATGCTGAGTAAAGCTGTGTGCAATAAACAGGTATTACTTAAAATAACAATTTCCCAGGGAAGGTTTTGCAGCCTTGGAATGCCTGCATCTCATATTGGAGTGTTGATTTGAGTTCTAGAAATTCCACTTCTGATCCAGCTCTCTGCTACTGAGCCTGTGAGGCAGCAGATGATGACTCAAATACTTGTGTCCCTGCAACCCATGTGGAGAAATTAGGTGGAGATCCTGGCTTTTGGCTTCATCCTGTCCTAGCCCTGGCTATTGCAGGTATTTGGGGAGTGAACCAGCAGATGGAAGATTCTGCTCTTGCTCTTGCACTCTCTCTCTTTGTCTCTCTCTCTCTCCCTCTCTCTCTCTCTCTTTTGCTTGCTCTAGCTCTAGCTTAGCTTTTTCTCTGTGAGGCTCTATCTAGCTATAGCCCTAGCTGTATCACCTCTATCTCTCTGTCAATCTGCCTTTCAAATAAATGATTCAATTTCTCAGTCTACAAATTAAATATGAAAGTAGATGTCATTTGAAGCAATTTTTCACTAATCACTGCATATAAGGCAACACATTTTTCCATTGTCTAGATGTATCATAAACTTATAATTAAGGACTTAGTTAATTTGTTTCACTCTATTTTTTACCACCAAAAACTGGAATGCAATCCAGCTGTTGGCTCTAAAGATATTGCATGTGGATTATGGGAGCAGCAGTTTTGGGAGGGAATATTAATTTTAGCTGTGACATAATGCAGGAATCCTGACAGATGGTACATTCATATCCTTTCCCAAATATTATCCCATAAACAAAATGTACATAGATTAAAATGTAAATACTGGAAGTGCATAATAAATGGTTAATACACTATGAAATATTTATAATAAATATAAAATATGACTTCATTTCATGAAAATAAACTTCTACAAAGCACACATGGAATAAATTAAGTGGAGTTGAAGTCTTCACTAAATGACTATTAAAAATTCATATATTTTAAGGGTAAAAAAGAGAAAAAAAAGTAAACAGTAGTCTGATCTCCAGTGTTTATTGCTTGTGGAATTCTAAGGAATTTTATGTTTAAATAAAGAACATTTATAATATGCTGAAGAATTACTTAATTTTTATAGTCAATTTAATTCTTTCATCTATCCAGTCTACAAATATTTGCTGACTGTATGCAAGATCAAAATGTTATGCCTGTGCTATGTAGACTCTCCCTAGGCATGCGTTGAAAAAAGGCTCAGATAGAGAATCCAAATTCTCAATCACTTCTATCTGATACAGTATTTTGGAAACTTACTGCTTTCTCAGATGCTCTTTTCTATATTAGCTGAATATAGCTTTAAATTATTAGCTGAATATTAGCTTTAAATTATTTTCAAATGATTTATCCCCATATTTTTTTTCAAAAGTTTAAGAGAATTGTATTTGAAGGACAAGATAAGCAAGTAAAATTTTTCAGGCTATTGTCAAGTAAAAAAGGGATGAAGGAAGAAAGGAGGGAGGGAAGGACAAAAGAAGGGAGAGAAAAAAAGTTTCAAAATTAAATACACTGTTGGATAACAATGTGAAGCTGCTACCATGTGATGTCGGTATCCCAAATGGGCACTGCTTCAAGTCCAGGCTGCTCAACTTCTGATCTAACTCTCTGCTAATGGCCTGGGAAAGCAGTGGAAGATGGCCCAAGTGCTTGGGCCCCTGCACCCATGTGGGAGACCCAAATGAAGCTCAGGCTTCTGGCTTTGGATTGGCCTAGCTCGGACAGTTGCAGCCATTTGTGGAGTGAAACAGAGCGTGGAAGATCTCTGTGTGTGTGTCTCTCTCTGTTACACTTTCTATAACCTTTAAGATAAATAAATAAATCTTTTAAAAATCCATTGCTTTACTAAAAATATAGTTCATCTGACATTGACTTTGAAATCCTGACTCTCAAGCCCATACAAATTTTTCTTTTCTGAATTCCTTCATGGTGAATGTTTAAATATCATTTTTCTTCCCATTGTTCTTTCTTGGTTTGTGTAGTATCTTCCCTGTCATTGAAGTTTTCTAAAAAATGGTATACTGCTGCTTTGGCTTATATATTCTTGCATGAATAATTGATGTATGATTTAATGGATTCAGAGTGACTTAATTGCCTAATGTCCCTAAGTGAGGTTGAACATGATGAAATGAAAGATAGCTATGTTGATTAATCAAGAGTCATTTAAAAAATTTTAATCACCGGCTTACAGAAAACACACCTTTTTATTATATTCCAGTAGATAGAGATGTTTGTACCTGAATAACTAACAGGAACCAAGTATTTACATGGCAATATCCTAACAGCATTCAGGACAATGTGATATGAACTGTTCTCCTTTGTTTCTTTAAAAAAATACTTAATCACAACACATTCAGTTTATGTTATGAGTTATTAATAAATCTGACAGAGCTCCAGTTAAAAAACATTGCAGGAAATCATTCTCAGCAAGTGAGACCACAACCATGGTGAAACCAGTGCAAATTTGTTTTTGTCTTGATTTCATTGCCAGTGCCACTCCACAACATTACTGGCATTTTGGACAGACAAGCCCTTGTTTGAATGGAATTGTCCTCTGTGACATGTGATGGTTAATGTTCCTAACCCTTGTCCACTAACTGTTGTAAGTACTATTATGGATGACCAAAACTACCTTCCCATATTCCTCAAGTTCGAGGTGAAGCAGCGCTGTGTGACTGTGTCTTGCTGAGAACCCATTTGCAATAATGTTTAACACAAAGTTCAGTTATATTTTTGATATATGGCATTCAAAAAATTCCAGTCAATAACATTGGCCAATATGTCATGAGATGGTAATCCTAGCAAAAGAATAAAGTTTAAATCAATCTGGGTAATGACTCCACTATACCCTGAACACCAGGGCTATAATAATTAGTTCTGAATTTTTCAATCCCACTGGAATTTACCCAGTGGACCTAGGGAAGAAACTACCTGCACTCCACCTCTCTGGAGTCATACCTACAGGGCAAAGTCTCTTGTATACCTTGTACGTCATCAGCAGGACCACAGCAGGGTTCATTTCACAACCCTTAGTCCCAGGACTTGGGCTGTTGGTATTATAAGCCACAGTTCCAGTTGCACTCTCCTAGCAGGGTCTGAGGACGGGCCTACACATCTTGCACAGTCCTCGAGCTGTAGTAATTAATGCCACAATCCTCAGTATCACTTAGACCTGCCAGTGGGACAAAGGGACAGCTACCTTTGTCTCCTTTAGCACCAAGAACAAGTTTTTGGTTATTACAAACCCCAGGGATCCTGACACCAAACTCTATGTGGACCAGAGATACATACACCAGAAAACTCATATTCTTCTAAAAGGCACAGTTCTATCCCTACAAACTGCAGCAGAGTAGACCACTGTGTCACTTATAGACAAAACTGACATCGGTTAAGACAAAAGAAATCACTCAGAGAATACACTCTTGGGCTCACCTAGAACCAAAGCCAAAGCAACAAGACAAGTCATACCCTGCCTTCTAGTTAACCATAAACTTTTTTCCGATAAAACTTACTCCATAAAGAAGAAGTAATTATAATACTAGATGTACAGACATCAGTGTAGGAATATAAGAGACATGAAGAAGCAAGGTAGCATGATGCTTACAAAAGAACACAATACTCCTCCAGAATTAGCTCCTGAACTGAAGGAAATCTTTGAAATGCTAGATATAGAATTCAAAATAATTATTGCAGGGAAATTCAATGTGATGCAAGAGACTTCATATAAACAGATCAAATAAATGAGTGACATGAATGAAAACATTACTAAAGAGATATAAATCATTAAGAAGAAGCAAATAGAAATATTTGAAAGATGAAATCTTCTATCAGTGAAATAAAAATAAGTTTGATAGCTTTAACAGCAGAATACACCAAATGTAAAAAAATAGTTTCTGACTTCAAGGACAAGGCTTTCAAAATAACACAATCAGACAAAAATAAAGATAAAAGAAGCAAAATGAAGGAAGAGAGTCTATGTTAAATATGGAGAAACATCAAATAATCAAATATTTATATAATAGGTATTCCTGAAAAAGAAGGAAAAGCAAAAGGCATTGAGATCTCACTCCAAATATTAAACAGATGCAATTCTGACAAGTTTTTTTTATGAGACCATTACTTGGACACCAAGACCAAACAAAGACACAACACAAAAACAAATAGATGAAAATAGATGAAAAGGTTCTCAACAATATACTAGCAAATTGAATCCAAAACCACATCAAAAAGATCATACATCACCATGAATTGGGATTTATCTTTGAAAAGCAAGGGTGTTTCAACATTTGCAAATCAATAAATGACATAAATCACATCAATAGAATGAAGAATAAAAACCACATGGTCATCTCAACAGATGCAGAGAAAGCATTTGCTAAGATTCAACATCCCTTCATGAAAAAACTCTTCACAAAATAGGTACATAAGGAACATTCTTCAAAATTATAAATACTATTTATCACAAACCAGCAGCCTATATCAAACTGAATGGGAAAAAACTAAAAGTATTTCCCTTCAGATCTGGAACAAGATAAAGATGTTCACTTTCACCACTCTTGTTCAATATAGTATTGGAAGTTTCAGCAAGAGCAATTAGGGAGGAGAAGGAAACAAAGGGCATCGAAATCTGAAAAGACGGAGTCGTTTTCCATGTTTGCAATGACATGATGTTGCACATGAAAACAACCCAGGCACTCCACCAAAAAGCTGTAAAGCTGTTAGAAGTAATAAACCAATTCAGTGGAGTTACAGGTTACAAAATAAACATACAAAAAACAGTAGCTTTTTTGTATGCTAATAATGAACTCACAGAGAAATCAAGAAAGAAACCCCAATGGATGAGAGGGAACAATTACTTGATTTACCACCTGCTGTCTCCCACCATCTGCACTGACAGAAAGCTGGAAGTGGGAACCAGAACAAGAATCAAACATGAGCATTTTAACATAGGATGCAGTTCTCCTGATTAGTGTTCTACCACTCGACAAACACTCACCCATGGTTGAATCTTAGAAACTTCATGGTGTGATGGAAGGGGAGATTGCAAGATGGCAGGAAAAGGAACAATGTACTGTGCTAGGCTAAGGATATATGTTAAAAATATATAGTGTGGATTCTAGTGGAGGGAAAAATCCACAGTCCCCACTGACTTTGAACCTGACTGGGAAGATAGACAGGGACCTGCTCACCCACATGGGACAGTGAGGTGCCCCCAGCCTCCCAATATACCACAAACTCTGGGGCTCACCTTGCTTAGGTGGAACACCTGCAGACAGTTGCCTCAGGGAACACCTGCCTCTCTGTGGACTGGACAGGCTGGTGGGGCAGAGCCACACCTCTGCACCCAGTGACTGAGGATACCTTATATGCTGAGACTGTGGGGATTCAGTGGCTGAAAGAGAGGGTGCAGGGTGTAGCTGGGTCTCTGGACAATCATTGTGTGAAGCTCCACATGCTTGGAGAACCCTAATTACCTGGGGCAGGTCATCATGACTGGATATGCACTCAGAGTCAGGACTGAGCAGATCATTTGTGTGATTAATACAGTAGCATGGATGAGTTTTGCACTCACTACGGGATAAAACCCAGGTATTGATCACCTTGAAGGAGAAGAGGTGAGGGTGTTATCACACCAACAGAAGTGACCATTCTCCTACTGCTGTAACAAAAGGTGACATGCCATGTCCAACTTGGGTGTTACCTAAAAACTCACCCAACCCGGAGGCACTGATAAAAGCTCTTCAGCCACATGCAGCACATGCCTCTTGGTATTCACTGAAAGTGCAGACATCCACTAAGCCACAGTGGCATAATTTAAAGATAAAAGCCATCAGAGGAAATTTTAAAAAGTGCCTGCACAAATGCCTAAAAATAGACTCAGAAATTCAAGAAACAAGAATAAGGAAGGCATCATAACCCCCTTAAAGGAATACAACAACATTTCAATATTAGAATGTGAAGATGAAGAGATTGATGAAATGCTGAAAATGGAATTTAACAGATTAATCAGAGGATTACTCAAAAGCAATTGAAGCAAATCATGGATTAACAAAACCGATACATGACACAAATAAAAATTTTTCCCATGAAATTGAGATTTTAAAGAGAAATCAAAATGAAATGTTAGAAATTAAAAATGCAATAGGTCAAATGAAAAATGTGCTGCAGGGGCTGGCACTGTGGCACAGCAGGTTAACTCCCTGGCCTGAAGACCTGGCATCCCATATGGGCACTGGTTCTAGTCGTGGCTATTCCTCTTCCAATCCAGCTTTCTGCTGGCCTGTGAAAGCAGTAGAAGAGGGTCCAAGAGCTTGGGTCCCTGCACCTGGTGGGAGGCCAGGAACATGCTCCTGGTTCCTAGCTTTAGATCAGTGCAGCTCTGGCCATTGTGGCCATCTGGGGAGTGAACCAGCAAATGGAAGACCTCTTTCTCTGTCTCTACCTCTCTCTATAACTCTGTCTTTCAAATAAATAATATAAATCTTTTTTTAAAAATGTGCTGGAAATCCTTAACAACAGACTTAGTGAGGCAAAAGAAAGAATATCTGAACTAGAAGACAAATGTTTGGAAATTTTTTAGTTAGACCAGAATAAGAATAGGTAGAGGGAGGAAAAGAGGGAGAAACATATGGGTCTTAGGAATTCCTGAAAGTGTGGAAAAAAATGGACTAGAAAGCCTATTTAGTGAAATGATTACAGAAAACATCCCTAATTTGGTGAAAGAAAGGGGCATCCAAGTACAGGAAACACATATAACTCCTGATAGACATGACCAGAAAAGATCTGCACCATGACATATTGTAGCAAACTTTCAACAATATAACATAAGAAAAGATTCTAAAATGTGCACAAGAGAAATTTCAGATTACTTTTAGAGGATCTCCAATTAAACTTAAAGCTAGTTCTCATTAGAAACTCCTCAGGCTTTGGGAGAATGGAGAAACACAATCCAAGTCTTAAGAGAAAAAAAAACTGTCAACCCAGAATATTGTATCCTGCAAAACTCTCATTTGTGAATGAAGGTGAGATAAAGACCTTCCATAACAAACAGAAATTGAAAGAATTTGTTACCATTCATCCAGCCTTACAAAAGATGCTTAACAATGTGCTACACATAGAAACACAGAAAGATATCAATCATTATGAAAGAATGTGAAGGCAGAAAATCTCCTAGTAAAAGTACAAAAGATACCCAAAGTAAACACTATGAATATTTATGGAAAAATGGGCAGAGCCAAGTCATTACTTATCAATAACAACTTTGAATGTAAGTGGCCTAAACTTTCCAGTTAAAAGTTACAGACAGGCTGAATGGATTAGAAAAGAAGACCCATCTATTTGCTGCCTATAGGAAACACATCTCACCAACAAAAATACATGCAGACTGAAAGTGAAAGGATGGAAAAAGGTATCCCATGTTAATTGAAAGCAAAAAAGGGCAGGTATAGTCATGCTAATATCAGACAAAGTAGACGTTAACACAAAAACTGGTAATAGAGATGAAGAAGGGCACTATGTAATGATTAAGGGATCAATTCAACAGGAAGGCATGACAATAATAACTGTATATGCACCCAAGTATGGGTGGTCTGACAATTTGAAAGAAATGTTAATGGATTTAAAGGGAGACATAGATTCCAATATAATAGTAATGAGGGACTTCAAAACACTATTATCATCAATGGACAGGTCAACTAGACAGAAAATCAACAAACAAACAAATGATCTAATAGGCACTATGGACCAAGTGGTCTTAACATATATATAAAACTTTTAAGCCCATGGTTGCAGAATACACATTCTTCTCATCATTGCATGCAACTTTCTCTAGAATACATGATAAGGTAGGCCACAGAGCAAGTCTCAGCAAATTCAAAACAATCAGCATCATACAGTGAATCTTCTCTGAACATGGAATGAAGCTGGAAATCAACAACTCAAGAATCTCTAGATCATATGCAAACACATAGTGACTGAACAACATGCTCCTAAATCAATAGTGGATCATAGAAGAAATCAAAAGAGAAATTAAAAAAAAACCTTCTTGTATCTTCTGTTGATGAATAATTTTTTTAAAAAAAATCATACTATTTCTTGAACTCTTTTACTTGGTGTAGAGTTAAACATTTTTGTTATTTTTATTTATTTTTTTTGACGGGCAGAGTTAGACAGTGAGAGAGAGAGAGAGAGACAGAGAGAAAGGTCTTCCTTTTTCTGTTGGTTCATCCCCCAAGTTGCTTCCTCCTGGTCTCCCATGCAGGTGCAGGGCCCAAGCACTTGGGCCATCCTCCACTGCCCTCCTGGGCCACAGCAGAGAGCTGGACTGGAAGAGGAGCAACTGGGACAGAACCGGCGCCCCAACCAGGACTAGAATCCAGGGTGCCAGTGCTGCAGGCAGAGGATTAGCCTAGTGAGCTGCGGTGCCGGTGGTGTAGGGTTAACCTTAAGATCATTAAGTATACTGAAAGTAGATCTCTGTAAAAATTAAGAGTGTGGATAGGAGGGAGGATGAAGAAAGGTTGGAGAATGAGTGGAAGGGAGGCAAGTATCACTATGTTCCTAAAGCTGTATACATGAAATACAAGACATTTGTATAACTTAAATAAAAATTTAAATAAAGAAGAAATAAATTGACAATAGCCACAAAAAATCAAATGCTTAGGAATAAATTTGACCACAGAAGTGAAAATATCTACAATGAAAATGATCAAACACTGATGAAAGAAATCATAAGGAACACACCAAAAATGGAAAGATATTCCTTACTCAGGGATTGGAAGAATCAATATTAAAATGTCTATATTACCTAAAACAAACTATAGATTCAATGCAATCCTTAACAAAATCCCAATGGCATTCCTTGCAGAATTAGGAAAAAAATCCAAAAATTCATATGGAATCACAAAAGATCTCAAACAGCCAAAACAATCCTGAGCAAGACAAAACAAACTGGAGGCACCAAAATTCCTGATTTCAAAGCACATTACAAAGCTAGAGTAATTAAAACAGCTTGATACTGGAATAAAAACTGATAAATAGATCAATGGAACAAAATAGAGAGCTCATAAATTAATCCACATACACACAGCCAAATACTTTTTGAAAAAATTGCTCAGATCATACAGTGGAGTACTGCTGGGAGGAGGAGGGGAAGTCTCACTATTTTTCTAAATCTGTATATATGAAACACATGAAACTTTTTTTATAACTTAAATAAAAATTTAAAAAAGTGCAATAGATGCACAGAAATGTAATATATGGGCTATGGTAAAAAAAAATGTTATGTACTGCTATAGTTTTTTTATAAATCTTTTATTTAAAGAATATAAATTTCCAAAGTAAAGGTTATGGATTACAGTGGCTTCCCCCCCACATAACTTCCCTCCCACCTGCAACCCTCCCCTTTCCCTCTCCCTCTCCCCTTGCATTCACATCGATTCATTTTCAATTCTCTTTATATACAGAAGATCAGTTTAGTACATATTACGTAAAGATTTCAACAGTTTGCCCTCACATAGCAACACAAAGTGAAAAATATTGTTGGAGTACTAGTTATAGTATTAATTCACAATGTACAGCACAGTAAGGACAGAGATCCTACATGATATTTTTTTTTAAAAAAATGATTAATTTTCTATGCAATTTCCAATTTAACACCAAGTTTTTTAAATCATTTTCAATTATCTTTATATACAGAAGATTGATTCAGTATGTATTGAGTAAAGATTTCTTCAGTTTGTACCCACACAGAAACACAAAGTGTAAAAATACTGTTTCAGTACTACTTATAGCATTACTTCACATTGGATAACACATTAAAGACAGATCCCTCATGAGACGTAAGTACACAGTGACTCCTGATGTTGATTTAACAATTTGACACTCTTGTTTATGGCGTCAGTAATCTCCCTAGGGTCTAGTCATGAGTTGCCGAGGCTATGGAAGCCTTTAGGGTTCGCCGACTTCGATCTTATTCCGACAGGGTCATAGTCCAAGTGGAAGTTCTCTCCTCCCTTCAGAGAAAGGTACCTCCTTGTTTGATGGCCCGTTCTTTCCACTGGGATCTCACTCGCAGAGATCTTTCATTTAGGTCTTCTTTTTTTTTCCCCCAGAGTGTCTTGGCTTTCCATGCCTAAAATATTCTCATGAGCCGGCGCCATGGCTCAACAGGCTAATCCTCCGCCTTGCGGCGCTGGCACACCGGGTTCTAGTCCCGGTTGGGGCACCAGATTCTGTCCCGGTTGCCCCTCTTCCAGGCCAGCTCTCTGATATGGCCAGGGAGTGCAATGGAGGATGGCCCAAGTACTTGGGCCCTGCACCCCATGGGAGACCAGGAAAAGCACCTGGTACCTGGCTCCTGACATCGGAAGAGCGCGGTGCGCTGGCCGCGGCGGCCATTGGAGGGTGAACCAACGGCAAAGGAAGACCTTTCTCTCTGTCTCTCTCTCTCACTGTCCACTCTGCCTGTCAAAAAAAAATATATATATTCTCATGGGCTCTTGAGCCAGATCTGAATGCCTTAAGGGCTGATTCTGAGGCCAGAGTGCTATTTAGGACATCTGCCATTCTATGAGTCTGCTGTGTATCTCGCTTCCCATGTGGTATCATCCTCTCCCTTTTTGATTCTATCAGTTAGCATTAGCAGCCACTAGTCTTGTTTGTGTGATCCCTTTGACTCTTAGACCTAAGGTGTGGTCAATTGTGAACTGAAATTGATCACTTGGACTAGTGAGATGGCCTTGGTACAGGCCACCTTGATGGGATTGTATTGGAATCCCCTGGCACGATTCTAACTCCATCATTTGGGACACGTCCAATTGAGCATGTCCCAAATAGTACATCTCCTCCCTCTCTTATTCCCACTCTTATATTTCACAGGGATCACTTTTCAGTTAAAGTTTAAATACCTAAGAATAATTGTGTGTTAACTGCTATAGTTTTAATGATCTGTGATTACTTTAAAATTTACTGTATATGGGTGAAATGGTAATTTTTCCATTTAATTGCTGTTTATTGCCATTGCCTGTATTCCTATTAAACTAGGGCATTTTTTTGTTTGTTTTGTTAAACGTTTTATTTGGTGAAGCATTAAGCCTTTTTACTGTAATGTATACTTAAAATCTATTTCCTCAAAAACAAGAAGGGAAGTGAAGGGAAGGGGGAAGGAAGGAAGGAAGGAAGGGAAAGAAAGATGGGCTGGGAGGGGAGGAGGGGAGGGGAGGGGAGGAAAGGGGAAAGGAGAGGAGAGGAGAGGAGAGGAGAAGAGGGGAGGGGAGGGGAGGGGAGGGGAGGGGAGGGGAGGGGAAGGAAGAGAGGGAGGTTGACTTGGAGAGAGCGGAGAAGGGAGGGAGGGGGGAGGAGGGGAATATCATTATATCTTAGAATTATATCTAAGAGCTATAATGAATCTGTTAAAAACTAATGGATTTGTTTAAATGTAAAAAGTGAATGAGGTTTGGTTTACAGAAGAAATATTTTTCATAATTTTGAGTGATCGAAGAGACCAGGTGATGACTGTTGTTTTCCTATCTCTGAAGCTTTCAAATGACTACATTTGCTTCCACAGTAGGGGAACACCACCTTGATTTTTATATTTGGGATGTGTCTAGGAAATAACTTAAAAAGATAAGAAATTGATAAATATTCCAAAATGGCACGATAAATGCCTCCTAGTCTAATAAATCTCCTGAAATTAGTATCTAAGCAGCCTATTATTTTTTAGAGAAAAATAAACAAAAAGTCACTGCTAATTTATCCTCATAGCATGTGAACCATACTATTATTTTTAAAAAGGCTGGGAAACTTGGGTTTCACTTGCTAGAACAAAGGAATACTTGTAAAATTTCTTAACAATGTCCAAAAAATAAACTCTGCTTTCATGATTTTTTTTCACTTTCTTTGTTTAATAAAGCATTTCCCATTACCTCCATTGTTCCCAGCCCTAAAAACCATCTCTCAGTTCACTTGAATGTAAAAGGTACACGCATTCCACCAACACAGCAACATCTCCTTTCTACAAGGCTAATAGGGCCTGTGTCTGAGGCCATTGTCTCTAAAATTGGTGAAATGAGAACAACTTTCCCAAGGAGACACTACTGCCACATCTATGGATGAACCTGTGCACAGCTTTATCATTGCTCATCATTTCACAGCTCTATGGAAGGGCAATGCTCTGGTGCAGCTCCAGGCTCTTTGCTCTTCCCTGTACTGTAAAAACAGGATGTTCTCCCTGCTCTGTGTGGGGAGTGTCAGAGTCAGAAATGGACAGGGGTCTCGGAGATCTCAGCTCCCAGATCAGTTTTCAGGTCCTTCCAGATAAAGGACAGACATTAAATGGGCATGAAGATCTTTGAAAAAGTAAATAATTACCTGCTCCTCTTTGTGAACTTATTCCCTTCTACCATCACACAAACATTAGATAAAAAAAAAAACAGAAAACCAGGTATAGCTTGTATTATACTGAGACATAGTCTACAAATGTGATTGAAATTGAGACAAGTATGTATATATATATAATATACATTTAAAGTATGTATATATTTATTTTTATAACACACATATAACACACAAAACTGTAGAATAAGTGAAGTGTTCATAATGCTCTTAAATAGCATAGCGGTGGATATAGAAGTTTTCAAAACATGAAATTGGACTACCTTTGGAAATATATCTAGATGTGTATATTTTCAGAAAATGAAATCAATGGAATGCATTTTTATCATAACAGTTTTCATTGCTTTTTAAATTTTTTATCTTTTTTCCAGTGCAGGTGTCTTATAGAATTTGGGAGCAGCTTGAAGCACAGTCAAAGGAGGTGGAATGGTGGCAGGAAGATGACAAAGCAGTGGGGTGGAGTGGAGGTCAGAGCACTTTGGTCAGGCAAAACGATCACACTTGGGAGGGGAAAGCTGATCTACTGCCCCCAGGAGTCTCCCTGATAGATTGATGCATCCCTGGAGCATCCTGCCATAATGGACAGAGCCATTTGAGAGTCTCCAGGGACACTTCGCTTCATTTTCCTGTGGCATGGACACATTTATGGAATCCTTTCTTCTTTTTTAAATCTTTATTAAATAGAGTAATTTTGTTGAAAGTCTTAGGTCAGAGCAGAATTGAGTGAAACTATACTGCCGATAGCTCATTGGGAGGTATAATTAAAATTCTAAACTTTTTAAAAAACAAGGATCCTGAACAAATGTGTGAGTAATGAGGAAAAGCAGATGCTTCACATATGGTGCGGCCACACTGTATCTCTCCTTCTGTCTAACCAGAACCAGTGATCTGGGAAGTGCACTAAGCCCAGGGCTAGAGACTTGAGTCTTAGGGTGTTCCTGGTTTATTATTAATAAAGGTTGGTATAAGCCAAGCATTGAAGGGAAGCTTTGCTCCCAAGGTTTCCAATGAATACATCAAATATTGATACAGGCTATCTTGGGGAAAGAGGTTACAGTGTGACAGAATTATACATTCTTTGTGTGTCAGTGGGATTCGAGGTTGTGGGCAATGGAATTAAACTGAATAATTGAAAGCTTAAAATAATTTGTCAAATATTATATCTTTCTTTTTTTTCTCACAGGCACATCATTATAATATTAATTTCAAGGCTGTCTCATAAGATGTAGAGATTTATTTATTTGAAAGGCAGAGTTACAGAGAGAGAAGGACACACATACACACACACACACGCACACTGACAGACACAGAGAGAGAAATCTTCCATCTGCTGGTCCATGCTCCAAATGGCCACAATAGCTACGGCTGGGCTGAAGCCACATACACATACTCCACACTCCAACCTCTCACATGACTGACAGGGACCCAAGCATGTGGGCCATTATCCATTACCTTCCCAGGCACTTTAGCAGGAAGCTGGATCAGAAGCAGAGTAGCCAAGACTCAAATAAGTGCTCTAATATGGGATAATATGCCAACATCAGAAATGTCAGCTTAACCCGTTGCATCACAACACAGACCCCCGTCTCATAATTTCATAAGAAAACAACCTTAATTATTTTAAGTGCATAAAATATCATCAATGAGTCCTTGCTTGCATAAACTTTGATGAAAATGTGATAGGTCAATATGAACTTGGATCAACAGCAATGGAACAGAATCATTTGACATGCTATCACTCCAAAGACTATAAGCTCCACTTCCTTTAATGTTCTAATTATGATGTCCCTGAGTTCATATCTATCTTCTATACATAGTCCATGGATACTTGCAAATCAAGTGCAACTCTGATTTTTGTATACTTGCCTGTGTAAAGAGAGCCCTTCAACACTCTATGCCATGCAAAACTTTGATTCTGTTTTTTTTTTATATCTCCACATGTAATTTTTCTAAACTTTTGTGGATTTTATTTCAAAATCTCTGGAATGTATTCCTTGTTTCTCAAACTTCTCTGTCACTACCATAGGTCAGGTTCTGAGACCCCCATATACCTCCTCATGACAACTCCCACATCAAATAAAATCTAGGGTTCCCAAAAACATACAACCAAAAGTATTGGACAAGTTTGTTAAATATGTCTTACGACCTCTATCTCCTTTTTTTAACTCCTGAGATTGTGATTGGGTAAAGTATAGAAATCCCTGTTTTCTTCTTTTCTTTTTCTGTAAATAAGCACACAAATAGTCATGACATCCAGTCATAGACTGGAAGCACACAGATTGGAAAGAGCAGCAACTGTGAAGGGGTCATGATCCTGATTCAGGAAAACCTGCGAACAGTAAATGATTCTGTGCATCTCCATCCTTCTATGGGCAGGAAGTGAGCTAAGAAGATTGTGCAGCCTCCTTTAGAAATGGTCAAAGAGAATCAAGGGAAAAAGCTCTCTCAAGAGCAAAGTGTCCTATTTAAGGAAACTTCTGACCTCCAGGATGACAGGTATTCAAAGTGGCCACTTGGCAGGACCTTAGAATAGTCATGGACTTGTGACTGCTTTTCAGTTTCCATTCTTCCCTTTTTGGGTGGGGCTGTTGTGAATGTGTGTGCATTGTGTGTGTCTGTGTGCATCTCCTTTTCTGCTCTTTTTTTGCCATCACATGTTGGGTACATAAGGGAGAAACAACCTGTTCTTTCAGTTCTTAGGTCTTGATATGGAAAGAAGCCACAATTATGCAATGATTAATGCTTGCCAATTGGAGATTGAGCATTATGAGGGCATAGTTTACTGATTATTACCTTTGATTCTTGCCAATAAAATCAGTTCTATTAAGTACATTGCTATCTGAAGACTGCTTGAGTAACTCAGAACTCTAATTTAAGAATCCCTGAATGATGATTCTATAGTATTCCCCAGCCTCTCTTCAACCCTTATATTCTCCACAGACACAGATACGCGCTATACTCTAGCTCATGGGGCCTTGGTTTTATCAGTTGAGTTTATTCAAAATAGTGATGACAAACAAAACAAAATAAATATATAACTAGCTTAAGTGAAAAATATTTTCCTGTAGATATTTGGACATGATTTGCATATTTGTGTCTACCAAGATTGACATGGTAAAATTCTAACCCTCAAGTGATGGTAGGAAAAGGTGGACCATTGGAAGGAGCTTGGATCATGAGATTGAAGCGCTCATATATGCAATCAGTACCCTCTTTAAAAAGTCCCTGGAGAGATGCCTTGTGTCCCTTGACTGTGAGGACAGAGCTCTAAAGCACAATCTATGAACTGGCTGCCATGCCCCCTTAAGCCATATGCAAATACAGCCATCAGATGCCATCTATAAACCAGAAAGTAAATCTCCACCAGACAAAGAAGTTGCAGAGAGCTTGATCTTGGACTTTACAGTCTCCAGAACTGTGAGAAATAAAAATCTTGGGTTTTTTAGCTATTAAGTCTATGGTTTTTTAGCTATTAAGTCTATACTGCTGCCTAAAAAAGACTAGATAAGCTCAAGCCCTAATGGACAGAAAGGGAAGGAGACCTTGAACGAGGCAGACAAGAAAACACTGCTTGGCTCACCCACAAACCAACCAGCAGAAGTAATGGGATGGATAGTGGAAAATCAGGAAAAAAATGATTTAAAAGTTTCCTGAGAAAAAACACATAAGGGCCACAAACAGATTTAATAGGAAAGAGAGAGTTAAAGAAAGAGAGACAGTCAGAAGTTGACGTTCTCAATCAAGTTGGAGACCAATCTAGTGGGTGTGGGGAAGTGGGAAAGAAAACAAGACAGGAAGTTTGGATTACACAGGCCAAGTACAAAATTTGAGTTGTTGGATGTGGCTGTGCTGATGAGGCTCTGAGTGGTGTTATATTCCTGGGTGGTCGATGGAGAGTGAAGATAAGTAAAGGTCAGCATCATTGAGGACAGTGAAATGATGGGAACTTGGATGTCTTCACTGATGGCCAACATTGGTTTAGGAAGCATCAGAATGAGACTGGCCAAGGTTGAGTGGAGAGCACATGCATGAACAATCTACTGATGTGATGCACAAAAAACCAAACTGTGGGGTGGAGTGATCACAGTGATGATTTGAAGAAGGGTGCAGAGTCAGAGTGTCGGCATTGGAATAAACATAAAATGAAGAGCTGGGATTCTGGCTCAGTAGAGGTTCTGGGAATGAAACAGCACACCCTCATTTATGCTTCCACATGATTAGAAGAAAGTCAATTAATCCAGTCCAACTCTATTATCACACCCAGCTCTCCTAAGGACATGATATCAAGAACAGACAAAAAGTATCAGGAGAAAACCCTATCATTGTTGTGCTGATTATTCACTAAAGACACAATAGGTACTCGATTTGCATTTTATTTATTTGTAATTGTAATGAGGATTTTAAAAATTATAAATCCCATATAACCCTAGGAATCCTCACAGCGAAAGATTTTGCATGTTGTTTGAGTATTATAAAGCACTGTGTTTGCTTTTTTTTTTTTGAGTAGCAGAATTACTGTCTCTTTATGTTTTACAATACTAAATATTTATAAAATCTGGATACATTTATAGCTCAGTCATAGAGAGAAAAACGATGATTTAAGGAATCTAACAAATAATTTAAAAATATACATTCTGAAGAAACATATTGGAAAAATGCATCAAATATTGATACAGGCTATCTTAGGGAAAGAGTTGAAAAAAATCAAGGTTATCTAACCTTTTAAATTATTGAATTTCTATAAAATTTGAGTACATAAAAGTATATGTTTACTAATTTGTTTTCATACACTAATATTAAATCATGTGATGAAAATTGACATGATGAATAATAAATTGGAGGTTAAATAATTGATTTTGTATTTTCAAAACAGTTTGACATCTGACACACTTTTTTGCTATTCACACTGGCTCAGATCCCACCTTCAAACTGTTGAGAAAGTATTTTGATCTGTTAAAACCATAAGAAAGACTTTATTCAAGACTAAATGCTGTCAGCTCCATCATAATAGGGAAGAGAAGCCAAGGTCAACTTCATATAGAGGTAGACTAGTAGGCATTGGTATCCAATGAGCAGGTGAGAGGAGGTTGGAATTTGGTAGGTAGAAAATTTCTAACAGGAGGCATCAGGGCAGAGTAGCTTGGTGGCACCAAGGTATTTGCTGATGGCACATCAGATTGGGAAGGTAGGAGATGAAACATTTGATCAAATGTTGAGGGGAAGATTTCAAGTGAACCGGATATCAAAGAGGGAGGGATTCCTTTCAAACTGACTCAGCAAGATTCTTGCTACCTCTTGTCTGTGAAGGATTGAGACCAAGGTTCAAGGCAGTATCCTAATGTAAAGGAGGAAAAAGGTCAAAGGTTCCCGATGATCATTTGGTCCAAAAGAGAACCTTTCTCAATAACACTGCCACTCTGTCCTAGCTGTGATTTTGATTGGTATCTTTTAAAAGCAAAGGGTTCAAACCACAATCAGTAACTTCAATGATAAATATTTTTGGGTAATTCTTTTGGATTAATTTAATTTTAGCAACAGCTATTTTATTCTTTATTCTATTTTATTGCCTATTTACCTCTCCATGTCAGGCAAAATACAAAAAGCCTCAGTATTGTATTTTGATGTAAACAAGGCAATAATTTCGTGTTCCTTATTTACTATTGCTATGCTTGCTGTTTGCTGAGAAAAACCATAGTCATTTGTTCTTAACAAGTCATAAAATTTATGTTCTTCATGGCCAATTTGAGGCAAGAATGTTAAATAATGTAAGTTTTATCCAGAAACCTAATTAAAATTAACACTTGAGCATTTTTTTTATTGTTTTTGGTACCAGCACCAAATAATTCCCTGGAAATTCATTCTTATTGACTCCTAGTGATTTACACAGTATAAACTTTGAACTAAAACTCAAATTTCTACCCATAGTAAATCACTCAGGAAATGACACAAAACAAGCTTGAAGCAACTAATCTCAATTTCTAGGTGCCACCAAAATACAAACAAGAAAAATTATGCTGATTCTTAGACTAAACTTCCTACATTTACTTCACTTTAATGAGGATATACATCATCCTTCAGTTGAAAGTGTTATTAACATGGATGATGCAAACCAGAAACAGTGTGTTAACCCATTCTCAGGATGTAGTGTGGTCCGTGTTTAGACTGATTTTTATGGTGTTGAGCCTTTCATCAGACAACATAAAAACATTTTGGCTTTTGCTTTCTTAGGTGTAAATGCAATCTACCTTTGCTTAAAATGTTACCCTATTTTAAATAAGCCCCATGTCTAAAAGTAGAATTCAGTAGATATTCATAAAGCAACATAAATGCATTTATAATATTATGCTTGCGTATTCATACAGCACCTTTAATTATCTGGCTTTCAGGTTAATGATTAATTTCATTTTGCTAATGGACCTCTCAGAAAACAAACAAAAAAAATCAATAGTATAGTTTTAATTTAGTGGCCATTCAGGTTGATAAGATTCTGTATATTTGGACTTAGCATTTAACTCTCAGTACTCATTCATAAGACAAATAAAGTGCAATTTTTAAATTCTTTGAATCTGAGGACTAGTGAGTAAGAGCGTCACTTTAAACAAATTTGCTCAATCTCTGTAATGGATATTTCTTCTTCTTTCATCCTTTTCCACCACTGTGTTTTTTTCACTTTTGTCTCCATGCCAGTAGCATGGGAAACTCAGGTTGCATGCTGATATTTCACTTTTCCTTTGGGAAGCTGAAGATAGCACTGATGTGGTAAGAATGGGGAAAGGAAGATTTATCAGTGCAAGTTTTCAATAAAATGACAAAAAAGCTTTAATGCAGATGGAAGTTTAGATCACTAGTAGAATCTGAGGACACATAGTGCCAAACAGCCCTTGTGAAAATTGAGAAGTTAATTGAATCGTTAAGATTTTTACTTTGCCAAAATTGAGTCATTTTGTACTCAGTATATGTGTTCTGTCTTAAAAGCATGGTTTCTAAATTCTAATCTGAAAATCAGTGTGAAACCTGTGCATGCAGCAGGGAAAACTATTGAAGACTATGAAATGGACAAAATGATTAGTGAGTGCCTGAACAGCTGGCACTTCCAAGAAGTCTCCATGAACTCATAGCATTGAATAGTTTTAAAACGAATTCTCTCCAGTGAAGAGACCATCGATTTACCTTCCTCCCCATGAGAAATAAAGCAAAGTTTGCATCTGTTTGTAAATTCATGTTGACATTTCTGGTTTACTCGAATCAGTGTAGGACTGTGAATTCTCCTATGAACCATTTGTAATATCTTATCAAATCCTCTATTAATGATGGGGTGAAATAAAATATTTGGTACTTTTTTCATATTTTTATGAGTGATGATTTTATCTTTTAAAAACAATCTTTAGTCGGATCTACATACATAATGTATATACGTAGTCAACAAAAAGTCAGGTTGCCTAAAATCCTTTTTTGGTAATGGTTAATATTTAAAAGTCATTAAACACTTTTAGAGCTTCTTGAAAATGGCAAATGGGAATAATGCAATACCGGAGGTTTTCCTGTTATAAATGTACTTGAATAGCTAATATTGTGGTGCAGTGGGGTAAGCCACTTGCAATGTCTGCTTCCCATATTGGAGTACTGCTCAAGTCCCAGATGCTTCCGATTGAGCTCCTTGCTAAGGCACCTGGAAAAGCAGCAGTAGATGGTCTAAGTCCCTGTACACTTTCTACCAAGTGGGGGGCCTGATGGAGGTCCTGGCCCCTGGTTTCACCCAACACCAGTCATTGTGGCCATTTGTGGTTTGTGGAGTGAACCAGTGGATGGAAGATTCTCTCTCTCTCTCTCTCTCTCTCTTTTTTAAAAGATTTATTTATTTATTCAAACGTCAGAATTACACAGAGGAGAGGCAGAGAGAGACAGAAGTTAGAGAGAGAGAGAGAGAGAGAGAGAGAGAGAGAGAGACTTTCTATCTATGGTTCACTCTCCAACTGGCCACAATGGCCAAAGCTGCACCAATCTGAAGCCAGGAGCCAGGAGCTTCCTCCGGGTCTCCCAAGTGGATGCAGGAGCCCAAGGATCTGGGCCACCCTCCACTGCCTTCCCAGGCCATAGCAGGGAGCTGGTTTGGAAGTAGAGTATCCGGGCCCCAAACCAGCACCCACATGGGATGCCGATGTGCTTCAGGCCAGGACGTTAACCCACGGCACCACAGCACTGGCCCCTGGAAGATTTTCTCCCTCTCGTCTGTGTGTGTGTGTGTGTGTGTGTGTGTGTGTCACTCTTTCAAATATGTAAATCTTTAAAAATTGATTTGAGAAGTAGAGATATACAGAAAGAGAACTGCATTCATTCACTTCTTTAATTGCTCACCAGAAGTCTGGAATTTACTCCAAGCCTCCCATACTGGTGGTAAAAACCAAATTACTTGAGCCATCACCACTGCCTCTCAAGGTCTGCACTAGAAAGAAATTGGAATGAGAAGACTGAACAGGGAACCAGATTCAGGCGCCCTGATATAGAACATGGGCATGTCAAGTGGCATCCTAACTATGAGGCTAAACGGCTGCCCCAGGGAATATTCCTGAAAAGACTTTCTCTGTCACACACACACACACACACACACACACACAAAGGATGGGATTCAGAGAGAAGCATAACTTCCTCCACTCCCAAATCCACTTCTTCATCCATACTTCAAACTGCACTACCCCTATCCACTCCTTCTTCTCTCACTGCTTCTGCCACTCTGCTTTTGGGTTATTTCCATTGCTTTGTCCTTTACCGTGTATTTTAGACACAGGTCCTCTGTTTCTGGCATTACTATATCTCACTCACTTTTTATAAGAAATTTCTCTGAAACATTCTCCAATGAATCTTGCAGAGAAATCTCATCTGTTGAAAACAGAGAATCAAAGCTATATATATATGCATGTGCTAATTAACATAAGTTTTTATGTCACACACATGACAACAAAAGTATTGGAAAATGCCTAGCATAGAAATATTAAAGCAGTTAAAATTTATGTAGGTCAAGAGTCACAACACTCATTTAGGTGGAGAACAAAAGGGCTGTGATGAGGAAGAAGTGCATACAGGACTGTTATATTCTCAATTGTGTGTTGTTGTTTTACACATAAGTATTTTCAAACAGCATTGAAAGGAAATGGATTTGCTTTGTGGGAATTGCTGCCACCCTGGCCAATTAAATTCTATTCTACTTAGGAGCTGCATAGATAATAGCAGTTCAGTAGCACTTTCTTTGTTCTTTTCTATAACTTCACCATCTTATGTGTCTACTCATTATTCAATTATATCACAATTATTCATCTCTTCAAAATTAAGAAGGTGATGCTTTCATAGGTAAAAATGTACCACACGGTTTATTTTGAATATAATCTAATCAAAAAATCCACCCCCCAAAAAAGAAAAGTACATGTGTCATGTCATCAGTACTATTTTTCTAAAAATATCTCATCGTAGAGGCATGTAACTGATCATCCAGAAAGGGCTAATGCTGCAAACCTTCCCCACCCTCTTTCCCCTTCCCCATGGCCTATTAGGCAATGTCTAGACAAGTCGCTTATTTTATTCGGTTTGCTCTAGATGTTCTCAGTACAAAATAACAATCTTCACAGGAAAAAAGAAAGTTTAACACGGGAAGAAAAAAAAAATCACCAATGACACTCAGCTAATCCTACGGGGATGGCTAGTTTCTAGCATTACCTTCCTGAACTTGATGTTGCCTCTCTGTATAAATGCATTCCACCCTGTGTATGTTTTAGTGATCTTCATATAGCCAAAGGCTGTAGTTAATAGCTAGTCACCAAGCAGAACCATAAATCTTTCCTGAGTGTGTGTGTGTGTGTATGTGTGTGTGTATGCCTGTGTGCATCTGTATGTCGGCAGTGGGGGTGGAGGTAAGAGAACAGAGCAGTCTTGTGTGGCAGGAAACAGACTAGTATAAATACACACCGCTGCGTGGTTCACATCATTTACAAGGAGAGCAACATAACTGCACCACTTGCCTCTGGGGTCTGTGAAGTCACAAGGTTTTAGAGGATACAGTGAAGAGTGTGCTGCAATGAGACACAGCACCTAACCTCATAGGAACCCGGAAGTTAGGTTTCCATTTTCTTTGCAAGATTGAAATGGACCTGCTTTGAAGCTTTGAAAATACATCATGTGGGCTCCTGTTGTTTTCACTTGTAATAGGCTACAAATGAGCTCTCACCCATTAGAGCCATTCTCAGCATTGTCTCTGTTTTCTATTAACTTTCTGGTGCCTCACAACACCCTCTGTACTCCCCACCACACAAGACACTTGCCTCCACCTTGAGGATTCCTTCTTTGGCAGGCTACTGGACATATGGCTTGACAGCTATAATTGTACCTATCACACTTTCATTATAATTAGTAAGGTAGATGATTTCTCCTTTACTAAGTAATTACACACTTAAGAACAAAGATTATTATTTATGTTGACATAACAACCCTTTCACTCCATCCTGTAATTTTATAAGTAATATTCCATTGATCGGATCTAAAGCACATTCAAAGCAATTCAGAATGTTTAAAATGATTCTAATTTTTTTAATAACTTCTTTGTTGAGTCTCTCCTTTGGTGTACTCCCAAACAATACTCTGTCTTCAAGGGCTTCCCTGTGAATACAAACTAACTCGTAAGCAGCTTTTCAAGATACACATTTTCACTATCTATATTTTTGGAGGAAAAGAACAGAACAATAGTCATGGCAAACATTCAAATTTAGAGACATGGCTTTAAATCCTAGCTACTATAACAGAGCAATCCTGGCTTTGTGGCAAAAATAGATTGAGAATCTGTAGTTAGTAGAGTGAACTTTGACTTCACTCTTTCATGCAGTATTGACAAGTCATCTGTTGCCATTATGGGAATTGCACCTGCAAAATGTTGAACACTTAAGGAAAGGTAATTTATGTTGTTCATCCTTTTCCCTTTTACTGCTGCTCCTCATTCTTATGCGGCTCTAGATCCCTTTAAAGCAAGAAGAAGCAATATTGTATTTTTTTTAAGACAGAGAAAGAGAGGAGACTGAGAGAGTGCTCCCATCTACTGCTTCAACCCCCAAAGGCACACAATGGTCAGGTTATTTGGAGGGAGCAGAGTGAAATTGGGAGCTGAAGGCTGGGAATCAAACCAGGTCTCCTGCATGCACAGCAGGAACCCAATTACTTGAGACATTGAGACACCATCATCTACCTGGGGTCTACACAGGAAGCTGGAGTCAGGGGCCACAACCAGGGATTCAGTGTAGACTCTGATGTGGGATGAAGGCATCCTATTCACTAGACTAAACACCTATTCCTCAATTAAAAATATATTATTTGTTTGAGAGGTAGAGTTACAGAGAGAGAGAGACAGAGATAAAAGTCTTCCATTTGCGGGTTCACTCTCCAGAGGACGACAATGACTAGAGCTGAGCTGATTTGAAGCCAGGAGCCAGGAGCTTCTCCTGCGTCTTTCACGTAGGTGCAGGGGTCCAAGCACTTGGGCCATCTTCTACTACTTTCTCAGGTTAGAGCAAAGAGCTGGATCAGAAGAGGAGCAACCGGGACACAAACCTGTGCCTGTATGGGATGCTGGAGTTACAGGTGGAAGCTTAGCCACAGCGCCCCACTCCTTCTTCCCTTTTTTGTCTCCTTTTCCATAGCATCTAGGAGGTTCTTTATACAAATTGTATAATCAATCCAGGTTACTACATACCAAGACTCTCAATTCCTTGTAATATTCTTCTGTGCCTCTCTTTTTTGGTGTCACTCTTTTATCCACCAAAGAAAATGAACTTTCCAGATCTAAACTGTCCTGCTCAGTGACTACAGATACCTATGTAATTGGCATTTCTTGTTACTCACTGTTCTTAGGGCCATGTATCTCTGCTAAACATGAGTGTGCTACTGACCAATACAGCAGTTTCTCACCAACATGAGAATCAGAGATCAAACCAATGAATTAGAGTGTTATAATCTTCACACAAAATATGCATCAAAATAATAACTCACTGGGACATTTTTAAATGGGACCAGTGTTGCAGTACAGTGGGTTAAGCTGCCATCGCTTCCAATGCCAATCCCCTATCAGAGTGCTAATTTGTATAATATAAGTAGATACATTTGAAAATATTTCAAATTCTCCCACTTATATTTATTAGTACCATTTGATAAAGCATCCATAAATGTTTGAAAGTTTTTGTCTCTAATATTCGTATGTTATTATTTCTATCTGACAGATTCTTTGTGGTTGCATCTATTCGCCTATTGTTTAATAAATAATGAGAAAACCTTGTGCTATTCCATGTATGAGCATTCTGGGCGAGAGAAAATAACAGCATCCTGCATTTGGGTATTTATGCCAAGCATGACACCAAGGACATCATATATGTAATAGAATTTAATTCTCACAGAAACCTGAGTGGTTATTATTCCTACAGTCATTTAGCAGCATAGAAAAATGGGAGTCAGCAAGCAGACAACTGCCAACATCATACAGCTCCCAGTGAAATAGTTGGGGCACAGGCTCACCTTTCCTGGCTCCAAAGTTCATGCTTTTGCTTATGGAGCTTCCAACTTGAGGGATTAGTCTACTATAAAAGGTGCATTCTTAAAATCTTCTCTAAAAATCATATTTTATCCCTAGAAAAAAATTTTAAATAATAAGCTTATGAGATATCACAATATATTATTTCATATATTTGTTCAAAATATGTATGTAATAACTAAATATAACTGACAATTGGGAAATTAATATTTTTAAAGAAAATATATAAACTGTATCTTAATTTTTTAATTTTATGTGTGTGAAATTTTATTTGATGTTTGACACTGGAGAATAAATTTTTGAATTTCAATCTAATAAGTAATCATCAAACAAAGATAACATATTTGTTCTTAAACCTTTAGGAAATTAAAAACATCAATATTTTACATTATTTATGTTCCCTATTAGAATACCTCATACTCACTGTAGTTAGTTACAGGGCACAGATTATTAATGTGCTTATAATAGAACCATCAGCTGTTTCACTGAAGGCTTCATGAGTATGATGTTCTGGAAATTACAGTATTTAAAAGTTTCAGTGTTTACAAATTTATTTATCCATTTTTCCCAATAATCTGAGATTGGAAAATGCTTTTCTCCCTCAGTGGCGAATTATGTTTATACATACTGAAATAGACTCTGATTCTTTAATGCATCATTGTAGAAACCTTCAGTGCATGTTTCTGAATCCAATGTCTTGGCAATGAAAAAAAATAACACAACAACAACAACAACAACAACAACAACAAACCACCTATTAAAAGGCACCAGCAAATCAGTTATGACAGTTTCCAAGAGAAAAACAAGTCTGCTTAATCATTTCTCCACTTTGTGATGGCTTCAGTAAAGACAGGTGTTAATATTATAGTCCTCACATGATGTAACTATACCTTTTGAAAACAAAAACTGCTAGTTACTACATAATGAGGTGATCATGTTTAGTAGAATTTAACTCTATGACATACTTTATAACACCATGTGGAATAAAATATATAAATTCTTTGGGGACATTCATCTTCTCTTTTCACTTCTGAATAAGATGTAAAGGCTCACTTCTTTTCTGTGGGGTTCATCCGTGGTAAACACATTCTGATAACCTTGACAATCTTATTTCTCACACAGCTACAAAGGAACTGTCCTCTCCAAATTGGTCATTTCATCGAGAATAGAAGACTGCTTATACCCTCAGTTAAGGGTGGTGTTTATCTGAGTAGAGGGAGTGTTCCTGCTTATAGGACTTGATGTTCTTCAAACAAGTTGAGGTGAGTAACTCAGCATCTGCTCTCAATATCACGCCACCACTTCAAAGCACTTCCAGATGATGCACCTGTGATTTTGTGAAATCATATTTCAAGTAATAACTCAACAAAGCTATTGGTTTATCTAGACTTGCAGATTCATGCAAAGTAAGTCTTTGGTAGTGTTTCTGAAATGTGTATAATGTGAGTCAAATAAATTCCCAAAGATCTAGAGGCATGCATTATATGCTAAACAAAATGAGGTAGATGTGAGTTATTCACAAGCCTTGGGGACGGAGGCAGAAGCAGTAACTGCTATTAATGAGCATCTGTCATAGACATAGGAAGGCTGAACATCTGGTGTTTGGGTCTCTTAGTAAACACGTTAGGGGCTCTTATTGATTTAAATGATTTCCCAAAGTTCCTCAAGTTGTTTTTACTGTAGTTTTATTTCAGTTAAAACAAGAAACTTGGATATAGTCCTCACAAAATACAAAAAGAGTATGATTCAATGAAATGTGAGCTGTAGTAGCATAGTACATATGCATGTACGATTTGGAGTGTCAGAATATTTACCTGCAGTTCCAGAATTCCTCTAAGAAACAAGTGTTGGGACAGCTGCTTGGTTGGAAAGAAAGTAGAGTTTGAAGATTCACAAGAATAGAAAGTCTATCACACTTTAAGGTGTTTGGGGGCATTGACAAAGGTATATTGCTGGACCAAACTTTGGCCAACCTTCTGAAACTCCCCCTAGGCCCATGGATACATTTCCTTGTAAAATTCAGTGTTAGCAAGGACACTTATTTTCAGTTTACCATGAATCCCTTTGATATCTGATCAGGTTCCTCCCCCTTCACTATCACCCTCATGATATATGACACTTGTCTTCAGCAAGAACCCTACAAGGTTGGTGCTATGCTTTGTATATTAGTGTGGGTATCACTTAATGTGTTCACATTATTGGGAGGTACTGGAACCTCTAGAAAGTGGGGCCTAGAGGAGGCATTGGATCATTGAGGGCATGCCTGTAGAAGGTAGTTCTCACAAAAATGTTGTTATAAAAACCCTGAGTTTGGGGCCATTCTCTCTGTCTCTCATTGTTTCAATCCTTTCTCTACCTGTGCCCACCATTGCCATCCACAACTCTCACCAGAGGCCAAATAAATCTTGAACTTCTACAATGGTAAACAAGTAAGCATTTTGTCCTTAAAAACGTAATTGCCTTTCATTGAAGCAATCAAGATCCCCCTTTAAACATGATGTTTCCTCATACTAATTTTATATCCGCTGAACTCTACTTGCCCAGGCTGAATTCAGAGCTAAACCCAATCTCTCTTCCATACTGCAAAACACCATTGCACTGATTCCTTTTCTCATAATTATGGAACTGAAAAATCTTCTTAACCATGCTGTAACAAGTATACTGGAGTATATTTTACTTGAATAAATAAGTCTCACAGACCCATTTTGTTTTTACTTTTGGGGAAAAGCAGATGAAAACTAAAGAGAGCTAAATGTCTTCTTCAAAATTATTCCAGTGATAATAAAGTGGATAAAGTCCCAACTTTTATTAATGTCTTTAGAATCATTATTTTACATTTTTTTTGACAGGCAGAGTGGACAGTGAGAGAGAGAGACAGAGAGAAAGGTCTTCCTTTTGCCATTGGTTCACCCTCCAATGGCCGCCACGGCCGGCGCCCTGTGTCCGGCACACCATGCTGATCCGATGGCAGGAGCCAGGTGCTTCTCCTGGTCTCCCATGGGGTGCAGGGTCCAAGCACTTGGGCCATCCTCCACTGCACTCCCTGGCCACAGCAGTGAGCTGGCCGGGAAGAGGGGCAACCGGGACAGGACCGGTGCCCTGACTGGGACTAGAACCCGGTGTGCCGGCACCACAAGGTGGAGGATTAGCCTAGTGAGCCGCGGCGCTGGCCCAGAATCATTATTTGCTAAGACCCTTTACATTCTATCAATTCTATTTCTCTCATATATATATTATATCATATATATAATGGAATATAATTCATCCATAAAAAAGAATAAACTCTTGACTTTTGCAACAAAATGAAATAAGATCACTGTACAAAATGAAATAAGCCATATATAAAAAGAAAAACTCAGGCATTTCCCCTCATATGTAGAAATTTATATATATATATATATATATATATATGTATATATATGTATGTATGTGTGTGTGTATATATATATATATATATATACAGACCATAAGAAATGTGTAAATGTCATATTATTTGGTATATGGTCATAAACATTGCATTTACTGAGTCATACCCTACACATAATATTAAAACCTCTTTCCTCACTTTAAACAAAAATGTCCATGTTGGACTCAGTTCCTGCTAAGTGTCAGGTTTTCTCTAACACAGGACTCCTTGGACGGAATTGCCCCAAACCAAAACACTAATTACATGTTTTAACTGATGAATACAATCATACTTTAGGTCCCAATCTAACCGTGTTTTTCTCTTCTTGCTCACTAGATCAGATACCCTCTCCTGCTAATGAAATCCTATGCTTCTGGCCGGCGCCGTGGCTCAACAGGCTAATCCTCCGCCTTGCGGCGCCGGCACACCGGGTTCTAGTCCCGGTCGGGGCGCCGGATTCTGTCCCGGTTGTCCCTCTTCCAGGCCAGCCCTCTGCTGTGGCCTGGGAGTGCAGTGGAGGATGGCCCAAGTGCTTGGGCCCTGCACCCCATGGGAGACCAGGAGAAGCACCTAGCACCTGGCTCCTGCCATCGGATTAGCGTGGTGCGCTGGCCGCAGCGCGCCGGCCGTGGCAGCCATTGGAGGGTGAACCAAAGGCAAAAGGAAGACCTTTCTCTCTGTCTCTCTCTCTCATTGTCCACTCTGCCTGTCAAAAAAATAAATAAATAAATAAATAAAAGAAATCCTATGCTTCTTTCTCCCTTTGCGTTTTAATATAAAAACTTGTATAATCATGTAATTCTCCAACCAATGGACTTTGAGCTTCAGGAAGAGAGGTGCCATTGTTCTAAAATCCCTTTAATATGTGGACTGATTACAATGGGGTTACACATAACAAATGGCTCTATCATTTTTCCTCTTACTGCCTTAAAACACCTCTGGTCTCTTCCAAGGCTTGAATGGAATCCTTGCCATACAAGTATTATTTTAGCAATGAACTCCCTTTGGTCCCAACAGTTGCATTTCAGATCCCATGCGCAAGGCACAGCTTCTACCATCTACCTGTGCAGCTCTGACCTTGGCTCAGGGACTGAAAGGTGAACGTGGCCTCTTCTTTTCTCTTTTTCTTTTCTGCCTCTACTCATGCTGTGCCTCAGGGTCTCATTTCTTCCTGCAGTGTAGTTTGAGAGAATTGGAGAAGTAGTCTTCATGGTTCATTTTGTTATCATCTGAGCACTCTGTGGCAGGTTGCAAAATGAATTCTTTCACAGATGATACATGAGCCCTTCTAAGGCTCTTGTGCATACCTGCATGTTTCATGGTTCCATGTCATTCCCGCCCCCTTGTCACACACCTGAAAAATTCTCATTGGTGGAGTCCTTTGTCTCCAACAAGACAGACAAGATGCTGTCAGGATGGTTTGAGTCTGACCATTTATGCAGCAGTATGCCCTGGCCAGTGTGAGACTCCTACCTCCTTGCCATATGTGGGTGCAGTCTGTTTGTACTTCACTGTATTCGTCTTATCCCGCCTGTGGACCTAGAAAATAAATAACACCAGATGGTTTGTTCACAAATATTCTGCAATTTGGGAAATGGGTAACAAGCATTATCTTCATATGCTATTTCCTGGTAGCTCCACAGTGGCCTGATGCGTCTGCTGTTTAGAGTATAGCCAATGGAGAGGTAGGTTACATGCTGCATTTCTGGAGCTCTCCTCACTGGCATCAAAGTGGCAGCTGGAAAAAAAAAGGAAAAAGCACAGAAATCCAACTAGCCTTACTATTCCCTGCCTAAGTGAGTCACCCTTTCACATTTCTAGTCTTTCTTACACCGTGTAGACATGAGTAAACTGCAGGTGCTACTTCATTAGCTTCGACTTGGATGTAAACAGAATCTCTAGTCACAGTTTAGAGAATCTTACTCCTATGGTTCTCAGTTTTGATATATCAATCAGTTACCCGTGGCTCAACAGGCTAATTCTCCGCCTTGCGGCGCCGGCACACCGGGTTCTAGTCCCGGTCGGGGCGCCGGATTCTGTCCCGGTTGCCCCTCTTCCAGGCCAGCCCTCTGCTGTGGCCCCGGAGTGCAGTGGAGGATGGCCCAAGTGCTTGGGCCCTGCACCCCATGGGAGACCAGGAAAAAGCACCTGGCACCTGGCTCCTGCCATCGGATGAGCGCGGTGCGCCGGCCGCAGCGCGCCGACCGCGGCAGCCATTGGAGGGTGAACCAACGGCAAAGGAAGACCTTTCTCTCTGTCTCTCTCTCTCACTGTCCACTCTGCCTGTCAAAAAAATAAAAAAAAAAAAAAGAAATATCCCATTTAAAGCCAGAGAGGCAACATGGCACAATGGGATCCCATCAATGAAGAACAAAATCGTATTTCATCATTTGACTTTGGACATATGACTGTGCAATTCACTCAACCTTCTGTACCTTCTTTTGTTCACCAGCAAAAAAGAGATGGCGGCAAGAGTCACATAGTAGAGTCCTACAGAATTGTGATAATTTAGCAAACTTACTATATGTAGGGGACAGAGCAACACTGCTATTAGTGTTAGCTATTGCATTGTGTCTATTGTTTTTCATTATTTTCCCTAAATCATGATTCATAGTAGGCCGTTGGTGAGTATTTACTGAATGAATGTCTTCACTAATGTGTACAATCATATGTCCTAGTCAAATGACATCACTAATCAAAATCAAATATATTTTAGAAGTTGGAGATGCAAAATTATGTGTAGAATATACCAATAATGTATTTTATTAGGAAAAGGTAAAGATATTTAGGTTTCCAGTGATACATATCAATTTGCAACCAAATCACAACACTCTAAGAAGTGTAACATATAAGAACCAAAGTTAATAAGGATTTTTTGGGAAGATAAGTAAGTCCAAGAGTTGTGAATATGCATATAGGTACACATATTCCATTGGTTCACTGATGTTGTGTTACATGGACATTAGTGAAGAAATTGATTTTATGATTAGCCACCTCCAGGAATGGTGCCATCACATTCCAAAAATCATATTTTTCATTGTAACTCAGCCCTGACAAGCCATTCACTCCAGTATTTAGTTACGATAAGGCATTTAGTTGCAACTGCTAAGAGTTCATGTCATTCTGGTTGTTGAAATTTTAAATATTACTCTCTTCTTGTAAGATACTCTTTTCTTCAGATATTAATTTATTCATTTAATTAAAAACAAGAAATAGTAATACAGTTATCAGAAAAATAAGAAGCCTCTCTTTATTCTCAACTTGTATCCTGATAAAATTGTCATAGATTTGGATTTACCTCATGGAAGTAAAACTATACAGTTTTTACATTTTTTTATGTCTAGAAAGTTGGGCTTGATATTTATCTATATAATCAAATACAAGCATACACATTTTTCCCATTTAATCACAGCCTATGAAGTAATGTTTTAGAAAGTAGAAAATTACATACATATTTTATTTTAATTGCATTTTAAAATCAACTTAGCAATAGAGAAAATATTAAGTCTCTTTTTATAGGAAAATATAAAATCTAGATCATACAGATTACTTTTAAAATAAAACAAAGTGCTATCTAACAATGTGTAGATAGCATTTATTTGGTTTCCTCTTTAAAACACAATTAACATTCCACAGATAACATCAATAACACCAACACCAAGACATTGACGGAGCAAGCATTACAACCTAGAACTGTGTGGCTGTTGGCTTTGGGAAAAGTTGTCATCTGTGCTGGTGTCCTGGCTCACTTGGTTAATCTCCGCCTGTGGTGCCGGCATCCCATATGGGTGGTGGTTCTAGTCCTGGCTGCTCCTCTTCCAGTCCAGCTCTCTGCTGTGGCCCAGGAGGGCAGTGGAGGATGGCCCAAGTGCTTGGGCCCCTGCACCCATATGGAAGACCAGGAAAAAGCACCTGGCTCCTGGCTTTGGGTCGACGCAGCGCCGGCCGTAGAGGCCATATGGAGAGTGAACCAATGGAAGAAAGACCTTTCTCTCTGTTTCTCTCTCTCTCACTGTTTATAACTCTACCTGTCAAATAAAAAAAAAAAAAAAGAGTTGTCATCTAAAAAAATTTTTTTCATGGTGCTCTTTTTGTTGTGTTTTCAGTTCTCCCTACATGGAATATTAGTTTTATCATTAGATAATATTTATACTATAAAAACCAAATTTTGTATAAAGTTTTATGATATTATCTATGGTTTTTGGAATTTTTTACACTATCATAAGAATATAATACAGAACTGTTAAACACACATATCAGAGTTCTCATGGAAAAATTGAATTATCTAATTTTAGGCCTATCTAAAACCAAGGTGAACTAGGAAGTAAGAAAGTTTATTAACCAATAAACATCAGAAATAGATGGTCTTGTTTACTGACATGTAGCCAAGTTCTAACTGAATAGAACAAAGCCACAAGTATCCTGGAGAGAAGCTTGATAGGAACTAGCTAAGGAAGTGACTCATCTTCGAATTTATATAAATTATAAGTTATAAAAGGAAGTTATAGTTATAAAAGGAAGCATTTTATGAGTGTATAATTAACTTTTATCTAGAGTTATCTAGACAACTCTAGATCTCCTAATTCCAAAAAAAATATGTTTCACTGGTCCATTTTCCTGACTTTAATACTGGTATTTGGCTGAATTTTTTACTTGATGTTTTTAAGATTTACTTAATTTATTTGAAAGGCAGAGTGAGAAACAGAGAGAGAGAGAGAGAGAGAGAGAACTGCCCAGGGTTGGCCAGGCAAAAGTCAGAAGAACAGGATTGGAGGATTACATTCTGATCTCCCACATGAGTGGCGGAGGCCCAAGCACTTGGAATATATTCTGTTGCCTTACCAGGTACCTTAGCAGGGTGCTGGATTAGAAGTTGAACAACCAGAATTTGAACTGGTGTTCTGATATAGGATGATAGCATCGCATGAAGTGACGGTATAAGCCTCTGCAGGACAACCGTGGCCCTGGTATTTGGCTATTTTGGATTTTATGTTACAGAATTTTCTTTAGGTAGCTTTTTAAAAAATTGTTTTATGTAAACATATGACTTCATTTTTACATATTTCTAAAAAAGAGCACAAAGGATATCTATTTTGAAATTTAGTAAAATATATTATTTAATAAAATTAAAGGATATATGAATTTTTACATCCATAGAAAATATATCACACAAAAAATGAAATATTCAATTTTCTTTATTTTTTAATTTTTTATTATTTTTTTTTTATTTTTGACAGGCAGAGTGGACAGTGAGAGAGAGAGACAGAGAGAAAGGTCGTCCTTTGCCTTTGGTTCACCCTCCAATGGCCGCCACGGCCGGCGCGCTGCGGCCGGCGCATCGCGCTCATCCGATGGCAGGAGCCAGGTGCCAGGTGCTTTTCCTGGTCTCTCATGGGGTGCAGGGCCCAAGCACCTGGGCCATCCTCCACTGCACTCCCTGGCCACAGCAGAGAGCTGGCCTGGAAGAGGGGCAACTGGGACAGAATCCGGCGCCCCAACCGGGACTAGAACCCGGTGTGCCGGCGCCGCAAGGCGGAGGATTAGCTTGTTGAGCCACGGCGCCGGCCTAAATATTCAATTTTCAAATAGCTACTATTAGTCTGATTGACCACTGGTGAAAACATTACAAAAATCAGTGTAAAATGTGGAAATAATCTGAAATATCACAGGATTCTCTGGAAGGGAAGTAAAAGGTAGTTGGGGATACAGGGGTCAGGGAAGAGGGAGGAAAATTTCTACATGAATACGGGTCATTATTTGAGAAGTTTTACTGCACACAGTTCATAAGCTACAAAGCAATTGCATAATTTTATAGTTTAAAAAATGGAAAGAACAGCAAAGTTATCCAAAAAATTATCTTGCTATACTTGTCTAGACGGGAAATAGCAAATTCAATAACTACAAGACTGGCCCTTCATCAAATGATAAATTATAAAGGGAGTTCACAAATTAGGCCTTAAGGAGTGTGCAATTGCATAAATGTTTTGGGGCAGAAATGGTGTCAAAATGCTTTATTGGTTGACCAAAATGTCTACTCAAGAGTTAAGAGAATCAAAATGCTACTGAGAAACTTTGATTTGTGGGCTCATGGTTGATTAAGAAAACATCAGTGAATAGAGGGAGATTTCCTGGAAATGAGTACCCCTGCAAGCCCTATGTATATCAAGTAAAAAACAAAAAAGGTCTGTAAGCCGCTGCAACTGCCTCCCCAACTGCAAAAAATGCTGCTGTGAGATGAGCTAAATTATTTTGTAGCTGCTGAATGAAATGGGAACGACTCATGTGCAGAAGATTTAAATGTCAGATTCATGGCTTTAATTATTATCTGTTGCCTTGGATAACTCATTTAAACTCTTTGAGTCACTTTTATACTATCTTAAAAATGGTTAAGTAATATAATGTTTATGAAATTTCTCTTTTAAAAAGTTTACTGCTTTATTTGAATGGCAGAGATGCAGAGGGAGAGAGAGAGAGAGAGAGAGAGAGAGAGAGAGAGAGAGAGATCTGCCATTTAGTGGCTCACTCCCCAAATGGTCGCAACAACCAGAGTTGGACTAGGTAGAAGCCAGGAGCCTGGAACCCCATCCAGGTCTCCCACATGGATGGCAGGGATCCAAGTACTCCTGCTATCTTCCACAGCTTACCCAGGCACATTAGTAGAGAGCTGTATTGGAAGTAGAGCAGCTGGGATTTGAACTGGTACTTTTAGGAGATGCCAGTGTCAATCTGCTGAGCCACAATGCCGGCCCCCACGAAATGTCATTTGAATGCTATGAGTGTAAGGAATTGGCCTTATTTTTACATTAGCTTAATTAGGATGGGGTTTGTGGTGGATCCACATGAAGATATCCTGATGTTTGCAACTCAGGTGGTGTCCTCAACTCCGTAGCCGCAGCATCACCCGAAAGCTTGTCAGAATCTCAGCCCCTTTCCCAGGTTGCTGGAGGGGTTGGGGCCACATGAAGTTTTGAGAAGTGCTCTTTCAACATCTTCATGTTAGTAGGAAGACTGCTTCTTTCAATCACTCATTTGTCTTGCAGGTGGGATTTCAGGTGGTGTCATCCATCCGATGCATGTGGCCTCTCTCAGAGGTCTGCTCTTTCTTTAGATAGTGTTCCCAATACATAAGTTAGTTTAATACATTAGCATCGCACATACTACTCTTTCAGATCCTTGAGTTAGTCACACTTATTCCTAAGCAGTAGGGCATCATAAGGGTTAAATCTCTAAAGAGAATTAAAGCTAAACAAGCACAGGACAGAATGAGGCCCAGGACTCATTGCAATAGACAGTACAGCCTTTTCCAAACACGGCTTCCCAAAGTCAAAATAAAGACTGAAACAGAACACAAAGAAACAGTCAAGACCTTCCAGGAGCCAAAAGCTTCAGGATGAGGCAATCATTTTAAATGTTGAGCTTTAGTTGGCAGTAATTAAGTGTTCCAATTAGCAGAAGTTTAACACTACTTTAAAGTAGAAGACTGTCTTATTTCATAATTGGGTGAAAACTATGTTTTATTTTTTGAGAAACAAACTGGACGTCTTTGAGAGATTTTAGCCAAAACATTTTTCTGGGTGAGAAATAATGTTTTTACTTATTCGTAACATTGCTCTTCCTGTTTGTTTCCTACTGCAGAGTGTTTATTGCTTTTTTTTTTATTTTGCTATTAGATTGGTTATTTTCATATTGATGCATAAACGCTTCCTGAAATAAGAAATGACTCATTATACCACACTAAATAAGATAATACAAGCTTTGGACTGTCTTCCTCTCTTTCTCCTCCTCATACCACCATCCCATGCTACCTCTTTTTTAGATCTTCTTTGCTTTTTTTAAGGCTAATTTGAAAGGTTATAAGAAGTAACTGTTGTAAGGAATCAGCTGGTGTACAGAGTATAAAATGTATATGATTCCAAGAGCTTTACAAGAATCTATTATTTTTGTTTTTAGAGATTTATTTATCTGAATGGTAGAATTATAGACAGAGAGAGAGACAGAGAAAAAGAGCGATCTTCCATTCACTGGTTCACTCCCCAAATGGGCATAGCAGCCAATGTTGGGCCAGCCTGAAGTCAAGAGCCAAGAGCTTCAACAGGGCCTCCTACATGGGTGCAGGGACACAAGAATTTGGACTGCCTTCTACTGCATTCCCAGGTGCATTAGCAGGGAGCTGGATCAGAAGAGAAGCAGCTAGGACTAAAAGTGTCACCTGTATGGGATGCTGGCATGGCAGGAAGCAGCTTAACCTACAAAACATGGGCCCCAGGAATTCATTCTGCTCCTTTGATAAAATAGGCAGATGTTCCTTCTTAGAGTAACTATTTTGAGATGAATAACTAACTAACTAAAGTTATCAAGCAAATTATATAGAATTCTGCAGAGGAAAATTAAAAGAACGCTGCTAATTCCAAGTGGCAAGACACTGAATGACTTTTCATGCAGCATATTGGGCAATGATCAAAGGAAAGAATAATGAGGACTCTAAAGAACATGCTTAGCCCTGCTTCGGCAACATGGAGCTCATCCTTAACCAAATGTGCTCCGGCATTTGGAATGAGAGTACGTCATTGACCTAACCTGCTTCCTCATGCGCTGTGTAGAGCCTGTTCTCACATCTGAAATGATCTGTCATGGCATCCTCAGAAATAGCTAGGAAATTAGACTCTAAAGTAAAAGCAAAATTATTGCTCTAATCTTGTAAGATAACAGCTATTAGAATCACAGAGAACATGGGATTTATTTAAGATAATAAAGTTCATATATATTAATGATGATATATAATCTCTCAATATGTGAGTGTGCTTTGTATTCTCTCTGCTCTTAGACTTCTACGCACAGAGCTTTGAACAAAAACTCCATCAAGGGAGAAATTGTAAAATGAAATTGTAACAAATTTTTCTATGATAAGTACATTTTGGCTCATAAACAACATTGAGCCAATCATACAGAAAATACTACAATGTTTAAGAAAGGAATGAGATCAAACAATCAAAGTTTAAATAAAGATTGGAGTAGTACTATTCTCAGTTTTCAAAGCAACTAAAATAGCAATAGCTATTTAATGAGAAAAATATCAAGTCATATCCCTAAATATAAATATGACAATCACTTCTCGGCAAGTTCCATGATTCATCATGTTTAACTACGTACATTATCTTAAGAGTTCACCTAGTGAAAAATTAATGGCTAACTGATTAAAATAAAAAGAAATCAATTTCAAAAACAAAGAGCAATCTCTAACTGAAATTCTTTGGGAAACTTGACTTCTACTTAGCTTATTCACTAAATATGTGTTGTAGTTTTGATGAATGAATTAAACAAAGAAAAAATAAAGCCAGTGAAACAAAAACATTTATTTGAGAATTCTTTGCTTATCTTAAAGAAATTAAAACAGACAAACCATATCTATATGTGACTCATGTCATTTTTTGACTATTTCATATGATTTTTGAAAACTAAACCATGGTGAGACATGGTTTAATAATGGCTTTAAATCATAGATATGATCTATGTGATAAAGTAAATAGAAACCACCAATCTTCATTCTTGAAAATGCCACTTTCTATCTTCTTATTCTTTGGAAAATTTTAATATGAAATTTTGATTTGTTAATGTGTCAAAAAAGATGCATATGAGTAATTTTTATGATGGAAAAGGCTAGAAATATGCATTTAGTGTTTTAAAATGTCTCATTATGCTCAACTCTGGTTTTACAAACAGATTTAAAAGTAATTATGATTGAAAAAAAAGTTTGTATACAACATATGTCGTACTTTCTGCCTTTTTCCTACCAGCCACTCCGTATCTCTTCCTCAGTCTCCATGGAGATGGGTAGACGCCATAAGGAATCATATTTTATGCTTGCCAAGCTTGTTTACACAACTACAAATGAAATCAAATTAAAAAAGAATAGAGAAGTCATTCTGAATCTGTTACCAATTTTGCATGAGGCAATTTGTCTGATATTTCATAAGAATTGTTTTATTTAGGTCAAACATTTCTATAAAAATTATGGCATAACCCATGGTACATTTACTTGACAAATACAGAGTAGGTTTAACATATTTGAAAAGAAATGTTTAAAAATCTTTACATTTTAACTATGCCAAAAAAGCCACCTTGAGTTAAATTAAAAAATATTTTCCTCGAAATTTAAGATGTAGGAACAAAAGGATACTATAATACAAAAAAAAATAAATATAAAGTAAATTTTAATCTACAATGCATGTATTTCTAAAATTTTGAAATCTGATATAATACAACTTCCCATTAATAACTTTTTCATTTATATCAGAAATCTTGCAAACTATATAGATTGCTGTTGGCCTTTAAAATGTGTTTACTTGTTTATTTTCTATAAATATTAGAGACAGAGAGAGAGAGACATAGAGATCTTCCATCTGCTGGGCACTCCAGAAGTCAGGGCTAGTCCAGTTTGAAACCAGGAACCAGGAACTCAATCTGGATTTCGCAGATGAGTGACAGGGGCCCAAGTATGTCAGCATTAGCAGCAAGCTGGAATTGGGAGCAGAGTCAGACTGAAATATCATATGCTGGTAGGGGATGCTGGTGTCCCAACCAGCAGCTTAACTAAATACAGGTCCCCCTTTGCTGCTGTCTTATCATTTACAAAACATTTCTGAAAAGCATCATTTTGTGAGTAGGAGCCTTGAGAAGTGTGCAAAATTATGTTGAATTATATTATAATAGTGTGAACATTATCCTAAAAATACTTTTCTGAAAATAAACCATAATTATGCATGAATATGTATGTATGTAAAGTATAAACACACACACACATCGGTTGTGTCATGGTTCATATCAGTGATACACTGAGTCTGTTTTTCAAATGTTGACTTCTATGCCAATAAGAAAGACACAGTCCCATCAGGATCCTAAGAATGTGTGCACCTCAGGAAAGCCACCTTAAATATTAGTTTACAGTAAAATAATTTGTCACTGCATTTTCTGATTCTAGTTTTCATCAACTGAAAAAAAATTAAATAAAAAATTGACACTGAATACTTTCCACATAATCTTCACATAAAATTGGTACAATATTTTAACTGCTTAAAAGTAAACTTCTTTCATTTTTCAATTTTACATTTTAGTTGTAAAACAAAATCTGTCAACTCTATAGTGCTTGAGTGACCATATTTCTCACCTATGATATTACTTTAAATTAACATTTAATTTCTGAATTTAAAGGAGGTTGTTTAAGCAGTTGAATTTTGTTCAAAATTTGCATTAAAAGTGACTTCACAATCTGAAATTTTTATCATCTATAAAATGGTGCTAACTCTACAAGACATGGCATCGTATCTACATATGAGCTTTTTAAAGATCTCCTTTAGGAAATATATTTTTTTATATTTTGCTAGGGAGTCTGGTGGTACATCCAATGATATCACAATTGGTATCCAATGATACAAACTTTATCTAATGATTCTTATAATTTATGAATACTCATGAGTGTGGGTAAACATTTTACCTAAAAATTTATCACTCTATATGTCATGGAATAATTCAAATGTTTCTCTACTCTTGTTTTTAGCATCTTGTACCTCCAGAAGCTTAGGAGAGTTAAAGATAAAAGCATAACTGAGGGAAAAAGCAATATCAGCAGATTGAAACACACCAGTAGTCCAATTTCAAAATGAGTACAGGATGGGGCTGGTGCAGTGGCATAGTGGGTTGAGCCACCACCTGCCAAACTGGCATCCCAAATGGGTTCTTGGCTCAGTTGCTCCACCTCCAATTCAGCTTCCTGCTAATGGCCTGGGAAAGCAGTGGAAGATGGCCCAAGCGATTGGGTCCCTGCACTCATGTGGGAGACTCAGGTGAAGCTCCTGCTACCTGATTTCAGCCTGGCCTAGTCCTGGCCATTGCGGCCATCTGAGGAGTGAACCAATAGATGGAAGATCTCTCTTTCTGTCTCTCCCGCTCTCTGTAACTCTGACTTTCAAACAAATAAATCTTTAGAAAAATAAACAAAATATGTACAGGAAGTCTATTGTACTCAGGTATTTTTCCTCTAATAAAGCAATAAATTATATTTATGCTGTGCTCTCTGATTGCAGCTCTCTCCCTATTTTCTTTGCTTTTGTTTCCTCTCCCTTTTCCTTAGGAATAGTTATATGGAAGAGAGATTTGATCATTCTCAAGCTGTCACTTTAATCATGGCTCCCTTTCTTGTCTTTTCAGCAAACATGCTAACATCAGCTGACAAGGAAAGAACAACAGATAGAGAACTCCACACCATGGTCTCTGCAGCGAGAAGTCAGGGGAGACACCATTCTGGAAAATTAAATTGCAAATAATTCAACCCCATCATGTTTGTTAATCAGAGAAAAAAAGATGGCTTTTGATTCTGACGTGGGTAAGGATGCCTTTTTATGAGATAATCAAATAGAAAAATAACCGGTATCTGAGTAGTTGTTGACAGTAAAGCGCTGGCTGTCCAAGTGCGGAATTTCCCCCAAGACACAACTGTCATTGTGACACCAATTCCAATTCTGGATTTTATGATGGGAGAGACAGACGCTCTGGCTGAAAAAATTCAGTCCCCTTCTCCACCCTCCCATCCACACCACACACAGAGTCTAAAGTGAAAAAGAAATAAAGAATAGAAAATGCATGGGGCAGGGGTTAGGTAGATCGGTCATGTGTCTTCTCTCTCTCTCTCTCTCTCTCTCTCTCTCTCTCTCTCTCTCTCTCTCCTGCTCTTCAGCAGCCATCAGGAGCAAATATCCCATTCTGACCCAGAAAACAATTATAGTCAAGAACAAAAGTTATCTATCATTTATCTCCCAGGGACATGCAGAGAGACTTACACTTGGTGCTGATTACCCCTTCAGATCAAAGTCAGGCTTTCACTACCTTCTCAATGCTCATCCATCAGAGTTGTGTAATATCTTCCCACCAATATGAGCAAACGCCACTATCCCTCAGGAATTAAAGAGAAGAAAAGGATTGGAAAGGAACGAAAGGTGAATTGTTGATGGACAAAGACTGATGAAGGTTAAAATTTGATTCTGAGTTAGATATGATGTTTGATCTCAAAGCCTTTAATAATTCTTTCATGATGCAAATACCCGGGGGCTACTTTATTTGACTGCATTTACCTTTGATGTATTATGTGAACTTGGAAACACTTAATCTCCCTTTCGTCTTCCAAGACAATCAATACCATAAACCGATGGTTCATGTATTTCAGGAGGGCAACGATTCCCTATAGTTTAAAATATATTTGAATACGTTTTTCTTACTAATGTTTGACTTGAAGTTTCATGCATCTTTCAACTTAGATGCAATCAGAGAGCAGAGGTATAATTTGAAATTCAAGTACTCTTAGCTAGAGTTTGATGTGCTTTTAGATTTTGCAACCAGGTGCTGTGATAAAATAAAAGTAACTAAAGTGTTGCATTCATATATCAAGACATATTTGAAAGAGATATTCTGAATAAAATATTTGTATTGGTTTTTCTCAATGATGTAAAACTTGACATACTGTCATAGATTTTATCTTTAACTAGCTGCTTACCCCCATGTAGAAGAAACTATTTTTCAATTACTTTTCATCTTCTGTAAGTTTAGTGTAATTGGTAAACTAAGTTCTGACAGCCATTTATATGTAAGTACATTACATAGACTAGTTTTCCTTCTCTCAATGAGATTATAACAAATACTTTTCCCATTAAAGACAAGAAAACTGAGATTCAGAGTAAATTTACAGGGTATGGATTACTTGGCATATGAGAGGACAACCTGTCAAACTGTAACTTTTTCAGCAAAAGCCTCCTGCACCGTGCTGCCTTTCAAGAAACCAGATGTTCCTGTGACTTTTGTGAAACTTACAAATAAAGATGGATCCCAGACCGGATAAATAAGTACTAGATTTTTGCCACTTACACACCACAAGTATGGACTTCTCAAGTAGTCGTTAAAATAAAAACATTAACAAAGACAGAAACACTGGTCACTGCACACCTTGCCTAATCATTAAAAATACTTTAGTAACTGAAAACATGCTTTGATCCTAGCTAGGAATTTGTAGCTGTGAGACACAAAAATCAAATGACACTTGGTTGCTGATGAACATAGAGTCACCAACCTGTAAAAAAGAATATTTTTCCCAACCCAATGCAGCAAATGTGTTACATTAAGTTTCTCCTGGAAGCAAAGCAACCCTGACATTCAGGTTGATCTTGAGACTCAGAGATAGTTCAGGATGGCCAGTCTGGCAATTTTCTAGGCAGATTGGCCAGCACGGAAAGGAAGGAGGTGGAGCCAGTGCTGTGGCATAGTCAGCTAAGCCTCTGCCCGAGGTACCAGTTCATGTCCCAGCCAATCCTTTTATGATTCAACTCTGCTATGGCCTAGGAACATCTGTCCCACTGGCTAACATCTTGGCCTCATATCTCTAGCCTCTCAAAGAGTGAGAAAACAAATTCCTTTCACTTAAGTGACCCCTAATGGTACTTTATTATGGTAGCCTTAGCAAATTAATACAATTATGAAATGTTTCAACATTTAGAAGACCTGCAAATCTCAATGAATCAATATCTTCTAGTAAGTCACACTAAGATTGTAAGACAGAGAGGGGTCATTAATGTAATAGAGTGTGAAATGTTCATTGATTCTGTGGTAGTTTAGTTTCTCCATTGTCCTTCAATGAAGCTTCAGCTATATTGCAAGTAAGATTTAGGAAAACACCATGGCAGCCATTTGAGGGGTGAACCAACGGAAGGAAAAGCTTTATCTTTGTCTCTCTCTCTCACTGTCTAACTCTGCCTGTCAAAAAACAAACAAACAAACAAAAAAAAAAAAAACAAAAAAACACCATGTATTGAACTTTTAAGTGGTACCCAGATACCCAGAAAGAACATCCAGATCCAACATAGCTCCATAAAAAAGGTCATCAAAGGAAGAATGGTGTTTCCAGGAGACTGAGGGAAAATCCCAGTAAAGAAGTTATTGAGGGGTTGGGGAAACAGAGCTGTGGTGTAGTAGGTTAAGCCTCTACTTGCAGTGCTGGCACCCCATATTGGCTCCGGTTCAAGTCCTGACTGCTCCACTTCTGATCCAGCTCCCTGTTGATGCGCCTGAGAAAGCAGTGGAAGATGGCCTGACTCTTTGGGCCTGCGCTCAAGTGCTGACTTGGCCTGACCAAGAAACTCTGTGAGCAAGATTCCACTTTTGACGGGGTGACTGACAAACCCATCTTAGACTGCTGTACCTGTGGAACTGCCAAGCACAGACTCACATTTTATGGGAACTGGTCTGAGAAGACGCACCCAAAGGATTACCCTCATTGGGCCAATCACTGGTCTGACATCATTGGCGGATCCCACTTCAAGAATTATGTGCTGTGGGAGTATGGAGGATATGCCAGTGAAGGTGTCAAACAAGTTGCAGAACTGGGTTCCCCAGTGAAAATGGAGGAAGAAATTTGACAATGGTTTGCACTGAGCACAGCTGCAGTGGCCACATTGTTGGGAAGCCCTGTCTCTGGTCTCCTGAGAGTCAAAGCGGTGATTAATGTTTTCTTACTGTGATCCTTGAGAGGGACGGATGGCTTGGGTGATGTTCCAACTTTCTCAGCCAAATTGCTATTTCTGAAAATAAATGCTTGTGTGTTGGCACGTGAAAAAAAATGACGAAGCCATTTGGGGAATGAACCAGCAGATGGAAAATCTCTCTCTCTCTCTCTTTCTGGATTTCCCTTTCTCTTTCTCTCTAACTCTGCCTTCAAAATAAAATGAAATCTTAAAAAAAAGAATTTATGGGAACTTGAACAACACAGAGACTCAGAAAATAGCAGAGAACAAAGCACACTGCAGCTGCTGTCATGGCTCCTCAGCTGGCAGTGGGGAGGGGCACCCTCTTCCCAGGGAGAGGAAAGCAGGAAGCTCCATGTCCCCACCATCACTGCAGATGGGCATCCCTAACTACAGAAGCATTCCACAATCCTCACTGGCTTTAAATCCAGCCTACCCATGCCAGTGTAGTGTCTCAGCAGGTTAAGCCTCCTGTGTTGACAGCATCCCATATGAGCACAGCCCAAGTCCTGGTTTCCCCACTTTCTATCAAGCTCCCTGCTAATGTGCCTGTTTCGAATTGGTCCAGCTCTGGTCATTTTGACTATTTGGAAAGGGAACCAGTGGATGGAAGATCTCTCTCCATCTCTTCCTCGCTGTCACTCAGCCTTTCAAATAAATAAATACATTAAATAAGTAAATAAATATTAAAAAAGTCTATTCTAGAAAACTGACTGCAGTCCAAGAAATGACTTTGCTCCAAATACAAAGCCTACTTGGCCTCCCTCAGTTCCCAAAGCCCTAGACCCAAGCTGCTTGCAACACAGCCACAGCTGAATTCCATTTTCCATTCTGTAACTGTGCACGGCAAGCAGCCCTGGTGACAGACACCAGAAGCCTCTTGCTGCACAGCCAGGATACTTCACAAGGCATGTCCCAGGCTTCTCTGCAGCCTGCAAATGGGCAAGGTTGTAGGGAACAAGGCCCAGAGCCACGCCCACTTACACTGCATGGTGAAGGGAAGTTCCCCTCTGATTCTTGAGATTCAGTGTTAGCAGCAGCCAATACACAAGCCAAGAGGGTGAGCCCTGAGGACGTCCCCATCTGTATCACTTAGCAGATGGCATCGGGTGGCCAGAGCAAAAGCAACAACATAACCTGTGGGAACTGGGAGAAGTCCCTTCTCTGTCCTGCAGCTTGGGGACTATGACTGTTGCTGCCCACTCCCTTGAGCAACTCAGAGTCACAGGTGTGACCAGGAGAGCCCTATCTGCATTTCTCTTATTCACTCTGATGAGTGCCAGTACTTGCCCAGAGAGACCTGAATAAGGACCCCAGCACATCCTGTAGCTCTAGAACTTTGACAATTGGCTCTATGAGACCCAGAGATACTTATGCTCCCTGGAGGGGCCTAGGGGAGGCCTATCTGCATTCTTCTGCCCCAGGTCTGTTCCTGCTGCTGCAGAATCTCTGGAATAACGTGCAATCATTGTGTGTGACCTGAGTAAGCTACCTTCTGAGCCCCAAAGCCCTGGGTTTGGAACTGCTGGAGCTAAATTCCACAATATCACTTGCGTTCACCCTTTGGAACACATTGGGAGGAGGGGGCTATCTGAATTTCACTGTTCCAGATCCACACTCGCCAGTGCACAATCTGGAGATTCATCCATCCCTACCCAGGAGGACATAAAGAAAGTTTCATTCATATCACACAGTCCCAGGACATAACTGTTGTAGCCACAAGTCCCAGCATCAGTCAGATCAGTCCAAAGGAATGAGAGAACAGCCTGTTCTGAGTCACATAGAACCAGGAATGTGGCTACAGCCATCACAGGCCCTGCTGTCATTGACTTCCAATTCTCAGGACCTGAGGACACGCACCTTCAAATGCTCATCTCCACATCAAAGTCATCCTGCTACCTCCATGGACTGCTATAGACTGGAAAACTGTGGCACTACTAGACACTGCCCACATTGATCCCAGCTGAAGAAATCACTCAGAGATTAAGCTTCTGGGCTCATTCAGAAACAAAGCCAAAGCAACAACTCAACTGACACCCCAATCCCCACATTCCATCTAAATATAAAAGAGTTTTTCAATGAAATATACCCCATAAAGAAGAAGCCAGACATTGACATAGGGACACAGGAAACATGAAGAAACAAGAAAGTGTGACACCTCCAAAAGAACTCAATAGTTTTCCAGAAATAGATTCTCATTTGAAACAAATCAATGAAATGCTGAAAAATAGTCCAAAATAATTATCCTAAGGAAACTCAATGAATTGCAAGAGAGTACAGGTAGACAATTCAAATAAATGAGGAAAAATAATGCTTGATATACATGAGAAATTAAGAGAAGTAAATAAAATAATTAAAAATAAATTTTGCTGCTGAAAATGCCAATAAATGAAATAAAAAATAAATTGGGAGTTTCAACAGCAGAATAGAAGGAAGAAAAAGAATTTCTGATATTGATCACAATGTTTTGAAATAAGGGCTAGTGTTGTGCTGTAGTAGATTCAGCTACTGCCTGCAATGCTGACATCTGATATTAGTAGCATTTCAAATTCCAGCTGCTCCACTTCCAATTGAGCTCCCTGCTAATGTAACATAGAAAGCAGCTGAAAATGGTCTAAATATTTGTGTCACTCCAGTCCACATGGGAGACCCAAATGGAGTTCCAGGTTGCTGGTTTTCTCTTGGCCCGACCCCAGCAATGCAACCATTTGGGGAGTGAACCAGCTTTGGAAGATGTGTGTGTGTGTGTGTGTGTGTGTGTGTGGTGGCTCTCTCTCTCTCTCTCTCTCTCTCTCTCTCTCTCTAACTCTGTGCTTCAAATAAATATTTTTAAAACATATCTGAAATTACCTAGTCATACAAAAATAAGTAGAAAAGTGTTTAAAAGGATGAAGAAATTCTATGAAACATACAGGATAACATTAAGCTAATGAATATTTGTTTTGTAGACATTCCTGAAGGAGAAGAGAAGGAAAAATAACGGCTTGTATTTAACAAGATAAGAGTGAAAATATCCTAGATGTTGAAAGAGATATGGACATATATGTACAGGAAACTAAAAGACCACAATAAAACTCCACCAAAAAAAACATTACCTCCAAAGCACAGAATAACAAGGTTGTTATACTTTAAGAGCAAGGAGAAAAGCCCAGAGACTGTGAGACAAAAATATCAAGTTTCATATTAAGGAAAAACCATTAGTCTAGAGCAAGGAGAAAAGCCTAGAGACTGTTAGACAAAAATGTCAAGTTTCATATTAAGGAAAACCCATTAGTCTAACTGTAGCCATCTCAGCAGAACTCTACAAAGCAGAAGACAATTTGATGATAAATTCAAGGTCTTGAAAGAAAAATATATCTTATACTGTATCTAGTGAAGCTATCCTTTAGAATTGAAGGATTAAAAAAAAGTATTTTGTAAACAAGCAAAAACTGAATGATTTTATCACCACCAGAGCAACTTTACAGGAAATCCTGAAGGGAATCCTACATGAGAATTTAAGGATCATAATAATCATCATGAAAACACAATTTTAGCATGACAGACAGCTAGCAAAACATAAAGATATATAATAAAAGAAGCACAAAAAAAACCCAGAGAATATATAAAATAAATCAGTAATCAGTCAACAAAAATGACAAGTTAGTTCTTATCTGTCTTTAACCTTGAATATGAATTTATTAAATTCCCCAGTCAAAAGATATAAACTGTTCCAATGAAGAAAAATAAATACATAAAAAAAAAACCAAGACCTTGGAGGTAGTCATTATGGTACAGTGGCTTAAACTGTTGCTTGGGATGTCCACATTCCACATCACAGTGCTCATTCTAATCCTGTCTACTCTACACTTCTGACCCAGTTCCCTGATAATTGCCTGGGCTTAAGCACTCAAATCCCTTCCAACCATGTGATCAGAAAACGATCAAATTCCTGGATCCAAGCATTGGCCTGGCTCAACCCCACCTGTTGTGGTCATTAGGGGAGTGAACTAGCTGATGAAAGATGTGTGTGTATGTGTGTGTGTGTGTCCCTGTGTTGTCACTATGTCTTTAAATAAATAACAAATAAATAAATTCTTTTTTTAAAGCTTTAAAAGCAAAATTTAATCAAAGACCTCTAGCCAGAGCAGCATGGAGGGGGGCTACAAGAGAAGCAAAAACCCAAAAGACCCTGGGGTTTTTAAGTACAATTTTGGATATGAAACTGTCAATCAATAAGGTGGGGACAACTGCAACAAAAGACCTGATTTACAATTCTTTATCCTGTCTAGCATCATAAGGGTAGAATACCTAACTTGTTTTTACAATAAACTGTAAACTCCCTTGTTATTATCATGGTAAATTTAGAGATTCTGGAGGAAGGAGGGCAGATATTTTGTTCTTGCTAAAGATAACTTTTTTGGGGGAAGCATGCATTTTATACCCCAAATTCCACTGGGACCACCCTGACTGTCTATTAACCATCTGACTCCTCACATTCTCCCCTCAACAAGAATGGACCCCAACATCTGTTAGGGGGACTGAGCAATGATCTTTCTAGATGTTTTATGTTGAAAAGGGTCATCATTGGGAAGGGTAGTCAAGACAGGGTTCCAGCAAGAGGTAGCTTCTCAGCAAGAGGTGGCTTCACCAGGGGGAGCATTGCCAGGTTGCAGAAACTATTTCCATCCTATGTTTCATGTGCTTGGCCACCTATAATTTACTTTTTCAAGCCCAGAGAAAATGAATCTATAAGCAGTTTAAACTCACTGGATCTAAAACTGAGGATGGAGTCATTACTAGAGGCCCTAAGAAACGTATCTAAACTGTGAGCAAGATTTCTCATTGAAAGGCAAATAGAAACTGAAAGAAAGGGGCCTGATAATAATCAGATGGTCTTTAAAGCCTTGCCATTTATGAGACCCATACCTATCTATCTCTTCGCATGTGGTACATAATAAGGGAGGCACCCTGTCGACTTCCATTACCGATGGCCTGGGAGGACAGCTGACTTGAAGACAATGTAGGTGATATCTCTAAAAAGAAAACAGTTTTAGTTAATATACAGTTCTGCCTGCAATGTTGATGAACCTACTGGGCCATCCCCTCAACAGCAGTGGTTATTTTTGAAGCTGGGCCGATTAAGTGTCTTTTCAGCTTAGAGCCAACAAGGTCTGTGGCTATGTCTGGAGCTTTTTGACTCCAGGGCAGGTCCATTTCCAGTGACCCAACTCTTAGCTGGCAGAGCTGCCAGGGCTCTTCATAAGCTGATTTCTGCTGAAGCCCTGGCTTTCCACATAGAAATCTAATGCAGTGGAGTGGCCTGTTGGGTCTCCTTGAAGGCAGATCACTGTGTAAAGCAGATGTTAATTGGCTTGCTACCTATCTTTACATTGCTTCTGCCACCTAGCTTCTTCTTCCACTTGGTTTTTGGTAAAGTAGACCAGACGAAAACTTTAAGAGGATGAAAGTCAAGGGAGTGCTCCATCCCTAATCTTTGGTGGCCTAAACTAGAAATCTATAGTCACATGCATGTTCTGATAGTGGTTCGTCTTTGAGGTAGACAATGCCCATGAGGAAAGCTGTGTCAAAATGATGACCACCTTCCCTATAAAATTTTAAGTCGTTAGTAAAACTCTCTCCCTTTGGTTTAAAAAGGGATGTTTTCCTGTTTACTGTGCCCATGGCAAAGTAAATCTATCTGTGGAATCATAATTTAAGCTCTCATTTTGGCTATGCTATTATTATAGAAAAAATATTAGCCATCCACTTTATAAGGTCTAATGATCAAATTGTACATCTTTGAGAGTGTTTCAGAACAGAATTAGTTTCTCATCTTCAAGAGAGTAGAGAAATGAGGGAAGGAGTCAGGCTTACTTATCAGATTGATTACTGTCAATAACTTAATATCAAATGAAAACTTAGCAAGCAATTTATGACTTATGAAAACATTTATGAAAAGGTCCAATTCATTCTATAGATTTCAAATGTACATATATTTGGAATCATCGCTTAAATATCTGATGCAAGTGCTTGGGTCCTGCACCCGCATGGGAAACCAGGAGGAAGCACCTGGCTCCTGGCTTTGGATTGGCACAGTGCACCTGCTGTAGCGGCCATTTGGGGGAACAGGAGGAAGACCTTTCTCTCTTTCTCTCTCACTGTCTAACTCTGCCTGTCAAAAATAAATAAATAAATAAATTTGTTTTATGAGCTGGACAAGTTTCAGTCATCACCAATGGCTGTGTCCTCTGCATGGTCAGAAATTGTTGAATTCTGAAACATGCAAATTTGTTAATTAGTATAGCAAAAGTGATATCAGAATATGACCTCCTAAGAACCCCCCAAAATTCCCATCTGGGGTGCCATATGAAATTGGACTATGGAGTTCCATAAGATATCATCGTGTGCTTATTAATAAATTCCCAATATTAATAAGCCTGTGTAGGTTCTTGTCTAATATTCAGAGAATTCTGAATATTGGCATAAATGAATGAGGCAGCGTGATACATTTTAAACTTTTATTCAGTAAGAAAGATGCATAGGATAGTAGGGCCCTGTCTAAAGAAAGAAGAATCTAGATTCATACTGAGTACCAGGAGCCAGCCACATAGAGGAGCATCTAGGTCAGGAAGCATGGAGTGGGTGACCCAAAGGCTACACGACCTGGAGGCACAGGGGCAAAAGGCCAAAAAATGGAAAAAGGGGCGGGCACACCATGTTCCAGGCTATTAATTCATTTCCAAAGGGTAGTGGTTAATTAACCTGATTGGTAGGTGGGTGCATAGGTGTGGCCAAGTAGGGTATGAGGTCACACAGGGGCGTGGTTAAAGCATGGTCTCCCAGCTCACAAACCTAATCAATTTTAACCTGTATGGCTGCCTACAACAAAACCAGAACACAACCAATTGCAAGTGATGTGCCCCTTAAGAGGGAAAGGTTACCCTTATGTAGATTATAAACACATTTAGCTTGGGCAAAGAGGGTTATATTAGGAGTTTTATTGTCAATAACAGTTCCAGAGAGAATCAAAAGAGGCAAGGCAGGAACAGCATGTCTGTCTTAAGGTGTAGCAGTCTTGATATGAAGAAAGCAAAGGGTTTAGTTATCTTCTTCCTTTTGAAGAATTTAAGACCTCTGGCTTACAGGAATAATCAGGCATGTCTTTTGAGTTCACCTGTGAAGATTTAAGAGGAAGAAGTTTAATCCTAATTTCACTGAGGTAGTCATGCTCAGTGGCACCTGGTAAGGTCCCTTCCATTTAAGCTGCAACTGATATGAAGAGAATGTTTCTATGAATGGCTTACTCAGGAATTCCTAATGTTGGAGCTTCTGTTAAAAACTCTTTAATTGCTTGGAACACCTCTGGTCGCTACGCTGTCCAGCACAGTGCATCTGTGTTAGGGCCTTTTAAAACTTCATATTAAGGCTTAGAATCCAAATCCTGGAATCCACATTCCACAGAATCCTGCCACCAGCAGTTCCCAATGTTGGGACTTCTATTACAAGCTCCTTAATTCATTGGAACAAATTTTGTAGCTGCCTTGCCCAGCACAGTGTCTGCATTAGGGCCTTTTAAAGCTTTATATAAAAGATTGGAATTCAAATTCCACATAATTCTGCTCTTCCCAGAATATCCTTAGCTGCCTTTTTAGTCTGAGAAGACCATATATATAGCATAGCTTCCCTTCTTTTGACTGAAAGAGTACACTTACTGGAGTTAGAACATATCCCAGGTAATCTACCTCTTGTTTAGAAACCTTAGCTTTGTTCAGAATGTTCTGCATCCTCAGTTTCCCAGATTCTGGGTTTAGTAGGATGCAGAAGAAATTATCCCTTAGGCAAAGGTTTAGCACATAATAAGAAGCATTAAAGCAACTGACTCATTAGTAGCCCTGAGGCCTTAAACCATTCTGTACTCTGTATCTGACCTTATGTTAAAACATACAAGATAGGAATATCACAGAGAGATGTATATCCAAGAATTCATGTTTGAGACAATTTTGAAGAAACACCTAAGAAAACAAGCAATGGAACTTGATATTTAGACACAACTAAAACTTATGATATATAAGATAATAACATGTGGAACAAGGTAAATCTTTTGGATCAAGTATTACTATTAATTCTAATACTGTAGCTCTTTGAGGACAGAGGGCCTGCGTGGGAAGTTAGTACACAATGACTCTTGTTGCCATTTAACAATTAACACTCTGATGTATGATGTCAGTGATCACCTAAGGCTCTTGACATGAGCTGCCTAGGGTAAGGAAGCCTTCTGAATCCACAAACCCCATCAGTATTGAGACAATGCCATAAGCAAAGCAGAAGTTCTCTCCTCCTTTCGGGAGCAAGGGCAGTCTTGTCAACAAATGGTGCTGGGAAAACTGGATCTCCACTTGCAGAAGTATGAAGCAAGACCCCTACTTTACACCTTACACCAAAATTCACTCAACATGGATCAAAGACCTAAAACTACTACCTGAAACTATCAAATAACTATTAAATAACTGGGGAAACCATATATGCCATTGGCATAACAACAAAATGAATAACCAATCCAGTCAAGAAATGGGCCAAGAACTTAAACAGGAATTTTTTAAAAGAGGAAATCCAAATGGCCAAAAGACACATGAAAGCATGCTCAGCATCACCAGTCATCAATTACATGCAAAACAAAACCAAAATGAGGTTTCACATTACCCCTGTTAGAATGGTTTTCATACAGAAATCAACAATGAATTCTTGCAAGGATGTAGGGGAAAAGGTACCCTAATACACTATTAGTGAGAATGTAAATTGGTCCAGCCACTGTGGAAGACGGTATGGAGATACCTCAGAAATCTGAATATAGACCTACCACATGACTCAGCCACCCCACTCCTGAGAATTTATCTAAGGGAAATGAAATTGGCATATGAGTGATTTGTATCCCAAATTTATCAAATGCATGAAGTATGTACACCTTAAATAAAAGGTTTCTAGGTAAAGAAAAAAAGAAAGGAAAGAAGGAAGGAAGAAGACAGAAAGAAAAAAAGAAGATAAACTATAATAAATAAATAAATAAATCTCACTCCCCCCAAAAAATGGGATTTGGAAATGGAGGAGGAAGAAGGGTTGGAGCATGGTGGGAGAGAGGTTAAGGTGGAAAATATCACTATGTTCCTAAATCTGTATGTATGAAATACATGAAAGTTGTATAAATTAAATAAATTCTTGTAAAAACCCTCAACAAATTATGTATAGAGGAAACTTTTTAAAGAATTTTTACACCCACTAGAAGTCAAGCTACCTAAAATTTTAAAATCACTGAAAACTTTCCTAAATTTCCAAAACTATTTTTCTCTATGCCATGATACTCTGCAAAATAATTTACTTAGTTTCTCAATATGAATATAAAATTGTGATATAATTTTTTAGGAACAGCATCATAAAACTTTGAGTACATAGCTGTGACTGGCATCCAGTATGAAAATTAAAACCATTTTTCTCTTGTAAGGATTCAAAAAAAGTGTAAGTGAGAATAGGATATAGTATGAAATGAAAAATCTTCATACTAAAATCACAATTATAGTGGAAAGATTTTGACTGGATATGACATGAGAATATTTCTGTATCCTGCATAGTAAAATTATCATTTAACTTAATTATATAAGCCAATAAAGTTTTTTTTTTTTGGCTTTTGTTTAGAATATAAATTTCCAAGGTACAACTTGTGGATTACAATGGCTTCCCCACCCATATCCCCCACCGCTACCCTCCCCCCTTACCCCCTCCCTCTCCCCTTTCATTCACATCCAGATTCATTTTCAATTCTCTTTGTATACTCAGTTTAGTATGTGTTAAGAAAAGATTTTAAACCGTTTGTCCTCACATAGCATCACAGAGTGAAATATACTCTTTGAGTACTAGTTATAGCATTAAATCACATTGTACAGCACATTAAGGACAGAGATCCTACATGATATATTTTTTAAATTGATTGATTTTTATGTAACTTCCAATTTTTTTAATCATTTTCAATTATCTTTATATACAGAAGATCGATTCAGTATATACTAAGTAAAGATTTTGTCAGTTTGCACCCGTGCAGAGACACAAGGTATAAAAATACTGTTTCAGTACTAGTTATTGCATTACTTCATATTGGACAACACATTAAGGACAGATCCCACATGGGCCATAAGTACACAGTGACTACTGTTGTTGATTTAACAATTTGCCACTCTTGTTTATGGCGTCAGTAATCTCCCTAGGCTATAGTCATGAGTTGCTGAGGCTATGGAAGCCTTTAGGGTTCGCCGACTTGGATCTTGTTCTGACAGGGTCATAGTCAAAGTGGAGGTTCTCTCCTCCCTTCGGAGAAAGGTACCTCCTTCTCTGGTGGCCCTGTTCCTTCCATTGGGATCTCACTCGCCAATAAAGTTTTATTCTAGGAACTCAGAGATGTAATTCTTTATCCTTCTCAAACTTTCTCTGCAAAAGAAATTTAAATAAGTGTTTTAAGCATGAATCTGATTTAAAATTAAATCTGAAATTATATATTTGGTGTCATGATATAAAAAGTCTAACAGTGCTATCTGTATACTAAGCTTAATTTTATATATAAATAATAATTATATTTTAAAATATTTTAAATGCAATTGTAGCTTAAATATTTGGATATTGAGGCATATAACCCACATTTGATTTATTATATAAATGATAAATTATAATATTTTATTACTTTCATTTGATTCTATATATGGCAAAATATTTTTGCATACTTAACAGTAAAAATTTTCCCAATTTTGTAACAATGTGGAAACTTTTAGCAATCATCCCAAATTGAAATAGCATTATATAATAGGAAAGCTATTATATTTTATTAGGAACTGCGATTTCAAAAATTTAAGGAATGAAGAACACTTGTTTTTTATTTTTTCTGTCTATAATTGAGCTTAATACAAATAGATTTCTATTGTAGATATATTGTATACTTTGCATTTTTACTTATAAAACTGGGAACTGTGCCTTGTCTAGCAATAACATTCTAATATGTGTAAAGATTTCTGTAAATTTTTATATTAGAAAAGTCATATGTGTATTCTCTAGGTTAACAACCACAGTAGTCTCGCTAAACATCCAGCTTTCCTTATCCCCTAATATATGGCCACAGAGCAAGGGAATATAAGATAGATTTGCATGTTCAGATATTTTATTTAATTTGTCAGATCTGCAATTTAAAAGAAGATTGAGTTCATAACATGCTGTCATTTAGGACTCTCTTATATGATAAGAGAAAAAAGTATGCAATAAGAGAAAATTAATAATAAACTCTTAACAGAATTATGCATTTTCAACTAGCTGGTAATGCAAGCCTTTCTCTTTGGAAATCATCTCTATTTTGTTTCATATGTTGGATAAATCTCCAAAATTTTATTCTTTAAATTTAAATGAGATTTTTATACACTGAAATTCTAGATTGAGTGAATGTTTTCTCACATTTGTTAGTCATAACTATTCAATGTAATGTATTCACCATCTGTTTTGATATCTTAATAACAGTTACAATGAATGTTATCCTAACAAAGTTTGAACTGAAGCATGAGCCATTTCTTCTGGGTCTCCCTTATAGGTGCAGGGGCCCAAACCCTTGGGCCATCTTCTACTGCTTTCCCAGGCCATAGCAGGAGCTGGATTGAAAGAGGAACAGCCGGGACTAGAACCAGATGAATGACACTATGCAGGTAGACAATATCCTAAGGGAGTTTACACTTGGTAAAAGTTCTTAGAAATAAAAAGGAGTGTTAGAAAAGAAATTAGAAAATAACTTCTCAGAGTTTTCTCAGCTATCCTGGAGTTTTTAAAAAGTGGTCGTGATGTTTAGTGGATTTTATGGCTTTTCGGCTGGTGCATTGCAGCCGGCATGCTGTGCTGATCCGAAGCTAGGAGCCAGGTGCTTCCTCCTGGTTTCCCATGCGGGTGCAGGGCCCAAGGACTTGGACCATCCTTCACTGCCTTCCCAGGCCACAGCAGAGAGCTGGACTGAAAGAGGAGCAACCGGGACAGAGTCTGGTGCCCCAACTGGGACTAGAACCCAGGGTGCCAGCACCGCAGGCGGAGGATTAGCCTAGTGTGCCATGGCAGCGGCCAGGAGGTTTTCTTATGCATCACATTAAGCTCAGAATCTAGCAAAACCAGGATACAGAGTTTCCCCAACAAAAGCTCAGGTTTCTAAGCAAGAGGTAAGATCACCTGGGATTTAATTTAACCTCAGGATAGCATGCTCTTTCAGTCAAGAGAAAGGAAGCTATTCTATGTATAGGGTAACCACAGATGAAAAAGCAGTTAAGAACATTTCTAGGAATGGCAGAATTCTGTAGAATATGGACTCCAGGGTTAGCATTAATAGCCTAGTCTTTGTATGAGGCTGTAAAAGGCCCTGATACAGTCCGATGTTGCTGGACAGTGGAGTTACAGAACACATTCAAAAGAATTAAAGAGCTTTTAACAGAAGCTCCTGTATTAGGAACCCCTAACCTGAATAAACCATTCACCTGGTTTATAGAAGAGAAACAGGGGGGATGGGGCTGGTGCTGTAGCAAAGTGGGTTAAAGCCCTGACCTGAAACACCAGCATCCCATATGGACGCCAGTTCTAGTCCCGGCTGCTCCTCTTCCAATCCAGCTCTCTGCTGTGGTCTGGGAAAGCAGTAGAAAACGGCTCAAGTCTTTGGCGCCCTGCACCCACGTTGAAGATCTGGAAGAAGTTCCTGGCTCCTGATATTTGATCTGCTCAGCTCCGGCTGTTGCATCCTTTGGGGGAGTGAACCAGCAGATGGAAGACTTCTCTCTCTCTACCTCTCTCTGTAACTCTTTCAAATAAATAAAAATAAATCTTATAAAAAAATAAATGCAGTTGCCTTAAGATTGCTGACTCAGAAATCAGGTCCACTTTCAAGACCTATTCTTCTAAACAGCTATAAACAGTGGCTACAGGGTGGTCTGTATGCTTAAGGGCTGTTGCTGCTACAACAGCAACAGAACTCTTGGTGGGGGAAGCTACCAAGCAGACTAACCACTTGAAGTTCAAATTCTACACCAGGTGCAAGGTGTCTTAGAAATCAAAGGATACCAATGGCTAACAGGGGGATGTTCCATAAAATATCAGGCTCTATTGTTAGACTTACCTCAAATAACTCTTAAAAGTATGCCAAGTCCTCAACCCAGCAGTGATGTTGTCACCTGAGGGCCCTAAAGAGTTAACTCATTTTTGTGCAGGAACCATAGAATAAAGTGTATTCTAGCAGCCCTGACCTACAAATTGAGCCTCTAGAGAATCCAGATGTTGAATGGTTTACTGATGACAGTAGCTACATGAAAGAAAAAATTAGAAAGGCAGGTTATGCTGTAGTAAATCTTACACAGGTAATAGATGTTCGAGCATTCCCAAGTAATATTTCAGCTCAAAGGCTGAACTTATTGCATTAAATAAGAGTCTTGCAGTTAGGAAAAGGCCAGCAAGTAATATATATTCAGACTCCCAATATACTTTCTTTTGTGTTGTATGCACATGCAGCAATTTGGAGAGAAAGAGGCCTATTGAATACAAAGAATCCCCTTGTTAAATATGGAAAGGAGATATTAGCTTTACTTCAGACAGCACTGGGACCTTCAGAAGTGGCTGTCATTCACTGTAAGGGACATCAGAAGGAAGAAGATTATTTTAACAAGGGAAATGCACTTGGAGATAAGGCAGTAAAGGAGATGCTGCACAGGAAGCTCTGGAAATGGCTCTAATATCTCAGCCTGTGGTGATGACCAAAGAGCCCCACTATACTAAGATTGATTGGGCCCTACAATGAGGTTATACTAAAGATACTAGTGGACGGTGAAATTTAGATAATAATGTTATGCTTCTGCTGGTCTCTCAATTAAAAATTATTAAGGCAATACATGATTCTACCCATTTGGGAAGGGGAGCTTTCATGCAAATAACCTCTCGAGTGTTTGGAGTAAAAGGATTTAGTGTAGCCACAGGGAAGTGACTAGTTCTTGTCCACTTTGTTAGCAAAATAACCCCGGGCGTCATATAAAGCCACCTCCTATGCTGACTCCAGTGCAAAGGAGAGGAACATATCCTGGTGAAGATTGGCAGGTTGACTTTTCTGACTTTACTAACATGCCTCCAACAAATAATTACAAATATCTTCTAGTTTTTATTGATACTTTCACAGATGGATAGAAGCTTTTCTAATTCAAACAGAAAAGGCACAAGAGATACTCAAAGCTATGACGAAGAACATTGTGCCACACTTTGGACTCCCATGGTCACTCTAGTGTGACAATGGACCTTCATTTGTATCTAAAACTACTCAACAGGTAGCTGCTGCTCTAGGAATCTCTTATCATCTCCATGCCTCTTTGAGACCTCAGTCATTGGGTAAGGTTAAAGGACTAATCTTAGTCTTAAGAAAATTCTAGCTAAGCTTTGCCAACAGACCTAAGAAACATGGCTTAAACTATTGTCTATTGCCCTTCTCAGGATTAGAATTGTACCCAAGACTGCCTTAAAGCTTAGTCCATTTGAGATGCTATATGAAAGGCCCTTTCTCACCTCTGACATCCTCTTTGATTCAGAGATTCAAGATCAGATAAAGTATATTATCAATTTAGGCCAGGTACAGAAGGCTCAGATAGAGTGTGGTAACAAAGTTCTCCCAGTACCAGATCCTAAGACTCATGAACAACCTGTTTCCCCAGGACATTTATTTTAATAAAATTTAGAAGGAAAAATCCCCTAAATGTAGCCTAAATGAAGGGTCCCTACCATGTGCTACTGAGCACTCACACCTAAGTGAAATTACAGGGCATCCCAAGCAGTGTGCCTTTATCAAGAATTAAACTTCTACCTCTTATGTCTTCACAGATGCAATTGAAAGATATGTCTGCCTACTCCTGTGAACTAAAAATCTCAAATACCTCTTTAAAAAGCTAAAAGATAAGCAAAGCTTTTATTTTTGTCACATCAAGGCTGCTGCACTTTATGACAGACTTACTGTACCTACCTCTTCTTTTGATTCTTTCTTGGAGAAAAAAATCTTGGCAGAAAAACTCATTAGCGGGTTCTTCTATTATAATACTAGAAGATCTGGTGAGCCACATGAAGCAAATTTTAAAAACCTGACCACTGCTTTAGGCAATCTGGCTTACACTTCAGGCCAGCTTTTACAGGAAGTACTTATGTCTTTGGATACTTTCCAAGGTAGTAATGAACAAACAACAGGCCTTGGAATATACATTAATAGAACACGGAAGAACATCTGCAGTGACTGAGGGAATCTGCCACCTCTACTCAAGTAGTAGTATGTTTACTGAAAGAGAAATTAAAAACCTCTATCCTCAGGCTAAATGGTTTTATAATCTGCATAAAGATAGCCTATCACCACCCATATCTGGGAGTCTATAAAATATATTCTTTCCATCTTAAAGGGCACTCCACTTGCAATTTGTTTTGTTCCAGTCTTGTTCATGCTGAATGGTAAATTTGTGTGTTACAGAATTCTACAACTTCTGAGAGTAATAATGACCATGCAGGGTACATAGCCATTGGCAAGGACTGAAAAAACTCCATCTCAGGAAACTAATCGATTAGATGAGATAGGAGGAGATTTCCAGACCCAAGACAGGCAGCCCCTGCATCCATGATCAACAGGAAGTAGATATAGAAGATATGATGAGTCTACATCCTTCAGCATCCCCTTAAAATTAAGGGTCAGGAATCTTTGGGTGTGGGGGGGTGATAGGGGACAGGTCAGAGAGACAGATTAGGTTCATGAACTGGAACCACACCTCCCCTGCATCCATGTAATCCCACCTCTATCCATCTACTTGCTACTCAGACTATGTAACTATTTCCCTTTTGTAAGTGAATAAGAAGACTGGGGAGCTCTGGGTGTTCTGTCTTGCCCTCTTTCACTTGCTCACTCGCTCACTCATGTCCCGTGGCTTGTGGTTTGTTCCCTGTCTCCTCATGGACCCCTGGAATGACTGGTATGAAGGTACCTGTTTACCCTTCTTAGCCCTCTCTCCCTTAATAAAGCTCTCATGTCCCTGTGTATTCTCACCTTCTAAATAAACTCTAGACTTTACCATGCTGCATGTCGTGTTTGAGCCTGTGCTCAAATAGAAAGCAAGCCCTTGAGATATTAATTTTTAGGCTAACCTAGCCCACAAGAGAAACACTAAACAATGATTCTACCGCTTCATAGCCAAAATGAGCTAAACAAAAACAATAGCCTACTAATGGGAGTTGAGTTCCCATTAACCAGAAAACTGTGCTGGAAGAGAGAATTGTAGGAAACAATCTTTCTCTGGTTGAATACAAAGGTAGGAATTTGAGATAACCACAAATGCTGAATAACTATATCACACATAAATGACTATATAATTTTATTCTTATAGGTTTTTTTTTCCAGGAGGAGGGACACAATCTCCATTGGAAATTTCACTCAGAGATTGCTTGTTTCTCAGTTCTAATTTACTTTACAATATTTGACATGTTTGTATTTGTTTCTGTCAGTTTTCTCTCCTAGTGGACTATAAAGTTAAAAAGGATGAGCATTAGGTCATCTAATTCTTTTTAAAACTTTCTTTTTAAAGAAAGTTTAAGAAATTTCCATCCCTGTCTTTATTTTAAGAAATTTCCATCCCTATCTTTATTTTCTTCAATCAAAGAAGCAAAAAAAAAAAAAAAAAAAAACACAAATTATCAACTACATCTTAACAAAAGGCTTTCCTTGAGATAGCTTGAAATGGAAATGTATTTTTAAGAGAAGAATGTCTTCATCTCATTGATTGTTTTATTGCCTACTGTGAGTGCATTGAATATGAAACTCATGTTACTTAGCAAAGATGGTTTGGGTAAATGCATCTATGTTTGCATAAGCATTATTTCACCTAAGAGATCTATTATACATCTGCAGAGGACATAAAATACACTACAAAAGAGTCTAAAACTTTACTATTGAGGTGGTATTGAAAATCACTTACTTTCGAATCTCAAAATGAAAGGAAAAGATATTTTGCTAATTACTCTCACTCTGATGTTTTTCCTTATGAGGCTTTATCATATTCCTTTTATTATCAAAATTAAGAATAAACCTGTATTTCAGAAATGAAAGTTTTTGCCCATATCTAACTCATCTAGATAAAATGACAGTTGTGAAATTTGTATCAAGGTAGAATGTTATTTTTAATTGTATTAAAGCCATTGCTATGACAATTAATTTACTATATGCCTTTATTTTGCTTTCACTGCATTGATATTACTGGGTTTGTCCTCTGGAGTGCATAAAAGTAAGATGTGATTTTTGTCCTCAAAGAGTTTTTGATTTAGATATGCACAAAACATAAAAATTAACTATAAATTGATCAACTTTAAGAGAACTTGCAATAAAATTGATACTAAAATGCCTTGGAAATTCAGAGTGCTAGTACAACAATACTGATTTAAAATTGCTTTCTTTAGCATTCAAATTTAAATAAAGATTACAGGCCAATGTAATGTCATTAGTTGCCAAGGCTATGGGAGCCTTTTGAGTTCACCAACTCTGATCATATTTAGACAAGGTCATAGTCAAAATGGAAGTTCTCTCTTCCCTTCAGAGAAAGGTACCTCTTTGTTTGATGGCCCCATTCGTTCCACTGGGATCTCACTCACAGAGATCTTTCATTTAGGTATTTTTTTTTGCCACAGTGTCTTGGCTTCCATTCCTAAAATACTCTCATGGGCTTTTTAGCTGGATCCCATTGCCTTAAAGGCTGATTCTGAGGCCAGAGTGTTGTTTAGGACATCTGCCATTCTATGGGTCTGCTATGTATCCTGCTTCCCATGTTGGATCATTCTCTCCCTTTTTTATTCTATCAGTTAGTATTAGCAGACACTAGTCTTGTTTGTGTGATCCCTTTGACTCTTAGACCTATCAGTATGATCAATTGTGAACTGAAATTGATCACTTTGACTAGTGAGATGGCATTGGTACATGCCACCTTGATGGGATTGAATTGGAGTCCCCAGGCATGTATCTAACTCTACAATTTGGGGCAAGTCTGATTTAGCATGTCCCAAACTGTGCATCTACTCCTGCTCTTATTCCCACTCTTATATTTAACAGCAATCAATTTTCAGTTTAATTAAAGAGTTCAACCAATAGTATTGAGTAGAACAAAAAAAATACTAAAAGGGATAAAGTATTAAGTTGTTCCTTGGCAGTCAGGACAAGGGCTGATCAACTCATTGTTTCTCATAGTGTCCATTTCACTTTAACAGATTTCCAGTTTGGTGCTCTGTTAGTTGTCATTGATAAGGGAGAACATGTGATATTTGTCTATTCAATAAATTGTGCTGGGAAAACTGGATTTCCACATGCAGAAGCATGAAGCAAGACCCCTACCTTACACTGTACACAAAAATCCACTCAACGTGGATTATAGATCTAAATCTATGACCTGACACCATCAAATTATTAGAGAACATTGGAGAAACCCTGCAAGATATTGGCACTGGCAAAGACTTCTTGGAAAAGACCCTAAAGGCACAGGCAGTCAAAGCCAAAAGTAACAACTGAAATTACGTCAAATTGAGAAGTTTCTGTACTGCAAAAGAAACAGTTGGGAAAGTGAAGAGGCAACTAACAGAATGGGAAAAAAATATTTGCAAACTATGCAACAGATAAAGGGTTGATAACCAGAATCTACAAAGAGATCAAGAAACTCCACAACAACAAAACAAACAACCCACTTAAGAGATGGGCTAAGGACCTTAATAGACATTTTTCAAAAGAGGAAGTCCAAATGGCCAACAGCCACATGAAAAAATGTTCAAAATCACTAGCAATCAGGGAAATGCAAATCAAAACTACAATGAGCTCACCCCGGTTAGAATGGCTCACATACAGAAATCTACCAACAACAGATGCTGGTGAGGTTGTGGGGGAAAAGGGACACTAACCCACTGTTAGTGGGAATGCAAACTGGTAAAGCCACTATGGAAGTCAGTCTGGAGATTCCTCAGAAACCTGAATATAACCCTACCATACAACCCAGCCATCCTACTCCTTGGAATTTACCCAAAGGAAATTACACTGGCAAGTAAAAGAGCTGTCTGCACCTTAATGTTCATTGCACTTCAATTCACAATAGCTAAGACCTGGAACTGAACTAAATGCCCATTAACAGTAGACTGGATATAGAAATTATGGGGTATGTACTCTATAGAATACTATACAGCAGTAAAAAAAAAAAAAAAAAAAAAAAAAGAAGTCCAGTCATTTGCAACAAAATGAAGGAATCTGGAAAACATCGTGCTGAGTGAAGTAAAGCAGTCCCAAAGGGACACTTTACACTCTTGAATTGACTCCTTCTGACTTTGTTTTGTTTCTTTAACATAACACGCTTTAAAGATTGTCCATTTTTCTTCAGTTAATACTTTTAAAAGGACAGCATTGACATGGTTAATTTTCTATTATCCTCTTTACTTATGGACTAAATGGCCAGTGTCATGCTTTAGAAAAGTCTCTCAAACTTGATAGGGCATATGTTGAGAATTAAATTATGCTGTTTGAAACCTTTAATTCCATTTTCCCCACATACAAGTCTCCTTTTATACAATATAGTTTATATATATATATATATATATATATATATATATATATTTGTGTAATGTGTGTGAGATGACTTCAAGTTCATGGAAAAGTGAAATTAAAAGGTAAGTTTATTTTGGTGCAAACAATTTGAAAGTCCATGAATATCTCTTCCATAGAACATGTTTTCTGTGAATTTTTTGAAGAACTCTCAAGAGTGTGTGTGTCTATGTGTTTGTGTGTGTATGAGTTAGTCATTGCAACACTTGATGTGTTCCAAATTAAAGAATATAGGAAATAGTTATTAATTTTACCACTAATTGTACAAAATTTCAATAGTGTTATAAAGCCGACATATTTAAATTCTGACCTTTATCTGTGATATTAGAATTCTAAATATCATACTCATGACAGTCACATTCTCTTAGTTTCATTTCCAAAAACACAGTGATTAATGAGAATGGTCTAATTAAAAAATATTTAAGGGATAACTACTTTGTAGCTCCTACAAAACCTAAGCTTCTAAGATTTTAACTGCTCAAGAACAGATGTGGAAACACTTCAAGATAGCATCACATGATAAATATCTGAGTGATCCAAGCATGAGTGATTGTGGATTTATTTGGGAATTGATGGCCTGAGACCCCATCTGAGTCATCTTCCTCATGCAGACTGTCAGAGCAAAGTTTAGGATTCATGGCTGTGATGCCAAGCCACTTTTCTGAGAACAGCTCTAAACTTCATTGAACATACGCTAAACAGGTTGTTTGGCTGAAGTTAACCTGCACTGTAATAACATACTTTGTCAATTTATTGGAATTATAACAAGGGGTTGATTTTTGTTGATAGCAAGTCACTAACTTAAAGTAAGATCAAGTTACTAAAATTGCATATTTAAACTTAAAGTCACTAACACTATTTTCTTAATTTTAAAATTAATATTAGACAATTCTTAAACCAAAAGATTAATTTTTAATCCAATTGTCAATTGAATATATAACATGAAATTTTCATATTTTGAATTTAAATTCATTTTCATAAGAAATAAACACCATTAAATTTATTTTGTTTGATCTATTCGGCCCCCTGTCTTAAGCAATAGAAATAAAAACCGGTAAGTCATGACCTTGCATTTTAGGAATTCATGGTTTTACAGAGTTGTTAATTTGTAAAACTATTGTATGTAGAAGTGATTTATTGAATTTTGCATATTTATTTGAAAGGTGTGAAGACAGACAGACAGAAGACAGAAAGAGATCTCTCAACTGATTCACTTCCCAAATGCCTACAACAGCTGGGTGCTGGGCCAGGTTGAACTCAGAAACCAGGAATTCAATCCAAGAATGCCACGTAGATGGCAGGGACCCAATTTCTTGTACATTACTTGCTGCTTACCATGGTGCACATTAGCAGGAAGGTAGCTAGGACTCAGGCATCCTGAAATGAGATGTGGGCACCCAAATGGTCTCTTAACAACTACATCAAATGCTTGCTGCAAATAGATTCAATTCTAAGACCTTTCATTTCTCTGCCTTACAACAAGTAGGGACTCTCTCCAAGTATTATAAATAACACCTGCTACCTTCTATATACAGGGATTGGAACAAGTTATGCATACATATTTCTCTGTTGAGTTCACAGAAAGACCAAAACAGAGATACACAGATGTACAAGAGATGTGGTGCTCTATTGCCTAACAACATTCACTCCCAGATTCCGAATACATACTGAGATGAAAACACAGTTCCAGACATATTGCAGTCCATCTTGACTGCAAGAACCTAAGCAGTGAGAGTGTTAGCTTGTATTCAGTTACAGCATTCATCCATTGGGTTTCTTTTAAACTCAGAAAATTACAGACCTAGAAGAAAATTCAAGAGCATTAGTTAACAGCTTAAACCAATCCAGACAATATCTTTTCAAATAGCTTTTTAACATCGTGTAGCAGTTCCAAGTTGACCGAGTTCACTCTAGATGGACCTATAAATTTCATTTGACTTAATCCTAAACTAAAATTCACTTTCTATTTTAAATGCCCTCTTTCCTTTCATTTGTCAAATTCTGTATTTCTAAAGCAAAGGAAAGAACACCTCACCTATGGAAGGGCTCTGAGACAAGTTTTCCCCTGCCTTCTGATTTCTTCATTTTGAGCATACCGATTTCACAAACTTGACACAGAGTCATAATACAAGAACTAACTAAATTACAGATTCTCCAATATGACATGGGGAAGTCATTTTCTCTTGCTATGTCTTCCATTCCTCATATGTGAAAGGAAATAGTAATAACTAAACCTTCTTGGTCTTTGAGTATGCTGGTGAGATCAAAGTGAGAGGGAAGGCTTTCATATAAGTGAAATTCATATAAGCGAAAACACTCCCTATGTGTAGAAAAGTTGGGTTTTTAAAAATCTATTTCCAAATCTGAAACCTCTGGGAGCTCTGAATCATTTTTGAAGCTCCCAGACATTTTTCCAGACCTCAATGAGTAGCCTAACCTCTGACCTCTGACTCCATTCAACACTCATTTGCACTTAATTTTAAGAAGCAAGTCATTGGCAATTACTAAAATACAATATTTATATAAAACCACAAATCTTGAAAAAAACATATGGGTTTGCCTGCTAGCAACCACAATTGCAATGTTAAAATTATTTTAAAATGAGACTATTAACCAAAAGACCCTTTCATTAGAAAGCTGAAGAATATAGTGGAGAGTGAAAGTCCGTGACTCTAAATCATACCTAAAACATTCAACTTGATGGCTGTCTATGTTGTGTGGAAAGATTACAAGTTAATAAAGCACAAGAGAGAATGACACCTTGGACACTATTTTTCTCTAATGTAAGGCATATATATGCATTTGACTGTTTTAACTGTTTAGTGCTATTAATTTCTTTCTTCTCTATGTTTTATTTACTCTGCAAATGCCCGCTATACCTGGAAATGAGACAAAGGATGCTAGAAGCCTGAATTCGATCTAGGTCTCCCACATTGGTAGCAGGAAGCCAACTATTGAGCCATCACCTGCTGCATTCCCCGGTGCTCATTAGCATGAAGCTGGAGTCAGAAGTAGAGCCAGGACTCAGGCCCAGGAACTCTGATATGGCATGCAGGCACCGCAAGGGACATCTTAACTGCTGTGTCAAATGCCCACTCTGAATTTCCCTCTTTGCTTCATGCTTCTCTTCATGTAAACTTTAGTAGGCTGAGGAACACCCGCCAAAAATACTGAATTTTATTCTCTGAAAACTTTAACATTTTGTTATTTGGATGAAAAATAGTCTTTGTAGATGTCATGAGGTTCAGGATCTTGTCTTAGGCAGATTATTGTGGAAAATCATCTGGGCTCTAAATGCCTTGTAGTTCTACCAAGGGAAGAGAGGGAGATTTCAACCACATATCCACAGAAGTCAGTGTGGAGAGACAGGCAAAGACGAAAGTGACGTGGCCACAAGCCAAGGAATGCTGGCAGCCACCAATGACTGGAAGAGGCAAAGGACTGACTTCCCCTCAAGGCTTCTGGAGGGAGAGCTGCTAAGACAGCTTGATTTTGGCCCAAGGATACTGATTTCAGAACTCTGGCCTTCAGAATTGCAGGAGATCGATATTTGTTCTGCAGAGCCATCCAGTTCATGGTGATGGTACAGCAGTCATAGGAAACTTGTACATAAAGTAAACTCTCCTGCCTCATTGAGTTTGTACTTGGCAGTGAGTTTGTACTTGGTATTGGTGGAATATGAGCAGACATTATAGATGCCATGTATGAACTTTCATTGCTTGCTTTTTTGTGTTCTTGTTCCTGTTCTGCATCATCAGAATAGCACTCAGGCATCCAGCAGTTTAAGCTACCACTTGGTACACAAGCGTCCCACATTGGGGTGCCTGTTCATGTCCCAGCTGCCCTGATTCTGGTCCAGGTTCCTAATAATACGCCTGAAAAAGCAACAGATGATGATCCAAGTGTTTGGGCCCCTGCCAATCATGTGGGAGAGCAGGATGGAGCTCCAGGCTTGGCCCAGGCCTGGCCATTGTGGCCACATAGGGAATGAACCAACAAATGGAAGATTTCTCTCTCTCTCTCTCTCTCTCTCTCTCTCTCTCTCTCTCTCTTTCTCTTTCTTTTCTCTTTCTCTGTCTCCCCTCTCTGTCACTCTGCCTTTTGAATGAATGAATGAATGAATGAGTAAATCTTTCAAAAATGAACAATGCCTGTATAGAGGCTTCTCCTTTAGTCCAAGTTCGAGAAGACAGAACTTGTAGATCCAAGTGCGGCCAAGTGCAGTCAAGTGCAGTCAAGCCAAGATTAGCTGATCCCAGTAGAATCTCAGCCAACCTGCACTCCTCACGTAATGTGAGTGGGAAATGAGGGTTGTCATGAACCATTGAGATTTTGATAGGATTTGTTGCTCTGGCCAAAGGTGAATAACAGTGCATCTCCTCATCTAGTAAGGACTTTATACCCACTCATGCATTTTCCCATCTGATTTTTACATCATTATGATTTCTTTAATTTTCCTTGAACTACAGAGAGGTATCTTTTAATTAAATATGCTTTTTCTGTTACAGTGCTCTCATCTGATGAAGATTCAGCATTCTCAGGATAAAATGCCATGCCTGTAAGTGCTTAAAAGGGATTCATAACTATTCCCTAGTCTTTCTTTCTTTATCAAAATTGATGTCAGCTTTTAAAATGTTTCCTGATTTTGTTATTCTATTGTACTATTATTATGATATTCTGGGATAGTAATACCCTTTTGGAAATGTGAGAACTCTTCTTCTGCTTTAGGATCTTAATTACTCATAATCAAAGACATCTCAAAGTCACCAGAGGAAGCATCTTATTGGTTACTAACATTTATTTTTCTCCCTTCATCTCTTTGCCACCTTAAATTTTTTCCTTCAGAGCCACACAGTCAACAATTCTTATTCTTTCCAATATCTGTTTTCTATTCCTTTAAAATTTGCATTTCCATCCATGATGTTGATTCTAATTATACTATTCTATTTTTATTATTAAATTTCTACAAAAGTACATTTATTAAAAGTTTTCCAATTGAAAATATTTTTTAATTTATTTAAGGAGGGAGAGAGAACGAGCAAGAGAGCGAGCGAGAGAGAGATACTTTCATTCACTGGTTCACATCCCAAATACCCACAATGACCAGGCTGACTCAATCCAGGTCTCCCATGTGGGTGGCAGAGACCCAACTCATTGAGCCATCATCATCTGCAACCTCTGAGCTCCCAAATTCTGCTTTGGTATGAAGCTAGGTTTGGGAGTTGGGACTCAAATCCAAGCACTCACATATGAAACATAGGCATCTTAATTGGTGCCTTAACCAGTAGGCTAAATGCCAGCATGTATTCATCATTTATTGATGAATATGTATTGTGAAATATATGCAAGCAATTCTTACTTTTATTGAACTAATTTTCCACTGCTGATATATGAATACTGGCATGTTTAGCAGAGAAATCATGGGTAAGTCATAGTAATTATTTTTAAATGATCACTGAAGTTTATTGGCTGCTTGTAGAGCTATCGAGGAGAGACTAATTTCAGAAAACTGGGTGAGGAATCAAGGCTGCTACACAGGTTGTGTACCTCTTTTTCTGAACTAGAACACCCAACCAAGGGAATAAAGTAGGAGTTGACAGGCAACCTGCCTGCTACTTGGCAAGCCCTGTGACTCTGCTGTCAGCTTGCACGCAGATGGAGGGAGAAGGTCATCTTTTCCTACTTTGCACAAAAGCTCGGTGAAGTCACCAAATTGTACTCCTGTGGACTGCATCTCCCTGGAAAAGGTGCCAGAGAAAGCAGTTAAACAAGGCTTTAGTTGTCAGACATATCTGTCTCAGACTCAAAAATTTGGAATACACAAACCCAGCACTGTTGAATTGGCAGTTGATTCAGAATAGCTGATATCTGGCTTCTTTACATTTCCTGCCAGGTGCATGTGAGCTATGCTTGCAGGTACTCCTTAAATGGTGATTTCAATCAGAAGCCCATTATTGAGGTTTGTACCAACTGAGAAACAACTAGTAATTCTAGGATAATCTCTTAAATCTGCTAGAGGGACAGGAGGATAAGAGCTTGAATTGAACTGGCCAGGGACTCAGCTTTTTGGAACACACAGGATCATATGTCAAGTCATGTCACTGAATGCTTTCCTAGGGTAGGGAACTCCTGCAACTTTGCTATTTAAGGCCAATAACAGCCCATGTTCATGGTCCTTTTATTCTGGTTTTATTCATGCAAAACAATGGAGAAATGCCTGGTGTTCAGTTTCTGCTGCTCACTGGCATTACCTGGCTACGGCTCTTCATAGCTGCTCTGCTGAGGTTCCTTCCAAGTATCCTTCTTTACTGAAAACAAGGTTGGCTGTAAGGACCATGCTGAAATTCCCAAGGCCAGAGTCTTCAGAGCTTCTCCTGCTCAGGTTCCTTTCAAACATCCACAGCAACCTCCACTCTTGCTTAGGAACAACTGATCTATTGTGCAGCCACCACAGTCATGACCAAGAGTCAGATCAGCCTCTTCCATTTCTTAATGTCCAAAGAGCCCCCAAGCCTTGCAGGGATTCTCTGCACATCCAGCCTTGAAAGCTGATACCTGCCAAATCAGAGGCCTGAGATTTAGTCCTAAACACAACCTATTCCCAACAGAAGCAGGAAAGCCCAGCATTTGTAGAGAAATAATTATACCTTTATCTTTTCTATTGATGAGAAAAGGTCCATTGTAGAGCTGATGTCAAAAAAAAATGGAGAGAACGATCCAACATGGGAAGCGGGATACACAGCAGACCCATAGAATGACAGATGTCCTAAACAACACTCTGGCCTCAGAATCAGCCATTAAGGCATTTGGATCTGGCTGAAGAGCCCATGAGAGTATTTTAGGCATGGAAAGCCAAGACACTCTGGCAAAAAAAAAAAAAAAACCTAAATGAAAGATCTCTGTGAGTGAGATCCCAGTAGAAAGAACGGGCCATCAAAGAAGGAGGTACCTTTCTCTGAAGGGAGGAGAGAACTTCCACTTTGACTATGGCCTTGTCTGAATAAGATCGAAGTTGGTAAACTCAAAAGGCTTCCATAGCCTTGGCAACTCATGACTAGAGCCTAGGGAGATTACTGACACCGTAAACAAGAGTGTCAATTTTAAAGTCAACAATAGGAGTCACTGTGCACTTACTCCCCATGTAGGATCTCTGATCTTAATGTGTTGTACTCTGTGAATTAATGGTATAGCTAATACTCAAACAGTATTTTACACTTTATGTTCTGTGCAGGTGAAAACCGATGAAATCTTAACTTAATATATTCTAAATCAATCTTCTATATATAAAGATAATTGAAAATGAATCTTGATTTGGATGGAATGGGAGAGGGAGCAGGAGATGGGAGGGTTGCAGGTGGGAGGGAAGTTATGGGGGGGGAAGCCATTGTAATCCATAAACAGTACTTTGGAAATTTATATTTACTAAATAAAAGTTAAAAAAAAAATAAGATGGCAACAACAACATTCTGTCTTACCGAATTGCAAAACTGGAGCGGGAAAGGGGAGGGTAGGGGGAGGGAGAGAAGTTGTGGGGGGGGGGGAGCCATTGTAATCCATAAGCTGTTCTTTGGAAATTTATATTCTTTAAATAAAAGCTTTATATAAAAAAAAGAAAAGGAAAATAAAAAAAATACAAAAATGAAAAAAAAAGAACAGAAGAGTCAAACACCATTTGAAATGGGTTTTGGTAGTGATGTGTGCATGTAGTGTTTGGGTTTGGAAGACACTGAAGCTTTAATGAGAATTTTGAGATTTTTCACCATTGATAAACAAATCCAGTTCTATGACACAACTCAGCACAAGTTTCAAGTTATCTTAAAAAAAAAAACAAGAACACAAAGAATATGTTACATATATCCATCAAAAGTATTAGTTTCTTTTGAATTCTTCTGCAATGCTAAACAACCACCATTTCTTTAATTTTCAGTGTTGCATTGTGAAAGCATCAAGTGTGTTCACATGTTCTGTAGAATTTAATAAGAGGCTTGCTGGACTGAGGAATATTTTCACATACAATGGCCATGTCAAATTTTAGTAGAATGCATGTTGGATTTTTCTCTGGTCTTGCTAAATTCAATAGTGTATTCACAGAATAAAAGCAGTGACAGGACCTTGAGTCAGTGGGATAGCCAGGGTGTGAGTGGCCAGGTGCTGGCTATTCACAGATCCCCTGGGAGTTGAGGGTACAAACAGCTGGTCAGGACAGGTTTCAACAGCAGCAAGTAAGTTCCACAAGCAAAGCTTGTTCTATGAGGGAGACCCACCCCTTTGTCACAGGCAGGATCTTGGAGAATGGGCTAGTAATAACCAGAGTCTCAGATGGTGAGACTCAGCAGGCTGGAGATCAACAGAGAAGTTCAAGTTTAAAAGCGTGAAACAGGCTGTGGTTCTCACATGGGAGCTGTACTAATGGCAGGAGGGCACATGCTTTCAATTCCAAGGCCCTTTCTCGGATGCACCTTTCCGTTAATTTCCCAGCATGACCAGCCCTTTTCTCTCTGGCAGCAAACTTCACAAGCCATGTCCTGGAAAGTAGACATCCTCCCTCATTCATGCATCCATTCAAAGCACAAATGTGGAAAGCGCACGCTCAGCTCCTGCCCCTTCAGAAGGTCATTCTCTGGCAGGGTGTGGACAGAGACTTTCCTCAGCTCTCATCTTCTGTTCTCATCTCGGTTATTTTTACACAAGCATGCAGCCGCCTTTCATTGGAGAGGCTCACTTTGAGACAAACAGATGGAGGAGCAAGCATGGGCCCACTTGTCCACACTGTGAAGTTGTGAAGAGTCTGTCCATCCACTGAGTATGTTTTAGCAAGGTGAGTGTGTGAGCCTCTGACGCTCTGCTCTTACTACTGAGAGTGGCAGCAAACTTTAAGAAAAGGCAGGTGCTGGCATTGTGGCAAAGCAGGTAAGATGCTGCCTATGATGCATCCCATATGAGCGCTGGTTCAAGTCCTGGCTGCTCCACTTCCAATTCGGTTTCCATCTAATGCACCTCAGAAGGCAGCAGAAGATGGCTCAAGTATTTGGGCCCCTGCTACCCATGTGGATGGCCTTCCTGGCTCCAGGCTATGGCCTGGTACAACCCTAGCTATTGCCACCATTTAAGGTATGAACTGGTAGGTGGAAGATCTCCATCTCTTCCTTTCTCTCTGTCACTCTGATTTTATATAGATCCTAAGTAAAGAAAGGGTTATGGCAACTCTCCTTGCTTTCCTGGAATTGAAGAACAAACTAAGGCTCAAAGGAACTGTCAGGCTTAACAGTAGTCACTGAGGACTGCAGCCCCATGAGGTTGAATATTCCTGGGGTCTCTGCATCTCCCCCATCATCCACCATACAATGACCCCTTGCACATTTCCCCACTGCACTGGCAGGGACAGGCTGAAACCAGCATTTGTCCTAACTCCGCATCCTCTACCCCAGTCTAAAAGGGCTACAAAGTGTGAGATGGGTGTGAGCTGTAGATGGAATTCAGTGACCACATATGCAAAGGCTGCAGGGGCAGGGGGCCTGGCCGGCCATTGTGTTTATGGTTCTACAAGCAGTTTGTCCAGCATCAAATCTAAATTACCAAGGTCAGTCATTCAAATGAGTATATGGAAAGACAGCGTTACTGATACAGCCTCTGCTGGAGCCAGGAGCTTCATCCAGATCTCCTATATGGAGACCCAAGTACATGGACCAACTTCCACTGCTTTTCCCAAGCAAGTTAGCAAGAAACTGGACTGGAGGTAGGGTGGCTGGGACACAAACTGGCACCATACACAATACCAGCATTGCAGGCAGCTTAACCCACAATGCCACAGCACCAGCCCCCCAGATTTGTACCTTTTCCTAAAGCTTTGACAGAAAGAACATTTTAGAAAAAATTGTAAGGTTTTTCCAAGGTATGTGATGACAGCATGATGCTATCCTCTTTTCCTTCAGCTTTTCTCAGGGACAGTTCCCTCACTCCTATCTGCTGCACCGACTTAACCTCTTCAGCGTGTTGTTTCGCTTTGAACTTCCACTTTCTTGTCATAGTCTCATACACCAAAGATATTCTTCATTTCTATTTTAGAACTATTTAGTTATTATAAAATTTACAGATTAAGCATTTTAAAACCCAGATGGGTGAGATTATTGACTGTTTTCTAGCTGGAGACAAGAAACTTTTCAAAATTTTGCATTTTAATAATGTTGAAGACCTTGAAGTTCCACACCATAATTTGCAGTGTGGCTGATGCTTTCCCTCTGGAACAGTCACAAAGAATATTGACGATGTTCATATATAGTTATTTGTGCTACTTCCTTTTTTCCACTTGAGGATTAAAGTTTATTAAAATCTTCATTACAGCTTTGTTGCATATACTAGATCGGGGTGAAAAGTGGAAAGTCAGGACCAATGCTGTGCAGCTGTTTAAACCATCACCTATGATGCTATGCTGGCACTCCATATCGGAGAGCCATTTTGAGTTCTGGCAGCTCTTCTTCCAATCCAGCTTCCAGCTAATGCTTCTGGAAAGGCAACGGATGATGGTCCAAGTGCTAGGCCCCTGCCATCCACGTGGAAGACAAAGATAGAGTTCCTGGTCCTGGCTCTGGCCTGGCCCCAGTCCTCGTTCTTTCAGCCATTTTGGGAAATGAACCAGCAGGTGGAATATCTCTCCATTTCTCTCTCTCCTTGCTCCTTTCCATCACTCTGCCCTTCAAATATGTAGATAAGCCATTTAAGTGGCAAATCCTTTGTCTCTTTTAAATACTTAGGGTAGTATGATTTCACCAGCTAGGCTGCATGATGTGCAGAAGGACCTGTAGCTAACAGATATCACACTGACATCAAAGGCAGGTCTTTGAGTGTCCGTTGTTTATCTCAGCATAATCATATTAAAAGCCACTTACCTACAAGAACCACGATTGTGCGTGGCTAATGCAGATGGAGGGAGGAAATACATGGAAGAGGAAAACAGGCATCCTATGGAAGGGAAGCTACAGTCCTAGATTTTCCTTACATCCTGAAACATGCTCCTGACTCATTTTGCTTTGAAGGTATCTAAATAGGACATGCTTGACTTCACCCACTGTGGTGCACATTCCTTGAGTGTTCTGTACTTGTTCATCCTCAGGAAATGCAAATCATAGAAACAATGAAGTACCATTGTTCAGCTCTCAGATTGGCAAAGCCAAAAAATTTCCAATGCAGTGTTGCCAAAAACCAGGATTGTAACTTGACATATCTTTGAAAAAATTGTTAATATTTATCTGAATATTAAGAACCACTTACTACTGAAGCATCAGTTCTACATCTGGGAATTTTTCCCATAATATTGAACACATGTGCACAAACACATATAAATACTGAAAATATTTTCAATAATAAAAGGCTAAATACTTATGTTTCTATCAACAAAGGACTAGTTAAATAATTTATGATACATGTGTGTGGTATAAAGATGTTGCAGTACATCTTTATGTATATACTTACATATTTATGTATATACTCACATATACATATATATTCTCACATCAAAATATTCATGAAAATGTATGTTATGAGAAGACTATTCACAGATTTCAGAAATGTTTCACTTCAAAATAAGTATATTTTAATTCCCTTTATTCATGGATTTTTGAAACCCACTTACATGTGGAAGACACATATGCTCTTCTAATGATACATCCTGGATATTGTTAAGTGACAAAAGCAAATGTACAGATCAGAGTTATTGCATATATATGCATGGAATACTTGGGGAGAGACTCATGAGTCCAGCTTCCAGGAGGCTGCAGTGCTGGCTCAAGGAGTTGGGTTGCTCTGGGAGACCTCGATTGAGATTCTGTTTCCTTACCCCAATCCCAGCCCCCACTTTGACCCTTCCCTGGTCTAGCCCTGGCCCAGCCCTGACCAAATTCCAACCATTGCAGGGATTTGTGGAGAGAACTAGTAGTCAGGAGTTCTCCTCTTCTGTCTGACTGCCTCTTAAATAAATCAATATGTTTAAAAAGACTATTCTGGGAATGTATTTAAGAATCATTTTACTTACTGTTTTTACTTAAGAAATTTATTAGCATATTAGATCTTAGGGTCCAGTAATAATAATTACTATAACACAATTCTCATCACTTTTCATGATAATGTGATATTAACACAAACAGAATAGATTGAATGTAGTTCATAGATACAATTCTAATATAATGATACTTAAGAACCATTTTAGCAAAGGGAACTGAAAGTGCAAGGTAAGAGATAACATGCTTCTATTGTGTATTCCCTTGTCCTCTTTATTTTCTCTTTTAAACAGATATATGTATTTGAAGAAAGAACAACAGAAACCTAAAGGATATTCTATGATGAGCAAACTTTAGTTGATATGGTCAGCAGACTTCTCAGGAGGTCACTTGGATACCTGTCCCTGATATCTGAGCCCTGTTTGGTAACCAGCTCTGGAGTACAAATGAGGATTCTCCCCAGGATGCTTTAACCTGTTCCTGGGTTACAGTCTAAGAGAGAGATCAAGAGATTCTGCAGATATAACCAAACACACTCATTGTTGACTTCAGTTAATCCAATGTGCTTCTTCCTGGGTGCACCTGACTGCATCAAGAGTGCCCTATAAGAGGGATTGCTAAAGGTCTTAGAAATTTCCTCTAGCCTTCAAGGAGGCCATGTTGTTGGTCCTCTGTGGTGGGCACATGTTGGCCACCTTAATTTGCCAAGAACAATTCTTGGCTGGCCCCATGCTTATACCTTTGTCAGATCTGGAGTGGAAGACCCAGTTAAGATATGCCTAGACTCTTGACTTGTGAAAACTATAAAAACAAACTTGTGTTGGTTTTGACTGCTATGATAATTTGTGCTGTTTATAGTATCTGAGACCATGGTAAGTTTTTAGACAATTGTAGATATAATTGTACATAGATTATAATTGTGTAGAGGTGAATGATTACTATGCTCTAAGCAAATGGGTTTAAGCACAACATGGTAAAGACATTTTTCTCTTACTGCTGAAGCAAGGAGAATGCTCATGAGGCAGCACCTGTCTGTAGGGACATAGTGACCACCACAGCCATGTGCCCAAATAGAAAGTGTAGAGGACTGTGAGGTCATCTGAGCCCTGTGTATTTCAGTACAGATTAGGGACGTTCACCACCCACAGAGAATATTTGCTTTTATCTAGTCTGCTTAGCTGTCATGGTGAGAACACCTCCATTTGAAAACAGACAACCAGGAACAGCTCGCAGTCTTGTACCACCAATGATCACAGTCTGGGAAAATCAATTAGGGCTGCAGTGCGTGACAACAGCTGTGAAAAGGTGAGGCATGTAAAAATGAAATCATGTTATCATGGTTCTAAACCATGCATACCATCACCAGATAAACATGTGAAATCATAGTCTCCTCCTCTCCCCCAAATCTCAGTAAGTCTGAATAAAAAAGTGCAGGATGAGGCATCTATAATACGTACATTCGGTGATCTCGATTGGTGGGGGGTGTAGCTGGAGATCACAGTTTGGTAGCACTCTTACCCCCACCTTTGTAGATCTACCCCAAAAGCAGAATTCTCAAATCTGCCCACCAAAGACTCCCTGCTGCCTGTGACTGTGTGGGGCCTGTGTCTCTCCCTAAACAGCTCCTCAGAAGATTCTAACATGCACAAAATATTGAGGGTCAGTGTCCTTTTGGCCAGGAAGAGAACTGGCCTGAGAAAAGGATGTCAGCCTAAGGCACATTGCAAAGGAGCTAGTGAGAGGTCAACCCGTTGGGCAAATGAGTTATCCTTTCTATGACAGAGAGAGTCTTGGCCCTGGAAGATGTCTATAAGATCAGTGCTCTCCCCTACACTGAAGGGTATCATGTAAAATCAGAATAAATTGTAATTCTATTTTAAAATCTTGGAAAGTCCATAGATTTCATTTACAAATGCCTGGTGCTATAATAATATTAATTCCAAATTATGTAGATTCTTCTGTCTTTGCTCTTTTATGGCTAAAGAACTGCTGTGCAATAGGACAATCATTTATCTTCATTAGTGACAATAATTTGCCTCTAATTCATATGAAAGGGAGCCCTAGAACGATGTGTGTCTACATAAACCAGTTGAAATAGGTTTGCATTTTTCTCATGCCTTGCTTATACACTAGGGGCAATCATACAAAGAGAAGCCTTTGGTTTGTCAACAAAGTTTCGCACCTCTGTCTGGTAGTTATCCACAGAGTATGTTTGCATAAATGATAATGGCAGAATTCTCAGAGTGTGGGGAGTAAGAGAAGCTTTCTCCAAGGGGGTGGATATCAGCCAAGATGAGGAGTATATTAGCAAAGATGTGCCACTTATGAGTCATCAGACTTTGTATCAGTGAGGATGCTTTTGGCTCCATCTCAAAACAGCTTAAGGAAAATGCATTTTTTCATCTTTCATTACAAGATTGGAGATACAGTCAGCACAGAGTTAACTCAGTGGTTTTAGGACATCATTAAAGAGCCAGGAGCCAAGTTTCCCTTCTCTTTCTGTTCTGCTGTTCCAAATTTGTTCTTGTCCCCCCAAAAGTATTTAGAGTAACACATTCTTCCCAAAATATTGTCTAACAGCAGAACAAAGGGAAATTCCTGTCTGGTGTCTGTCCATTGCACTTTACCAGAAGCTTCTAGAAGACTGTCCCTGTGACTCAGAGGCTAATTTGCTTAGGCTGGAGGTTATCTCTAGCAGAGGGAGGAAAGGGAGCATCGTGATGGGTTTAGATCAGCAAGAGTGGGAAACTTTAGCTGCCAAGGGCCATGTGTGTATTTATACCATTTACAGGCTACCCAAAAGATCCATGTAAAAATCAGATTGCTGTAGATTCACTGAATTTTGAGCCCTGCCTGTGGCTGCCTTGGTAGGGCCAGACCTCGGAACTGTGGAGGGGCCCAAATATCAAATAGAGGAAGCACAAAAATCAGCTGTTTGTTCTATTTTAAAAGGCAGGAGAGTGTGGGAATGAATGCTGGGGAGACCATGAGAGGAATCAGCTAGAAAGCATATTATGTGTACTACAACTAAGCCAAAACTGGCACACAGAGCCAGAATCGAGTTCAACAGATCATGAAGAGTCTCCAGTTCATCCTACAGAGAATGAAGAGCTAGGACACTGCATGATGAACCTGGTGTTCTAGAATGATCACTCTGGAAAGCTAACTATGATGTTGGAAGAGGAAAGTATAAAGGCCTGAAGTACTTGGAAGTGGTGCCGTCCTCGGCGTGGACCACCACCAACCGGGGCTGCAGCACCTGCACGGTGGGCACGTGCGCCGCGAGGATGCCGAAGGCGCCGGTCAGCGTGGGCACGTCCACCTGCCTCACGTTGGCGCCGTTGAAGAACACCTGCGTCGGGGAGGCGAAGGTAAAGGACATCTGGCCGGGGCCGGCTGCGGGGGGGGGGGGGGGGATTAGGAGAGTGTAGTCCTCAATTCTGACAAGGAGTGAGGAGGTGAAGATATCTGATTATAGAGAAGCTTGAGAGATACAATGAATAGGATTCAGTTGCCAATTCCATGGGGACAGTGTGTGCTTAACTCAAGACCAAACTTAACTACTATTCAGTTCCCAATATTTCATACGGGGCACTTCAAAGAGTTCATGGAAAATGGAACTAAAGAATAAATTTATTTAGGTACAAGAAATTTTGAATTCCAAGCAAACAAAGATCTTCAAAAAAAATCATGGAAATGCATATTATGAAAATACTGCATGGATTTTGAAATGTTTTTGCACCAAAGTAAACTTAGCACTTTTTCAAAGATTTATTTTATTTATTTGAAAGTCAGAGTTACAGAGAGAGGTAGAGACAGAGAGAGGTCTTCCATCCACTGGTTCACTCCCCAGATGGCCACAATGGCAGGAGCTGAGTCAATCTGAAGCCAGGAGCCAGAAGCCTCCTCCGGGTCTCCCATGTGGGTACAAGGCCCCAAGCACTTGGGCCATGTTCTACTGCCTTCCCAGGCCACGGCAGAGAGCTGGATCGGAAGAGGAGCAGCTGGGGCTAGAACCAGTGCCCATATAGGATGCTGGCACCCCAGACCAAGGTCCTAACCCACTGTGCCACAGTGCTGGCCCCAAACGTAGCTTTTAATTCTAGTTTTCCATAAACTTTTTGAAGACTCTTGTATAGTTGTACAATAAAATGTACAAAAGGGTGGAGTCTGGCACAGAAGTCAAGACCCTACTTGAGATAACTTAATCCCATATCAAGGTGTCTGGGTTTGAGTTCCAGCTTTGTTTTTGAAGCCAACTTCCAACTTGCTGATACAATGTGCCCTGGAAGGCAACAGGTGATGGCTCGAGCAGTTGGATCCCTGCCATCCACAAGGGAAACTCAGGATTGAATTCTAAGCTCCCAGCTTCAGCCTGAACCTGTCCTGGCTACTGTGGGCACCTGGGAGTGAACACATGGATGGAAGATTAATCTCTGTCTCTGTCTGTCTCTGTCTCTCTGCCTCTGTCTCTCTTTCTCTCTTCTCTCTGCCTTTTAAATAAATAAAACAAGCAGTTTTTTAAATGTACCAAAATAGAGGCTAAACTGAATATTCTTTCATGCAAAACTGACAAAATACTGATTTAATTAAGTGAAATAGTTTAAAAGACAGTAATGGATAAATGCAGTTCAAGTTCATGGTGTGAATAAGTCACACATTTCTAAAATTTAGAACATATGGACAGAATTTTTCAAGAGTCTTCTAAAACTACCAATTTGTTGAACATCCTCTCTTTAATATCTTAGACCAGAATATTTTAGGTACTCCCATCCCCAAATTATAGTCTCCACCTTAAAAAAATTAAAAATATGCATTCTGGTTATAAATTTGGATGTCATATTTTTCAAGCTTGATATGCATTCATAATACCCATTTTCCTCCAACAACATTGAAAATGGAGTCCCCCTTTCTTTTTGTCTGGTTGTCTTTACATTTTTGGCAGAAATCCTTTAATGAACAACAGAATTTGTGCTGTACACTGGGAGATCAGTGAAGTTTGTAGAGGGTCTGGTCCCTCTTAGTGGGACAGCCTCACACTTGGAGCTCAGCTGGGGCTGACAGACATGCCATTGTCATCGTGTCTTTGGTACAGAGCTCTCTCTGTGTGGGGTCAAGGGATCTGAGCAAGTATCATGCTCACAACCTTTGACTCACTGGCAGCAAACGCCAACCAACTGGCCTAGCAGCTGGGAGCGGAGAGGAAGAATTCCCCCATAAATGTCTGCTTTAGAGTTTGTCCAACAGAAAATATAACTCTGGCCTCCGACGCCGGAACGCGTGGCCTCTCAAAGATCAGCTAAGTCACAAGAACTGTTTTCTGTGGAAATCTGCCTTTCCAAGTCTCAGAAACAAAAATCTTTCCACAGCCTAACAAGGCGGCTAAACCAGACTCAGGCGTGAACATTGATTAACAGGGCTGTTTTCTGTAGCTGATCCTTTTCATGGATCTCAGCATTTTCACTCAAGCCTTTTTTCGCTGCTCCTGAAGTGTCAAAGGGGCCACCTCTTCTCATTCACTCTGTGCTGAATTTTCTAAAACCTTCAGATCCTAGGTAAACATGATGGCAATTACTCTGATCACTTTAGAACAGATTTCCCTATTGGATTCTGATTTAGTGCTCTCCGAAATTATTGAAAGAGAATGTTTTTCAGGGAACACAGCCTGTTAACCACACACTGTGGTTTTTACATATTTCTCTACCCACATCCAAAAGCACATGTTTCAAACAATTGTACCCTAATCTTTTGCTGAGACCCCCATCTATCCAAAAGAAGCCAGACCAAAGAATAAAAACCTCAGGCAACCGCTACAAGTCTAGATATGGAAAGAAAGATATTTTATTAAATAGCAAAATGCAATTGCCTCTATATTCTTGATCTCCTGGTTTCCTATAAAGTTAAACCCTAGAGACCAGGACAATAGCTTACTTGTTATTTTGCAAGTTTGTGCTATTATGTGCAACCTTGTATATCGAGTAGCTGTTAAACTTGCTAAGAAACTGACAGGAGAAGAAAGAACTCTTTATGACATTATTTTTAAAATATGTTCCAAATATTTTTTTCTTCCAGAAATAGAGGCCTCAGTTGTGTCAACTTATTGGCAACATCTGATCTTGCATGTTCTGCATTAGTTACTTTGACTTTTCCAACCCAGTTTACCCCTTCTTTCCCCAGCTCTGTACTAGAATGTGTCTATTATGTTCATGGGAATGTTGTCTGCATGTACTAATCATAAATTATACCATCTAATATACAGTAAAGCCATGGTGAATAAAGCAAAAATCCTGCTTCCCATGGCTTTACTATTTATTTGTGCTACAATAAAGGAAACTTTTTTTCCAGGGTGATAAAAAAGAAAACTTGGAAAGCTTACATCAGTACATAGCTGTATAGGATAGAATTTCACATTTTATATTGATATAAATAGTTTATAAAAATGTGCAAACATCACTTGGAATGTACGACACTTCCAACTTTGTATACCTGTTCTGTTTTAATAACACTATCGTTCATCATCCCCACTTATCAGCATTGGTCTTTAGCTTTTACAGTCAAATAAATCATTTTAAATAAAAAAGAAGGTTGATTGTGGCTTCAGAAGAACATACTTTGTGCATAATCACAGGTATTAAGGGGCAAAGGGTCAAAAACAAAAACAGAAGAAACACAACATTCTGTAACAATGATGGAAACCTGGTTCAAGCCCCAGCTTCACTTTGGATCCAGCTTCCTGCTAATTCACACCTGAGGAAGCAGCAGATGAAGCCCAGAGTACTTGGTCCCCTGCCACCCAGATCTGAGATCTGGATGGAGGTCCAGGCTCCTGGCTTCAGTGTGACCAATCCCTGGCTGTGGTGGGCATTTGGATAGTGAATCAATGGATAGAATTTTCTCTCTATGTGTCCCACTGCCTTTCAGTATCACTCTCTCTGCCTCTCTGGTTTTAAAACAAAATGGGTTTATAATTTTTTCAAAGTAGAAAGGCCACTATTCTGCAAGAGTATAGAAAAAGGCCAGCCGGCGCCGCGGCTCACTTGGCTAATCCTCTGCCTGCAGCGCTGGCACCCGGGTTCTGGTCCCAGTTGGGGCACCGGATTCTGTCTCGGTTGCTCCTCTTCCAGTCCAGCTCTCTGCTGTGGCCCGGGAAGGCAGTTGAGGATGGCCCAAGTCCTTGGGCTGTGCACCCGCACGGGAGACCAGGAGGAAGCACCTGGCTCCTGGCTTCGGATCGGTACAGTCCACCAGCCGCAGTGCCCCAGCTGTAATGGCCGTTTTGGGGGGTGAACCAACAGAAAAGGAAGACCTTTCTCTCTGTCTCTCTCTCTCACTGTCTAACTCTGCCTGTCAGGAAAGAATGAAAGAGAAGAAAAAAGAAAAAAAAAAAAAGGGCCATACACAGTAGCATAGTGGGCTAAGCCTCTGCCTTCACCTCCAGCATCCCTTATGGGCACCAGTTCATGTCATTTGATGCTTTCAGATCTTAGGTTTAGATCCTTGATCCACTGTGAGATGATTTTTGATAAGATATTAGGTAGAGATCTTGTTACATATGGATGCATGTGGAGATGCAATTTCTCTATTACTATTTGTTGAAGAGACGGTCCTTTCTCCAAAGAGTAATTTTAGCTCAAATGTCAAAGATTATTTGGTTGTAAATACATGGAATAATTTCTGTTCCATTGGCCCATATGCCCATTTTTGTCCTAGAATCAGGCTGTCTTGATTATAACTGCCTTGTAATATGTCTTGAAAATTGGCATTTGTTGCCTCCAGCTTTGTTTTTATTGTGTAAGATTGGATTAGCTAAACAGAGGCTCTTGTACTTCAATATAAATTTTAGGGTCTTCTTTTTGTAGATCTGAGAAGAATGTTCTTGGTATTTTGATTGGGATCACATTGAATATGTAAATTGCTTTGGGTAGTACTCACATTTTGATTATATTAATTCTCCCGATTCATGAACATGGAACATTTTTCCATTTTTGGTTGTCTTTTATTGCTTTCTTTCATTTCTTATTATTTTCATTGTAGAGATCATAATTTATTAATAATTTATTAAATCATCATTGACTAAATTTGTATCAAGGATGGAACTTACACTGTAGTATAGAAGGTTAAGCCTTCACCTGCATTGCTGGATCGCATATGGAGGCTGGTTTGAGAACCAGCTGCTCTACATCCCTTCCATATCCCTGTTAATGTATCTGGGAAAGCAGCAGAACTTGGTCCAAGTCCTTGGACTCCTGCATCCACATGGGAGACCCAAAAGAAGCTCCTGGTTCCTGGCTTCAGCCTGGCCTAGCCCTGGCCATTGCAGCCATTTGGGGAGTGATATCTCTCTCTTTCCTTCTCTCTCTGCATTTCTGCCTTTCAAATAAATAAATAAATAAATATTTTTTAAATTATCCCGGCTGGCACCATGGCTCACTTGGCTGGTCCTCTGCCTGCGGTGCCGGCACCCAAAGTTCTGGTCCCAGTTAGGGCGCCGGATTCTGTCCTGGTTGCTCCTCTTCTAGTCTAGCTCTCTGCTGTAGCCCAGGAAGGCAGTGGAACATGGCCCAAGTCCTTGGGCCTTGCACCCACATGGGAGACTAGGAGAAAGCACCTGGCTCCTGGCTTCGGATCAGTGCAGTGTGCCATAGCAGCCATTTAGGGGGTGAATCAATGGAAGGAAGACCTTTATCTCTGTTTCTCTCTCTCTCTAGCTCTGCCTGTCCAAAAAAATTATCCCAAGGTATTTAATTTTTTGTAGCTAGTATGAATGGAATGATCTTACTTATTCCTTCTCAGTCATGGCGTTGTTTGTGTATATACATGATATTGATTTTTGTGTGCTGATTTTTATATCCTGCAATTTTTCTAAGGGTTTGCATATATAGAAGTTAAAAGAAAAATAAAAGTCACAGTCACTATAAAAGACTAGAAGATTTGAAAACCTTTGAGTTGCTGTCCTGTGCTGTTTATACCCAGTGAAACCTTCGGTCTCCAAGCAAGACAGTCACAGAAGGGCTGAAGTCACTGGGAATCATCACATTCAAAAAGGAGAGCAGCCTCCTTGGAGAAGTTCTCAAGGCAAGTGTTGAAGAATATGAATAGTGATGTTTGGGAACCTTCTGCACATAAAAGGAGAAAGGAATGGCTAGGAACAACTGTACCTATTCCCTCAAGCCAGTTCTTAAGAATATGATGGGTCTCAGAAAGTCCCAGGAAAATGCATGTAACTATGCGTGGATTTAAAAAAAACTACAACAAAATAAACTCATCTTTCAACTCCATTTTTCCATGAACTTGTTGAAGTCCCATTATATTTATAGCTGATGCACATTGCAACTGTGGACAGATACTTTTCTGAGCTTGGGAAATTGGGCTTTCCTCTTTAAATGCTGGAACAAAAGGGCTTGGTAGCAAAATGTGTCCTGTTTTTGAAAAAAAGAATCAACTATTGTTACAAGAACATGGCCTCATCTCACGGACATAACCTTGGGTGAAAGACTGATGGAAGCCAGACAGAAACAGAATAGACACCATCAAGTCCCATTATAAAGTCAAGAGCCAGTCCTTAAGACTAAAGAGAAAAGGGTGTTTATCTGTGTGGAAAGAGATTTACTGAATGGGAGGACCATAAGGAGACCACTAGATTATTTCATTGTAGTGGCTATCCATGGAAGTAAAACATTTATCAAGCTGTTGACTTAAACTCACACACTTCAGTACAATGGGTATTAACTTAAAAACACTTTTAAATAAATGTCACTATGTTTGACACATCTTCAAAAATTTGAAAGTATCTATTTTTCCCTAATGACTACAGAATGATTTTTAGCCCTTATTGTATTTTCTGACCCTATAAATATGGTTATTACTCCAGAGAATCCCAGGCAAAATACCAGAGGTGCTCTCGAAAATTAACACATAGCACTGTGCAGAAAGTAGCTTATAAATAAGATATTTTCTAGTACTGATATATTTGGTACCACTTTTCTTTATCTCTCCTAAATCTAAGTATTTTCTCTCTAAATTGCCCATTTATTAATCAGAACAGCTTATTTTGTCACCATGAAGATGAGTAGAAACTGAAAGTGATATTTGTCTTATACTCTGCAATAGTGCTATCCAATAAAACTTTCTGTGATGAGAGAAGTATCCCATATCCGTGATGTCCAATATGGTATTGTCTAGCCCTGGATAGCCAGTAAGCACTTGAAATGTGGCTATCATGGTTAATTTTATCTTTTATTTAATTTTAATTTATTTAGATAGCCAAGTACAGTGGGTTGCACAAGACAACTCTGGAATTTACAGACAATCTCATACGTTTTCTCATGTGTACTCTAGGATAAACTTTTGCCTACCATTTCCATTTTTACAAAGAGCAAACCTAAAGCTGAACAAGGCAAAGGGCCTTGAACAAGACCACGTAGGTCTTGAGTGGCAGGTTGCACCTGGGATTCTTTCACAATCCACCTCATGGCTTCTCTGGCTTCCCGCAGTCTCTGGCATCCTTCTTCCAGCCACTGAGCTAACCTAAGAATAAAAGTACTCAAAAATGATGGGACTGGCATAGCGCAGAGGGATAGGCCAGCATTTCATCCCATGTTGGAATGTCAGTTTGAGGCCCAACTGCTTTTCTTTCTATCCTGTTTCTTGCTAACATGCCTGGGAAGACCACAGATGCCCAAGCACTTGGATTTTTTCAACCCATGTGGGAGACCCAGATGGAGTTCTTGGTTTCTGGCTTAGGGCTGGCCCAGACTGGCTGTTGTGTCCATTTGGGGAGTGAAGCAGCAGATAGAAGATCTGTGTCTCTCTCTCTCTTACCTTGTCACTTTGCCTTTCAGATAAATAGAGTGTAATAAAAATAAAATTTAAAAATTCACCAAAACCCTCTGTTTTCCCACTGTGGATGCTCACCATCAGGAACTACATTTCGGACATTTGACCTTAGTTTGCACATGCATCAGTGGAAACATGGGCAGTTGGAACTTGCAATGGTGAGGCTAACTGGGATCTGTTCGCTGATATTAGCAGTGATGAATCAGACATGAATGATCCTATTGTCCTGAAAAATCTACTACGTAATCAAAATTCCTCAGAGCCCTTGTCTGTGCCCCTGAGGACCTAGTTTATGGATGCAGATGCTTCTTATGTGCCAATCCATGATACTTTTAATGATTCTTTATCAAAAGTGATATCTTTGTAATCCCTTTTTCTACCTCTTTCAATATCCTTTCTCCGTTTTATATTATGTTTAATTCTGTACATATATATATACATATATCTAATACGCATATACATTCCTCTCAGAGATATGTTAGATAATATATTAGAGAGAGAATATTCTTTACATTTTGTACTTTTCTTCTAAGTCCCTAGCAGAGTACATTAGACACCGAGGAATTTAGTAAATGTTTGTGCAAATAAACAGGTTGTCATAGTGAATGTTTTACTAAACAGCTGAGTAGTTAAAGAAACATTTGTGATATAGAACTTGAAGTAGTAATCTAGAAATTTAGAAAAGCTATTTACATTTGGAAAAGCTATTTTTCAGTAAATTTGTCTCTGATTCTTTAAGCCATGCATTTTTTTTTTGACAGACAGAGTGGACAGTGAGAGAGAGAGAGAGAGACAGAGAGAAATGTCTTCCTTTGCCGTTGGTTCACTCTCCAGTGGCCGCTGCGGTGAGGCCCTGTGGCCAGTGCACCGTGCCAATCTGAAGCCAGGAGCCAGGTGCTTCTTCTGGTCTCCCATGGGGTGCAGGGCCCAAGCACTTGGGCCATCCTCCACTGCACTCCCGGGCCATAGCAGAGAGCTGGCCTGGAAGAGGAGCAACCGGGACAGAATCCGGCGCCCCAACTGGTGTGCTTGTGCCGCAAGGCAGAGGATTAGCTTGTTGAGCCGCGGCGCCGGCCTAAGCTATGCATTCTTAATGATCTCAGTTATCTATTCTTTATGATGTTCTCTTAAAAAAGGGGAGTATTTTAAACAAATAAAAAACAACCTTTGATATACATATTCTGTAACAATATATTTTGATTTGTAAAAAATTAAAGACACATTTTATAGATTCCACTTATTTTTCTTTAAAATTATACCTTCTTGGATCTTCTTATTAACTGATTTTACAAACTGAATGCGATTATGTTCTGCAAGAAATTCCTGTCATTTAATATTTTTGACATAAGACAAGTTTACTTGCCATAAGAAAGAATGATACTAATTCCATTTTAACTTTCTTAGCACTTCAAAATGAAATGTGGTTCAGTAAACCACATAACACATTCTACTGGCAGTTGAAAGCATTAGATTTAATATTACATAGAAGGAAAAAGACAATTTGTCATCCCCAAGCTTCAAATGCTTTAGTGGCTCTTAAAAAGAATTCTGACCCACTCCACATGTCTCACAAGTTGTTTTCTGTGCTTTAGTTTTTTATCATCGGAACAGTGTTCAATTAGGGCCTCACGCCTCCTTCCTCTTAGTTGTTCCTTGCAGCTATTGTATTGTTCTGTTTCCTGCAAGGATTCTTTTCCCCAGGACTTAGATGGCTGACTTTTTGTCTCACCTTAAATATCATCTCTTCAGAAACAAAGTCCTTGAGCACCTGGTCTACATCAGAACCCACCCTGCTCCCTGCTCTCCCACCCTCTCTTTGCATTGTCTTCATATAAGATTTGAAAAGCAGAGTGACACAGAGAGAGATCTTGCATTTGCTGGTTCACTCCTCAAGTGCAGGCCAAGCCAAAATCAGGGACCTGCGCCTCCACCCTAGACTCTCACACAGGTACTTGGGCCATCATCTGCTGCCTCCCCTGGATCATTAGCAGGGAGCTCTAGCAGAAATGCGGAGTAGCTGGGATTTGAACTAGCACTTCACATGGGATGTGGGTAACCCAGTGGCAGCTGAACCCACAGCGCAACACCTCTTTTCTCACCCATCAGCCTTTTTTTTTTTTTTTGACAGGCAGAGTAGACAGTGAGAGAGAGAGAGACAGAAAGGTCTTCCTTTTTCTATTGGTTCACCCCCCAAACAGCCGCTACGGCTGGCGTGCTGTGCCGATCCGAAGCCAGGAACCAGGTGCTTCCTCCTGGTCTCCCATGCAGGTGCAGGGCCCAAGCAATTGGGCCATCCTCCACTGCCTGATATTTTCTCAACCATGTAGATTTAAGTAATAATCTTCCCTCAAGTTTCATTGCCTAGAACTTTATTGCTTTACTATTCCTGCTTAAACTCCAAGGTCAAGTGAATGCAATGACTTCTTTGGTTAGGTTTGAATCAATCAACCAAATTGCTTGCAAAAAGATGGAATTACCTTTAGGGCAAAAAAGTTTATACCAGTTATGAAGGAGTACATCAGCTTCCCCAGAAGCACCTGATGCAAGGGGAATGAGTAAATCCCCTTAAAAAATCAGAGGACAAATAACTTTAGGGAGGTGAACAAAAACCTGCACTATATACCAGTCTTTGTCCTTTGTAGCAACATGACCATGTAGGGTTTTTGATTGGTTTCATTTTGTCTGCTGCCTCCAAACAGAATGTGCACCCCTGAGAACAGGGGTCCACTATATTGACTATGCTGCTGAATACTAAGCAGCTAAGTGTAACAAATGCTGTTATTAAAAATACTTTTATCTAAAAATAAGCCACTCCATCACTACTTGTGCTCTTGTCTAGTTGACTTTCACTCATCCTTTTTTTCTTAACTATAACACATCACTTCCTCTACTGAAATGTCACTGATTACTGAATTCAGCATCTCACAGGGTGATTGCATACTTAAAAACCTGTCTACTACAAGATCATGAAATCCAAGGCAGTGGATTCTCTAACTCAGTCACTGCTGTGTTGCCAGGGTCGAATATAGTTTCTAAAACACAACAAATATTCAATATATATTTGCTAAATACAGGAATACCTGAAGGCCACACATACACATTTGTTGAAAGAAAGGACACTTTCGGGCCGGTGGCTCACTTGGTTAATCCTCCACCTGCAGCCCCAGCATTCTAATCCTGGTTGCCCCCTCTTCCAGTCCAGCTCTCTGCTGTGGCCTGGGAGGACAGTGGAGGATGGCCCAAGTACTTGAGCCCTGCACCCGCATGGGAGACCAGGAAGAAGCAACTGGCTCCTGGCTTTGGATCAGCACAGCGCCGTCCATAGTGGCCATTTGGGGAGTGAACCAACCAAAGGAAGACCTTTCTCTCTGTCTCTCCCTCTCACTATCTGTATCTCTATCTATCAAATAAATAAAAAAAGAAAGGACACTCTCAATTAAAACCTGCATATATAAACGTGTGTGTATGTATATATGGTGAGCAAATTTAAATAGATTTTTAATATACAGTTATATAAGTTCTATTTGAATATATCTTTTCTTCCCCCAATATTATGGGGAGATACATATTGTAAACTTAGCTTTTCAATATGTAAACTTGTGAGAGTGTAGGGTCATGGAGGCCTACTAATACTGTGTGTGATTGAAGAGATGTGCTGCAAACACACATATGGACATCCATCCTGATGTCCACAGGACAGCCTGCTGACATTTGGCTTGACCGTACCACATACAACTTTGATTTTGATTCTAGGGACTGGCCTTGTCCCTTCAACAACCAAGAATGAAGAGGTGGCAGGGGACTAATGTTAGTTTGAGTTTTGATTCATTTATGATGAGAAACAACCACTATAGGCACCTGAGAAATTGAAGTTCAAGTCATCAGAGCATTCCCTCTGTGGACCACACCACTTGAAAATGGAATATCAGAAGTTTGCTGTGGTTGGTGTTTTTTTTTTCTTTTAAAGGTATATCATCTATATGCTGTAGTTCCAAAGTATTGAATTTCTTTCTCACTATATAAAAAACCTTGCCAATTGAAAACTATGAAAGTCAACTCACCATGAGCAGAATTTAGCCAAAATAGTTTGGGGAAAACTTCTACCCACTATAGAAGGAGTTTTGCCAATTCAACCAAAATATTATAATACTTAGACAAGACATTACAAAAATTTGCTTTAATATATCTTATTTCTGTTTCTTTCTAATTATCCTAAATCTCTATTTCCTTTTTTCATAATATGTACAAATATTATTTGTATACCATAGTTTTAATTATAAACGAAACATGTCTATTTCTAGAACCACTTCCTTGAATCAAGAGAAAATTACCATCACACATTTAAACTTTTTGTTTTAGGTTATTCCTTCAGGGAAGATTGACCTCTTATTAAGTGTTAATTTTCTGGTTAAAATTTTTGTAGGTAAGCTTAAATACATACTTTATTTAAGCCCAAAGGGATGAAGAATGTAACGTTCTATTTCATCTTCTTCCCAACACTTTTCTTTGTCAAATTGTCTGCTCAAGTCTGGAATTCCAAAAAACGTTTGATGTCAACTCATATTACCAGCCACTTTTTCCTTTGTTTTATTCAGCTGGATTCCTCATCCACTGGGACCTCTGACAACTGTGAAAACAGTTTTATGGTGTCTGGGGTTAATTCTGCTTTTCAATCCTTGATATTAGAAGCCATCCTCAGTACATCAGTGATCTTAAAATGCACATATTGCTTATTATCTTCTGATAGATACATGTTGTTTTCCTCTTTATGTTTTCTTTCCCATAGTCATTTTGATGTAATGGTATGGCCGAAGTTTATTTCAGAGTAAAGCAACGTGGCATAGTCAAAATAACAGTAACCACATGAAGTGGTTATTTGACCTGCTCACCCAAAGTTTTCCCAAAGCGATGGAAATGTTTGTCATTTGAATGTTGAATTTTTATGGAAACTTCAGATGCCTATGTTTTACCTGGGGATGGAAAGATATCTCTATTTTAAATAAGATACCATCTTCTTGAATTTAAATAGTTTTAGAAAACCTTTAAAAAGGGGCTTGTTTAATGACATCGATGGAAGACTGGCTGAATAGATTGTATGGCAGTTGGTACCAGACCAGAGAGGCTTTCTGAGGAGCATCTGCCAAACAATGAAAGTATTCATAATGATGTTTTTTTGACCCATGCTAGTTAGCAGTAATCATCTAAAGTAAGAAGTCAGTAGGCTGGTATCTCTACCTGGTGTGCCAACACACATCATGGACGATGGATTAGGTCCTAGCTGATCATTTTAACACTTAATTAATGCGCCAAATGAGAGAAGCAGCAGTAGTAGCACCCCTGAGGGAATTCACTGTTAAACCATGTTTTCATCTCATGTGTTACCCTGGCACACCAGTAGGGGGCACAGGGACCATGGCTGCTCCTGGTCCTGCCACACTCACATCCTTGCTGTTGAGGCAGTTGTTTCGCTCCTTAGTACATCACTCATGGACACCATGGCACTGTTGTCATTTTCTCTGCCATGAGCTAAATAGAAGATTTATTTATTTGAAAGAGTATCAGAGAGGGAGAGTCAAAGACAGAGAGAGAAAGCTTCCATCCTCTGGTTCACACCCAGATGGCTACAAGGCCAGTGATGATCCAGGCCATTAGCATGGCCAGGCCATTAGCAGCAAGCTGGATCAGAGTGGAGCAGCCAGGATACAAACTGGTGTCCATATGGGATGCCTGCATTGCAGGTGGTGATTTTATCCACTGTGCCACAATGCCAGCCCCAAGAGATGATCTTAAAATATCATATCTCTTTTGCTACTGCAGAAATGGGAAGAATATCAGGAGGATGAACAGGAAAAGTATCGGGAGGATGAAAAGGAAATTACAAGTAACCTACCTGATAATCCAGTGGAGCAACTTCAAAAAGTATGTGGATAGGTTGACTTCCTCCTTTCCAGTTTGTATCCCTTTGATTTATGTCTCTTACCTAATAGCTCTGGCTAAAACTTCCAGGACTATATTGAATAGAAATGGAGAAAGTGGGCATCTTTATCTGGTTCCAGATCTTAGCAGAAATGCTCCAACTTTCCCCCATTCAATGTAATGCTGGCTGTGGTTTGTCATGTATTGCTTTGATTACAGAAAACAGAATTAAATATGAGGTTTAGGTGTTGGTGTTTGGCCTATCAGTTAAAACATCCATCGACCACATCAGAGTGCATAGGCTTCTTGCTAATGCTCACCCTGGAAGGCCTGTTGATGGCTCAGGATCTGGGTTCCTTAGCTCAGCACTGTGGCACAGTAGGTTAAGTTGCTGCTACTCTGGATGATGGCACCCCACACTAGAAGACCAGGTTGAGTCCCAGCTGCTCTGCTTCCAGTCCAGCTCCCTGCTAAAACACTTGGGAAAACAATGGGAAATGGCCTAAATCCTTGGACTCCTGAATCCATACAGGAGCCCCGGATGGAGTTCCAGACTTCTGAGTTCAGTCTGGCCTTGCACTGGCAGCTGTGGCCATTTGGGAAGTGAACCAGAGGAAGAAAAATTCTCTCTTTCTGTCACTCTACCCTTCAAATAAATAAAATATATCTTTAAAAAAAAGTATCTGAGTCCCTGCCCCCTCATAGAAGACCTGGCTTCAGCCCAGCCTAGACCCTCCCATTGCAGGCATTTGGGGAGTGAACCAGAAGATGGAAACCCTATTTGACTTTCTAACTCTCTCTCTGCTTCTGAAATATATATATATATTTCATATATATTCATATATATATATATATATATATATATGAAAGGAAAACATAAAAAGATAAGTGGCCTATCTGTTTAAGCTGCTGCCTGCAATGCTGGCATTCCATATGTGTGCCAGTTTGTATCCTGGCTGCTCCACTTCTGATCCAGCTCCCTGAAAATGCACCTGGGAAAGCATAAGAAGGTCCAAGTGCTTGGGCCCCTGCTACCCACGTGGGAGACTCAGATGAAGCTCCTGGATCCTCTCTTCAGCCTGGCCCAGCCCCAGGTATCATGGCCATTTGGGGAGTGAACCAGCAAATGGAAGATCTCTGTGTCTCTCCTTCTCTCTCTCTCTGCAACTGTGCCTTTCAAATAAAATAAAATAAATCTTAAACAATTCATTAAAATGCATATTATGAAAGAACTATATGTGGATTTCAAAATATTTTGTCACCAAAATGGACTTGAATTTTAGTTCCACTTTCCCACAAGTATTTTGAAGTTCTCTCTTAAGTACAATTTGAGGTGACATTAACATCATTGCCAAACTGTGCTACTTTATCCTGCACAACTGGATGACCTTATCATTCCCTGCCAAGTGTCTTCACCATGTTCTTCCATCTGCAGTCCTGAGTTCTGATGTTACATGATACTATTACCCCCTAAAATAGTGTTTCCCTTGCTCAATTTTTCTCTGTAGGTGCTTTGAAAGATGACAATTACTTTAGGGGATAAGTGAACAGACATTCTATTTTCAACCTTCTCTACTGATAACAGACTGAACAATTTAGATTAGCTGCTAGAGATGGCTATATGCATTGTCCTGAATGAGGTGTATTGAAACAGCTCCCTGTTCCTTTCAGTCAAACTTTCAAAACACAAAGAGGATACTCTAAAATGTAAAGTGCCATATAATTGGGCAGCCATATCCCAACAATGGCTATGCTCCCCCATAACTTCTCAGCTCGTCTATTTACAAGCCATTGATCTATGTGCTCCAAATGGATCCTTCTCTTCGATGGTGAAAAGAACTGCTTTGGTATCTTAAATCATAATGTTCTCTCCTGGCAGAGGCTTGGTGCTGCAGACAGCCTGTGGATTCCTGGTGTCTGCTTGTTGCTCATGACATCTAGAGGAAGTTACCCATTTTTGCATCAGTGGAACCCAGCTATGGATACCACCAGCCAACTACTATTTGAATATTAGATGAAAGGCATTGTCTTTTCTCAGAGAGCTGCCCACTGCACTTGCTTCTCTCTTGCTGTCTCTGTTACCCTGTGAATCTCCATAGACTCAGCAGCTAGGCCAGGCCCGGAGACTTCTTGATGACAGTCACTCTATGGAACAGTTAGAAAAAACAGGAAGATCTAGAATGTCCTCTGTGGATATCCAGTGCAACACTGGCTGGTTCTGTGCTCCATTTAGTACAGGAGAGGAGAGGTAGCAAGTCCAGTTTGGCTCCAAATGCAAGTCACATTCACCATTCACCAATACCATTTTGCCCCTGCTGATTTCATTCCTATGTGTATTTCTCGATTGATTCAAAATCTAGAACTGGTGAGAAAAACGTCTTTTCAAAAGGTTGCTATTCACTCCCTCCCATTATCTCTCCTCTCCTCCATGATGCCTTCATTCCATTCTTCAATTTGTAAGCAGCATCCTTTTAAATTCTTTTTGTTTCATATGAGACAATGCTATTTTTAAGCATCACTATTTCTCTAAATGACTTATCAGAGTGTTGTGCAAAATAGAAATGTCTGTCTCTAAAAGAAAAGGTTAATTCAACTGTGATAATTTTCTATTTTCACTATTAATACATCTTCATACTATTCATTTGCTCAATGCATAACCTTTAGGCATTGATCCTCCATTTGTTGAACTATGTGATGCTTTCCTATCTTTTTTTTTTGTATGTTATGGAGAGAATAAAAACACAAGTGAGCCACAAAAAAAAGAACAAAAAAAATCTAAAACAAAATCATTACAGAAAATGACCCTCCAGTTTTTCACATTTCTACCTCAGCTCATTGGTTGGAAGGTATACTGGTGAAGAAGTAGCTATCAGTGTCTCCAACTTGCATTAGTTCTTGACCGTTGGAGAAGCAGTGAGTCCTGTAATCTGTAAAACTAGGAAGAATTTCTGTGCAGACATAGCTCAGGTATGCCTGAGATGCCCACAGCCCCAGCTTACCCATATGTCACACTTGTTCTTTCCCATGTGGCTTCCATGGTGCACTCTTACCATGACAACCCTGCCCCCAGTGATAGATGTCATCATTGTCCAGCTCCTCAACCCATGAATGTGTGAGTTAGTTCTGTTCAGGAGGAAAAAAAAAAGCAGAAAGCCACACTGGGCTTCAAATTCAAGCCACGTTCTCCAATCCACCCTTTCTTCCAATTAAATTTATATATCCCCTCTTATATAGGATGTGGAAGAAAAGGTACCCTAATCCACTGTTGGTGGGAATGTAAGCTAGTACAACCATTATGGAAGACAGTATGGAGAGTCCTCAGAAATCTGAAAATAGATCTACCGTATGGCACAAAATCTTAACTGGGAGAGCTTGGGAGAAGTAAGACCATCCTCAACAATAACACATTGTTCTTGTAGAGCTGAATTCTCTATCTGTGACATCCTGGAAGGAAGAATTTAGAACTCATTTGTGTCGAGTAGAAATAAATTGAAAATCGATACCCAAGTCTTTCTATGCATAGATGTATGCTACTTTTTATTTAGTAGTAGTTGACTGACCACTGGAGAACAGGAGGAGAGCCAAGTATTAAATTTTGTGCTGGGAACTGAATTGTATCTCCTTGATGCCCTAATTCCCAGTAAGATAATATTTGGAGACAGGATTTGGCGCAGGTAGATTTAGATGATGTGATGAAGGTAGGATTCTTATGGTGACTCAGTGGTATTTTCAGAGAGACACTAGAAAATTTGCTCTTGCTCTGTCTCAGGCGTGTCAGCACGCACCAAGGAGGCAGTTGTCTATGAGCTAAGAATACAACCCTCACAAGAACCAGACACCCTGATCTTGGCATCTTGATCTTGGCACGCTGATCTCAAATTCCCAGCCTCCAGAACTGTGAGAAAATAAAAAACCTCTTGCTGGAGCCACTTGGGCAATAATTACTTTGTTCTGACAGCCTGAGCTGACTAAGATATTTTCTTATTTACATTGCATCAGCAGAAGAATTTCTAGCTTCAGAGGAGGGACCTAGGAGATTGGAGCCTTAGAGATTTAATTATCCAAATGTTTACAAATATTTTATACCTACAGAAAACGTGTGGATTTCTACCCGTGTGCCATCAAAGTCTCTAGATATTTTCTAGTAGTAGAGTGATGTGTTTTGGATCTAGTTAAAAAGGAGATAATCATAGTAGTGCAAAGGAAAAAAAGGAGTAGGGAGATAATGGGCAGAGTTATGAAAGCTTCAGTGGTCTAGAGTAAGTTGGAGGTGAGACACATGAAGGCAAGCATGGGTAGAAAGAAAGGTCAGATTGTAAAGTAATTTCTGATGTAATACCAATAGAATTTTTTTTTGACAGGCAGAGTGGACAGTGAGAGAGAGAGAGACAGAGAGAAAGGTCTTCCTTTGCCGTTGGTTCACCCTCCACTGGCTGCCGCGGATGGCATGCTGCGGCCGGCGCACCGCGCTCATCCGATGGCAGGAGCCAGGTGCTATGTGCTTTTTCCTGGTCTCCCATGGGGTGCAGGGCCCAAGCACTTGTTCCATCCTCCACTGCACTCCTTGGCCACAGCAGAGGGCTGGCCTGGAAGCGGGGCAACCGGGACAGAATCCAGCGCCCTGACCGGGACTAGAACCCGGTGTGCCGGCGCCGCAAGGCGGAGGATTAGCCTGTTGAGCCACGGCGCCGGCCAATACCAATAGAATTTTATCAACAATTTACAAATATCATCAACATGAGTCAACAATAGCTCAGTTCTTTAATTTCCATGACTCTCCAGTAAAGTACCTGACCAGTTGAAATCATAGTGAGGCCAATAATCTTCCTAAGAAAAATTGTAGAAAAGAAGCATGGATGGCCTCTACCCTTGTCTGAGAGGATTTCAGAGATGTTTAAATGCCCTGCAGTGCCAGAAGACAATGTTAGTGTCTGGAGTAGGATTCTGTTTCCTGTGTCTATCATTCCTACATACGTATGGTATCATAAGAATACTTAGTTGAGTATATTTTCTTAAATACATATATGACAGAGTTCTCCTACCTTTTCTTCCATTGTTATTTTTCCCTCTACTTTATAACATAGCAACATTCATATATAACAAGAAGAACCTATAAGTCACGATATGGCTCTGAGAGCTTTAGAGATTAAAAAATGGACAAAAAATGCTCTAAACAGAAGTCAAGACACTCAGTTAAATTCCTGTTTCTGTCACTTGCAGTGTAATCAGAGAATAGTCAAAACACTGAAGTGTCAACTAAGACAGTGAATGAAGTCCTTAAGGAATCTTTGCCTTCTGATGTTCTGATTCCAGGACTTTTTCTACTTCAACCTGGAAAACTTTGGAGACCTCATTAAATGTAAAATGTTCAAATATTGCAAGAATGAGCACAGCATGCCAGGAGTTGTGTTACATTCCTGATATGTTATATTACATTTAATCCTAACATGATTATTCCTAATTTGCCTATTTATCACTAGGACTTAGCCTAGGACTAAGCATATGACAGATGTTCAACAAATGTTTCTTGAACTGAAGTGTTGGACTTTGCTGGGTTTGGATTCCTCTTTTGTAATTCACAAGTGCCAGGACACAGAGACCCTTCCAAGCCCTGCAAGTTCTGTAACAAAGCACAAGGAGGGTCTGATTCATCCTCATCTCATCTCAGAGGACAAAATTCAATTCATAACTAATCTAAAAGACTGTATGGAAAATATTTCATGTAAGTACAAGTTGAACACATATGTGCCTCACAAAATTATTTTATTGAATTTCACCAAGTAATTTCTGCACATATCATCAAGAGAATATGAAGTCAGAAATCAAGATAATAGGAGAGAGCTGAACAACTTTCTTTAATAAAATAGTACAGAAATTTCATGCTTGTGCATAAATGCTTGGATTATAAAGTCCAAAATGACACAGTGTGTTTTGCTGATTATCAGTTAAAAACTATAAGTAAATACCAGTTTTATATACCACATATGCTATTGAAGACTTGGTCCCTCCTCTTGAGGCATATAAGCTAATCAGTCAGGTGAGACATAAACACAAGGGAAGTTACAGTACAAGTTGAATTATATCTTTATGGGTGACATGGTGCAAGTACAAGGTGACCAGCTCAGGGACTGTGCAGCACTAAAGGCCCAGAGGTACTTTTCTCCAAAAACAACTCATGTGTGAAAGGCCAGGTAACAGGAGCATAGGTTGAGAAGCTTTCTGAAATAAAAGGATTCTCTGAGTGCACAAATATTTTATACAAATTCTTATAATGTCTAATGTTCTAATAGAATAAGTTGGAACAGTTGTCAGAGCCAAACTCCATATGCTTCTTCAAATGATGTAAAATGTAAATTACATTTTCTATGTAGACTTTTCAAGGGTTTCATGCATGATATCCTCTTTGCAATTCAACAGCATACTGTAAATAATGGGAAAAATAAAATAGTGTATTTGAAACAAAAATACATTGATACATTGTCATATTGATATCCAAACACTAAAGTGAAAGAACCAATCATTAAATTGCCAAATATAGAAAATTATGGGAAGTTTTTTCTAGTGTCATTACCAAGACTTTTGTGACCTGATTGAATTTTTTAAAATTACACTTCTAATGTAATATATATGTTCTAGGAAAATGTTTTTTAAATCAGTGGACTTTTAGATATTTGATCGAATCAAAGAAAATTGAGGAAGTTTTTGCATACACAATTTATAAATGGGTAATCTTTTTATAAAGTATGTTCTTGACTGTGTGTGTGTGACCACATTTTGTCCTTATTAGAGTATTTATGTGGTGTATGTTACAATATCCATGTGGATGTTATTATCACCATGCTATTGCCTAAAATCTAAATGTCTTTCTGTCCCTCTCTCTATTTAAAATAAAAACAATGCTTGCTTCCTTCCTTCCTTTCTGATTGTAAGATTCCTTAGAAGTAATCAGAAGTAAATCCATGAACTAATGAAATCCATACATGACATGAAAGAAAATTTCTCCCATGATACTGAAATATTAAAAAGAAATCAAAATTAATTCAATAGACTAAATAAAAAGTGTAGTGGAAAGCCTTAACAACAGACTCGGTAAGGCAGAAGAAAGAATATCTATGTTAGAAGAGAAGTGGTTGGTAATTTTACAGCCAGATCAAAAACAAGAAGAAGAAATTTGAAAATTGAAAAACAGTATTATAGATATATGGGATACTATAAAATGACCCAACATATGAGTCTTAGGAGTTACTGAAGGCATGGAAAGAGAGAATGGATAAGAAGGCATTTTTAGTGTAATAAAACATCCAAACATCCCTAAATTGGTGAAAGAAAGGGATATCCAAGTACCTGAAATACGTAGAACTCCTAATAGATGTGACCAGAAAAGATCTCCATGACACATCGTAGTCAAACTCTCCATAGTAAAACATAAAGAAAAGATTCTAAAACGTACATGAGAAAAACACCAGATTACTTTCAGTGGATCTCCAATTAGACTCACAGATGACTTCTCATCAGAAACCCTACAGGCTAGGAGAGAATGGTGAGATATATTCCAAGTCTTAGGGGAAAAAATGAGACTACTGTACCCTGCAACACTCTAATTTATGAATGAAGATGAAATAAAGATCCTCCATAACAAATGGAAATTGAAAAAATTTATCACCACCCATCCAGCCTTACAAGATACTTAAGGATGTGCTACACACAAAAACACAGAAACATGGTCATCACTATGAAAGGAGCTGAAGGCAGAAAATCTCCCAGTAAAAGTACAAAGGAAATCCAAGGTAAACAATAGGAATATTTATGGAAAAATGGCAGGGCAAAGTTGTTACTTATCAATAGTCATCTCAAATGTAAATGGCCTTAAGACATTGGAAAGCCACCAAATAAATGAGCTATTAATGTATCTCAAGGACCTAAAAAAAAAAAAGCAAACCAGACCCAGAACTAGTAGGAGAAAAGAAATAATTTAAACAAGAGGAGAAATAAAAATTTAAAACAAAAAAATACAAAGTATCTGCAAAATAAAGAGCTGGTTCTTTGAAAACATAAACAAAATTGACACACCATTGGCCCAACTAACCAAAAAAGGAGGGAGATGACCTGAATCAATAAAATTAGAAATGAAAAATGGAATGTAACAACACTTCATAAATAAAGGCAATTATCTAAATTACTACAAAAAACTGTATCCCAACAAGTTGAGAAACCTAGAAGAAATGGATAGACCAATGGACACATACAACCTACCAATATTGAGCCATGAAGACATAGCAAACCTAAACAGACCAATAACCAAGACCAAATCTGAATCAGTAATAAAGACCCTTCAGACAAAGAAAATCCCAGGACTGGATGGTTTCACTGTTGAATTCCACCAGACATTTAAAGAACTAACTCCAATTCTTCTCAAACTATTCAAAACAACTGAAAGGGAGGGAATCTTCCAAAATTCTTTTTATGAAGCCAGCATCACCTTAATTTCTAAACCAGAAAAAGATACAGCAGAAAAAGAGACTACAGACCAATTTCCATGATGAATATAGACACAAAAATCTTCAACAAAAGGCAATCTATGAAAAACCACAGCCAGCATCCTATTGAATGGGGAGAAGTTGGAAGCAATTCCAATGAGATCCAGAACCAGACAAGGATAATCACTGTCACTATTTGTATTCAATATAGTCCTGGAAGTTTTAGCCAGAGCCATTAGGCAAGAAAAAAGAAATCAAAAGGATACAAATTGAGAAGGAGGAAGTCAACCTATCCCAATTTGCAGACAACATAATTCTACATCTAAGGGACCCAAAAGATGCCACTAAAAGACTATTGAAACTCATAGAAGAGTTTGATAATGTTGAAGTATCTAAAGTCAAGACAAAAATTGATAGCCTTTGTATATGTAGACAATGCCACGGCTAAGAAAGAACTTCTAAGATCAATCCCATTCACAATACCTCCAAAAAAACCCTCAAATACCTTGGGATAAATTTAACCAAGGTTGTTGAAGATCTCTATGATGAGAATTACAAAACATTAAAGAAAAGCTAAAAGAATATACAATAAAATGGAAAAATCATCAATGTTTATGGATTGGAAGAATCAATATCATCAAAATGTCCCTACTACCAAAAGCAACTTATAGATTCAATGTGATACCAATCAAAATATACTAAGGACATTCTTCTCAGATACAGAACAAATGATGCTGAAATTCATATGGAAACACAGGAGACCCTGAATGGCTAAAGCAATCTTATACAACAACAACAAACCAGAGGCATCATCACAATACCAGATTTCAAGACATACCAAATTTACAGGGCCTTTATAATAAAAACAGCCTTGTATTGGTACAACCATGGATGGAAAGACCAATGGAACAGAATAAAAATGCCAGAAATCAGCATTTGCATCTGCAACCAACTTATCTTTGACAAAAGAGCTAAAATCAATCCCTGGAGCAAGGACAGTCTCATCAACAAATGGTGCTGGGAAAACTGGATTTCCACAGCAAAAATATGAAATAAGATCCCTACCTTACACCTTAGACAAAAAAAACACTCAAAATTTATTAAAGACCTAAATCTATGACCCAATACCATCAAATTATTAGAGAACATTGGGGAAACCCTGCAAGACATTGGCATAAGCAATAAGTTCTTGAAAAAGACCCCAGAGGCACAGGCAATTAAAGCCAAAATTGACAAATTGGATTAAATCAAATTGAGAAGCTTCTGTACTGCAAAAAGAAGCACTTAGCAAAGTGAAGAGGTAACTGACAGAATGAAAGAAAATATTTGCAAACTATGTAACTGCTAAAGGATTAATAACCAGATTATATAGAAAGATCAAGAAACTCCACAACAACAAAACAAACAACCCAGTAAAGAAATAGGCAAAGGACTTAAACAGTCATGTTTTAAAAGAGAAATCCAAATGGCCAACAGATACTTGAAAAAATGCTCAGGATCACTAGCCATCAGAGAAAAGCAAATCAAAACCACAATGAGGTTACACCTCACCCCCTTTAGAATGGTTTTCACACAGAAATCAACAAACAACAGTTGCTGGCAAGAATGTGGGGAAAAAGGCATACAAATCCACTATTGATGGGACTGTAAACTGGTATAGCCAGTATGGATGACAGTATGAAGATACCTCAGAAATCCAAACATACACTTACCGTATGACCCAGCTATCCTAATACTGGGAATTTACCCAAGGGAAATGAAATCAGTAAATGAAAGTTATCTGTACCCCCCTGTTTCCTGCAGCTCAATTTACCATAGCTAAGATATACCATCAACCCAAATGCCCATCAACTGAAGATCAAATAAAGAAATTATAGGATATATATATATATATATATATATATATATATATATCATGGAATACTACACAACAGTTTATAATTATAGGATATATATGTATATATATATATATAAAATGGAATATATATAAGTATATATATTATATATATATATATATATAATGGAATACTACACAGCAGTAAAAAAAAAATCCAGTCATTTGCAACAAAATGGATGAAACTGGAAAACATTATACTTAGCGAAATAAGCCAGTCCCCAAAGGACAAACACCACATGTTCTCCTTGACCTGTGATAACTAATAGAGCTCATCAAAGGAAATCTGTAGAAGTAAAATTGACACTTTGAGAAGCAATGACTTTGAACACTTTTCTAGAGTGCTAAGGAACTGTTTATTTTTTCATGCTATTTGTTGAACTCTTTAGTTAACAAAGAGTTAATTGTATGTGTACAAAGTTAATTGAAAATAGATCTCAGTATAAATTAAGAGTGGGAACAGGAGAGTGAGGAGGAAGAGGGGTGGGAGGGCAGGTATGGTGGGAAGGATCACCATGTTCCTCAAGTTATAATTATGAATTGTATGGAGTTTGCATTCCTTAAATAAAAGGTTTCTGGGGAAAAAAATTCTAACATAAAAAACAAGACCAAAAAAAACCCTGGAAGACTTTTCTACAAAAAGTAAGATTTGGATGAATGGTCTGCATGTCTCAATTTGTGATGGCGAAAGCCCTGGCTCAGGAAGTTCAAGCACAGCAGAGACCATGTGCAGATAGAGTTGATTATGGAAAATACCAAACCATTAGCAGAGGAAAGCAATCCCACAGTACCTCATTCCTAAGAACAGCCCCCATCCACATGTGACAACCACACATAATTATTCCAGTGGCTTACATGGGAGGGCAGCTATGCAAAAGACAAGTCCAGAAGTCCTGTTGGTGAGAGATGGAATCTCTCTACAGAGATTCAACTTTAAGGCACAAAACAACTGCATTGAATTGTTTTTGTTTGTATGTTTTTGATTTACTTTGTCTTGGAGGGTTCTAAATCTCTATCTCTTGTCCCCATCTCCCTGCTGAGTTGCCAAATGTGCCCTGAACGTTCTCATCTGTTTGTTATCCTTTCAGCCTAATTCAACTTCGTTGAAAACAAATCCAAACGCCTGCGCTCCACCTTCCCTAGACTGTTTCTATTAAGCACTGCTGTCCCATTTATTCTGGTTCAAATCCTCCTTATTTCCCCCATCTTCAATGTGATTTCTCTCTTATGGTGATTTTCTGTGTGTTAGCTTCTAGTCCTTATTATTCTTCCCAATGATCACTACCCTAATAATAATAACTATTATTGCCAAAGTTCCTCAACTAACCAAAAAATTATATCTTAAGCTTGGTCTCCTTGTCCTAAACAAACTCCCTGCCAATTCTTCCTCAGAAGCTGCTTGATCTTTCTAAAAACAAAGCTATTATATCACCCTCTTAAAAATGAGGAAATCATTCATCCTCCCTCTTGCCAATGATTTTGCCTCCCAAGTAAAGTGCAAACCCTTAGGTCCAACATTTAAACTCCTCGTAATCCATCCCATATGAGCTTCCATATGGATGACCACTGCATACCTACATATACATCCCTTCAAATGCAAGCGTACTTCAAAGTGTTCATGGAAAAATAGAAATAAAAGACAAGTGTATTTTTTGCAACTAAAGAAAGTTGAAATCCATCAGTTTTTTCATAATATGTATTTTCTGTGAAGCTTTTGAAATCCCCTCATATGCATTGATTTCCAACTTTTTTGCATCAAAATCAACTGAGCTTTAAATTCAATTTTCCATGAACTTTTGGAAGTATTCTCATATATTCCAACCCCTGAGGGAGACTACCTAGCTTGATAATCCCCTCCACAGGAAGATTTTGATAGGCAATTACACTGATGCTATTGGACATACAAAAGTAGATCATTTTGTCAAAAGAAAATAAAGACAGAAAACAACCTTGAAAATATGTAGAAATTAATGGGAAATAAGTCAGAGGGAAAAATACAGAAGTTTGGGGACAATAATAAAAAATTAATATCATGAACCCAGAAATGAAGGGACTGATTCTAAACTTAATAAAAAATGTTAAAAATAAGTCACAAAGTGAAAGATCCCAGACAGAGGGTCATGGCGAGAGCAGAGATGGATTTCCATAAATTCCAGAAGAGTGCTATGAAGGACACAGGAGTGCAAGTTTAAGGGATTATTTGGTGCTGAGTAAATGAAAATATTTTATACATAGAAATGCCACTAAGCCTTTGAGAACTAACAGCAATGCAAGAGACAGGACAATAGTTTAACAGGGAAATAGTTCGTTTGCTTAGTTATGTTTCCTCCCACTATACTTTTTCATATACAGAGAAGAACAAGTGTGTTGCAAGGGTGAGCCTCATGACGCAAGTGTGATGGACACAACTGACAGTGTGGAAGATGGTGCTGAGTGCCCTTGGGGGCTCTTACTCATCTTGGAATTCCTAGTTCCTAGCCTAATCCTTGGCTCTGAACAGAAATGGATTAAATGGTTTTTGGATGAATGAACAAAATGGGAGAGGTTAAACCAAAACGGAGGCAACCCCTTCTGAAACCACAGAAAATGATAAAAGCCTGGGTGAACCTGTAAAAATACACTGCAGGACAGAAGGGATATGGATCAACCAGGAATTCCAAGCACTAGAAATTTGATTCAATGTAGGAGTGAATAATGGGCATAAGGGTAAGAGACTGATCAGAGCAGAAAAGTTTTCCTATTAATCCAAAGAAAAATTAAAGTGTGCTTGAAAAATCAATTCCAAGATGTATGACTAATCCAGATGCAACACAAAATCTTCTGTCAATAAAACTCAGAGTAAATTGGATTTGTCCTTTGTTCTTATGGGAGTTTGGTACCAAGGCCTCACAGGGATCCCAGAATCTGCATCCAGGGACACTAAAGTCCCTTGATGTAAAAGATGCCTATGCAGGGATTTAAAAAACTTAACATAAATGAATGTTTATTTGGTGTAAAAGTTGTTTTTGGAAATCCAGGCCCAGAAACTTTGTGATGAACCCTCATAGTTGCAGATAATCTATTAACATTCTCCTGTGCATTTCAAATCAAGTAGGGACACAAGCAGGGACCATCATGCATTGCTTTCCCAGGCACATTAGCAGGAAACTGGATAGGAAGTGGTGCCCAGATCTGGAACTAGAGCTGCAATGTGAGTTGCTAGTGTCACAGGAGGCACTTAAACCATTGCACCACAATGCTAGGCCCTTTCTAAATATTTCTGATCCAACATGGATTGACTCCTTGGATGCAGATAACACAGATGGGAAACATTAACAGTACTCATGCTTTAGAAGATTTTCATTTTCTTCTCAAAATAACTTTAGTGAAGGCACTAATTGTTCACACTAGTTCTTCTGAAGAAATCTATATTTCTATCACTTACATCTCATTATAGCTGCTAAAGAACTTCTGGGATTTGCACTGATAATGTCCCATTGTTACTGTCCTTTTGGTAAATACTTTTGTGTTCCTAGAAAGCCAAGACTATTAATAAATAAGATTCCACATTTAGACAATCTTATACAGTTCATCCTTTCAATTTACATCATCATTTAAACCCAGTAGAGTAACACTCACATAATCAGCTTTCAATTGAAAGATAATAAGGCTCATTTTCTTCTTTCTAGCACGATATTGGAACTAAGCAGGACAGATCAAAGCTGTTATCCTGTCCAGATCGGTTCAAGTAGGAAGTCACTCTGGATAATCCTTGCAGCAGCTGACATTAAATTCCTCTGGCTGAATCAAAGTCTGGAGCAGCTGGCAAAGGAGAAAATCAGATAGGAAAACAACTGGGTTTTGGTCAGAAATGTTTTCCTCTGTCTCCCGCGTTTGACAAGGAGCCCCGCTGTGCACACGTTGCTTCTGAACTGTGAATTGTCAGCACGTTCTTCTCAGTTTTCTCTTTGACATCAAATGAATGTACAGTGAGGAAGCAGACAGCTCTGATCTGGGTTTGAGGCCAATAATCTTCAGCTGTGTGTGGGACAAACCGCTCTTGGCTCTTCTCCATCCGAACTCCGAGCAACTAAATTATCCCTCTCAATAGTTTGAGCCAACATGACGGAGTGGACAGAGAACGGTCTCTGGATGAGACTGGACATGTGTTTTATTACAGGATCAAATGCTCTCTGTAGAAAGATGTGCTCTGAAGAAAGATGGCTAGTCTGACGCCTTGGCTCATCAGCTGTCAAATTCAGGTGATACTATGCTGAATGTAACACCAACACATCACCCAGCGTAGTGTCTGGCACACCATAGGCACTTAATAGATACATGTCTCAGGAGTTGTTTCCTTTTATTCATAAAGTTAAAAGATCAGATTGTTTGTTAGCTACAGATTGCTGTGGATTCCTTGGTGCGTTTATTTCACAGCATAAAGAAAGCTTGAAAGGGAAAAAAAGTTGATTTTCTTTGAAAGACAGAAATGCACAAGAAATTTCTTATTCTGAAATAATTAATTCATCTCAAAGTCTGCCAATAAGCTTATTATAAAAAGTAGTTCCAATTACTCATATTCGTTAGGTAAAAATATTTCCTTTAAAGTTTTCTTCATCATAAAGCTAAATTGTTCATATCCTGTAGTTGTTCTCCCAATGGATTCAGATAAGCAAAACCTGATCAGTGAAAGAAATTGTGACAAAAATTTTAAACAAAGAATAACAAAACACTATATTTGAAGCAAAATGGATACACACAGAATCTTTCTTTTTAGTTTTTGTTTCTTGATTTTAAAAAAAATCAGCTTCCACATGTAAGGGAGTATGCAGGCTTTGCCTTTCTGTGTGCAGCTTATCGCATTTAATATTATGGCCTCCAGTTATGATCAATTTGACGCAAATGATCAAATTTCAGCCTTTTTTATAGCTGAATAATATTCGATTGTATGTATGTAACACACTTGCTTTATCCACTCATCTGTCAAACCAATGGTCAAGAATTATATCTTACTATAGTTTTAATGATCTGTGACAATTTCAAAATTTATTTATATGAATAAAGTTTAATATCTTTTTGTTTGATTGCTGTTTAGACCTCTTTCTACAGTTCCTTCTGAATTATAGTCTTTTTTGTTTTACTTGAACTCTTTATTTGTATTGCATTAAGCCTTTGACTATAATGTAAATTAAAATATGTTATCCAAAAATAATAAATAAAATTTAAGTTGAATAAAATAAAGCAAAAGGAACTTATGAATTTTATCTTCTAAAAATGATCTCTGTAAAACAGTTTTCTTATTTCATTCACTAAAGAAAGATACTTATCTTCAAGTAATATTAATGGCTTTAATTCTTGTATGCATTTAAGATGCACTGTTATTGGAATTTTGTAATTCTGTGAGATGAATAACAAAGAAATATTGGTGTTGAGTTTTTTTAAGAATTTTTATTTATTTATTTGAGAGGTAGAGTTACAGACAGTGAGAGGGAGAGACAGAGAGAAAGGTCTTCTTTCTGTTGGTTCACTCCGCAAATGGCTGCAACGGCTGCAGATATGCCGATTGGAAGCCAGGAGCCAGGAACTTCTCCCAGGTCTCCCACGTAGGTGCAGGGGCCCAAGCACTTGGGCCATCTTCTACTGCTTTCCCAGGCCATAGTAAAGAGCTGGATGGGAAGAGGAGCAGCCTGGACTATAACTGGCTCCCATATGAGATGCTGAGGCCGCAAGTGGAAGATTAACTTACTGAGCCAAGGTGCTGGCCCTGGTATTGAGTTTTTATAATATCAAAATAGATAAATGAATGTGTCTTCAATTAGGCTTCAATGAATAGCACTTGCTATTGCATTATAAGTAACTTGAAAAGAATTACAAACAGATTTTACCACCAATGTTCTCTCTTAAGTCCAGATGTAATTTAGGGAAATGTACACTCAATAATTAAGCTTAGTTACAAAAAAATCAGTTAAGTATTTTAAATATCATATAGATGAGGTTTATTGTCACAACTTGTCAATAAAGATTTTGGTTCATTTTAGCTCTAATCTTCAATATTAGTCATGTCAATTTACTTTCATCGTCATTGTGGATTAGACTCTTGAAAAGCGGCTAGAGTAGCTAAAGAAGTGTCTTTTACACTTCATTTAATGTTAATTAAATTTATGTTTATGAAGTCACCTGAGGCTAGTAGCAGTCACACTGGCCAACGCAGCTTTAGAAGACATCAGCCAAAGCCACTGGCTTCATGGTTATTGAGAAAGATCTTTTGGTTTAATTAAGGAAGAACACCCACTCCTAGCTACCCAATAGTGTGATGGGCTGCCTCCTAATGGAGAGTTGTATCTCCTCTATGGCTTTATGGCTTCGCACAATGGTTACTGCACGGTTCTAGTTATGGCTTTCATGAGTTCCCCCCACCCCAGTTATTTTCCTTTCCAGTTATAAACTTTGTACTTTTTCCTATTGGCAGCTTCTATGTCTTTGCTGGATATCCTGTTTTCATTTGATATGTGCATGTTCAGAATCGCTTGTTGAAATGATTTTGTGATGGCAGCTTTAAAATTCTTGCCATGTAATTCTAACATCTTTGCCACCTTGGTTTGACATTTGCTGGTCTATGTTCGTTTGGGGAGGAGGGGAGGAGTTCATCCACATGGACCATGGACCACCTTCTGTTCATAGGCCAGCTTGGGTCATCTTTTTCTGATGGGGGCAAAGGCGGTTCTTTAGCCACCCTGCTACTGTGTTGTTTTATGGTTGTGGGAAGTATAATAGATCGTCTTTCACACTACATCCTAAAGAATTCTCCTTTGTCTGCCTCTGCTCTTGTTTCCATGCTTAGCGTGGAAAAGCATGGGCAAATGAATTTACATTTTCTAAGCTAGAACCCAGCACTTGTTTTTGAAAGAACGAGTACCTGTCCTTTTCTACATTAAAAAAAAAAAAAACTTGCCAAATAAATATATAATACAAAAGCAATTTTCTTCTGTTTTTCTTTTTGTCCTCTACATTCTTATACAGAATGTACCATAAAGTGAAACAACAGTCACTTCTGCTTAAAGTATGGTTTTTAAATGATAAACACAAAATTGCAGAGACAACTCACGTGGAGTCATTTTTAAATGCTTTAAGACCAGGGGCCAGTGCTGTGGTGCAGTAGGTTAAGCATCCCCTGTGGTGTCGGCATCCCATAAGGGCACTGGTTCAAGTCCTGGCTGCTCCACTTCTAATCCAGCTCTGTGCTATGGCTTGGGAGAGTGGTGGAAGAGGGCCCAAGTGCTTGGGTCCCTGCAGCCTTGTGGGAGACCCAGAAGAAGCTCCTGGCTCCTGCCTTCAGATCAGCCCAGTTCCCGCTGTTGCAGACATTTGGGGAGTGAATCAGCACACAGAAGAACACTCTCTTGTCTCTCCCTCTCTCTGTAACTCTGCTTCTCAAGTAAATAAACAAATCTTTAAAAAATTCTTTAAGTCCAAAAAAAAATCTATTTTCATGCATATATAGAAAATCATTTAAAAATCATAGCCAAACAGCACAGTAAATTGAAGTAGAATGAACTATCATCTCAGTTTGTATTGTGTTTTCATCACACAATCATTGCACGTTTCCACTGTTCTCACTCCTTCTTTCTTAATCTTGCAGTTCAGATCATGGCATTAGGGGACAAATGTTAAAGTGGGCAGTCAGGTGGTTGGTTGTGATGGGACTGACTTAATGGAGAAGTATTAGGAAGGAGCCAAAGCGGTTCTGAAAGTGACATAATGCATTTGTTTATTTCACTGGAGGGATTTGAGTTTCATCTCATAGACTTTGTTTTATTACAAGTATTAAACATACCAATAATTTGCTTTGTCTTCTCCCCCTTCGTGATCTCATTGATCACTATGTGTATGAGTTAAGTGGAAATTGCCTTAAGAAGTGGTTTCAGGGGCTGGTGCTGCGGCTCACTAGGCTAATCCTCCACCTATGGTGCCGGCACTCTGGGTTCTTGTCCCGGTTGGGGTGCTGGTTCTGTCCCGGTTGCTCCTCTTCCAGTCCAGTTCTCTGCTGTGGCCCAGGAAGGCAGTGGAGGATGGCCCAAATGTTTGGGCCCTGCACCCACACGGGAGACCAGGAGGAAGCACCTGGCTCCTGGCTTCAGATCGGTGCAGGGTGCCGGCCATAGCATCCATCTGAGTGGTGAATCAATGGAAGGAAGACCTTTCTCTCTGTCTCTCTCTCTCACTGTCTAACTATGCCTGTCAAAAAAAAAAAAAAAGGAAAAGAAAAAGAAAGAAAGAAAGAAAAAAGAAGTGGTTTCAGAAAGTGGCCTTTTGGTAAAGTAACACATAGCAATGCTTTCATTTACAACCTTGCAACTGTATGCACATAAAATACTTTTAGACTTGCCCCAGTCATTTTTAGAAATTATAGACTATGTTACCAAGGAGAAAATCTCCAGGTTCTCAGGATTCTCCTGAGCAAGCAGATTATACATCATTCCCATAACTTGCTTAAACTTGAACTTCTGAGGAATACTAGAGTCAAATGTGATTTTGTCAGATTTGGAGAATATTCTTAGTAACAGAAAATAGCAACAATACATTATTGGTCATCTTCAAACTTAACCCTAACTTATTAGGTAAGCTCGCTAAGCTTTTCCATCTGTTTATATTACAAAGTGAACATCCGATTTATGGTGATACACATCAGGTAACCCTAATTGCAATTCATTGTATCAAGAATGAAAAAAGGAGTAACACTACGTCTTTTTAGTTCAACTTTGACTTCTAGCAAGTCTTGATGAAGGGAGTAATTTTGCTTAATAAAATACTCATTAATGCTAGCATTTACCCAGGAGAAAATATACAGTTACAGAACTAAGGCTCTTGTCCAAAAATGTAAAAGACACAAATTGTATTTAGACTCCTGAATACTTGCAGTGAACCCTTACCTTACTTCAGCAGGGGAGAGGAAGTCCATCATTAAGCAATCTGTTAGCCAATGCCGTGTTTAACTATTCTCATTGTTTGATTCTAATTACATGTTTGCATCAGGAAACTGATTCACATCCTCTGAATGCCATCTAAAATTATAGCCTTAAATCTAAGTATATTTGTTGTCAAACACTAAGTACCATATAGGAAAAAAGGTGTCTTCCCACCAGTATCTTTGCAATTGCTTTAAATAGCTCCTTCCTTGTCATCTGAAGTGTTTCAGATGACCAAGTCAAGTCACCAGGGCTGGTGGCAGTCATAAGGACTTATCTGTCAAGACGACCACTGACTGCTTCATTACTCTTCCGCAGACTTGTACTACAGACGGAAGGTGAGGCTACTGAGAGAGAAATCTAATCCTGAGAAAAGCAGATATTTAGAAGACCTCTCGTTTTTGGGAAATATTTTGGTTTCTATTGTATTAATTCATGCTGTTATTGATCAGAAATTTAACCCCTGCTTTTAATTGGTTGCATGAATAATATATTCACATGGTTCAAGCATCCAATGTCATTGTGATCACTGCCATTTCAGCCAGTGTTGGGAGTTAAAGAGCAGATGACCCAAGCAGAGAGTCCTCTTAGGTAAGCAAGGAAAAAGCTGTGCTTGCCCCTCAGTGGGAGAGCTTGGTCCCACATCAACCACTCCTGGAAAGACTTTGGGACACGACATACCCGAGTGGGTAGCCAGTGATGAGGCAAAAGTCTATTCCCAAGGAAGTAAAGAAGAATGGCATTGATGGACGTGTGGTGAGTTTCAGACACCACAGAATGCCTATTGGCCAGCATCTCTGGAGCCTGCTTGGGTCCAGTTAGTGGTCCTTCTATGGAATGGTAGAAACTACTTCCACATCCAAGTGATGCCAAGAAATGTAATTTACCTTGGCACCTTTAAAAATTTTTGTTTCTCAGGACTCAACGGAAAGAATGATCTGGTGTTGGTGTACTGGTATTTTTTTTCTACTTTTGGAATACTGCATCTCCCTCCAACAGTAGAAATCCTGAATAAGTTGCAGTATGCATGAATTTTAGGTATAAAGCACATTGTAGTGAGATACTGCATATAGAAATTATATTCATTTAATAATGTAACCAGCCTATCTAGACAAGAATCTCTACTGTTGTCCGGTGCTGTGGCTCAACAGGCTAATCCTCCATCTGTAGCACCAGCACCCCAGGTTCTAGTCCCTGTCAGGGCACCGGATTCTGTCCCGGTTGCCCCTCTTCCAGTCCAGCTTTCTGCTGTGGCCAGGGAGTGCAGTGGAGGATGGCCCAAGTGCTTGGGCCCTGCACCCGCATGGGAGACCAGGAGAAGCACCTGGCTCCTGGCTTCGGACCAGTGCGATACGCCGGCCGCAGCATGCTGGCCACAACAGCCATTGGAGGGTGAACCAATGGCAAAAAGGAAGACCTTTCTCTTTGTCTCTCTCTCACTGTCCACTTTGCCTGTCCAAAAATAAATAAAAAATAAATAAAAAAAATTTTAAAAAGTATCTCTACCGTAACCACTGGGCTTAGGAACATGGTGGAGACCCTACTTCCTAGTTAGGTGGCAGCTCATGCCACTGTTTGGTAGCTATGAGTGGGTGTTCTTCCTTCATTAAACCATTAACATCATCCCAGCGGTTTTGGTTGATGCCTTCTAGATCTGTGTTAGCCTGTATGACTGCCCTAGACTCAGATGCCTATCTAAATGCAAATTAACGAATTAAAATTGAATAAAACTTAAAAGGCACTTTTTCAACTACACTAGCCTCATTTCAAGAGCTCAGTGACCATAGATGAGTAGTGGCTACTATCATGTATAAGTAGAGAAGAGTTTCATCATTGTAGATAGTTCTGTTGGTCACTAGATCAAGTGTAAATCATCAAATATGCTATACTTTTTATTACAATGTTATTAATAAAGTTTTGTTACTACTTCTAACATCATAATGGTTTGTTCTTTTGTTTGCTTTGAAAGGTCAATTTAAAAGCCACTTTAAGTTTAAAAAATGTTTATTGATACTTTATATGTCTCATGTTCCATTCTGGGAATTTGAAATGGGACTGTGAGCAGGATCCTTACCCTCATCGGGCTTTGGTTTTGGCCAAGAGAGATCTCCAAAAGCAAACAAAACAAACAAAATAACCACCATAATCAATAAAATACACAGATTTTGGATATTGATAAGCCATATGGAAGTGAGAAATGTGGATCAAGGGACAAGGATGCACGAATAGGGATGATTTGCCAATTTAAATGGAGTACTCTGAGCAGTCTCCAATGAGGTGATCCTAGAGCAAGGACTTGAAAGAGGTGAGGGGACAGGCTCTGTGAGTGGAGAAGACTAGTCCTCAGCCAGGACAAAATGAAACAGACAAGTAGCCTGCTTGGCTGGATCAGAGAGAGTTAGGGCTAGGGCTGGGGAACAGTAATGACAGCTGGAGAGAGGAGGTGGGAGGAGGTTATGCTCAACTTTGTAGACTCTTTTACGGGCATCGTGGAGCTACCAGAGAGTTTTGGGAAAAGAAATGACATCTTCTAGCATATTTTAGGAGAGTAATTCTTCTGCAATGTCGAGAACAGACTCTTAGCAAGGGATGGGGTAGAGGGCAAGAGCAAAAGCATGGAGTTATATTTAGTATGTTGCATGGTTTATAAGGTTGTTTCCTGATCACTTATCACCCTGAATTCCCATTGTGTCCTCTACTTGGCATAATGCACTTTCGTAGTGTCCCTCTTAAAATGCAGTTCCAAGAATAGAACACAATGCACAGATGATGCCACAGAGAAGTTCATGAGACAAGGACTTCTCAAGATCTGAATGCTTTCTCCAGAGCTACTGGATTTGTTATCAGACTAAGTTTTTTAAAGTATTATACAATTTGTCATTTTGAAGTTAAAGACTCATCTTATATATCTCTTTCTACATTTGAGCCTACATCTTTAGCTCTGTGTTTCCTATCAGCCATTTTCCTGCTTTCTTTAAACTTTAAATATAGTAAATATTAGTTCCATTCTTTCACGTAAATTATCAATACACTGTTTCATAAAGCTAGGGCAAGACAGTGCACTCTGGCATTCCACTACCTGGAACTTCCTTTAATCTGAATAGACAGAATATGCATTCTCTAACTTAATACTGAAGCATGAATTCATTCTCATAGAGTATAATTAAAACAGTTTTAAATTACTAACTTTACTATGAGTAAAGTTCATAGTAACTCTTCAAAATACTTTTAAATAGCCCTGAGCCATTGACCAATAATCTCCCAACTACTACCTCTTTAATCATATCTCTTGCCATTCTCTCCTGTCTCTGTCTGCTCTTTCCATATCCTTCACACAGGCTGGCAAGCTCCCTGCTCAGAACCCCTGTCCATCCTGCTCCTCTCTGTCCATATGCTGCTACCTGACCAGGTAACTGAATGGGTCATGCCAAAGCTTACTTCTGATATTTCCCAGAAAGTCTTATGGAGAGAACTTCCCCTTCTACACTACATAACACAACATGCCTCAGTATCTCATATTCCCTTGCCTTCTTTATTTTTCCATAGTAATTTACATTTTCCAGTATAATATGTAACTTTATTGTGTTCTCATCACTGCGAGATCAGATGAACTATCAGAGGGTTTTATTTGCTTTAGTTTATGGCTGTATTTCCAGTACTTAGAACTGTGCATTGCATATGGTAGGGAATCAGTAAACATTTGTTGAATGGATAGATGAATTATCCTGTCTGCGATTATGCCTTCAATTATTTCATTTGGTTGGTTGCCTAATGAAAGTCCAAGAAGATATAAATTGACAATTTATAATTATATAAATGTATAGTATACAAAGCAATGTGATGATTAATGAATACAACATGAAATGATTAAATCAAGCTAGTTTATATATCCACTTCTTTAAATTTTAAACAGTTTTGTGGTGAGAGCATTCAAAATTTACTCTCTTTAGAGTTTTGGAACGTGTCTTACTCTATTGTTAATTATATTCACCATGCTCTGCATTAGAGCAAATAACCTGATCCTATTATTGGAGATCTTCTACCCTCTATTATCTCCCCATTCCCATATCCAAGGTTCTGTCAATTCCACTTTTTTACACTCTGCATTCACTATGCAGTATTTATCTTTCTGTTCCTGTTTTACTCAACCTTCTGTGATGTTTTCCAATTCTATAAATTTTGTCAGAAAAGACAGAATTTCCATGTATTCTATGACTGAATAGTGTTCCATTGTGAATTGATATCATTTTTTCCATATTTAGTCACCTGCTGATGGACACTGGGTTGAGTCCATAACTTGGTCATTATGAATAGTGTGGCAATACCCATGAGGGTACAGATACCTTGGAGAAATTGATGTCAGATGTTTTGTATAAATAATCCCATAATTTTTGTTCTGTTGAGGAACATCCATAGGATTTCCACACTGGCTTTACTAATTTACATTTTCAATAACAGGGTGCAAGAGTTCTCTTTTTTCCACACCTTGGCACTATTTGTTATCCTTTGTCTTTTTTTTAAGATTCTTTTTATTTATTCAAAAGACGGAATGAAAGAGAATGAGAAAGCGAAAGAGAGAGAGAGAGAGAAAGAGAGAATCTCTCATCTGCTGGTTCACTCCCCAAATGGTCACAATGGCCAGGGCTGCAATAGGCCGAAACAAGGAACTTCGAAAGCCATTTGGTTCTCCCACATGGGTAACAGGGCCCAAAGTTCGATGGGCCATTTTCTGTCACTTTCCCAGGTAAATTCACAGGGAACCAGATCCAAAGCTGAGCAGCCAGGTCTTGAAACAGAGCTCTGATTTGGGATGTCGATGTTGCAAGCCTGTTGCACCTCAATGTGGACTGTTGGTTAATAGCTATTCTGACAAGTGGGGCTATGAAGGTTTTAATTTGCATTGCCTCATAACTTAGTGATTTTGAGCATGTTTTTCCTATATCTATTGACCATTTGTTTCTTTGTTTGTTTTAAGAAATGCTTATTAACATCTATTTCTCATTTTTCTAGAGTTTTTTTTTTTTAATTTTCTTGCTATTGAGTTGTTTGAGCCCTTTATATATTTAGGATATTAACACCTTATCAGATAAATGACTTGCATATATTTTTCCCAATCTGTAGGTTATCCCTACACACTATTATGAAAAATCATGTAATTTCTGAATGAAGCTGAAGAATTTACTTGGTTTCAAGAAATGCAATTGACTTCTCACTGCCAAAACTCAACTTCTTCCACATAATCAATAGTAATCATGAAAACAACAAATAATGACCTACAAACATTAATTTCCTGTGGACTCTAGCATTATCAATTAATCGACATTTTATCAAATAGGAATAGAAACAGAACTTGGTTTACTTCATTTGTAATACTAAAGAACACAGAATGAGAAGATATATAAAGTATAAAAATTAAAAATTCATGTGGCAAGTAAGTTAAGTTCACCAATATTGGGAAGAAATAGAAGAACACAATGTGCTATTCACTGTGGATCTGCCTGGACTTCTTGTGATAAAGTGTTTGGTGATGAGCAGGTGGCACATTTGATAGTAAGCAAGTGGATTACTGGGTCAAAAGATTTCATACCTAAAATTCTAGGCAAGTTTTTGAGATAATAACCAGGTTTTTGAGGAGTTAACTGACCACTTCCAAATTTATCATGCACATTCATGAATTTCACATGAAGTATAAAAGAAATTTGGAAAGGAACATGATTTGATACAAAGTATTCCAAAAGTTGAATCATTCATCTTTCAAACCTCAGACCCTGGAAATCTAATTTGTGCAGCCTTGTGCCAAATGGAAAAGCCTGTTTTAAATATGCTTCTACTGATTAGAGATGGATATATCCTGTGTCCATCTTTCAAGAACATTGACATACCATATTTTGTTAATCTGGAAGGACACAAATGAAATGTGATTAAATCTTAGGAAGCTTTTGCTGAAAGTTAAAATTTTATTCTGGGAATCATTTTACATCCTCGTTAGATCTCTATTTACATCATAAATATTTAGTTATTTCATTTTCCGTAAAAGGAGCAGTGAACAGAGAAGAATGTGAATGAGTTGAAGAATTCGTGGATTTGATTACAGATGCTTTTTCTTTGCTTTTATACACATCGGCATCAGCAAAACATTTTTTGAGTAAACTATGATAACACTTTATCAATCTATGCTTTTTGATCCTTATTTTATATCACTAATAAGGATTTAACGTGTGTATAATCTATGTTCATGAATGGAGGATTGATTAGAATAAGATAGAGATATGATTTCATATGTTCAAATATCCATTAGTAGAATCCAGATCAAAGTATTTTTGCTGAGTCAAATAATACGATTTAAACCACATTTCTAGAAGGAGCTTTTGAAAAACGCTGATTTTTAATGATGGATCCTATATTTGGACTACAAGTTTAAAATGTATTCTTTTCCATATAGGAATTTTCACATTTTATTTATAAATTTTGGAGCAACAGTTCTTATTCATTATAATCAGATGTATATATATCAAGTGTACAACAAAGAAAATATAAATTTCATGAAATACCTAGATGTTTTATGTGAACACATCTGAATATTTGACAATAAATAGATGATTAAGCTTTCTTTCTTCCAAATGTTTTTCAAATATATGAAAGCAGTTACATTCTGGATTGTACACACATTGACGTGAGTAACAGGACTCATTGAAATGGGATATCAACTATATGTAGTCACTTTGTAATTTGTGCCAATGCATAGCGTTTGAGTATGAGTTTTATTACTGACTACTGGAAGCTACAATTACTGAACAGAAGACAGTACATACTTTGACTTTCCTAGTCTTCTGAGCATATGAAAGCAAAATGAAGTTTATATTCTTTGGTTCTGAGACATACACCAATGAAACCAGCAAGACCTATATACATGTTGATGCTCACTAACCTCAAGAGGAAAATAAAATTCAATTTCCAAGCATGGATTTAAAAAAAATGGTTTGTGTTGGAAAATTGTGTTTCTCTACTCTGAGTTAAAGTGACAGATGCAGAATTTTCAATTAAAGACTTCAGTAGAACAGTAAAAAGAAGAAAACAATCTAACTGATAATTATAAACCAGAAAAATCAGTTTAATTAAAATTTTCAAAAATCATAGGAGGATGTTTTGAAATAACTCACAATGATTTGAAAGTTCATTTGAGAGGTCAGATGAACTGTTGCATTTTAGGAGTGCAATAGACGTTTTGGGGAACAAAATAGTGAGAGAAGATTAAAAACATTTGATCTGGGGCTGGCGCTGCAGCACAGCAGGTTAAAGCCCTGGCCTAAAGCACTGGCATCCCATATGGGTGCCGGTTCTAGTCCTGGATACTCCTCTTCTGATCCAGCACTCTGCTATGGCCTGGGAAAGCAGTAGAAGATGGCCCAAGTAGCTTGGGCCCCTGCACCCATTTGGGAGACCCAGAAGAAGCTCCTGGCTCCTGGCTCCTGGCTTCTGAACGGCGCAGCTCCAGCTGTTGTGGCCATCTTGGGAGTGAGCCAGCAGATGGAAGACCTCTCTCTGTGTCTCTACCTCTCTGTCATTCTGTCTTTCAAATAAATAAAATAAATCTTTAAAAAAATTATTTGGCCTACTACATTGTGCAGATCCTCATCTTTTGTTCTCCCATGAATTAGGACAAAAAGCATAAAACTGAGGATCTATGCACAGCTTTGAAATCTGTTTGCATTGTCTATACAAACATGCTGAATAGATGAAAGATGGTTCATGTCATAGCCAGAAGCCTTCACATCCCTCCAAATTCATAAAGATTAAGCCTTAAGCTGATGAAACATACAACTATTTGTAAAGAAATAATTTATTAAATGAACATTTATTGAACTTCTACACTACCCTAAGCATGATGGGAATAAGAACTGGAAAGAAGAATTATGAACATATGTAGAAACAAACTTTTTTTCCATTTTTTTAATGTCTTCTTCTATTTCTTTCTTTAGTATTTTGTAATTTGCATTGTAGAGATCTATGAAATCCTTGATTAAATTTATTTCAAGGTATTTAATTGTTTTTTGGGACTGTTGTGAATGGGACGGATCTTAAAAGTTATTTCTCAGCCATGGCATCATCTGTGTATACAAAGGCTATTGAATTTTCTGGGTTGATTTTATATTTTGTCACTTTACTAAATTCTTTTATGAATTCCAATAATCAATTAGTGGAGTCTTTTGGATCCCCTATATATAGAATCATATCATCTGCAAATAGAGATAATTTTCTTTCCTCCTTCCCAATTTATATCCCTTTGATTTCTTTTTCTTGCCTAATGGCTCTGGTTAAAACTTCCAAGAATATTATATAGCAATGGTGAAAGTAGGCATCCTCACCTAGTTCCAGATCTTAGAGGGAATGCTTCCAATTTTTCCCCTTTCAGTAGGATGCTGGCTGTGAGTTTGTCATAAATTACCTTGATTGTTTCGAGGAATGTTCCTTATATGCCCAATTTCCTTAAGGTTTTCATCATAAAAGGATATTGCATTTTATCAAATGTGTTCTCTGCATCTATTGAGATAACCACATGACTTTTGTTCTTCAGTTTGTTAATGTGATGTATCATATTTATTGATTTGCAAATATTGAACCATCCTTGCATACCACAGATAAATTCCACCTGGTCCAGGTGAATGATCTTATTGATGTATTGTTGGATTCAATTAGCTAATAATTCATTGAGGATTTTTGCATCTATGTTCATCTATGTTCATCAGGGATATTGGCCTATTGTACTCTTTCTCTGTTGTATCTTTTTCTGGTTTAGTAATTAAGGTGATGCAGACTTCATAGAGGTAGTATGGGAGTATTCCCTCCCTTTCAATCGTTTTCAATAGCTTGAAAAGAATTGGATTCTGTTCTTCCTTGAGAGTCTGGTAGAATTCAGCAGTGAAGACATCAGACATTCTTTGTTGGGAAGGTCTTCTATACTGATTCAATTTCTGCCTTGGTTATTGGTCTGTTTAGGCTTTCTATATCTCTATGACTCAATTTTGGTAGATTGGATATGTCTAGGAATCTATGCATTTATCTTTGTATTATCCCTAATATGATGCCATACAGCTCTTTGTAGTACTTCTTGATTATTTTTTATTTCTGTACTGTCTCTTATTACATTTCACCTCTCAGAATCTGGTTAGATGCACCAGTGGTGCATCAATTTGGCTTGTTTTTTCAAAAATCAGCTCTTCATTTTGCTGATATTTTGTATTGTTCTATGGTTTCAATTTTGTTTATTTCTTCTCTTTTTTAATTTTTTCTTTCTTCCTACTAATTTTGGATTTGATTTGTTGTTGTTTTTCTAAGTCCTTGAGATGCATTGATAGATCACTTATTTGGTCCCTTTCCAATTTCTTGATTTAAGCACTGATTGCTATAAATGTCCCTCTTAACACTGTTTTTGCTGTATTCCACAAGTTTGATATGAAGTATTGTCATATTCATTCATTTTCAGAATTTTTTTATTTCTCTTTTGATTTCTTCTATGATTCACTGTTCATTTAGGGACTTGTTGTTCAGTTTCCATGTGTTTGCATGTGCTATGGAGATTCTTGTTGTTGATTTCCAGCTTCTTTCCATTATTGTCAGAGAAGATGCAAGGTATGATGTTGATTTGTTTTGAATTTGCTGAGACTTGCTTTACAGTCTAGCATATGGCCTATTCTAGAGAAAGTTCCATACACTGATGAGAAGAATCTGTATTCTGCAACTAAATTGTTAAAAGGTCTGTCGATATCAGTTAGGTCCATTTGGTCCATAGTGTTGATTAGCTCTGTTTGTTGTTGTTGTTGTTGATTTTATGTCTTCTTGATCTATCCACTGATGAAAGTATTGAATTCCACCTTTGCTATTGTGTTTGAGTCTACATCTCCATTTAGATTCATTAACATTTGTTTTAAATAGCCTGGCACCCTGTAATTGGGTGCATATACATTTATTATAGTTACATCTTCCTGTTGAATTTATTCCTTAATCATTACAAAGTTCCCTCCTCTGTGTCTTTTAACAGTGTTTATGTTAAAGTCTATTTTGTCTGATGTTAGGATGGCAACACCAGCCCTTTTTTGATTTCCATTAGCATGAATTATCTTTTTCCATCCCTTAACTTTCAGTCTGTATGTTTCTTTATTGGTGAGATGTGTTTCTTGTAAGCAGAAAATAGATGGATCTTGTTTTTTAATCCTTTCTGTGAGTCTGTTTCAAGACCTCTGCAATGAAAATTACAAAACACTAAAAAAAGAAATAAAAGAAGACATTAAAATGGAAAAAATATTCCATGTTCATGGATTAGAAGAATCAACATGATCAAAATGCCCATACTACCAAAAGCAATTTACAGAGTCAATGAGATACCAATAAAAATACCAATGACATTCTTAGCAGACATAGAGAAAATGATTCTAAAGTTTATATGGAAACACAAGAGACCCTGAATAGCTAAAATAATCTTTCACAACAAAAACAAAGGCTGAGGCATCACAATATTTGATTTCAAGACAAACAACAGGGTAGTTATAATCAAAACACCCTAGTACTGACACAAAAACAGACACGTAGACAAATGGAACAGCATAGAAACTCCAGAAAAATCCACAGATCTACAACCAACTTATCTGACAAAGCAGCAAAAAGCAACCCCTGGAGCAAAGATAGTCTCTTCAACAGATGGTGCTGTGGAAACTGGATCTCAACATTCAAATTCATACATTACACCTTATACAAATATCATCTCAAAATGGATCAAAGACTTAAATCTACAACCTGATACCATTAAATTACTAGAGAACATTGGGGAAACTCTGAAAGACATTGGTATAAGCAAATACTTCTTGGGAAAGACCCCAGAACAACCCAAGTCAAAACCCAAATTGACAAATGAGATTACATTAATCTGAGAAGCTTTTGCACTGCAAAAGAAACACTCAGCAAAGTGAAGAGGCAACTGACAGAATGGGAGAAAATATTTGCAAACTATGCAACTGTTCAGGAGTTAACATCCAGAATCTATAATTAATAATCATAATAATCCATAATCAATAAACTCAATAATAAAACAAATAATCCAGTCAAGAAATGGGCAAAGCTCTTGAATGGGTATTTTTCAAAAGAGGAAATTCAAATGCCCAGCAGACACTTGAAAATTTTCCTGGCCATCAGGGAAATGCAAATCAAAACCACAATGAGGTTTCACCTCACTCCAGTTAGAATGGCTCTCATACAGAAATCAACAAACAACAAATACTGGCAAGGATGTGGGGAAAAATCCTAACCCACTGTTGGTGGGAATGTAAATTAGTGTGGTCACTGGGGAATACAGTATGGAGATACCTCAGAGATCTGAATATAGATCTACAGTATGATTCAGCCATCCCACTCCTGGGAGTTTACCCAAACCAAAAGAAATCAGCATCTGAAAGCTGCATCTGTACCCTCATACTCATTGCAGCACAATTCACAATAGCTAAGATATGGAATCAACCCAGATGTCTATCAACTGTTGACTAGATAAAGAAACTTATACACACACACACACACACACACACACTATGAAGTACTACTAAGCTATAAAAAATGAAATTCTGTGTTTTGCCACAAAATGGATGTAACTGGAAATCATTATACTTAGTGAAATAAGCCAGTCCCAAAAATACAGATAACATATGTTTTCTCTGATCTGAGGTAAATAATAGATTACCTGAAATGTGGTGTTTAGGAATTAAATGGACATTTTGAGATTTGATGATTATTTATAGCCCTTGTCTCTGCTGTTGAGGAACATATTGTTTTATTTTTTTTTTTCATAGTATCTATTGGACTCTTTTACTTAGTGTAGGGTTAACTATATGATCATTAAGTTAACTGAAAATATTTCTTTGCAAAAATTAAGAGTGGGAACGTGAGAGGGAGGAGAAAGAAGGGTTGGAGCCTAGGTGTGAGGAAAGGTAGAAATGGAGCTATCACTATGGTCCTGAATTTTTATATATGAAATACATGAAACTCGTATACTTAAATAAAATTTAAAAAATTATTTATCTTATTAAAAAAACAAAGCAAAGTCATTGATAGAAAGATAGAAAACACTAAAAATTCTCAGCATGTTTAGAGGTGGTAAGATAATCTTCTTGTAAGGTACTACATTATGGTGTAGTGGGTAAAGCCACAGCCTGCAATGCCAGCATTCCATATTGGCTCTGGTTTGAGACCCGGCTGTTCCACTTCCAATCCAGCTCTCTCTGCTGTGGCCTGGGAAAGCAGTAGAAGATGGCCCAAATCCTCGGGCCCCTGCACCCACGTGGGAAACCTGGAGGAAGCTCCTGGATCCTGGGTTCAAATCAGCTCAGTTCCGACTGTTGCGGCCATCTGGGGAGTGAACCAGCGAATGGAAGACCTCTCTCTCTCTCTCTCTCTCTGCCTCTGCCTCTCTGTAGCTCTGCCTTTCAAATAAGTAAATAAATCTTAATCTTTACATATATATATATATATATATATATATATATATATATATATCCTTACCATTAAGTAAGTAATTCACAGTCACTGAAATAAGTCACTTATTGCATTTTGAATTTACAAAAAGTCTTAAATTTAAAAAGTATGGGTTTCCCACATGACCTTACAAAAAGAATGACTTATCAATAAACTTAACATTTCAAATGAATGAATTAGGTTTTTAAAATTTGCCCCTTACTTGCTTTCTTATTTTTAACATTTTCAAATTGTTTTTCAAACAGTCTTTGTGAATTTCCACATCTAACTATAAAGGCACAAGCATGGCCATTGAATCAAGTCCTCCATAGGACTTGGGGTTACAGACTTCTAATTTGTGCCACTCTAATGGGTGCATTTCACACCCACCCATACAGTGTACAAGGCACTGTCTGAGAAACAGAGGCTGGATCCTCAGCAGACGCTGAACCTGCTCACATTCTGATCTGGATCCTCTTGGCCTCCAGAACTCTGAGACATTAATTTCTATTATTTTTACATCATCAGTTCAGGTAATTTTGAACAGACTAAAAATAGTCATTGTATGTGCTTTGTGTCTGATTACATAAGGAAGAACACATGTGTTTTCCCACCATTTTTCATGATGCTAACTAACATTGACTAGGCTGGGTTCATGTGGCAATACCACAATATTTCCATGGTAAAAATTTCCCACCAGTCTTTTTTTTTCCCTTCTCTGTTTATCTATTGATGGTTAGTTTCTAAATCACATATTTCACTTATAATTGCATGAGGGTGACCTTTTTAAGTTAATTATCTTTTTGTTATTTATTAGCTGCCATATTTTACAAGGATTAACGTTCCCTTCCTCATTGTCCAAGGATATTTGAGTGGTGCAAATTATAAATTATGCAGGAAATTTTCTCAGTCTCTGGTCCAGAGTAGGGGGTTGGTGCCAAGTTGCTTCCAGAGGTATTCAATGAGATTCTTTACCCTTTTTGCAATTCCTCCCTCCTCCCATTCTATCTTTCCCTATTTACATAAACTCAGAACACTGTCCTAATGTGTCTTATATATTTACTGTTAATAATTCTCTTTGAGGTTCAAATTGTCCTCCTGAAAAAACATAGCTCATTTATGTTGGCCTCTATGTCCTTTTACACAAAATAACAGGGTTTAGTAGATGTTTGATTGTTGTTCCACTGAAATTCTCCAGGTTCATTGTATGTTTTCTACCACATGGCTGAAGTCAGTATTATTTGCAAAAGCCATAGTTCCTTTTATTGGGAAATGACATTTGATGACCATAAAGTAAATAAGAAGTGTTTATTCCTAATGAGTTACCATTTATTTAAGTAATTTTCAGTGAATAGAATTCACAAATAACAATAACAATCATGTATTTATGTGATAAAATGAAGATATTATCCTGGTACTTTTTTAAGAATTTAAATATTATTTTCAATTGAGATTATATTCACACATAATTATAGACCATTTAATTATTTAATAAGTACATAAAACATTGCCTGCTATATGACTGTTTAAATACTCACACTGATACTTTATAAAATATTGTATAAAAATGTTCTTCAATGAATTCATGAGATAGCAAGATAGTAAAGACTTCAATCAAAAAAGAAGGAACATTAAATTTGTCTTTTGTCCATGATATTTCTCTGAACCCGATACATTTGAGAGTCAGTTTTTGCAAATATCCTGGAGTTGAAGTAAAGATTAAATTTCAGAGCCTGAGTTGAATGGTATAATTCAAAACTGCTATGAGGCTGGCGCCGTGGCTCAACAGGCTAATTCTCCGCCTTGTGGTGCCAGCACACCAGGTTCTAGTCCCGGTCGGGGCGCCAGATTCTGTCCTGGTTGTCCCTCTTCCAGGCCAGCCTTCTGCTGTGGCCCTGGAGTGCAGTGGAGGATGGCCCAAGTGCTTGGGCCCTGCACCCCATGGGAGACCAGGAAAAAGCACCTAGCACCTGGCTCCTGCCATCAGATGTGCGCGGTGCGCCGGCCGCGTCAGCCATTGGAGGGTGAACCAACGGCAAAAGGAAGACCTTTCTCTCTGTCTCTCTCTCTCTCACTGTCCACTCTGCCTGTCAAAAAAAAAAAAAAACTGCTATGAAGCTGGTACAAAAGATTTCACCTTATTTGAGTGAAAAGGTATAAATATCTTTCTCCCAACCAGACTCTGCTACACAGTTGATTGTATTGAAATTTGGCACAAAAGATATTTAAAAAATTATTTCTGAGAATTTGATTTGTAGCTTTGCATTGAATATCATGCAGGTTTGCAGCCTAAAGTCATTATACAGTTTGACAGTATTAATTCATATTAAAAATGTGGCTCATAAAACCCTCAAATTTTAGTCTAAAACATCTTAGACTCAGTGCTTTTCAATATTTTACAGACTGCAATTAAATTTCTCTTGAAAGAACATAGCCACACCCCATATCCTTGGACAAGATTCAAGGAAACTGAGCAGATCATGTTCAAAAGTCATAATATGGACCAATATGCCAAACAACAAACGCAAAAACCGAGGTAATAAGAACAAGGAAGACACTATGGCATCCCTAAATGAAAAAGACACCCCAATTCAAGATTACGAAGATGATGAGATAGAAGAGATGCAAGAAGCAGATCTCAAAAAATTGATAAGAACACTAAGAAATACTCAAAAAAAAATTCTTGAACTACAGAAATCCTTAATGGATGAGGTAGAAAATCTCTCTCGTGAAAATGAAATATTAAGGAGGAATCAAGCTGAAATGAAACAACTAGTAGAACATGAAACTGTGATAGTGACGAGAAATCATAATGAAGTGAAGAATTCAATAGGTCAAATGAAAAACACATTAGAGAGCCTTACAAACAGAATGGGTGAGGCAGAAGAGAGAATATCAGACTTAGAAGACAGAGCACAGGAAACTATACAGTCAAACCAAAGAAAAGAAGAAGAAATTAGAAATCTAAAAAATATTGTTGGGAATCTACAGGATACTATTAAAAAACCCAACATTCGAGTTCTAGGAGTTCCTGAAGGCATGTAGAGGGAGAAAGGATTAGAAGGCCTTTTTAGTGAGATACTAGCAGAAAATTTCCCAGTTTTGGAGAAGGACAGAGGCATCCTAGTACAGGAAGCTCATAGAACCCCTAGGAAACATGACCAAAAGAGATCCTCATCACGACACATTGTAATTAAACTCACCACAGTGAAACAGAAAGAAAGATCCTAAAATGTGCAAGAGAGAAATGTCAGATTACTCTGAGAGGATCTCCAATTAGACTCACAGGTGACTTCTCATCAGAAACCCTACAAGCTAGAAGGGAATGGCAAGACATAGCCAAGGTACTAAGAGAGAAAAACTGCCAGCCCAGAATATTATATCCTGCCAAGCTCTCATTTGTGAATGAAGGTGAAATAAAGACCTTTCATTGCAAACAGAAATTGAAAGAATTTGTTGCCACTTGTCCAGCCCTGCAAAAGATGCTTAAAGATGTGTTACACAGAGAAACACAGAAACATGGCCATCAACATGAAAGAAGGTAAACGAAGGGAACCTCACAGCAAAAGATCACAGGGAATTCAAAGCATACATTTGGATAAAGAAATTATGGGACATGTACTCTATAGAATACTATACAGCAGTCAACAACAATGAAATCCGGTCATTTGCAACAAGATGGAGGAATCTGGAAAACATGATTGAGTGAATTAAGCCAGTCCCAAAGGGACAAATATCATATGTTCTCCCTGATCAGTGACAACTAATTGAGCACCAAAGGTGAAACCTATTGAAGTGAAATGGACACTATGAGAAACCGTAACTTGATCAGCTCTTGTGCTGACTGTTGTTGTACAATGTAATACTTTACCCATTTTAGTATTTTTTTTATTCTAGTACTAGTGGTTGAACTCTGTAATTAACAAACAATTATTCTTAGGTGTTTAAATTTTAACTGAAAAGTGATCCCTGTGAAATATAAGAGTGGGAATAAGAGAGGGAGGAGATGTACAATTTGGGACATGCTCAATCAGTCGTGCCCCAAATGATGGAGTTAGAAACAGGCCAGGGAATTCCAATACAATCCCATCAAGGTGGCATGTACCAATGCCATCTCACTAGTCCAAGTGATCAATTTCAGTTCACAATTGATCACACTGATAGGTCTAAGAGTCAAAGGGATCACACAAACAAGACTAGTGTCTGCTAATGCTAACTGATGGAATCAAAAAGGGAGAGAACGATCCAACATGGGAAGCGAGATACACAGCAGACTCATAGAATGGCAGATGTCCTAAATAGCACTCTGGCCTCAGAATCAGCCCTTAAGGCATTCAGATCTGGCTCAAGAGCCCATGAGAGTATTTTAGGCATGGAAAGCCAAGACACTCTGAAAAAAAAAAAAGACCTAAATGAAAGATCTCTGTGAGTGAGATCCCAGTGGAGCGAATGGGGCCATCAATGAAGGAGGTACCTTTCTCTAAAGGGAGGAGAGAACCTCCACTTTGACTATGACCCTGTCGGAATAAGATTGAAGTTGGCGAACCCTAAAGGCTTCCATAGCCTTGGCCACTCATGACTAAACCCTAGGGAGATTACTGACGCCATAAACAAGAGTGTCAAATTGTTAAATCAACTTCAGGAGTCACTGTGTACTTACGTCTCATGTGGGATCTGTCCTTAATGTGTTGTCCAATGTGAAGTAACGCTATAACTAGCACTGAAACTGTATTTTACACTGTGTTTCTGTGTGGGTGCAAACTGATGAAATCTTTACTTAGTATATACTGAATCAAACTTCTGTATATAGGTAATTAAAAATGAAAAAAAAATCTTGGTGTTAAATTGGAAATTGCATAGAAAATTAATCCATTAAAAAAATATGTCATGTAGGATCTCTGTCCTTAATGTGCTATACATTGTGAATTGATACTATAACTAGTACTCCAACAGTATTTTTCACTTTGTGTTGCTATGTGAGGGCAAACTGTTGAAATCTTTACTTAATATATAGTAAACTGATCTTCTGTATATAAAGAGAATTGAAAATGAATCTTGATGTGAAGCAAGGGGAGAGGGAGTGGGAAAGAGGAGGGTTACGGGTGGGAGGGAAGTTATGGGGGGGGAAGCCATTGTAACCTATAAGCTGTATTTTGAAAATTTATATTCTTTAAATAAAAGTGTTATAAAAAAATTAAAAAAAAGTCATAATATGTACAAAAATATAATACATCATGAGCAAGAACCAGTAGAAAAATGTACATAGTGGAATCATACTAGTGTGTATGCACAAATGCTTGTGCAATTTACAAAAGGATAATCAAATATAAGCTTCTTACAATTATACTTAACAAAATATGTGTTCAATATTTGTGAAATCTTTGTCTAATGATATAGTACAATATTTGATAAACTTAAATACGTGGAGAGATATACCACGTTCATGGATAGAGAGACTCTATATTAGGAAGATGTCATTTTCCCCAGTTTATTCTATTGAATCAATACAATTTCAATCAATTTCAAAACACAATTTTGGTGCAATTTGGGACTAAATCCTTAAATGTATATGGAAATTCAAAGACTATAATAGAAGAAAATTGTGACTGGATTTACCTTAACGGAAACCAAGGCCAAAGCCAAGAGCCACAGAACTCAATCTGGATCTCTCATAAGGGTGATATACACTTATCTGCTTCATCCCAGGGTGTTCATTTGCAGGAAGCTGGAATCAGAAATGGAGCTGGGACTTGTACCCAGGCACCCTGATATGGAAAGTGAGTGTTCCAAGTGGCATCTTAACTGCTATGCCAAATGTCTACCCCTAACTTGGAATTTTCTGATTCTCAGATTCTTTCTACTGCAACACAATAGCTGTAAGAGATTAAAACATAAAATATTAGAGGAAAATGATAGCTTGGCACATTAGAAAGTTTCAAATAAATGGTTCAAGAAACAAACATAGGCATCGGCATCTCACTTCCAATCCAGCCTCTCTGCTAACATGCCTGGGAAAGCAGCTGATGACAGTCCAAGAGCTTGGACCCCTGCACCCATGTAGGAGACCTGGAAAAAGAAACAGATATAAATTTTGAAATAAAAAAGTAGATTTACTTCCATGGAATATCTAAAAGTTACTCTGAACCTTTTAAAATAATTGTTTGATTAGGATTAACAAGTTATAAACACAAGTGAATAAGTAATGGAATGATCGAGTCAAAATTTTATTCTCTTATGACTGTGTAAGTCATGAATAAGTCAGCAGCCTCATATGACTATAAATACAAGCCACAACGATGACCAAGCTGGTACATCTGGTAATGTAATCCTTTCTTCCGGCCTCTCCCAATTTTTACTATTTATAGATTTGATGCTTTTATTTGAGATTTATTTAAAATTTCTATAAATCCATCAAAGCTTTTTAATTTCTCTAAAATACATAGGAGCATGTAATGAATGTTCAATTTTTACATCATGAATGAATGTAGTCTCTATAATAAATGCAGTCTCCATGATAAAATATATCAAGGAATATAAGATTTTTATACTTGTTATTTTTGGGTTTTAAAAACTTATTCCACTATTTCAAATTAATATTCTGTTTCTCACTGAAAATATTCAACACATGACAACAGTTTGGTTTTTTTTGTTGTTGTTTGTTTTTAATTGGATGGGCCCAGTATTGTGGTTCAGTGGGCTAATATTTTGATACCTGCACCCTGTATTGGAATTCTAGTTTGAGTCCTGAATGCTTCATTAATATGGCTTCCTGCTTTACAAGTTGTGAAAACAGTGGGAGATCATACAAGTGCTTCGGTCCATGCTACCCATGTGGGAAACCCGGATGGAGTTCCTGGTGCCTAGCATTGGCCTGGATCACCCCTGGATGTTGAGGCCATTTAGGGAGTAAACTAGAGGATGGAAGACCTCTCTCTTTTCTCATATCTCTGTCACTTGGCATATCAAATAAATAAATAAATCTTAAATTTAAAAAAAGTTGACTGCATTATTTTTAGTAAAATTCAGCCCCAATGCCTAAAATAGAAGCATAAATAAGTTTCCTCCTACTCTCTAACAATCTGAATATCAATCTCTAAATTTAATTCTGTGGCTCAGTTTACATTTTCTTTGATATTAGACCTGGTCTTGAAAAATTACTAATAAAATAAAGAGAGAATATAGATTCAGTACACTTTAATTTTTATAGAAAACATAATCTCAGCTGAAAGTGATTTACAGGATTCTAAATCATTTCATTGAGCTCTTTTACACTCTTCTAATCTTTTTGGCCACAGTCAACTGTTTATTAATGTCTCTTGGCACAAAATAATGAAATTTTCTGTTCAATTGTAACACCTTCTGAACCTTTGGATCTGCATCATCTCATTTCTGGAACTTTCTTGTTGCCATTGAAGCTTTCACTAATCATCTGACCACAACATAACCCTATTTCTTACCTCTGCCCTAGCTGGAAAACCAGTAAACACAAACATGGCCCATCTCCCATGTATAGCAAAGGAAATTCCTGTAGTTTGCAATCAGTATTTTCTTTACACTATGAATCCTAAGTGACTATGTATGTGCACATATACTTGCCATTTTGTAAGCTATTGTGATCTGGTCTCAGATTTAGAAAAACTAGGATTTCTTACCATTTCAATTATTTCTTACCATATTCAATTATTTTTCCTTCAGGAAAAAAAAAACATTGTATTGGCATAGTGCCTTTGGGTTGCCTGTTTAAAGGATTCCACACATATGATAGCAAATATATTTTTCATGTTTATGGCTTTTATTAAAGCTTATGCAATACTTGTTAAATCACAGAGATTCAGACACTAAAAATTATATGGAACTCTTGAGTCATCAAAACCCAGTTGCTGGGGATTTCTGAGATGGTTACAACAGAGTAACTTCAGCTGACTAATGTCCCTACTAAGATGCAAGTAGAAAAAACAGTAAAATCACAAAAGGGGAAGAGATTTGCTTGAAGTCAATCTGCTGAGGCTATAGGAACTTGGGGGCCCAAGATCCCTCAGAAAGGTGAACCAGAAAAACGTGAGCTGACTTTGGGTAATACTCAGAGTATTTGTTGCAGAGAGAGACTGGGAAATCAGACCTAATCTAATCACAGTTTTCATTAGCAGGTAAGTGGAATGAAATGTGGGACACTGTAAACAGAGAAAAAAGAAATATATAATATGGGTTTGAAGTCTTGGAAGCAAGAGAGAGTATTTAGGCAAAAGTAATAGTTGAAAAACTGATGTGTAAAAAGTTTTCAATATTGGCAAAAGTAACTAAGCCAAAGATCAAAAAGTACTGTAGACCTCAACTGAGATAAATTTACCACAGTAATAAAGAAGGAAGATTAAGGGATGATGTAAAGACATGCAGAAGTAAAACTATAATATTTTATGTCACTGATAATTTTTTAGAAGTCTAAGGAAACAGCTCTCTACTGTGGCCCCGGAGTGCAGTGGAGGATGGCCCAAGTGCTTGGGCCCTGCACCCGCATGGGAGACCAGGAGAAGCACCTGGCTCCTGGCTTTGGATCAGCACGGTGCGCTGGCCACAGTGGGCAGGCCGCAGCGGCCATTGGGGGGTGAACCAACAGAAAAAAGGAAGACCTTTCTCTTTGTGTCTCTCTCACTGTCCACTCTGCCTGTCAAAACAAACAAAAAAAAAGAAGTCTAAGGAAACAATTAATTTATATTTATATTCTAATTCCAGAGAGAGAGAGAGAGAGAGAGAGAGAGAGAGAGAGACTCCTATTTGTTGTTTCACAGCAAGTAAGTGGGTAACTGCCATTCACACAGGACACCTGGATTGAGTTTCTGGCTCCCAGATACAAAGATTTCATGTTGTGAAACACCTGTTCTCCAAAAATTGGCCAGTTAAAAAAATCAGATTCAAATGAAATCCAGAAGATCATATCTGCACTTTTACATGTATGGAAATTGACAAGATAATTCCAGACTTTGCATGAAAACTCAGAGTCAATAATAGCCGATCTATTCTTAAAGTCATAAAGATGAATGATTTCCATGTTGAAAATTAATCTTATCTTCAGCTTATACCATACAAAAAATCAATTCCAAATGAGTTGCAGACCTAAATATAAAAGATAAATTATAGTTAATAATTTTTCTGAATGTTATTAAGATAGGAGAATAACTTCCTGTCTTTGAAATCTGCAAATATTTCTTTATCAGAATATAGAAATCACTGACCACAAAGGTTCATAAATTCAATCATTAAAATGAACATTTCTTTCACCTCATCCCTGTTACAATAGTTTTCATACAGAAATCAACAAACAACAAATGCTGGCCAAGATGTGAGGGAAAAGGTATCCTAATCCACGGTTCATGGGAATGTAAACTGATATAGACACTGTGGAATAGAGTATGAAGATACCTCAGAAATCTGAATATAGAACCTACCATATCCCAAACATCCACCTCCTGGGAATGAAAATTTCCTCCAAGGGAAATGAAATCATCAAATGAAAGAGTTATCTGTACCCCCATGTTTATTGCAGCTCAATTCACAATAGCTAAGATATGGAATCAACCCAAATACCCATCAACCGAAGACTAGATAAGGAATTTATAGGATATGTACACTATAAAATCCTATACAGTGGTTAAAAACAAACACGAAGTCCAGTTGTTTGCAACAAAATGGATGAAACTGGAAAAAATCTTACTTAGTGAAATAAACCAGTCGCAAAAGGAGAAATACAATATGTTCTCCCTGACCTGTGATAACTAATAGAGCACCTAAAATGTAATCAATGGAAGTGAAATGGACACTTTGAGAAGCAATGATCTTGAACAGCGCTTGTCTCAACTGTTGAACAGATTTTTTTCCATACTATTTGTTGAACTCTTAATATAATTAACCGTATGTATAAAAAGTTAATTAAAAATAAATCTCAGTAAAAAAAAAATAAGAGTGGGAATAGGAGAGGGAGGAGGAAGAGAGGTGGGAGAGTATGTGGGTTGGTGGATACAGTAGAAACAATCAGCATGTTCCTAAAGTTGAAATTATGAAATGTATGAAGTTTGTATTCCTTAATGAAAGGGTTTCTGGGGAAAATAAATAAAATGAACATTTAGGGGGCTGGCGCTGTGACACAGTGGGTTAACACACTGGTCTTTTGCACCAGCATGCCATGTGGGTGCCAGTTCAAGACCCAACTGCTCCACTTCCCATCCAGCTCTCTGCTATGGCCTGGGGAAGCTGTAAAAGATGGCCCAAGTCCTTGGGCCCCTGCACCCACGTGGGAGACCTGGAAGGGGCTCCTTGCTTCTGGTTTCAGATCGGCACAGATCCAGACATTGCATCCAATTGGGAAGTGAACCATCAGATGGAGGACCTCTCTCTCTCTCTCTCTCTCTCTCTCTCTTCCTCTTTCTCTTCCTCTTTCTCTTTCTCTTCTCTCTCTGTGTAACTCTGATTTCAAGTGGATGGATAAACTTTAAAAAAAAATAAATTAAATAAGATGAACATTTATATTTATTTAAAGAATGCACATTAAAACTGGAAAAAAAAGCTTTGGAGTTGAAGAATATATATTGACAATATGCTTGACAAAGGCAAATATTCAGAGTGTGTATTTTTTTAAAAAGTGCAAACTAACGAGGCAAAGATAGACTCCTCAATTTAAAAACAAAAATGATTGAATAAGGATATGGCAAAGGATATATCCAAATCTCCTTTAAAAATATTTAAGTATTAGCATGGGTGATTGGCTTAGCAGTCAACTGCTTGGGTTTCATAGCTGCTCTGACTCCTCACTCCAGCTTCCTACTATTGCAAACCCTAGGAGGCAGCAGTGGTGTTCAAGCGATTGGGTGCCTGCCACTTACGGTAGGACACATTAGGTTTTAGCTAATTTTGGTTTCCATTCTCATAATGATCTCAAGTGAAGTTTGGGAGGAAAGATTACGATTAAGGCACAATGAAAATTTAACACAACTTTTCTTAACAATTTATTTGTTTATTTGAAAGGCAGAGTTACCGAGAGAGAGAGAGAGAGAGAGAGAGAGAGAGAGAGAGAGAGAGATCTTTCATCTGCTGGTTCACTCCCTAAATGGTCATAACAACCAGGGCTGGGCCAGGTCGAAGCCACGAGTCAGGATCCAGGAACTCCATCTGCGTCTCCCACGTGAGTGGCAGGAGCTCGAGCACCTGGACTCTCTTCCACTGCTTTCCCAGGCACTTTAGCAGGGAAGCAGTTGGATCAGCAATGGAGAAGCTGGCACTTGAACCAGTGCTCATATGGGATGCCATCAACAGCTTAACTCAATGAACTACATGCCCTGCCCACACTAGTTGTATGTGTGTGTGTGTGTATAATGTATATTATATATAATATATGTACGTGTATATATGTAGTATACACACACACACACACACACACACACACAAAATGCAAGTATAGAAGTATAGTGGCTGGCACTATGGTACAGCAAGTTAAGCCACCACTTGGGACACATGTACCATTATCAGAATGTTGTTTTGAGTCCTGGCTACTTTGGATTTGAATCTAGCTCCCTGTTATTGCACCCAGGATGTAGGGAAATGGCCCAAGTATTTGATTCCTTGCCACTCATGTGGGAGACCTGGATGAAATTCCTGGCTGCTGGCTTCAGCCTCTCCCAGCCTTGGCTGTTGCAGCCATTTAGGGGAGTGGATGGAAGATGTTTCTCTCTTTCTTTCTGCTTTTTAAATAAATAACTCTTAAAAGAAAGAAATGCAAGTGTAATGCAATCCATTTAAAAAAAAAAAGGATTGTTATAAATAAGCAAACTCCAGAAGCCACAGAAGGAAAAAAAATGTCTGATATTGATATGGTATCACCAAAAATATTGTAACTTTCCCCTATAAATTATAGTAACCAGTTCATGGTTATCTCTGCCCACTGTGTTCATTTTATTAGAAATACTGGTTTTGCTATTGTCACATGTATGTGCACAATGTAGTAATTTTTAAATTCCTAATCATCTTAATTATTTAACTGTGGTCTTTGATTTACTCTCTAATTCTGGAATACATATTGTGGAATTTCCGTTCATCATGTGCATTGCTAGGCACAGTTAGACAGACAGCTGTGGGGGATATAGATATGGTTCCTACTTTTTGTGGCATTTAAATTTTGGAGGAGGAAATACATAATGCCATAACCATGCAAATAAGTTCAGAATTGCAACCTGAAGTTTAAAACTGATCATTGCAGTGAAACTTCTGAAAGAGTCCATCACAGAGACTCAAATTAAACTGGAGTCAACCCAGTGCTTCCTGGGGAAGTGACTTCTGATCACTGTCCCAAGGAGGAAGGGGTAAAGTACAATCTAGACTGGTCTCCCAGAGGACAAACTCACTGACATCCTGAAGCAGGCAACAGATGAGGAAGCTGACTCACCCCCCTCTTACCTCCCAACCTCCTGTTCTCTGGGTACCCTTTGGCTTTTTCATTGCCTCATTCCATTCCACAAATACTTAGGTATTCTTTATTTTCATGTAGTTTAGCCAGGCTGCTGAAATTGTAGTACTATCAGTGCTGTTTTTAGAGATCCATCTGTGTCCAATATTATTTCTTATGTTCCAATATCTCTGTATCCAGCATCAGAGCTATGGGTCTCTAGCATGTGCCTTACCCAGTCTCACAGGATCATCTCACGTCAGTTATAGCTGCTGAGCTTCTGCTACAACGTTTCCTTTAAAGACTGACCTATTGTTATCTGCATAAATTGTTAGTTTATCTAAACTTACACACAATAGTTTCACTGTTTTAAAAACATAAACAAAAATACACATCAGTTCAATTCCATAACTGCTTACTGGGCATCCATTACATGAAAGAAATTATGGCACAAAGAACTAGAAAGACAGCACAATTCCTTCTGTCTGCTGCGTGAATCTACATATTCCCCAAAATAGAATCCCCATATTTGTCCAACAAATTGAGTTTAAATTTATACAATGGAGAAGGAATGTTATCTAAGCGCTAATAAAACATAGATGGAGGAAGGACAAAAAAATGCATTTCCATCTGACATATAGTGGTAACTGATTAAATTAGTCGAACACGCTAAGTTTGGAGAAAACAGCCTCGATTACTATTAATGTGTTTCAGGAGTGAGAGAGTGACACTCACAGTAACTTATCTACCCTTAAATATGCGTGCTGATGCTTTCAAGCTAACTCCCTAGTCCTTGGATTTGATTAAAACCATCAGGCTACTGTAAGTTAGAAGAACGAATACATTCTTTGCTGAAAATGAAGGGAGTGGTTCCAATCCCAGTTAGGTCAGCCAAGAGCTAAAGGGAGGAGAAAGAATGGAGAAAGAATCAAATTTATTAAACCATATTGTATGCATTTAAAAAGCATATTTTATGTTATTTCTTCCAGGTAAAGAGAAGAAAAATCTGGTAACGATTTACACTGATGTTTAGACCCATACCCAAGAGTGTTTGTTAATTGGAAGCAATAATAAATGTATCAAGTTTTGACTTATTGTATAAGGTCCTGTGAATTGAATTTTACATTCAGAACTTTGACACAGGCCTCATTTTCTTTGTCTTTATGCAACATCAAGAGATGTCTTACTATCTAGTCCATGTAGATGTAGGGTATTGATATTAATACCCTAATCTCCAGGCTCCAAGACCCCCGTGATCACCTGCAGGAAAATTGCTGCCTAGGAGTCACTCTGAATTGAAATTTTCCCCTGGGGGAAAGCAGGGCTGGGATTGGAGGGCCCAACCCTCAGATTTCTACAAAGAAGGTAGCCCTCTGAGACCATTTCCAGGACATTGGATACTTGATACTTTGAACTCTTGGACATCAACTTCACCTTCCTCTGATCTCACTAAAATGAAAACGAGCATATTTTTCCATGTGATTCGCCTTTAGGATATCCAGCAAATGACTTCTTAAGAAGGAAAACATTACAGGAATTATTGGAAGTGTTCTCAGCACTTGCATGGGGTGGCTGAGTCAACCCAGTGTGCAGCCAGCCTGGTTTCCCGAACTTCAGTACTCCTTGGCGTACTTTCCAAGTAAAGTTGTTGCTGTATCCTACTAGCAGATTGGTGGAGCTAAAACTATGATATTCGTAAGTGGTTTCAGAAAATTGCATTTGGAGTGAATGAACAAAATGTATGTATTCTTTAAAGCACTCTGAAAGCAACATCCCTATGTAATATTCACCGTGATGAATGGGATGGACTTAAGTCACAGTTGCTTCTATTTCAAGAGGTTGGAACTCTGAACAGGACTTTCAAGTTATGGACAATACTTTTATCTTAAAACTAGCATTCAAACCTAATGCCAAGGCAGCTGGGTGAGAATTCAGATGTCTCGGGAACCTACTTACACTTGAACATACTTTGTTCTACCAGATGTCCCGGTCTCGCCACTGGACTTGCCATCCTGATCCCTTCCTGTGGTTGAGTTTTCCTTGGAAGCTCTTCTCTTGATTCAGTGGCCTTGACTCCACAGAAATAAAATCAGGCAATGAACATTAGAACATATTTGGGCCGGTGCTGTGGCTCACTAGGTTAATCCTCCACCTGCGGCACCGGCACCCCAGGTTCTAGTCCCGGTTGCTGCTCTTCCAGTCCAGCTCTCTGCTGTGGCCCGGGAGGGCAGTGGAGGATGGCCTAAGTGTTTGGGCACTTGCATCCATGTGGGAGACCGGAGGAAGTACCTGGCTCCTGGCTTCCAATTGGAGCAGCGCTGGCCGTAGTGGCCATTAAGGGAGTGAACCAACGGAAGGAAAACCTTTCTCTTTGTCTCTCTCTCTCTCTCACTGTCTATAACTCTCTATCTCTCTCTCTCACTGTCTAACTCTGCCTGTCCAAATATATATATATATATATATATATATATATATATATTTGTGCCATGGTGGTTATATGAGCTCACACCAATTTTTTTTTTCAAGAGAATCATGGTCCCAATAAGAGTTAGTAGATATAGGCACATGAAATAATGTAGGTAAAATAATGCTATAAAAAGGTACTGGGACCAGCGCTGTGGTATAGTGGGTAAAGCTTGAAACACTGGCCTCCAGTATGAGTGCTGGTTCATGTCCTGGCTGCTCCACTTCTGTTCCAGCTCCCTGCTAATGTCTTGGGAAAAGCAGTGGAAGATGGCTCATGTGGACCAAAATTAATAAGTGATGGAGGAGCCAGCACTGGGGCTCAGCCAATTAAACTGCTGTTTACGCTACTAGCATCCCATATCAGAGTCTGGTTTGAGTCCTTGCTGCTCCACTTGCAATCCATCTCCCTACTAATGCAGTTGGAAGGTAGCAGATGATGGCCCAAATATTTGGGTCTCTGCTACCCATGTGGGAGACTCAGATGGAGTTCTTGGCTCTGGACTTTGGCCTGGCCCAATCCTTGCTATTGCAGCCAATTGAGTAGTGAATGAAGAAGTGGAAGATCTCTGTTTCTCTCTCTGTGTATGTCACTCTGCCTTTCAAATAAATCTCTTTAAAAAATATGATATATGGCAAAAATCTCCAAAAATCACTCTGCTTTTTCCAGTAATTATGAGTACCACCCTGCTGCAATGGTGAACTAGCCCATGTTACTTGTTTGAGTCAGTGCAATAAGAGCAAGTAAGCAGAGACTTAGGGAATGCTTGCATGAAAGGGATTAACTAGGACCTCCAGAAAAGCCACTCATTAAATCCAGCTCATACTGCTGTCAGATGAATTGTGAGCCAAATAAATAGTTGTTGTTTTTAATCCACAAGATTTGAGGATGACATATTTGTCCCCAAAACTAAAAGGTACAATACGAAAATGAAATCTTAATTAGCTTTTTTTCATTCTTCTTTTTATTTGCTTACTTATTTTTTAATTTGAGAGGCAAAGAGACAGAGATCTCACAATTGTTGGTTCACTCCCCAAATGCCCACAACAGCTGGGACTGTGCCAGGTCTGGAGTCTGGAGCCTGGAGCAGGGAACTCAATCCTGGTCTCCCATTGCTGGTGGCAGGAATCCAGTTACATGAGTTGTTGCTAAGGCTTCCCAAGGTCCGTGCTGGCAAGAAGCTAGAGTCAGGACGTAGAACCGGGATTCTCGTCCGGGTATTCTGATGTGGCATAGGTGTCTTCACTACTAGGCATTTTAAATACCTGCACACTAATGTTTTTGGTATTATAGTATAATACAATACTTTTTATATTATAATTTTATAATATAATATAAAAGTATGGGGAAATTTGGCAACTGTTCAATTGTTAACATGGGTAGACTGTTGAGCAAGTTGGGTCTATATTCTGATCTGCATTATCTAGTTTGGCACTACATTGGATCACATCATATGCAAATTATTAATGCACAGCTGATTGATCATTACTGGAGTTATTTCAGGTCATTTGGCTTTATACTTAGTCCTACTTTCAAAGCTGGTAGAACAAGCAATTGAAAACTATTACCATCCAAATGCCAGCAGACTTTATCTAGCAAAACTTCTCAGTCCTGTTCTCAAAGTGAACCTGGAAATAATTGTCCTGGGAAATCCTACCAGCCTAGGGGAATGGTTTCTTTTCAATATGACAACCTCAACCCTGGGCATTGCAAGGGTCACCTTCCTTGGTATATGTTCCAATTTTTAGGGGGGATTGTTACAGGCACTGGAATGTTGCCTTCTAGGAAATAGTAAAATCAAAGTCAAAAAAGATTTTCATATTGAACCAGCCAACACTCAGCATTTGTTATCTGCTGCATACTTGAAGATTAGGCACTGATTATGTTTTTCTAGGTGCTCTTTACCAGTGTTAGAATAAAGAAGTCTCTCTGTGTAACATAGCAATAGTAAAACCAAGCACAATAACACCCATTTTAACTAATTTAAACCATACCACTATGGAGAAATTACAAGAAATAATTTTTTTTCTAAAGCATTAACTGCACACAGCAAAACCCTAGTAAAAAAATTGCCATAGACATTTTTAACCATTTATCCAATTCTAATACCCACAGAAACATCTAACTGTGCAAAAATATTTTTGAGTGAAGGTGTTTTGGCTTCCATTGTGGGAAAATATTTTTTTCAGAAGACTAAATGTATTAACTGAGGTGTTCTATAATACATAAAGATATTCCAAAAAAGTGACACAGTATGTATGATTAAGTAGAGATTTCAGTACCCTAAAAATTTTAATGATTGTTTATATTTTCATTATACCTATCAAAATATTCTCTAGCAGTTCAAACCATTTGCTGATTAAAAATAATTGCATGTATTTGGTGAACATAGATACAAGATGAAGTGCAAATGCATGACTCAGGCCACAGGAACTGCAAATGTCAGTTAGTGAGAATATATTTACCATCTATCCTTGTCTGCGTTTCTGCTTTGGCACTGCCCTTTGGAACTCTCAGAGTGGTTTTGTTATGAAAATTATCGTCCAGCTGTGATCAGTCTGAGGCAGTGTTTTTGTAACTATTACCATGCATACCTATTAAACCCTTCTTTCCCACTAATGGAGTTTTGTCTGATTGGAGGCAAAGCACTTGGACAGGGTGATCTGTGCAGAGCAGACCAGGTGCCAGCAGCAGATGGGTGGGTGGGGACTTAGTCACTGCTAAGTTTATATGAAATTTGTAGAAGGCTTTCAAAACTGTTTCAACAAAAATAACAGTTTGGGGACCAATTTTCCATCCCCTGAGCTATGAAGTATGAGCATAGACTAATAATAGCAGCCAAATTTTTAATAAATAAAATCAATGTAAATGTTCATGAATTAAGTATTGTTTAGCTATTTGCTTATCACCATGGATACTTTTATTAATAACAATGTTGATATTTCAGTGTTAGCATGGCCCAAGGGAAGAATTCCAAGAAGTATCTGGAACAATGGACAGCAATTTCTTTTAATAATATACTATCAACTTTCTTCTGTGGGCTGTACCATGCACAGAATCTCTTTTTAATATTCCCTTTTAGAGTTTTTGCTGGTACTACTTTCATTAATACTCTGAAATATTTCTTTGAACCATATTTAGAACCCAACCTACAATAATAAATATACAAAGCCTCAAAGAGATATAACTACTATTTCTTCTCTCACTCAAAAAGCATTACAAGCAGATTACCACTAAAGTTACATCTAATATAAATTCATAACATTACATATTTACCCACATAAAGCTGACTGAATTGTTTCAGTGTCACAGCTGAGGTACTAATTGCCATAGCTGATACCATAACTATTATTTTATACAAATGATGCCAGCAACTCTAAAAATTGAAATCATTGTATTGATTGTGCTTTTATACGAGTGCTTATTTGTGACACATGCATATTTCAATTACATATCATGCAATAACAGAGAATGAAAAGTATTTATGAAAGTGTTTTTCAGGGGCTGGGACTGTGGCATAGCAGGAAGGGCCATCACCTGTAGTACCAGCATCCCATATGGGCACCAGTTCAAGCCCCAGCAACTCCACTTCTAATCCAGCTCTCTGCTATGGCCTGGGAAAGCAGTAGAGGGTGGTCCAAATCCTTGGGCCCCTGCACCCGCGAGGGAGACCCAGAAGAAATTCCTGGCTCTTGGTTTCGGATTGGCACAGTTCTGGCCATTGTGGCCAATTGGGGAGTGAACCAGCAGATGGAAAACCTTTCTTTCTGCCTCTCCTCTCTCTGTGTAACTCAGACTTTCAAATAAATAAATAACTCTTTACAAAATTTTTTTCAATGAAGGAAAGCAAATTATGGCCATGAAATGTGAAAATAATTATTAGAATAATTCAAATATTAAAATGTATATCTTTCCATGTGTCTAGACATCATCAAATGAAATTAAAATTTGACTTCAATGAGAGACTATATATACATATTTTTATTTATCAGATTAAATCACAGATTCTGAGACTAGATTTCCTGAATTAGAATTCAAGCCTAGACAGCTGGCTGTATGACCTTGGGAAAGTTTCTTAATTGAGGGAGGCTCAGCATCCTCATAGGTAAGATGGAAGTAGAAGTGTTTCTTACCTCTAAAGCTTGTTGAGAGGATTAAACGCAAAGTGCTCTGTGGAGTACAGGAAGCACCCATTTGCTACAGCCCATAAAGTGCAAATTTTAAGAACACACAATGCACTGATGAATTAGGCATTGCCCTACATCCTTTTTTTTTTTTTGTACTTTGCTCGGTCATGTACTCTGATTCACCAGATAACCTCAAGGGAACTTTATTCACAAGTATTACCTGACTGGCCTCAGGATGCTGCTTCCTTTTCTGCAATGCTTTGTCCGATACCTTTCTAAGTTTTCTCCTTCTTATTCAATCAATCAATCTGTATTAAAGAGCTGTATGCTTTGATCATGTTTTATCCTGTGGCTCTACTGCATTTTTCATAACACATATCTAAATATTCAACGTACTTGTCATTGATTTATTAAATCCTTTGTAGTCTGTTTCCCTTAGTTTTTTCACTACTGTGCTCTCCGCATCTAGAACAATACCTGTCAACTTGGTGCTCAATAAAAATTTGTAGAATAACAAAGGAGTACGTCTCTGTCCTTTTGTTGCTTCCTTAGCCCCAACTCCTATTTTTTTCTCTGCTATTTACTTCTTTTGCTCATTTTCATCCTTTAGGGACATTCGAGCTTGGTTGATGGAAATCTCAGCCCCCTCAAATAGCACTTGCATCATCATCAGCTTGCCCAACACAAAAGGGATTACATTATAGTGTATTACCTTCCTGGAAGTGAGTAGAACAATGAAGCCTTATGCATGAATTTTTAATGAAGTTATAGAAGAGGCATGAAAGTATGTAACAGGATTTATTCTTTCCAAATCACTGAAACATCTGCCATGTTTTATTAAGGTTGAGAATTGGGGCCCTTGCTACTTCGTTTCAGGGAATCCCATGTCAATGGTACACACTACCTGTGCAACATTGTGATCCTGGTAGGGAACAGTGAGATATACAGACATACTTAGTTTCTGCTACAAATAAAGAGTTGGGTGGAGGATGGACAAAGAAGTAATATTGACTAAATCTCTAAGTACTGTGATGGAACAATAGAGCACTATGAAAATATCCAGAAACGAATTCTCACCTGCTCCCAATGTGAGCACTCTATTTCCTAGGGAAGGAATGTTTGTTTCCATTCCTGATGAACCAAAGGAACGAAAATGTCTCTCACCTGGGCCAGGCACTAGGTCCAATGCACAAAACTAGTGACAGGTGTATTTAGGAAGGGCCTTGGGTATTGTCTATTCTACTATGGAGCACAAATCACTAGAAATGTAGAGGGAAAAGCCTTTATTTCTATATGTTAATTCTGGAGCATACTCATGTCCTCATAAAAATGCCTAGATAATGGCTAATGAGCAGGTGCCTCCCTTTAGAATATAGCCTAGCAATATTCAGTCACAAGGGGGAAAGGAGCAACTGGAGGAAAGGAAACAGAGAACTAGGAGATGGCATCTGAGGGCTCCCAGAAATAACTGGCCGGCATTTTCGTATTGCACATTCGGAGAGGGAGCGATGCCTGGCCATGATGAGAAGGCCTGTGGAATTGGGACATTAATATTAATGAGTCCTCATCTGAACCCACAAGCTGGTACCCTGCTCTAACAAAGAGGATGCATCTCTGTGACTGTTTCACTGGAGACACTCCTTCAAACAGAGGACCATCAGCACACTTTAATGTAGGGATGCTTTTGAACATCTGGATTTCTTTATGACTACCTAACCCTCATTCCCTTGAGGGGATCACTGATCTCCAGGTCACCTTGCTTTGATCTCACCTGAAGCCTTGCCCCAGAGCTCCCTCCAAACGGTTTGCAGCTCACAGGCTCAAGCTACACTTTCACAACTCCTGGGTTGTGTGGATTGTGAACGTCCTGCCAGAGTGGGCTCTGGGTGCTCATTTTTATCCTTGTCCACGAGAGCACCAGGCCAAGAAATGATTGACCTTAAGCTCTCCCAGACTCTAAAACACACAGATTGATTTTACAGAAGTATTATAGCTTTAGTTGCAGATGACTTACTCATCAAAATATCACTAGGAAACGGTTTTAATAATATGTTGATAAAGTAGGATCTATAAAACATGCATGCCTTTGAGCTTGACCTCTATTGGGTTTTCTGTGTAGCAAATTTCCAAAGACAGATCAGTATTCCTGTCATGTTAACATGATGATACCACATAAAACAAAGGCTGGCTGTCATGACTGGCAGCAGGAACAGTGCTCTTCAATGGACGTAATTCATTTAATTAATATTTATCAAGAGCCCAGACGGAGCCTAGCAGTCTACAAGGTGCCAGCCACTCCTACCCTCACCGCCTTTTTGCCATCTGCCATGCATGTGAATTGTAGGCAATCAGCCACCTCAGGATGAGAAAATGCTGTGTTCCCAGGGTGCCTCTCTGCTGCTTCCAATTCATTGACTCTCTCTAGTTTTTCAAGTCACTGGAGTTCATGTGTAAGCTGTGCTCAAAGGTGCATGAGTCAAGGAACTAAACCTGCTTTGTCCTGCATGCCCGTTGAGTATTATTGTCCTTTCCATCCTTTGTAGGTGAATGAGGCCTAGATTTAATACAGATGGGTTTGTGTATTTCCAATGATTTTTTAAAAAAGCATTATGCAATGTTTCATAACTGTGATCATCAGAAAATTTATTTTAAAGGGCTTATCAGGGAAAACGGGCACAGTACTTAATCTAGCATCTCAAACTAACATGGCTAGGCTAGGAGTGGGCATCTTGGCACAGTGGGTTAAATCATGACTTGCTACTCCCACGTCCCCTCTCAGAGTGCTGGTTTGCATCCTGGCTACTCCCTTTCTGATCTAGCTTCCCGTTAATGTGCCTGAGGAGGCAGCAGATGATGGCCCAATTATTTGGGTCCCTGCCACCCACATGGAAGACATGGTTAGAGTTTCTGGCTTTGCCCTGGCCCTGCCCTGTCTGTTGTATCCATTTGGGGGAATGAATCAATGGACAGAAAAATCAAAAAAATCTCTCTCTCTCTCCTTTTCTTTCTCTCCTCTCACCACTTTTCCTTTCAAATAAATAAATATATTTTTAAGAAAATGCAGCTAGACTAAATGCCTGCCCCCTGGATGGCTTTAGTTGAATATTCATTCAATTAATTTGGGCCCTAAAGCTTGCAAGTAGATTTCCCATCAAGTGTGATTCTTGAGAAACAAAGATTGGAGCAAATCCTGGTAATGTGATAGCAGCAAAGAGCAGCCCAGCCAAAGTCAGACTGTCATCTGAGACATCAAAGTCAAACCTTCATGTCATTTCAAATTGTCTAAGTAGTCACAAAGTTCTGTTCTAAATCAACCCTCAGACTCATTTTCCTCCCATCCTGCTCTTGCTGTTCCAGTCCCAGGAAGAGAATCGATGCCATCAGTAGCACATCAAGCACTGAAAAGTCTGCCTGTTCAAAGGAAGATCAGAGTGTTGACCATGGCCAGGCATTTTCACGGCTCAGATAATAACCCTCCCAGTCCGTGATTCTGAATCTTGCATGCCACGCGTGAAGTGTTGAATGGCACTTTGAGCCCCAGTGTATCCCAGCTCTGGAACCCTGAGGTAGAGTCACTCACGGCTGCAGAGATGATCTGTTTGCGTCCTACCTGTGGATCTGACACAGCCTTGTGGTGGCTCCCCTTGGAGAACTGAGATTCTGACTCTGCCACTATCACTGCCTTAAAGTGCCAGGCACATGTGTCTCCTGGCTTCATGGGGGTCATCTTTAAGACAGCCTTGCTTTGGCCTTGCTGCTCCAAGTTGCCATCCACTTCTTGCTTTTCTGTCACTAGACAAAGTCCAGATGAATGGAATGAATACTCACTAAGCTGCACAGGATGTGACTTCCCAGGCTTCACAGAGTGACGAGGTTCTAAGTTCTCCTGAATGAAAGTTTGAGCACAATATGATTTCTATCTCCTACTCTTAGGGTTTCCACCCTCAACCCCCATGGGAGCATATTCTGGTTTAATCATGGCACTGATGAGCTGAGCTGCCGTGCATGGACTTAATTTCATGATAAAGGGACACACAGCAAATATTATTTGTGTTTTTTTCTGCCATTATAGGCAGATCCTATTTTAGTCTATCTGAAATAGGTACTGAAGCAAGTAATAGCCTATAGAAAGAAAGCTTTCATAACCCAAATCCATCTTGCACAGGATTTTAGGAACTTATATGAGTGGTTTTAATATCTTCCCATTTCCTGCCATAGTCTACTTCCAGTAAATCAGATTTTCTAGGAACAAACAAGTTTTCACTAAAACTCCATGTTTATATTTTCTTTTGTTAGTTGAATACCAACATTGATTTCATTACATTGGCCAATGCAGTGTTAATCCTTGTGAGTAATTCCCCAGAGTGTATCACTGTAGGGAGAAGGGAGTTAATTGCTTATTCATAGACTCTTAAAGCAGAAAAAGACATTTAAAAGCTAAAACTAAAGTGGTCAAGAGATTTTATAAATATTTTCATGGAGATAACTGAAACATAGCAGTAGTCATGTAGTGTTTTATTAAGACATGTTTATTTATTTGAAAGTCAGAGTTAGAGAGAGAGAGAGAGAGAGAGAGAGAGTCTTCCATCCACTGCTTCACTCCCCAGATGGCTGCAATAGCTAGCATTGGGCCATGCAGAAGCCAGGAGCCAGGAGCTTCATTATGGGTCTCCCATGTGGGTGCAAGGGCTCACGCACTTGCACCATTTTCCACTGCTTTCCCAGGTGCATTAGCAGGGAGCTGCATTGGAGATGGAGCATCTAGGACTCAAACTGGCACCCATATGGGATGCCAGTATTGCAGGTGGCGGCTCTACCTGCTATGCCACAGCATCGACCCCAAACATAATAATTTTGATGATTATTTTAAATATCTAAATTACTATAAATTGATCAAGATTTTATTTAAACTTAAAATCCCCAAACCCACTAATGTATTTTTAAATTAGAATAAAATATTTGTATCCCTATAGACTCAACAATATTATAAATATGAAAACTATTGATAATTTACTGAAAATGGCAAGTTAAATAAGATTTTGCTCCTCGGGGAGGTGCTGTGGTCCAGTGGGTGAAGACACGGCTTACAATGGCCATATTCCATACTGTAGTGCTGTTTTGAATCCTGGCTACCCTGATTCCACTCCAGTTTCCCGCTAATGTGCCCCAGAAGGCAGCAGATGGTGCCTCAAGTGCTTGGGTCCCTGCCACCCACGTGGGAGATGGAAATGCAGTTCCTGGCTCTTGACTTCAGCCTGACCCAGCCCTGGCTGTTGTAGTCCTTTGAGGAATGAACCAGCAGATGAAAGATCCCTCTTTCCCCCTCCTCTTCCCCTCTCTCTGTCACTCTGCCTTTCAAATAAATAAATAAAATCTTTTACAAATCAAATTTTTCTTATCAATTTTTCTATCTAACTTGACTATGTCTCCCAAGATGATATTTTTACACACAGAAAAAGTGAGTCTGTGATCTCAGTAATAATAAAGAGGAGTTTGAAGCAAATGTGTTTAAAATGAGATAAAACTTCTTTAAAAAAAAAAACAGATTTTTTTTGGCTGGTACTGTGACATGGCAGGTAAAGCCACCGTCTGCAATGCCAGCATCCCATATAGCCACCAGTTCAAGTCCAGGCTGCTCCACTTCTGATCCAGCTCTCTGCTATGGCCTGGGAAAGCAGTGGAGGATGGCCCAAGTCCTTGGGCCATTGCACCCACGTGGCAGACCCAGAAGAAGCCCCTGGTTCCTGGCTTCAGATCAGCGCAGCTCCGGCAATTGCGGCAAATTGGGGAGTGAACCAGCAGATGAAAGACCTTTCTCTCTCTCTCTCTCTCTCTGCCTCTCCTGTCTCTGTGTAAATCTAACTTTCAAATAAATAAATAAATCTTTACAAAAAAAAGATTTATTTTACTTACTTCAAAAACAAAGTTACAGAGAGAGGGAGAGACAAAGAGAGAGATTTTCCATCAGCTGGCTCACTATCCAAATGGCCACAAAGGCTAGGCCTAGGCCAGGCCAAAGCCAGAGTCAGGAGCTTTTTCTGGGTTTTTCACGTGAGTACAAGGGCCCAGGGACTTGGACCATCTTCTGCTGCTTTTCTAGGCACATTAGCAAGGAGCAAGTTGAGCAGCTAGTGTTCGAACTGATGCCCATATGAGATGCTGGCGCTGCAGACAGCAGCTTAACCCACTATGCAACATCGCTGCCAAGAAAACTGTTCTTAACTGGAATTAAGAGGAAGTCACAACTCGTTTTATAAGGAAATTCCCAGCAATACTTGATAACTTTCATAAGAGTAACATTATTATCTTAAGAATTGTACAAAGCTTATAACTAATACAAGTTTCTCTTGGAACCATATTGTTTAGATATATTGAATTTTTTTACACTTATTACTTCTTGTGAATCATTTCATTTCTTGTTGAAAAATTAATAAAAAGAATACTGAAAGTGTTTGAAAAAGTTTGATCCTGAAGGAGACAATAACAATGTTGTATATATTTTAAAAAAAAGGAAAAAAATTAGAATTTCAGTAAGGTTTATTTCAGGATTTCCAAGAAACAATGATGGTGTAGTCTCACACACACACACACACACACACATACACACACATCACACAAGCATATACAGCTAATACACATTTGCCTTTCAGGATGTTCCCTCCTTTGGAACCGAAATTAGTACACATCTCAGAACTTAAAACATAAAGTTAAAAATATTTATTAGTAGAATGGTTGTGTTTGTTTTGTGTAGTACAAATTTAATTCTGTTTTTTAAAAATCTGAGCAAAAATAAAAACAAAGAAATACAAATGTGTGCAACCTAAGTTAGATGTTTAAAAGAATCTGGGAGCAGGAAATGGAGAAACTCTGTCCTGTGAAATTCCCCTACTTAATGTGGTATTTACCCATAAATCTAACACCACACACACACACACACACACACACATTTTATTGCTGTTATAAAAGGACCCAAAAGTCTTTGCTCTGGGCTCTGAGTTGACCTTAAAATTCCATTTCTGAAGTGGCCCTTTCTCTGTGGACTGTTCAGTAGAGTCAATAAAAGAATTGAATAGAGAATCCAAGGCTCCAAAATCTGAACGTATAAAAGCATTTAAGATTTAGGTAAAAACATTGTAGGCAGAATTTGCTGTTAGGGCCAAGCATTTGGCTTAATGGTTAAGATGCCTCCATCTCATCTTGGAATACCTGGATTGGAGTCCCAGCTCCAACTCCCAACTCCAGCTCCCTGCTAATGCACATCCTAAGAGGCAGCAGGTGATGACTGAAGTGGCCGAGTCCCTGCCACCCACTTGGGAGACCTGGAATGAGATCTCATCTCCCAGTTTCAGCCTGGCCCAGCCCCAGCTATTGTGGACATTTGGAGAATAAACTTCCCTCTCTCTCTCCCTTTCTTTCTGTCTCTGCAACTGTCTCACATTAAAAAAAAAAAAAAAAAAAGAAAAAAAAAGAATCTGCAGCTAGTTACAACTATAAAAATTATGCTGACTATTCAAATTTTTTAAATTGGGTAGTTAAGATGTTTCAACTTCATATATTGTATCCTGAATGCAATTTATCAGGATGCACAAATTTATATAATCAGAACAAAAATTAGAGTTTTAGGGTTCTTTTTTTTAAAGGAAAAAAAGTGGTATTTATTCATAAGACCAGATGGTAATTGATAAGATCAGATAGCAATTATTGAGCCCAGATAGCAGTTGCTGAAACTAGATAATAATTGTTGAGAGCAGATGGTAATTGTTGAGCCCAGATAGTAACTGTTGAGACCAGGATACATTTTAGCAATTACCACCCTTGTGGAGGCAACACAATCTCATATACCATGGGATTTTGCAATCTTGCCCATTGCAAAATATTGTGTGTTCAAAAGATTATCAGCAATAAAAATAGGTGAAGAATATTCATATCCATTTATTTATAAGGCAGTTTGCACTCATTTTCTCAGCCAGTGGTGAATCTAAAAAGTGAGGTTCTTCAGAGAGAAAGCAAGCACACACTACTTCTAGGATGTTTATTTGCTAGTGTTAATGTAGCCATCACTGGTAGGAAGTTCATTTGCTAGGGTTAACGCAGCCATCAATGGTAGCTCACAACAGATGAGTTTCCACACTTTATTGATTATTTGGCCATTTTTAACTTGTCCTTTCACTGCACAGTGTTATTTCTTGGATTTCACATTTGTATGGGCTTGTCAACCCCTAAAGAATCATCTATAAAAGCAGAACAGAGCCACAGTCTCTACCCCACCCAGTGCAGGAATTTTTAATATAATGCTTTTAAAGTGCTTAATGTTTGACTTTGTCATCACTTGGTACTGTTGACAGATAACATTTGAAATGTGATTCTTTTGAAGAGTTCGAAGGAGCCCTCAGAGTAATGGACAAACATGAGTATCCCAGCATCCTCTAGGAGCTGTGGCTGCTTGTCTGCGTCAGGGTTTCCTTCTCACCTCAAAAACAGACTATGGCGAAACTTGGCAATTCTCATGACATCAGTGTGGTCACTTGGAATGAGCCAGCAATGGTGGTAATTGAAATAGACTGGGAAGAAAATAACACTCAAAGAGCTTTGTGCATGCAATAAAGCCCCCAATGGCTTGGGCTTGGGCTTCTTTATTCATAGACATTAGAAAAACTGGGCTTTTCTTGAGGCAAAATAAATTAAAAAAACAATAAAGACACTTTAGAAAACACTGCATGTCCAACTTAGGGTAGCTCTAAAACACACTCATTGTTCCCTGTTACTTGCTTGGGATAAGAGTAAAACTTAGAATGAGTGATATCTCCTTCCAAAGTCAACTATTGACAAGGGAATCCTGTATATCTATCTTTGTTTCTTTCTTTCTGGGTTTTCCAAAGTCAACTATTGACAAGGGAATCCTGTATATCTATCTTTGTTTCTTTCTTTCTGGGTTTCTTTTTTTTTCTTTTCACAACAAGCTTGGTCACTTGAAATCTAAAATTTACTGACTCTTAGAGAGTGTCTATGACAATGTGCATTCAGTGTCTGAAAAACTCCATCATCGGTGCCTTATGAACACTGATGGCAAGGTACAAAGCCAACATTCAGAAGAGAAATTCCAGATTTTACAAAAATTGTCTACATGTATCCAAGAATATCTTTCCAATCTCACACTCAGGGATTTCAGTTGGGAGATGGCAAGAATGGGAGCTCCATTGCCACATGATTGGATAGAGTCTTCTCAGAAACAGAGAAACCCCCAGAGGTGAGGGAAGAAAGACATAATTGCTCATCTGCCTTGAGTAGGAATTCATTCATTGGTACATCAAACCCATATGTCATAGAGTGACTGTTCAGACTTTCAATTGCACTTTGGCTGAGAGAATCTAGGGGTTTGGGGCCAGATACTATAGACCTGTGGATGTAGCATTTTAAGGCCTCATCAAAAAACTCAAAGGGGTGGGTGTTGTGGTGCAATCAATGAACTGCTGTTTGGGGCATCCACATTCCGTATTGGAGTACTTGAGTTCTAGCTACTCAGCACTTCACGCTAATGTGCCTGGAAGGTAGAAGCCAATGATGGTTCAGATACTTGGGTTCCAGCCGCTCACATTGGAAACCTAGATTTGGGGAGTCAACCAATAGGTGGAAGTGCTCTCTCTGTGTGTATGTTTGTGTGTGTGTGTGTGTGTGTGTGTCTTTCATTCTTTCTCCCTTTCTCTCACTCTACCTTTCAAATAAATAAATAAATTTAAAAGAACTTCACAGAACGTTCAATGTCTGTAAAAATGTGTTTCATGTATCTTTGTACATCTGTGTGCATTTTGAGCCATTTTTCTGTATGTTAGATATATTTGATTATACTGTATGCCTATTTCTTTGTATCATTTCTTAGAATTCTAAGTCATTTTAATATCTCTACATATGCATAAGGAAAACACTTTTTAATAGCTGTCAAGTAACTTGTGATTACAGCTTTACTGTTAAGATTAAGGAAACTCAGGGCTGATTTTGTGGCTCAGGGGCGTAAGCAACTACCTGTGGCACTGGCATCCCATAAGGGCGCTACTTTGGGTCCTAGCTTCTCTGCTTCTGGTCTAACTCCCTGCTAATGCACCTGGGAAGGCAGTGGAGGATGGCCCAGGTGCTTGGGCCCCATGTGGGCGACCCACTGGAAGCTTCTGGCTCCTGGTTCATGGCTCCTGGCTTTGGCCTGGCCCATCCCTGGCCGTTGCAGCTATTTGGAGAGTGAACCAGAAGATGGAAGATCTCTCTCTCTCACTATCTCTCCCTGTCTCTCTGTAGCTATGACTTTCAAATAAATAAAAACAAGTCATTTTTAAGAAGACTAAGGAAATCTGCTGTTCCTCCAGTGCCAATCAGTCCACTTCTTACCCAAGCCATTTCTCACCCCATTCTGTCCTGCAACTATCCCCATTTTGTCTTGCTTCATAATTTTTAAAATTATAACTGGATCATATATTGCACACTGATATACCTTAAAATTGACCCTTAAAAATAATCTCTTGTATTGGGTTAAAAAAAAAAAAAGACTGTCCAACTACTCTCAAAGAATCCTGTCATCTCCCACCTCCACTGCGCCCACTTGAAACCCTCCCTTTCCCCTTTGATTCACCCTGAAGGAGCTTTTGTTCTGCCATTTCACCTTGAGGACTCAGAGGAAGGGCGTCAGAGCCTCCTGTGCTGAAGGAAATCACAGTTCCTCCTTTCTCTTTTCCTTCAGACTTTCAGCAGCGCTGACAAGCTGAAAAGCAACTCAGTGCTTAGGACTGGAATACATTATCTCCGGCCACCCACTCCTTCCTCCTGTCTTTTTCTCCACAAATCAAGGAGGATGCTCCCTCAAGAAGATCAAGTAGCATAACACAGAGATTTTTATGTCAATGTGCAACCAAACAAAAGCAATTTTGATGGTGAAAATTAGCTGTAAGTATATATTATTGTAACTTTAAGCAGAACAGCAGAGTGTGGTAAGAGAGAACAGCTAAGAGTGTGGTAAAATAGCCTGGGTTAGTTACAAAAGTTTCCTATTCTTCTATATAGACTTTTTCAATTTATTTTAAAAAGATGATATAGGAGTGAGCAAGACCTATGACAACTATTCTCCCTGTTCCACCCTCATATTCTTTTTTATGAAAGACTTATTTATTGATTTGAAAGGTGGAGTTTCAGAGAGAGAGAGAGAAAGAGAGAGATACAGAGAACCTTCATCTGTTGGTTAACTTTCCAAAAAGCCACAACAGCCAGGACTGGGCCAGGCAGAAGCTAGGATCCCAGAACTCCCTCTGGGATTTCCCACGTGGGTGCAGGGGCCCAATCACTTGGGCCGTCTTCTGCTTTCCCAGGCTCATCAGCAGGGTGCTGGATCAAAAGTGGAGCAGCTGGTCTCAAACCGGTACCCATATGTGATGCCAGGGTCACAGACAGAGTGACCTGGAAGGAAAGTAGAAACTTTTCCTACTTCTTTATAAATGAAACTGATGGTCTGCTTTCTCCGTGGAAATTGTCTTTGACAAATGTATTTCTATGCACTTTGCTAAACATCTAAAACATGTGGTGCAGTGTCTCAGTATATCTCTAAATTTTTTTTTAAATCATTTCCCTAGACACAGATCTTCCACTACTGATTCATTCCCCAAAATGCCCACAACAGCTGGGGCTAAGCAAGGTCAACATCATGAGCCAGGAACTCCATCTGCATCTCCCACAGGGACCCAAGCACTTGAGTCATTTATCTGCTACCCCGCAAGGTGCAAATTAGCAGGAATCTAGATCAGAAGTGAAGGCTCTGGGTCTAACACTCCAGCACTGAGATATGAGACGCAAGCAATACAAGTGGTACGAAATGCCTGCTCCGGCTAACTCTAACATTTATAAGTTGGGGCCAGTGCTGTGGCATAGCAGCTTAAGCCTCTGTCTGCAGTGCTGGAATCCCATTGATTTTTCTAAATTTTTTTAAAAATTTTCTAAAGACTTTTCTAAATGTTATTTTTTTTTAAAGTGTGTCTGCAATAAAGGAATTTTAAAAAAATTTTAAAAAGAACAAAGTTAGTACTTATCCAGAACGTGACATGAACTAATAATTTTATGGAGCTCGTGGTTTAATCAATATTGAAATATATGTTTCCTTGCAAAAATATAAAGTTGTATTTCACATAAGATTCCCCCATTCATAAATGCAAAATATATTACTGGATTTTGGAAAGAGTGCTGATGGGATTCTAAAACCAGGTTTATTAAATTTTTTATTTATGCATTTTATGTTTATTATTAAAACAAGATAATACAAAGGGTGGGCAAAGCAAAAAGAATAACATGAGTCACTGTTTAAGGTTACCTAAATATGTTTCAAATGCTAGGAATCTCCACTGGAAGAAACTTTTGAACCTTTGTGGTTTTTATGAATTCAATATTAACTTTAATATTACATCTGGATTTCAGAACAATGGTATTCTGACCAAAAATCTGATATTTAAATAAACATGACCAAGTGTAACTTTTCCAACTACCTTGAAGTCCTCTAGCTTTCTGAGGCTACTCTGTCTCATAATTCATTTTTTAAGAGGGGCTCAGAACTTTCTGCTACTAATGGTGGGACATATGACTCCAGTCCCCTCAAGTGGCTTACATGCTGCTTCTGGTCATGGTTTACTGTCGTTGCCTGCTTTGCCTCAAATAATCTCAACAGCCTTTTCTTTCTTCATGTTATGTGGACCCATTCAAAGAATATTTTTTCTCTTGCATTGCTCAAATCATATTTGCACAAGGATTTTTGTGTGGTAAGAACACAATCTCATTTTTATCTCTTTAGCCAGTGTTTAAGTGTACAGTACAGTATTGTTGACCATAGATACAATGTTGTAGCTGTTTGTCTTTATCTTTTCAAGACTTATTTTGAAACTCACAGTTTCACAGAGAGGAGACTCACAGAGAGAGAGAGAGAGAGAGAGAGAGAATTTCCCATCCAATGTCGCACTCCCCGATGGCTGAAACAGATTGCACTGAGCCAGGCTGAAGCCAGAAGTCAGCAGCTTCCTTCAGATCTCCCACATGGGTGGCAGGGACCCAAACACTTGGGTCATGTTCTGCTGCTTTTCCCAGGCCATTAGTAGGAAACTGGATTCAAAGTGGAGCAAACAGAACTTGAACCAGCGCCCATAGGGGATGCTTGTGTTGCAGTCAGCAGCTTAACCCACTACACCACAATGCCAGCCCCTGCTGTAGTTCTTTAAAAATAGAAGAACTTCACTTTAAAATCAGGAAATAGAGGCAGAAGTCCACAGTGGAGTATATGTGGGGGTTATTTTACAGCACATGGAGCACAGCACAATTATCTACTGTACTTATATTAAAAATTGGGCATCTGTGTTCAGCGTGTCTGCACCATATCCACTGCTGAGATAATACCTGTCATCATGTTGCACCTGCCTATGCCAATCAACACCAACAGCCACTTCAGGTACCCAAGTTATGTCAATCCTCCTTACTAGCAGAAATATGACATTCCCTGATTTATGACAGATTTATTATTAAGGAGATTTCGATTTTTTTCCTATCAATTAGAATACATCTTGGCTTAGAGATTTAGGTTTGCCTAACTAAACACACATCCTAGATGTTGTACCCAGTAAAAGACACTTCTGTCCTTAAAGAATTTTGTCACTCGCCTCTAATAATCTATTTTTCACTCCCATCTTTATATACATCTCTTTTGTCATCAATGCTTACGAGACAAACATTGGTCCAAAGGAAAGATGAGCGGAAAATGACCCTGTACAATGAGCACTTTGTTTTCAAAGAAGACCCTTTGTAGACTTTAAACTCAATCCATTTTTCCAGATCACACCACCATGAAAGCTAAACTATTCCCCCAAAATATTAATGTTTGCAATTAATCCAAAGATACATTTATTCTGTTTGCTGTCTCTGCCTCGTTCTCCTGAATGGTGGGTAGACATAGAAGAGCCATTCAGCCCTACTGAGTCCTTGCCTTGGTTTGCGAGTGGGAGTGGCTTGTGGGGGGAAGACGCTATAATCCAAAAGTTGTAGTTTCGAAATTTATATTTATTGAATAAAAGTTTTCTATAAAAATTTTTTTGAAAAACTCAATTCATGGGCAGGCACTGTGGTGTAGTAGGCTAAGCCTCCTCCTGCAGCTCCTGCATGCTATAAGGGCACAGGTTCTTGTTCTAGCTGCTCCTCTTCCTATCCAGCTCTCTGCTTATGCCCTGGGAAAGTGGTGGAAGATAGCCCAAGTGATTGGTCCCCTGCATCTATGTGAGAGACCCAGAAAAAGCTCTTGGCTTCAGATTAGCCCAGCTCTGGCCTTTGAGGTCATTTGGGGAGTGAACCAGCATATGAAAGACTTCTCTCTCTGTCTCTCCCTTTCTCTGTCTGTAATTCTACCCCTCAAATAAATAAATAAAATCTTAAAAACAAAACTCACCTCCCTTGCTTATTTTTTCCTATTTGTCATGCCCATATGTATAATACGTTCCAGACCTGAAGTCTGGCAGAAGTTCCTAAGACAACATTCAGAAGTGATATTGCAATGAGATACTCTTAGCTTTAGAGCCTACAGAATGTGTGGTTTGTCCTCTGAGTAATCCTCGACCACCATGGATCCCTTAGGGAAGGCAGTTGTATAACTGAAAGATGGAAAGATGGATGTATGTGGGTGCTAATGTAGATATGTAATTAGATATGTAGAGGAGGGTATCTATCTATTGGTCCTAGTGTTATTTTACTATTAAAACACAATTCTTGATTTAAAAATGCTAAATAAGCAGAAACAAGAGGAAAATAAAGAGAAAAAAGATTATTATTTTGAGGACAAGATAATTTGAAGGGAAATTGAAAAATGCTCATAAGATCTCTAGCATTTTCTCTATGCTGTAATTATCTATTACTGTGTTAGGTTTCAAACTATTTAGAAGTCTTATTGTTTTTTAAAAGATTTGTTTATATGTTTGAAAGGAAGAAAGGTAGAAAAGAGAGAGCTAGAGGGAGAGTAAGAGACCAGTCTTCTGTCTGTTGGTTCATTTCCCAAATGCCTGCAATGAAACCAGAAGCTGGGAACTCCATCTGGGCCTTCCACATGGATGGCAGGGATCAGGTATTTGGGGTATCACCCGCTGCTTCCCATTCACATTAGCATGCAACTGAATTGGACTAATGGAGTAAGTGGGACTCAACCAGGCACCCCAATATGGGATGCATGCACCCCAAGAGGCAGTTGAACTCACTGCACCATCATCCCCATTCCTTTATAATATCCCTGATCATTAAAAATTCATTCATTAATTACGCTTTATGAGACTGAAATTTTTAGGTTCAGCTTTATTTTGACAGTTGCTGTACCTTGTCTGTGCGAACAAATTGGCAAGTCAATAAATATGGAAAAAAGTACTGAATTTTTGTAAAATAATGTTCATTTAGAAAATCAAATTGGCTTATATAGTTTTTGATAGAGTGAAGTGAACTGAAACGGGTGCATCTGGGGTCTGGTTTCTGCATCCTCGTCCTGATCTAGCCATTCCTACTTGGGAAGATCCATATAAGCTGTCTGGTCTCCAATTAAATAATCTGGACATTGAGTTAACAAAGGGACTTATATTAAAGCTCAGAATTACACTACCTTCTGCTTTTCTCCCAATGCACCCCCTATTTTTCCTTCTCCCTTTTCTATTTATTTTTACTTTGTTTGCCATCTAAGCACACAATACCCTCTTCCAACTTCCTAGCTAAAACCTTAATTTTATAAGATTTCCTTCTGAGATTTCATCTCCAGGCTTTTTTTCTTTCCTTACTCATCTTCTAGTCACACCAGCCAAAGGAAAGGATAAACTACTCTATCCATGTGTAAGTAAATAAATATTACCCTTTCTAGGCTGTTTTCAGTGTTTTTAAAACTTAAGACTGGGGCCAGCACTTTGGCGCAGCAGATTAAAGCCACAGCCGCAGTGCTGGCATTCCGTATGGGTGACAGTTCTAGTCCTGGCTGCTCTGCTTCTGATCCAGCTCTCTGATATAGCCTGGGATAGCAGTAGAAAATAGCCCAAGTCCTTGGGCCCCTGTACCCATGTGGGAGACCCGGAAGAAGCTCCTAGCTTCAGATCAGCTTAGCTCTGGCCATTGTGGTCATTTGGGGAGTGAACCAGTGGATGAAATACGAAATCTCTCTCTCTCTCTCTCTCTCTCTCTCTCTCTCTCTCTCTGGTTCTACCTCTCTCTGTAACTCTTTCAAATAAATAAAATAAATCTTAAAAAAAAAAAAAACATGAAGAATTGACCCAGTAATAGAGATTTTTGGAGCAACTTTATCAAAACAGAATGGGGAGAATGTGTCTAAGCATTCCCTAACAAGACACATTTGTGGTTAAGATGGCATATTTTGATCACTATTTTTTTTCTTCAGGTGAAATGCAACACTTAAGAAGAAAACACAATTCTTTCTGCCCAAGAATTGGCATTCAAATTAAAAACTCAGCTTTCTCTTTTGTAACTGAAAAATTTAAGTTTAATTTATTTGGAAATAATGTTAATTAATAAGAACTCTATACTGAAAAAAGTATTGGAATGTTCTGTTTCAAAAGCAAATAAGAACATTATGCTGGATGATAAAATTTTGGAAAGAAGTAGTAATTAAGTACCTAGTACAGTCTTATACGTGTCACTCTTTAAATTTAAATAGCAAACTTTCCCTTTATGCTTACTGCCATCTTATATAACTAGGTTTAAGTTGTTACATAGTAAAATATTTATTGACCTTATTCCATAGCGACTTAATCCTAATTGTTCCTTTTGTTGTATTTCAACAGCAGCAGTTTCAAACTACTTCAATTATTCCTATTACTTGAAATCTGGGCAGAAAGACTCCGACAAATTCAGCCCAAATTTTTACACCAATGGTGACCAGTAGCCTATAAAAAGATTATACATTTTAATAAAATGTTGAAATAAATGTGATTTTTTTTCAATATGGGAATGCTTTTCATTTCAGCATTATAGATATGTGAATAAAAGCCTCTGCCTATAGAAATAGATTTAAGTTATTGAAGCTGTTACCGTAACTTAAATTAAAATCTAAAGTCTGGTTGCAGTACATGTTATAATGTTATTAAAAATCTGTTGAATAAATAGGATGTTGCAGTGATTTTCCAAATTATTCTCAGCAGATTATACTTCCTAAATAAAATCTTACAGTAAACCACACCGAGGAAACAAATTTTTTGCAAAGAGATCATTTCTTTCTAACGTGGCAGTAGGAAGGAAAATGAGACTTCCTATCAACCTAACTTCTCCATTGCGCTTTGAGGCTGGCTGTCACCTTTGTCTAGGGCCCATTAGTTCTCCAAGGAATCCAATTCCAGAAGCCACTTGTCAGTTTTAGTTATGTCATAGTTATTTGTATCAAATCCATGCCATTGCAAATAACCTGAAGAAGTCTTGCCAAAATGCATTGTAACACACACACACACACAAAATGTAATTGCTCTAAGGAAAACCCTAGAGAATGACACGCATGGAGTAGAAGGTTGAGACAAGTGAGCCTTGAAAAAGGAACTCTACTGAGAAATATACTGGTACATTTGTATGGCTTTCCTCCCAAGGATTACCCAGACCACAGGGTTCTGGGAAAAATCTAGAGATCAAATGATAGGCTGCAATGTTAGTGGATGGAGGTGTTCTGTTAGAGGAAAGAGTTTGGGGCTGTCAAGTGGCTGGGCACTTAGGAAATTATTTCAGGAAGAGAGGAAGCCACTAAAGCAGACCCTGTAGGTTTGCACATAAAGTTTCTCCTATCCTGGAGTGACTCTTTAACTGTGTATGAGCAAGAAATGTTGGCAAAAGCCACTGGGGGGACTTGAATTGCTGATTACCTTGAGGGAGTTAGAAACTGGCATGTAAATCCTGCTAGTTTACAGGGGTTCCTATTGAAACCAGAGAGGGCCAACACACATACTAGGTGTGTATCTTAGAAGGAAAAACGCGAACAGATGCTTCGAAGAAAGGTATGTGGACCCAAACTTTCACAAGTTCAAGGTGTCAATGAGTAATTTAAATACACACCAGAAAACAAACTTCTATCTTTCAGAGGAATATAACAGAAGCCACTGTCTAAACAATGCATCATCTGAAGTGTTCAATATATAACAAAAATACAGATGGCAAAGGAAACAGGAAAATTGATCCATAATTGAAAGGCCTTCAATAGACACACAAGGTGAGATCACCCAGATAGTGGAATTAGCAGAATTGGACACTAAAACTACTAATAAATATGCTCAATGACTAGCTTAAATGGAATGGTTTTTATAATAAGTGAGCCAGAGAATAAGTGGAAATTACTTTAAAAGAAATCAAAATAGAAATTCTAGAACTGTATTTCCAATATCTGAAGTAAAAACTGTCCATTCCTATTACTCATATTATATTAGAAACAGCACAAATATTGGTAAACATGAGGAAAGCTGAGTAACATCATAACATTAACAATAAGAGAAAGGGACAAAAAATGTTTGAAAAGTAAATGAACATGCCAACTCTGATATCTGAACCATATCAAAAAACGAGAGAATAGAGAAACTGGAAAAGACAAATATTTGAAAAAATAAGGAACGTTTTCCAAAATTGATGGGAAACATTAATTCAAGAAGTTTTTCAAAACCGAACATGGATACAGAATTAGAAAAGCTCACTTAGGTCATTACAACCACATTTCCAGAAATCAAAGAGAGAAAGAAAATTTTCAAGCAACCAGAGTTGGGAAGGGTTTTTTTTTTTAAGATTTTATTTATTTATTTATTTGAAAGGCAGAGTTACAGAGAGGCAGAGGAGTAGAGAGAGAGAGAGAGAGAGAGAGAGAGAGAGAGACTTCCATTCCTTCACTGGTTCAGTCCCCAATTGGCTATAATGGGTCTCCCACAAAGGTGCAGGGGCCCAAGGACCTAGGCCATCCTCTACTGCTTTCCCAGGCGATAACAGAGAGCTGGATTGGAAGTGGAGCAGCTGGGGCTCAATCTGGAGCCCATATGAGATGCCAGCACTGCAGGTGGTGGCTTTACCCACTATGCCACAACGCTAGCCCCAGAAAAGGATATTTTTTACAGAGGAACAGTGATCAGAACTAGGACTGATTTCTCATTAGAAATAAAGGAGTCTGGATAACAAAGGAAGCACATTATGAAAATATAGAGAGAGAGGGAGGAAGGGGAGGGGAGAGACAAAGTCAAGTCTGGCTTCTAACTAGTAACAGAGCCTTTTAAAACTTAAGGCAGAGGCCAGCGCTGTGGCGCAGCGGCGCAGCAGGTTAATGCCTGAAGCGCCAGCATCCCATATGGGTGCCGGTTCTAGTTTCAGCTGCTCCTCTTCTGATCCAGCTCTCTGCTATGGCCTGGGAAAGCAGTAGAAGATGGCCCAAGTCCTCGGGATCCTGCACCTGCATGGGAGACCTGGAAGAAGCTCTTGGCTCCTGGCTTTGGATCGGCGCAGCTCCAGCCATTGCAGCCAACTGGGGAGTGAACCAGCAGATGCAGACCTCTCTGTGTGACTCTGATTTTCAAGTAAATAAATAAATCTTAAAAAAAAAGAAAAGAAAAGAAAACTGAAGGCAAGAGTAGCATCAGTAGGTATGGCCAACCAGGAGCACTCAAGACTCTCTCTGAATAATCTGGTAAAAAGTGTAAGAATCAGTTTTGCAGGACTAACAGGAATCTAACAGTCCACATCAATAAAGGATGCAGTCAACAAAGAGAAACAAAACTGTCTAATTTTGTTAAGCGAGACGTGCATCTTTGTGGCTTACCTGTTAGCATCCCCAGCTCCCTAGCTCCTACACAAATTGTTGCTCCGAGAGGAAGGGTTGCAGATCTGACTTTGGAAGAGTTGTGGCTGTGTCCTGAGCTGCCTCATAGTCTCCCAGCAATCAGTCCAAGGGTTTTTACTCGTTTCCCTTGACTTGATGCTTCTTTAGAGCTGGCTTGACTTCCCAGGTGGTACTTTTTGAAGGCATTGAAAAGTGAATGTATCAGCCAAAATCCAGTGGCATGAGATAACCATCATGGCAAGCAACAGATAGTCCAAAAAGTCTGCAAAGGAAGAGGCAGGGGAAGAAGACATGTGACATAATGTGGGCTTGGATTTAAACCAGAATATAATGAAGAATCACACGAAATGAAAACGGGCACTGAATGAAACTGCATAGACTCATTAATAGCAATAGATTTGTAGGCTGAATTTAAAAATCACAAGATTTAAAAAAAAAAAGACTAAGCTTCATGTTGTGTACAAAAAAAAGTACTTTCAAAAAAGCAAGGGAGTGCCGGCGCTGTGGTGCAGTGGGTTAATGCCCTGGCCTGAAGTGCAGGCATCCCATATGGGCATTGATGTGAGTCCTGGCTGCTCCACTTCCAATCCAGCTCTCTGCTATGGCCTGGGATAGCAGTGGAAGATGGCCCAAGTCCTTGGGCCCCTGCACCCCCATGGGAGACCCAGAAGAAGTTCCTGGCTCCTGGCTTCAGATGGGCGCAGCTCTGGCAGTTGCAGCCAGTTGGGGAGTGAACCAATGGATGGAAGACCTCTCTCTCTCTCTCTTTTTCTTATCTTTCTGTGTAACTCTGACTTTCAAATAAATAAATAAATCTTTTTAAAAATTAAAAAAAATTTAAAAGCAAGGGGACTGGAAGTAAAAGGATAGGAAAAATATATACTGAAAACTCTAAACTAAGGAATTCCTGGTGTGGTAATAAAAATGTCAAAAAAAATCTAGACATCAAGACTCAAAACAAGAAATGTTACCAATTTTTTTTAAAGATTTACTTATTTATTTACTTGAAAGTCAGAGTTACACAGAGAGAGAAGGAGAGAGAGAGGGAGAGAAACAGAGGGAGAGAAGTCTTCCATTGGATGGTTCACTCCCCAGTTGGCCACAAGGCCTGAGCTGTGCTGATCCAAAGCCAGGAGCCAGGAGCTTCTTCCAGGTCTCCCATACGGTGCAGGGGCCCAAGGACTTGGGCCATCTTCTACTGCTTTCCCAGGCCATAGTAGAGAGCTGAACTGGAAGTGGAGCAGCTGGGGCTCGACCTGGCTCACAAATTGGATGCAGGAACTGCAGGCGGTGGCTTTACCTGCTATGCCATAGCACTGGCCCCAGTGTTACCAAGATTAAGAGTCACTTTGCAATAATTAAGAAAGCTTTCTTCTTTACAAAGAAAAAAATCTGACAGAACTGAAGGTAGAAATTGATAAATTTAAAATTGTTTTGGAGGTTTTAACATGCCTCTCTGAGTGAATGACTGCTTAACTAGAAAGAATGAATAAATACAGATACAGAGGCTTTTAGCAGTATTATCAGTCTCCTTGGCCTAATTGATATTTTATAAGACTCTATACCCTTAAACTGCAGAATGAACAGTCTTTAAAGTGCACATGGCATGTTCCCTAAAATAAACAACATGTTAAGCCATAGCATGTTTCAATACATTTGCAAAGATTTAAATCTCATGGAGCTATTTTTTTCTGCTATGTGAATCATAATAGGATAAATACAAATTCAAGTGATTTCTAAACTGATGAATCTGCCAATACCAATTTGAAAGAAAAGTTCTGAATTTCATTTATTTGGGGGATGAGATGAATACTTATAAAATCTGTAGGAAAATTTAGGATTTTTCTTACATGAGGAAATGTAAGTTATAGGACTTTTTTCTCTGATCCTTTGTCACTCAGTCTTTTAATAATTGGAGTGCAGTATTTTCTTTAGATAATGTATTTGCTATTCGGAAGTTCAAAAAACGATAGTGTGAGTTTTCATTTCAGACTAAGTGCACTGAGGTACTGACTGAGTCATACATTTAGTTTAATTTTACTACTTCACACTGACATTCTCAAGGGTAGGAACAACGCCCTTCTGATTCCTCTCAGTGAGTTTTTTGCCTTGAAGGTGTTCAATAAACACGTGTTGAATGAATGCCTGTATCTTTAGCTGGGAACCTGATAAACACTTATCAAAAGAAAACGCAGCACTCCGCACTTGGGAAGAAACTTAGAATTTACCCAGCACAAGCTGTAAAGTAAAAGGGAGCGGGACAATAGAATAGAAGTTGGTTTTGAAATGCAAGAAGTAGACTTTGTCCATCTCATCATACTATTTAAGACTCAGGTTCAAGTGTTTTGGGGTTGCTATTAGAAATAGGTTTATGCTGAAAACAACACTTATTTTATTTGTTTTTAAGATTCAAATTTTTATGATGGAGATTCTTTTTGGAAAATATCTGTAGAATTATATTTTCAAACATTCATCTCTTGTTTTTCTTTTCTCATAAAACCCAGAGAATGACTCATGGTCCTTCTTGAATTAGAGAAAAATTGCGGAAAGACCTTACAGCAAATGGCTACACCAACAAAGTAATTCTCCTTACCTTATAAGTACAAAAAAGAAGCATAACACTAAGCCTTCCGGGAAGAAACATTCACTTACACACTCTATTATTCTCTATTTCTCTACTGAGTCTCTTGCTCAGATACACTCAGTCACTGTTTAGCTCTGTACTGCTTGTTAATCCTAAATTATACTCTGGGAAAACTCTATTTAAAACCTTCTTTGCCACGTTTCCTCCCAGCAGCAACTCTCTTGTGCATTTATCCACCTGCACCCCACTGTGATGAGGAGAACAAAGACAGAGTATTAGTGTGGAAACAAGCACGCAGAGCAAAGTGATTTGTCAAGAGCAGGCAGTTATCTATGATGCAGGAAATGAATGCTGGAAACGCTCTTTTTCAATCCTGGGATTCTCATGGTCTTCCGTGGAAGGTTGAGAAGTACATTAGTACAAAAACAGTGCTACTGGAATGTCAATAAGTGGTTTGGTCTAGCAAAGCACGCAGTATATATTCAATATGAATGTGGATTTTTTGTTGTAGGCAGGTTTTTTAGAATTAAAATATAAGTTTATTTTGATCTAAAAATTTATTTTATTATCCATGCTAGTTTTTTCTCTCATTTCTCACATTAATGTGACTAATACAAAGAGAACAAATTCAGTCTTGTTCACAGACACAATCCTAAGAATATAATGATACTTCTCTCTTTCCTTTCTAATATAAATAAATGTCTTAATTATTGTCTCCTATAAAACCATTCCCTACTTGTGCAAATCAGTAAATATATTTAGGACCAATTGAATACAGTTTATTAAAAATAGAAATTGATAACATGCTTTTTAATCAACTCAAATTATTCTGACCATCCTGACATTATTATTATTGATTATTTAGTGGAAATAGCTTTAAAAGATGATGCAGAAATCTAGGTTGTAGTCACTTAAGTACACTTTGACCTTAAGGAAGTAGTTTGAGTTTTCTGAGACTCAATGTCTATGAAAGAAAACTTAAAGGTCACCTTTAGAAATAAAATTCTGAACATTTGCTTCTCCAGGTGGCCGCTAAATGAGTTGATATGGAGATCTTGCTTGAACCTAATAGCAGAAAGCAAAGAATATCATTACAAATCTGGGATGGAAATGGATAAGCAGAATCCCAAGTTATTTTTGTTTCTGATACTGCTGTTCTTTTTTGTTGTTTGAAAAAAAATGTACCTAGCACAAAATAAACTTATTTTTTCAAGATCCATCTAAATAATAAAAGCAACTAATGAGAAACAAGGAAAAATGCAGATGCTGATTAACTGCTAATGATTTCTATTAATTACAGGGGTTCCTTTTGAAAATTTTCATAGGACATTTCAGTTACTTATATTCCAGTTGTTGCTAAATATTGAGCTGTCTCTTTTCAAGAATAGCCTCTACTCATCATGCAGACTTTGAAGGGAAGCAAAATGATCTGTGAAGAGAGATGGTTATCAAATAAAGCACAGTGAAAGCTCTTACCCCACAGACAAAGGAACCAATGTGGGAATTGTGTCAACTACCAGATATTTCCATCTTATTCTGATCATATCTTCAAGGACCTGGGAAAGAGCTTCCATGTGGGCCCACCCAATCCCGTTGCCAACAAGGTTCTGCAATGGCTTCTTATCACTGAACCTACAGTTTTAGTAAAAGGGTCCCCTCTGGCCCTCTCCTCCTCCTCTGTGGGCTTTCTCTACTCCAATATGACCACTCCTTTGAGTCTAGCAGTTTACACCACCTCAGCACTGGTGACCTTGTGAGCCAGATAATTCACTGTTTCTATGTCTGCATGGAGGCTAATGGTGATGTTAGATGTTTAACAGCATCTTTGACTTCTACAAAATAGACGATCACCAGTATCTAATCTAGTGTCACACTGTCTAGTTGTGACAACCACAGTGTCTCCAGATGTTGCCAAAAGTCTGGGGGAGAGGCTTGGAACAATCTCACCTCTGGTTGAGAACTCCTATACTGTGGTGATTCTGGGACTGGAGTTGAACTTAGTGTTGGCTATATCTTTCTGCACACTTCCACGAATATCCTGGGAGCAAGTTTGCACTATGCCAACAGGTGCTGGCTGAATGTGGGTGGAAATAAATACTCAGCATTCTAGAATTAATACAGAAGATCCCAATTTCAGGTTGGAGCATACTGATGGACTTGAATGCCCTTTACAAGGATATGATGTAGTGTGCTAGCACAAAGGAATGCGAGTAATTTAAATTCTTTGCTAGGGTGGGTGGTTGGCTGAAAGCAGAATCCAGTGGGAACTCACTCCCAGTAAAGCTGAAATGCCAAAATCATGAGTTCCAGGGCAAGAGAAATTGTTCCAGGTGATCCAGTCTGAAGCTTAAGGTGTAGTGCTCCTGGATGCTCATGAAACAACTATATAAAGTGTATATGGCAGGCCATGTGCCCAACCCTCTCCTTTACCAGCCTCTTGAATTCTGAGACAATATCTACCTACTGTAATCACCCCAGGGTCTGATACTAGACACCTAGGGTCAGGGGTCAAGCCAGCCAACAACAAGCCTACTTACTCTGCCTTGTATGTCTCTTCCTGCAGAAAACACAACAAACATTCTTGCCCCTATATTTGCTCCTCCCTCTGCCTCTTACTGGACTCTGATGCTTCCCCCAAGGGCAATGTGGCAGACATGTCCCCTTCTCTTGGAATCTGTGAGCATGACAAACTATTTCCTCAAAGGTGACTGTTCCCAGAGCTGGTGGCCTCACCTTCCCTAAATAACAATACAACCTACATTTTATAAGCAGAGGGCTTCTCCAACATGAAGCTGCCTCAGAGCAGATAGCTTCTCCTGCAACAGGCTTTTGCAGAACATGGTAGACAGTGCCACTGAGAGGGTCAGTTGCTTCCCCCAGAACATCCCATGTGAAACTGCAAGTGGGGACATCTCCCAAGAGCAATTTTCCTAGCTACCAAGAAGGTTGTTGCTGGCCAGTTATGAAGAACAGATTCCCTGCAAGTTTCCCTGGGAGGGTACCATGATAGCTTCTCTTTCACTGGGTCAAGGGTATTCATCTCTAACAAGGTCCATCCCATGATACTGAGTGGTGCATATATATATATATATATATATACACACACACACACACATATATACATATATCATATATATATATATATATATATATATATATCACTCCCGCATTCTTTAGAGTTTTGCTAATTCTTGTTAGCCAACCCTTTGTTACTCTAATCCTATTAGAGTTAGTAATTCTTTGTATTGAATTTTCCTGTTCAGACTACCGTGTGGACTTATCTCCTGATTGGACTCCAGCCTACATTATATTGAAAGATATGTGATGATGAAGAGACAAAGGTTTTCCTTGTTGGCATATTCAGGAGGAGTTGGAGTCTTCATGAGCATTGATATTCCTAATACTTTTCCTAATACTTAGCATATTGATTTGCTTCATGGTAATTATTTAACCAATGACCACAAGAGTAAAGAAAATTCAATATTTACTTACAAAGAATTGCAACTTGAAAGAGATTCTGTGCCAAATTTTAAAATCTGTATATGCATGTAGAATATCAAACTCAGGGGGAAAATAACATGAAATTCTCATGAGCAACATAGCAGTGTTGGTTGCCTGAACTGAAGCCAAGAGGCTCCTAGCAATGCAAGACAGGATTATAGATGCAAAATACTAATGCAAACCCCTTTACTAACAATCTTCATCACAAAGAAAAATGGAATCCTTCCCTTTACTGTTAAAATACTCTTAGACTTTCATCCCTGCTATGCCTTAGTTTAACTGAACATTTGACCTCCAAGCAGCTCATTCTAAAAACAAATAATGAGGTCATGTCACTCACCAAGCACCCTGTGCAGGATCATTTTTGTTAGAGTAACACGGATAATGCCTACATCAAAACAGGCAGATTACAGACTTGCTCTATTATAGGATGGTGATAATGTTAATAAAATGGCACAGGTCTTATCTGTGGTGCGATCTATCTCCCGGACACCATCCTATGCTCTAGCCCTACTGCCATTGTTAGAAGCCAGGTGACCGGATGGCCCAATCACAGGTGTCAGCTTCACTCCTACCATAATGGGATTTGTTGTTCCTATTTCCCTGCCCTCTGCAAAGGTATAGCGGGACTTGTTTCTCGTGCACATGATCTCTCTCCTGATCTCTCTCTCTCACTCTCTCGTCCTCTCCCATGGGTCTATTGGGCTTCTCCCACCCAACAATGAATGTTTCCTCTAACTCTGGTGTTTGGTGTGTTTTTGATGGCCTTACAGATAGTCATTTGATTTTGTTTCGAATTAATGTTCTTCCAAGAAGTGTACACTGGAGAGGCTGAGCATCTGTGAGCAATTTTTGTAGGAAAAAAATATGCTGTCTTTTAAGAAATGTTTATCCATTTTTTCCAATTTCATTGAGATATAATTGACAAATTCGAGTATGCAAAGTGCAATGTGATGTTTTGATAGGCGTGCTACATTGTGAAATGATTTCCACTCTCAAGCTAAACATTATCTATCATCTCGTATGGTTACTGCTTTTGCAGTAGGAATATGTAAGGCCTATCTTCTCAGCAAATTTCAAGCACATGTCACAGTATTATTAACTCTAGCCACCACCTTGTACTTTAGGCTTCCAGAATTTATTCCTCTCATAACTGAAAGTCTGTCCCCTTTGTCCAACATCTCTGTGGAGGTCACCTAGGCCCCTGGCAATAAGGAAGCGATAATAAAAATCCCCAACAATAAGGAAATCACTAGTGAAGGAAAAGTCATTAGCCTGCGGCAAACTGCCTCAGATAAGTATCTCCCAGATTATAATCCATAGCCCAGCCATTGACGGCTAAGAATTGGCCTGCTCACTGCTGCTCCCTTGCAGTATATTTAAATAAATATATATATATATATATATATATATATATATATATACTCTGCTCACTCCTCTGCATTGTTCTGCAGCTGGTGTATTCATTCACCACCCACACTGCCAACCTCTGTGCAGTTGCTCCCCATGGCCCTCTCCTCGCTTCCTCCACCCCCAGACCCTCAAAAGAACACTTCTAACTTCTGCCTTCATGAGTTTGACTTGTCAAGCAAAATAAAATTAATTAACTCATTTAAATTAAAACAAACTCATTTAAATTAAAGCAAACCCACTTCTGGGTTTATGTCCACAACTTAAATATCAGTTCCTAAATAAAGCCCTCTCTCCTTTCTATTCTGGAGATTACTACTTGCTAAGAACTCATGTTAAAATTCTATAAAGAAGTTTGAAGATACAGTCCAGAGATCACACCTTATGAGTTTTGTGAATTACTACATTATTTCTGCCATTGACAGTCTGTTTTTATGCAATTGTTACCAGCAAATTCTTTACATAAAAGGGAAAATAAAGGATTTTATGTGAGCCAGTTCTGTCAGAATGTGGGAAAACAGGTGTTCAAATGACCTCAGGATTGTTTCTCCATGTGTGAAGCCATTTAAGTGCTTTGTTCAACAACCTGAGGCTTCACCCCTTCCTGCTGCTATCCCCCGAACTGGAAGATTTCTTTGTCATAGCTCAGAGCATAGTGTTTTGTCCCATGCATGATGAAAAACATATAAAAGGAAAAAAATTCACAGGTGGTACCTGCAAACTAAGTAAGCTTTGAAAAACAAGATTCCTAAATCCTAGTGCTAAATTTGCCTCTCTCTTAGTAACTATGCTACTCAATTTCAACGTCCTACCTGGTGAAGGAAGAAATCTTCCAAGATCATATGAGAATACTAAAAGAACACTCTTACAAGATACTTTGTTATGAGGTGAAAAGAACCGATACTTATTCATAGATTTGCTCACTGTGATTTCCAAACGTAAGTGATGATGCACTCTACCCACCTGCTATCAGACTTCAAGTGCTGAGGTTAAAAATGTGTATCTGTTACAGACATATACTTTCCATTTAGGCTTAAATATACAACAAATGGACTATGTCAGATCATGGATTCCAATTTCCCCATGCAGCCTTTAATGCATCCTACTTGTTTAGCATTTGTGGTGACTTTCTTTCTTGGCCAATATTTGATCATAATTTCAAACGCACATTAGGTTTATGTTATTGTATTGTGGATAGCTCATAGTTACTGTGATCCTACTCCATTATAAATTTCAGGTCCTTGCCACAAGGACCACCCACGGAGATAATCAGGCAACTCAATTTTCCCTCTCATTCCTTTTTCATGACCGAACTGAACATCCCCAGCTTAGTATCTGAATCCTGGCAATACAGAGCTGGGCGGGAATTCCATAAAATGTTGACGAAGGAAGCAGAGAGCAGAATCACTGTGGGAAAAATTGCAAAGTGTTTAGAGGCTTTACAAAAGGAAGGAGAGTTGATGTCATTTGACTGATCTTAAATCAGCCTGGGCTAAACACTTCAGGCAAAAGGCAGATTTCCCTTGGTCTCAAGGGCAGGAGAGAAGGGACCAAAGTGGGGTTTTTTCCAGTTCTTACTGATGTGATTAAACAACTTGATCTCTGGCTTTCTCACTGACTTTGCTGAAGAAGAAACCAATTGGTGGCAATTAGGATGTTGGCTTTACCACATGGACACCTGCTCAGGGAGCTGAGCTGAGAATTCATTAAATTCAAATATGTCAGCAGCTGTCAGGTTGTAACAATTCAGGTCATTTCTATCCTAAGCTGGAAGCAAACGAGGGGCAAAGAGGGTAAAATTGCTGAAGAATCCATAGAGACATCAACTTACTATTACATAAACATTCTAAGCACTTCTTCAGTTCCAGTGCTTTGATTTCAAAACGCTTGGTCACCCCCTAGACTTTCATTTACAGATTATTTATAAAAGGAGCTTGAGTTGCCACTTTATCAGGCACATCCTATAGCTTCCGATTATCAGCACAGTGTGCTTAGAGTTGTAATTTAAGGTGCTTTATGGAAACAAAATTAAATGGAATATAATGTACCTTTGAACAATATCCAACTGTGTACTGTCAATGCTTGATGCCTACAAATCCTATACTGCAAATTAGTATTAAGCCTTTATTTTGCTGTTCCTGGGCTTCCCTCTGCCCTGAGGATGATGAGAAACCTTATGAGGGATTAGCACTGGGCTGGCCACGGCCTCCATCTGCTCCTCCAGCCTGACCTTCTGGCACATTCCTTCCCCTTTACAGACACTTGCTCTTCTCTCAGGCCCTGTCACAGTCATGCCCCCCCTCACTAAAGGTTTCCAATCATTCTGTACCCTCTTGTGGAACATTCCTCCTTCCTTTTGTCACAGCCTAGTCTGTTCATGCTCTGAGTTCAGCGTCCTATTCATGGGGAGTTTGCTGAGACCCCTCGCTGGGTCCATGCCCTTCTGTGGGCCCTTGAGTTCTCCTGTAGCTCCTGTCATTGTCACTCAGTAATTCAGGAATATTGTCTTTCTGCCCCACTCGAATCTCAGCTCTGGCAGGTCCACATCTCCTTTGTTTCACTGTTAAATCCTTAGCAAAACACCAGGAACAGTGTTTGTGTATATATATTTTTTCTTGAAAAAATTGAACAAATTCATTATAAGGAAATCAATATTAGAACATCATTAAAGACACCATACAGTAGGTATGAGTAAATTGCATTCATTCTAACACAGCCATCATTTTAGATATCTTAAAGCAATCTGACCAACTTAAAATCCTTTCATATCATTGGGCAACTGTCTTGTCACTGTGTTGTATACTGATAACTGTTTATTTCCATATAGTGAAATAAAAGTGCAGGAAATTTGTAAAAAGCATCTCACAGAGAAGACACAGAAAAATTTACTTCCCAGATGATATAACCACTTTTACAAAAGAAGAAATGAGGGGCTGATGCCGTGGAGCAGCAGGTTAACACCCTGGCCTGAAGTGCCAGCATCCCATATTGGTGCCGGTTTGAGTCCCGGCTGCTCCACTTCCAATCCAGCTCTCTGCTATGGCCTGGGAAAGCAGTAGAAGATGGCCCAATGCTGGCGCCACGGCTCAATAGGCTAATCCTCCGCTGTGGCACCAGCACACCGGATTCTAGCCCTGTCGGGGTGCCGGATTCTGTCCTGGTTGCTCCTCTTGCAGTCCAGCTCTCTGCTATGGACCGGGAGTGCCATGGAGGATGGCCCAAGTGCTTGGGCTCTGCACCTTCATGGGAGACCAGGAGAAGCACCTGGCTCCTGGCTTCAGATCAGCGTGATGCGCCGGCCGTAGCAGCCATTGGGGGGGTGAACCAAAGGAAAAGGAAGACCTCTCTCCCTCTTTGTCTCTCTCTCTCACTGTCCACTCTGCCTGTCAAAAAAAAAAAAAAAAGAAGAGGATGGCCCAAGTGCTTGGGCCCCTGAACCCACATGGGAGACATGGAAGAAGCTCCTGGCTCCTGGCTTCAGACCAGTGCAATTCAGACCACTCCAGCAATTGTGGCCAATTGGGGAGTGAACCATTGGATGAAAGACCTCTCTCTCTCTCTGCTTCTCCTCTCCCTCTGACTTTCAAATAATAAATAAGTAAATATTTTTTTAAAAAGAGGAAGAAATGAAATTGGAGCCAGGAAGCAGAAAATGCATTTCACAATGAAACTCAGTTTATTGCTTCTAAGGATAACAAAATTGTATTGAAATGGGGAAGACTAGATTTTCTACATCTTAAGTAAAACTCAAGACTTTTTCACTAAGAGGACAGGGGAGTTGAAACAGTGAGAAGACAAGCATCTGTCCGATGGTGGCTGTACACTAAGCAGGATTCGTAGATGAGTTTGGAAAGCTCTGTGTTTGTGCACACCGTGGACATGTTTTATGAATCTCAATCTGAGGTGTTTAGAGTTTTTCAGAAGAGGAATGTGGTGGGATCTCTATGACTTTTTATTAAAAGAGCCTAGAGTATGGGGCCAGTGCTATGGCATAGCAGGTAGAGTGGCCACCTGTCATGCCAGCATCACGTATGGGCGCTGGTTCAAGTCCTGGCTGCTCCACTTCCAATCCAGCCCACTGCTAATGGCCTGGAAAAGGCAGTGGAACATGACCCAAGTGCTTGGACCTCAGCTACCCACGTGGGAGACCAGGAAGAAGCTCCTGGCTCCTGGTTTTGGCCTGGCCCAGGCCCAGCTCTTGCAGCCATCTAGAGAGTGAACCAGCAGGTGGAAGATCTTTCTATGACTCTCCATCTCCCTCTGTAACTCTGACCTTCAAATAAATAAACCTTACATATGTTTATATATTTTTATATTTTTATAAATATATTTTATACATTAAATATATAAAATTAAATAAGAAGTCTACAGTATAAAATCAGTTTCATAATGATTAATCTGGAGAAAATAGATACAAGTATTAAAGACAGAACAGGGCAGGTGTTGTGGCACAGCAGGTTAAGCTACTGCCTGGGATGCCCACAATCCTGTAGCAGAGGGCCAGTTTGAGATCCAGCTACTTTTCTTCTAATCTACCATTCTTGCAAATGTACCTGGCAAGGCAATGGAAGATGTCCTGTGTCCTTGGTCCCTCACCACCCACATGGGAGACTGAGATGGAGTTCCTGGTTCCTGGTTCAGCCTGGTCCAGCCTTGGAAATTACAGAAATTTGGGAAGTAAGCCCTGAGATGGAAGATCTCTCTATCTCACCTTCTGTCTCTGTCACTCTGCCTTTCAAATAAATAAATAAATAGAAATATTTCTAAATAACAAAAAGTATTAGAGGCACAGAGACTGTATTTTGCCATAATGCAGATGAGTAGACAGGACTCTGTGGGTGTAGGAGGGCAGGTGCACAGATAGTCCTCAGGGATCATGGTCAGAAGCTGGTAGTGTGCACATAGTTAAAGGAGAGGAAAAGGGTCTGAGGCAAGTGGAAAGGCTGACTTCCTTACAGAAACACACGAAAGGATGGTGCTGTTAGTCTTGGCCATTGTGTTTACTTTCCAACCTTCGTATGCTTTCACATTTTCTGTGTCCACAGCCCCCCTGATATACTTAGTGCCCATGTACACACAGGAATGCAAATATTGGGACATTTTTTACAATGTTGTGGCTACTCAGAATGAGTTTTGACCTCCTTAGCTTACTCATGTAGGCTCAGATTATTTCTTATTTTACAAGTTAGATATTAAATAACATAGAACAAAAGGGTTAAATATTATTAATTTAAAAATTAAATGTTATTAAATAACATAGAACAAAAGATCAGGTATGTCTTTTTCTTCACATTCCCTTTACAAAGAAAAAAATCCTACAGAAGATAAGCAGAATGCATCTGTCAAAATGTCTACCGATAAATCAATCAAGGGGCACATTCAATACTCAGTCATCACATTGGCATTTTTGAAGATCATATGGCAGTTATTAAAGTCAAGTACAATGTTGTTTGGTTGAGTAATTTCAATATGCAAACTTAAGTTATTGTGGTATTCAGCGAGTTTTACAATCCACTGACTCGAGTTTAATATTTAAGAATATTTTTCAGCTCTTCAGAAGCTGCAGACAATCTCCACAGCAAATGCATGTCGTAGTTTGTGGAGCCACCAACACATCACCTTGCTCTTCACGGTTAATCCACCTTGTGCTGATCTGCCTTCTCTATGCAGGTATTTGAACTTACTGCCATTGTGAAAGGAGTTAGGAATGTGCAGTTCAACATGTTTAATTTAGTTTTTAAACTAAATCCAGGCCTAGTGCACCATGATTGTGAATCTGTAAAGGGGGGTGTCTGTATCCAGCTTAATTAGCAAGACCCAGGTGAATTCACTTAGCAGTTGTACATGTCAGGATAAGTGCAAATGGCAAAATATAAAATGAGTGACGGAGCATTAGTTTGGTGTGTGTGCATGGGATGAGGAGTGTTCTTGTCTAGGTTTTTATTTATAATGAGAAATATAAGGAAGATTTCAATTTAACATGTTCTGCCGCCATCCATCCCCCAAGCCTTAAAAGATGACCAGGAGATGGCAAGATAAATTGGAAAGAAGTCATTTTTGAAATACCATCCATATCAAGGAAGAGGTCTTATATGTGACATAACCATAGTAAACACAACACGCGTGGATATTATCACAGCAGAGTTTTTTAGGCCTTGGATCCGGTCTCACTGACTTATATTAACATAAAGATTTAGAAGGGGATTGAATTTCATCTAGGATTAATTTTAGAAAGATAAACTGAGGCCGTTGCCACAGCTCAATAGGCTAATCCTCTGCCTGCGGCACCAGTACTCCAGGTTCTAGTCCCGGTTGCTGTGCTGGTTCTGTCCTGGTTGCTCCTCTTCCAGTCCAGCTCTCTGCTGTGGCCCAGGAAGGCAGTGGAGGATAGCCCAAGTGCTTGGGCCCTGCACTCCCATGGGAGACCAGGAGAAGCACCTGGCTCCTGGCTTCAGATCGGCGCAGCGTGCTGGCCGTAGCGGCCATTGGAGGGTGAACTAATGGTAAAGGAAGACCTTACTCTCTGTCTCTCTCTCACTGTCTAACTATGCCTGTCAAAAAAAAAAAAAAAAAAGGATAAACTGAAAACCACTAATACACGTGTCAATGTGTGAGTAAACATTTGCTTTTAGAATTTCACATTAGAGTTTGGACGTCCTTAAGGCTGTGTACTTTCTAAAACATTTTTAAGCAAATATATAAAAATTATACAAAATTGTGAGGTACGAGCTAATGTTCCCATAATATATAATGTGCAATATCCAATCAGTGTAAGTAAATCTCTCTTCAGTCAACATTTCTTTATGATGAAAACGTCCAAAATCCTATTTTCTAGGGTTTTTTTTTTTTTTAAGGGAAATGTGCAGCATGGTGATATTTTCATTTTTAACAAAGAACATGAAATTCTACATTTAGGGAGAGGTGAAGAAGATGCATGGTGAGAGCAGAAGGGGCTTCCGTCCATGATCTATTCTACGCAGTGAATGACAGTGCCAGGACCGGCAATGCTTTGATTGCCTCTGGTGGAGGTTGGTTCCCGGTGTAACACAGTGGAGCATGAGAATTTCTGACTGTGCAGTCCAGCGCCTGGTTTCCAGTCCCAGTTCCAGCATCTAAAGGTTCTGTGGTCTTGAGCAGCAAGCTAACCTCTCTGTGCCTGAGCTTCCTCATCTGCAATACAGCTTCATGTGAGGTTAAAGTGAGCTGTCAGCTGTAGAACTCTTAGAAGCGTATTAGGTACATAGTGACTTACATAAAAGCCATCTTTTAGAAAGAGGTCTTGGAAGTTAGAACTATGTCAGGGCATTTGGACTCCTTGTAAGTTGTGGTTGGGGCATCTACATCCCCTATCAAAGTACCTGGATTCAAGTCCTGGCTCTGACCCCAGTTCCATCTTGCTGTTAATGTCGACCCTGGGAGGCAACAGGTGAAGGCTTCAGTAGTTGGGTCTTTGCCGCTCTACAGGGGAGACGGGTGTTGATTTTTAGGCTTCCAACTCTGGCTTGGCCCAGTCCTGTCTACTGGAGGCATGCGGTGAGTGAACTTGTGGACGGCAGATCTCTCTCTCTCTTTCTCTCTCTCTCTCTCTCCCATTCAAATAAAAATAAAAATCAATAGATAAAAAAGTGCAAGTTAAATTTTCTGATTTCATGTTTGTAGAACTATTGAAATGCTTTGGTAGATACCATATTTCCTCTTCTAAAATCATTAGTGAAAACTTGCTTTCCTTCCTTAGGAATTTCCATCTTACGATGAATATAGCAAGGGCGTGGAGATGAGCTCTCAGTTTACTGTAAAGCAAATTAGGTATCTCACCCTTCTGATAGCTCATTCGTTTTATCATGAGCACGCCAGATTATAATATAAATCTTCTTACAAATAATATAAAATATAATATAAATCAGGTCTTTGATGCGTTTGTCCCTGCCTTGTACTGATTGACCCAAAATTGTCCTTAAAAACCCCACTACCATCAACTCCTTAGGGCTCTTTCCTCTCTTAGAGCCCCCTTCCAGGCCACTCTGGCTGGAGATCTCTGACTTAAATACATCTTGCTTTTCTCTTTCCCTTGTCCACTTGGAAATTCTCCCATGTGAGATAAAGAACTGAGGTGATCTTTTCTCTGCCGTCGCTTCACCTGCAACATTATGATGAATCACCTGCTAGTTCCTGAATTTCATGCTTTCCTCTTCATTTGTCTTATTCTCACTTTTCTGAGGTACAACCTAGAATAAATGAAAGGGTATTTTATAAATAAACTACTTGATTCATTGTAAAATAAAACTGAATAATGTAAAACCTACTCTCCTCAAAATTATTTTTGGAAAACTTCAAAGACTATATGATTCTCAAAGAGCAAAGATGGTTTTCTATTTCCCTTCATTCCCATTCAAATGAGGTCTAGTTTTCACTAACCACTTGGTTTATTATACGCAGGTATATTAAACAACATACTTGATATAAACTTATTCTATTATCTGAAAGGTCATATTGACATCTATTTCTGTTGAGGGCATAGCACTGGCATCCATATGATTATAAAGATACCGATTCAGACTGGTCAATTCACTTTCTAATCTATCAAAACCACTTATACAACACATTTCCCTCGTGGGGTAATTATCACTAAAGGATTTCATGAAACAGTTCAAATGTTGGTTTATTGCATGATAAAGGCAGTGTGGTATTTACTCTTTGATTTCATAATGGAGATCCCTGAGTGAATTCCAGAAGCTGTCAGCAGTGTGATTTCAAACCATATGTTGCATATTGCTACCATTCCCCGTTGAAAAGGAAATATCTTAATACTTTATTCTCATATTTTCTACTTTGGATTTGCAGTAAACAACTTTTTTTCTGTGTGGACTCACATAGCATTGTAATTTGTTTTTATGATTGCTTTCTTTGGAATTTCCAGTTATGACTCAAATCACATTTTGACTCAGTGTTCCCTGGAAGTCATTTACACATAGTTAAAGAAAAAATAATAGGTTTCAAAAAAAAAAAAAACACTCCCTTATCCCCCACTTGTCATCCCATCTGTAACCATTTGTAAAAAAAGAAAGCTGAGAAAGCTGATTTTTTATTATTAAGGTAGCATGAGATACATAGATTGTCTGAATAGAATTTCTTCTTGTCTCAGACATATTTTATTTCATTTATTTTATTTCATTTTCTAAACATAATTCATCAACTTAGCACTTTAACCTATGCACATATTTTATGCATATTTATTATATACAATATAATTTTAAGGTATTAAATATCTATTATACATTTTTTAAAATTCTACTTATAGAATATGATTAGAGGCAATAATAAATACTCAAAAGTAATAATGATCAGGTTATTGCTAGCAAATTACATAATAGAAAAATGCTATTTAAGCAATCATACACTTTAAAGAATATACAGATAATACAGGTAAGATGCCACTTGGAATGCCCACATCCCCTATCTGAGTGCCTGGATTCGCGTCCTGGGTCCCCTCTGGTTTTCAGCTGCCTGCTAGTACACATCTTGTGAGATAACAGGTGATAGCTCAAGTCGTTGCATCCCTGCCTTCTATGTGGGAGACCTGGACTTAGTCCTAGTTCCTGACTATAATATGGAATCACAGGAAATGCTAGTGAAACAAAGAAATGAATAGGTCTATTTTAAAATGTGCACAATCTAATGGAACAGATGATTCAACATCTTAAGTAGACAACTAAATTTGAGTATAACAAACATTTAACTTAACACTTCCACCTGAGAATCCAAAGCAGAAGGTTATCAGAATGGAACTGGGATAGAAAGTCAGAGAAAAATCCCGGACAGCTTCTCAGAGAGCAGACGAGAAGGGAAGAAGAAAGAATCCATGTTTTTAAAGTAAAGGATGAAGAGGTTCAAGGGAGAATTACAAAGATCATACAAAGACCACTGCTTAGTGGGTGGCTCAGCAGGCCCAGGATTTCCGAATTCTGATAATTGCCTCAGAATACAATGTACTCAGTTGTGAGTTCACCCATCATTTCTTTCCCATTTATTCTCTTTCCTACTCATTCTTTTTCCCAAGAGTCCTTGGCAAACTTCCTCTCTTCCAACCATCCAAGTCAAGAATGACTTTTGTAAAGCCCCCGACCCTGACTCCTCCAGAAAGCTTAGGGGCTGTGCTTATAAATTCTGACTCTAATTATAACCATGGTTCTATGCCATTGGTTCTCAATCTCGATTATAGGTTTGAATCTCCCAGAGAATTAAAAAATATTGGTACCTGAACCCCACCCTCAGTGACCCATATTTAGGCGGTGTGGATACACTCTGGGTGTTAGGATTTAAATAAAAAGAAGAAGAAGAAAGTAAAATAAAACAAAACCAAGTGATTCTAGAATACAGAATTTGAAGACACTGGCATATGTTTCTGTGGTTGTAATATTTGAGTGTTAGTTCATCTATATCTCTCACTGTACTCTATATGAATCTGAAAACTTTCACAAAAGATATCCCTCATTCTCATGGATCTGATTGGAAACAGAAATTGTATCCAGTGTACAGTACAATATTTGCCAAGAGACCAGATAAGCTGGAGTTCTAGCTCTCTAACTTCCTATAAATGTGCACCTGTGCAAATCATTTAACCTTAAAACTTTCAGCTTTCTTGTAAATGTATTGAGATGATTAAATGAGATGCAATAAAATATAATCATGAACAAGAATATCTTGCACAAAAGTGACCTTAATAGCAGCTATGTTATCTATGCATTATAAATAATTGAGCCAAAGATCATTATAAGAGCTTTAATGTACTTCATTAAATTTTAGAAGAACACTCTAAAATTAGGGTTTCAATAAATAATAAATGTTAGTCTAGTCTCACTTTACGTTTGAGGAAACGGTGCTACAGAGGGTCAAAATAATCGGCCTGGTAACCTGCTGAAGGTCACATATCAGCTAAGAAGCAGAGCTGAGAGGTGAAACAAGTTAGTTCAACCTCTAACCCTGTGATTGAAATCAGTATACTTTCCTGGAAATGGATGAAAGTAAAGCTATTTCTAAAAATGTTCTCTATTTAATTGTATATGATTAGTGCCACATGAATGTTGCAAACAGATATTTGAGAAATTTAGGAGGGAAGAATTATTTATGTCCAGGAACTCAAGAAGCTTCATGGAGGAAGTGAAATTTGAGTTGTATTCTGGATGGCTGCCAATAGAGCACATGGCAATTAGCTAGAAACGCACATACACACAATCAAACCACCACATATAAACTATGCATAACAACAAGCTGCTCATAGTCTGAAGTGCTTTAGGTGAGATGCATCATTTCCTGGAAACATATAAAAAGGAGAAATTGAAAGAGAATGAATGCAGCTGTGTTTGGGGTCATTCGGTACACTGGATAACTATTATTAAAGAGCACAGGATGTGACTTTATGCTGCAGTGAATATTTTAATGCTGAGTATAAACTCAAAGAAGGGTAGATGATCCTAGGGGAACACTCCCTTTCATCTGGAATAGAACTTTATTCATCACCGTTCAAATATTTTTAGATTTGTTCTCCTTAAAATCAGCACAAATATTAGGATGTCCATCATGGCTAAGATTATTACACACATCAGAAGTGCTGAGAAATATTAATACAAAAAAAGCAAATGAGAGCTTTGGAAGAGAAGAATTTACATTTTCATTATCTTAAATTACCTGCAGGACTTAGAGGAATGAATTTTCTTATTTTTATTTATTCATTTATTTATTTGAGAGGTAGATTTACAGATAGAGAGAGAGAGAAAGAGAGAGGTCTTCTATCTTTTGGTTCACTCCCTAAATGGCTGCAATGGCTGGATCTGTGCCGATCTGAAGCCAGGAGCCAGGAGCTTCTTCCGGATCTCGCACATAGGTGCAGGGGCCCAAGCACTTGGGCCGTCTTCCACTGCTTTCTCAGGTCATGGCAGAGAACTGAACAGAAAGAGGAACAGCTGGGACTCGAACTGGCACTCGTATGGGATGCTGGCACCAAAGCACAGGCCCCAGGGATGAATTTTAAAATAAATATAATAAATAAATAGGTTGGTTAGCACTAAACTGTTGGAATGATAATCAGGAAAAGACTCCATTTGTAATATCTAAAACTGTATGATGTTTGGGAGTAAATGTAACAAGAATAACATGAATATATAAAGTACACATGTATCAAAAAGAGGAGATAATACTCGGTCATGGGATGAAGGATTGATTCTGTAAGGCAGGTAGTTTTCTTGGTAAATTTATTGATTGAATGTTCTCCAGGTGGCTACCTTAATGGACTGTTTTGGTCACTTGACAAAATGGTTCAAAATGGGAAGTGGGGAGAATTTCTTCATCTCCTTAGATCCACCACAAAATAGCAATAATTAAAATTCCAAAAGCAGAACACAAGTTGACAGGTTGATATGAGTGGCCCTAAAATACACCTTGTAATACAACAATGCATGATAAGAGACACCTCAAAAGTTCATTTCAGGGCATTTGTTTCCAACATTTGGTAGAGGAAAAAAACAAGTGCTTACCACATATTCTGATAAGTGCAATCAAATAAAATTATACATGTTCTAAATAATCAAATTCAAACTTAAGCCAGAAAATAAGAAGAAAATATAAAGAAATAATTAACTAATATCCATTTGATGACTCCAACTACCATAGGCTCAGATTCATTTGACAATTAATTGAATAGCTGTGGAGCCTCCCTCAGTGGGAAGAAGGGGAATATGGGTGACTATTCAGAAATCTCTGCCATAATTACTCATGATTCATAAAGAGGAAAAGATTAATGAGAAGATGATAGAAAGGAGTCAAAAGTCGCGTATCTCTGCTCTCAAGGCATCTTCCAGGAGTCTATTTTCTTGCAGATAGTCCCACTGGGTCCCAGAATTAAATTGAATCTTAAGTTTGGATCATTAAAGTGAAGGTTACAGGAGAATGCACATCAGTAAGATGCAGTGCAAGTGTGTTCTTCTTCATTCCCCGTCTGCAACCATGTTCTCCAGAACAATTCAAGATATGGTAAGAGGACAATGGAATGCAATTAGAATGGTCCATTTCTTGGGTTAAGCAACCCTTTGAATCTTTTCTACTTGAACAGAAACATCACTTCCTCCAGTAGGCATCCCTTTACTTCCCCAAATTGTGCTAAACCCTGTGTTTGTGAGTCCCACTTTGCCTTGTGCCTTTTGTAATATTTACAATTGCACCTGACACCTACCCTTATTACCTACTTTTCCCACAATACTCCATAGTTGCATAAAAACAAGAAATATGCCTTTGTCTTTAATCACTGCTGCCCATGCTATTCAATACCCAGCATGGAGCCAGCATTGTGGTTCAGCATGCTAATAATAACCCTGGTTATCTCATATGAGTGCTAGGTCCAGCCCCATTGTTCCACTCCCAATCCAGCTCCTCGCTAGTGCACCAAGGGAAGCAGCAGAAGACAGCCTGAGAATATGGGCCCCTGTACATACATGGAAGACCCAGATGGAGTTCCTGATTCTTGACTTCAGCCTGGCATAGGACTAGCTGTTGTGGCCATTTGGGGAGTGAATCAGAAGATGGAAGATTTCTTTCTCTCTTTATCTCCCTTTGTCTGTTACTCTGCTCTTCAAATAAGTAAATAAACCTTAAAAAAACACCAGCACACTTAGATATTGCATAAATTAAAAGATATAAACTGAATTATCATTTTCATAACTTTATATAGTTTTGCTTTATCATTCAAAATCAGCTCAATATCTAATTATTTAGATATTTAATAGAATTTAATATCATCAATGGAGAAAATTCTAAAATCATCTGCAATTCTTTCCATGTGGAAATCACATCTGTTCTGCTATTGAAAAAACTTATGTAAACTCTTATTTATGACTGTATATAGCTTTGTTCTCTTTTATGACTCTTTATGTTACCTCATTGGAACTGAATGACAAACATCGGGCCCCTCTGGTTCTATCCTGGGACCATCATCTGAGCAGACATTGGATTAACTGGTGGACAAAGTCAAGAGGGTTTCGTGACAGAACCTCTGGAATTTGAGGATAAAGTTTCAAAAGCCTCAGGCATGCTCTGGGGATTCTTGGCAGTGCCAGCACTTCATACTGAAAATAGGAAAGGTGGAATCCTACCAGCTACTCTGGAGACTTTGCAAGATGTCATCATAATCCTCGGCATCATCAAACAGGTCTTCTCTCTCATCTTGCAGCTATAGCTCTCAGAAATGTTCCACAAAATGCTCGAAAAATGCCCCTGTATAAATATTATTTGGCAAACGATATTTTTATTATAGCTTGTTATCATGTAGGTAAAACTACTTGAGTTTGATAGTATTTCTATGCTGACTTCTCTTAGCATTCTCAGCGTTTTAAATAGGTAATAATTAACAGAGGATAAATTAGTTTCCATATCAAATTTGCCCATGAGTAAATGGAATGTAGACTTCCAAAAAATTAGGTAATTATCTAAACCAAACACTGATGACCAAGCAAAAGTTGCTAGCAATGAATTGATGAGCACTAACTTTTACATTATTATTTTCTAGCATTGGATATTTACATATACACATGCACAAGTAATTCTATTCAGAAAATTGACAGGACGCATTTTATTGTACCTTTTTACTCCTACAAAAGAAAGTTGACTCAAACTATCACCAAAACAAAAAGATTCCAGTATGTTTTCAGATGCATGATAAAGGACAGAATTCAAATGAAGCAAATACCGAAGGACTTCTGAGAACAGTATTTTAGCAACAGAAAAAAATATGTTAAAAATTTTGGGTGCAGTTTTATGCATTGTGTTGATACAAGATCTTTCTCTTGTGGTTTTAGTTTTATTGAATTTTCTGAAAGTTCAGTAGGTGGTCTGTTCCTTTATTTTTCACAGACTGTGACTAAATATTGCACAGGGACTAAATAAGAGCAATTCTTAAATGACTGAGTACAACGACAAAACAGGTAATGTTTTATTGAAACTCTGAGCAATGATAAAGATTTTAGGCATGAGTAGCTCTTTAAAAATGAAGACAAAATAGAGTCATTTGTAGTGCAACTATCTTCACCTCATGCACAGTTTCACCTGTTTTATGAAATGGCTGCCCAAATTCCTGAATATTTAACAATCGTGTGCTATTGAGAAGATATGTCCTTACTGCAACTAACTAGTTCGTTGGGTTTTTTAAGATTTATTTATTTATTTGGAAGTCTGAGTTACCGAATAGATGGAAACACATACATACATACACACACACACACACACAGAGAGAGAGAGAGAGAGAGAGAGAGAGGCAGAGATAGAAAGACATCTTTCATCTGCTGCCCGATTCCCAAGATGGTTGCAATGGCCAGGGCTTGCCTGGACCTAGGAGTTTCATCCTGGTTTCCCTATATGGATGGGAAGGGGCCCAAGGACTTAGGCAATCTTCCGCTGCTTTTCTCAGGTGCATTAACAGGTAGTTAGATTGGAAGTGGAGCAGCTGGGTTTTGAATTGGCATCCATATGGGATGCTGCAGTTGTAGGCAGAGGCTATATCCACTTTGCCACAATGCCAGCCCCACTAGGTTTTTTTTAGAAAAAGATGGGCAACACATGTGCACACACACACAGTTTTGACACTACCATTACTTTGATATGAAATGCATTCAGGAAAATCTAGTAAAGAACTCTTTCCTGTGACAACTGCTTAACAGTATTTCCACTACAGCCTATTGCATCCTATCCTATTCCAATAGAAGTGTGTTGATAACTGCTTCAAAACCAGCTGTGTCCTTTTTATAGGATACACTCTCCCCCTCCTGATTTAAAGCTGTCAACATGCTGTCAGTGAGCAGAGTTGAAAATCTATGTATATGTAAACATTACTAATCGCATTTTTACTATATGAACACAATAGATTTAAATATCCTCCAAGGCATAGATAACAGTAACATGTAGTAAAATAATTAGGAAGTATGCATTTGGGATGGTTATTACCTTTGCTTTCAATATTTAATTACAATTTATTCAATTTAATTTTTAATAATGACTATGCTCAACAATCAGCTCTCAAAACTCCTGAAAATTTAACAATCATTTCTACAAAGCCATTATAAGCCTCCTCTGCATGCTGGTAGCTCTCACCACCCTCTCATCCTCTTGCCATTGGTATCTCAGTTTTGGAAAAACTTGGAGTCACAGATGCACCAGACTTAGAGACTGCCACACAAAGAGACACCAAATTCCACCACAAGTATCCACCAAAACTTGTGCCTAAGGTTATCATCAAGATGTCCCAGGACAGGTTAGTTTCCCTCTTGGAAAAGACAGCAGCAACACAGCTATGATCATCTGTCAGTTTCAGCGCAGAGATGTCATCAAGTTCAAATCCAAAAGTAATGATACAGGATTTAGGAAGCAGGGCTGTAAGCCAGGACCAGGCACATAAGATACTTTCTGCTCCCAGTTCTTTCTCCATTTCTTGAAAATACCTGCTGGCAAATGCCAGGCCTGTGAATAAACCCACACACAGAATCCTATACACTGTCATAGTTGGCTGTAGCTATTTGGGAGCTATTAGGGTTTCTCAGTTACACTTTTCTCTGATCCAAGTACTCTACGCTCATAAAATAGCTGTTCTCATTTAAGCTCACCACTTTTTAAAATGTAAGTCTTGTATCCCCATTTCTAATAAGAGGAAACTGCAGCTTAGAGAAATTGTTTAACTTGCCAGTACCAACAGATAATAAACAGCAGAAATTTGGACTGAGATGTATCTGTGCTCCTAATAGTTGAACTAAGTGGTCTACAGTGATAGTAAGAATGTTTGTGATAACAACAACTGGTGTTGAGTGAACAAGTGAACCTATCTACCAACTATTCTTATAAGCACTTTACATGAACCGAATCATTTAATCCTCTTGTCAAATAGACATTAATTAGCACATTTCCTCAGTTCTAAGAAGCTATCCGTTGTAGACACACCTTAGATTTGATAATAGCTTTTAAGGAAAAATATGTATTACATAAATGTTATATAGATTACACTATCCACCACAAATTAATAAATATTCAGCAACAAAAAAGCTTATGTCTGAGGACCAAGGAAGCATGGTCTATTGGTGCTTGTATTAACAAGGAAAGGAGAGGGAGAAAAATTAACCAAGAAGTATCAGATGTCAAAGATAATCAGAAACCAAAATGCTGAATTGCTGAAAGAATGTATGGGTTCCCCATGCTGCAGAGTACAGTGATGGAAGGTTCTGTACATCATTTAAGTGACGAAATGTTTTCACTGGGGATTAGGATCTACAGAAACTGAATGATTTGTCACTGGGGGAAAGACTAGACTTTAGATAATTCTCAAGGAAGCTTCCTTGTTCAGACTTGTAAGCCTAGAGCCAAAGAGAATGCGGGTAGCTCTCAAACAATGAGTCACTTCTTTGTTGTATGGCTTGAATGTGAGACTTTGTAGACTGAAGAGATTTATCTTCCATAAACAGTAGGTCCTCTCGATTATGATTTTCAGTGCCTGCCACAGACAAAGGGGGAAGGGATACAGCCGTGTAAATGAGGCCATTCCCAGGAATCCTGGCGGAAGTCATCAACTGCTTCAGATTCTGCAAGTGCATTTGCAGATTTGTGCACAGTGTCAGCCATTGGGCCAGACAGTCCACACATCTCTCTAAAATGGAAGGAAAAGAAAGAATGATTAGTATGCAACAGAAGGCATTTGAATCTGACTCCCCTCTGACTCTATGCCATTCAGTGTTTACACACACACACACACACACACACACACAGGACCATCAGTAGAACAAGGAGGCCACAAAATAGAAGAAGGTACCATGATAACACCACAGCCACCAAGGAAAGCCTAAATATTCGGACCAATCCTTCAATTTCTCAAACATACAATGCCCTAAAAGATGGATAACAGGAAAGGAATTTCTACAGGATCATTTTGTGAATAACTTTTATGATTTGGTCTATTTATCTATAAAAGAAGGTCAGATAAGAGCAAGATTGGCAGAAGTTTGAAAAGTAAAGTGAGTGGGGCTGGTGCTGTGGCTCAATAGGCTAATCCTCCGCCTGCGGTGCCGGCACATCGGATTCTTGTCCCAGATTCTGTCCCAGTTGCCCCTCTTCCAGTCTAGCTCTCAGCTGTGGCCCGGGAGGGCAGTGGAGGATGGCCCAAGTCCTTGGGCCCTGCACCCGCATGGGAGACCAGGAGAAGCACCTGGCTCCTGGCTTTGGATTGGCGCGGTGCACCGGCTGCAGCAGCCATTGGAGGGTGAACTAACGGTAAAGGAAGACCTTTCTCTCTCTGTCTCTCTCTCTCTCACTTTCCACTCTGCCTGTCAAAAAATTAAAATAAATAAATTAATTAAATTAAAAAATAAAACAGAAGAAAAGTAAAGTGAGTTACAGGAGAGTGATAGTGCAAGATATGATTCATGTCTTTTTAAAAAATATGAAATGGCAGGGGCCAGCACTGTGACATACTGTAGGTTTAAAGCCCGGCCTACAGTAGCCGACATCTCATATGGGTGACAGTTCTAGTCCTGGCTGCTCCACTATCAATCCATCTCATAATGCACCTGGGAAAGCAGCAGAGGATGGCCCAAGTCCTTGGGCCCTTGCACTCACATGGGAGATCAGGAAGAAGCTCCTGGCTTTGGATGGGCCCAGCTCCAGCTGTCCCAGCCATTTGAGGAGTGAGCCTGCAGATGGAAAACCCCCCTCACTCCTTATCTCTCTCTGTAACTGTGTCTTTCAAATAAATAAGCTTATGGGGCCAGTGCTGTGGCATAGCAGATAAAGCTGCCGCCTGCAATGTCGGCATCCCACATGGGCGCCGGTTCGAGACCCAGCTGCTCCACTTCTGATCCAGCTCTCTACTATGGCCTGGGAAAGCAGTAGAAGATGGCCCAAGTGCTTGGGCCCCTGCACCCATGTTGGAGACCTGGAAGAAGCTCCTGGCTCCTGATTCCAGATCAGAGCAGCTCCGGCCTTTGCAGCGATTTGGGGAGTGAATCAGCAGATGGAAGATCTCTCTCTCTCTCTCTCTCTCTCTCTCTCTCTCTCTGCTTCTCCCTCTCTCTCTGTGTAACTATGACTTTCAAGTAAAATAAATAAACCCTTAAAAAATAAGAGTTCTAAAAAAAAATAAATAAGCTTAATCTTAAAAAATAAGGAATGGCTTTGTATAATATTTTTTCATCTGATGACATGAATTATGCAGATTTGTGAAGGTGAATACAATGAATGGAAAATGCAATTATATTGGAAGATAAAAATAGCTTGAGTAGTAGGATAATGATAAAAAGTAAAAGAAGCAGCAGCATTATTAAATTTTAATTCATAATTAACATTTTTAAAAACTTAATTGTAGAATTGAGTTGGATTGTACTGAATAACAAACAAGACCATCTTTGGCCCTAAGTAGAAATCTTAACATCAACCTTTTCATTCTTTCTCCTTTCCTTTCTTGGTTTCTTCCTTTCCCCTCCTTTTCTTCCCTCCTTTACCCATTACCTGCCTCTCCTTCCTTCCCTCTCCCACCCCTAATTTTAAATAGAATAAATTTATGCTGTGTTATTATGAAATCATATCCTGATAGACCCTTTGTGTTGGTCTTAAAACTGATGGTTCCTAGAAAAATAACAAAATCCCTAGAGCGTAAACAGTCATCTGATAACACGGGAATGAACCCATCAACAATAGTAACACTTTTCATTTTTACTATGTTCTATACAATTGAAATAGTTTGATTAAGTGTTAGTTCAACCGATCAATAAGCTCCAAGTTCTTGCCTCTCCAATTCAGAATCTATAATTGTCCAAAGTATAAATTACATCACATCCTTCTGTTTACCCAAAGCCTTACTGATGATATGATCCTAATCCTTTACACATGTCCTGGCTCCAAACCAATACTCTTGTTTGCTAGGGATAGAAACCCTCCCACATGAAGCCAAAGGGGTTTCTTTTTGCTAATATAAATACATGAGTTTCCATCATATATATAACAAATGACCACACCCTTAGTGGCTTATAACAACAAAAATGTGTTGTCTTAAAATTCTATAGGTCAGGAAACCAAAATGTATTCATTGAAAGTTCTAGACCAAATTGTGCCTCTCTCCCCAAATTTATATGTTGAAACCCCTCTGTAATTGCATTGAAGGCAGGGCCTGTAAGGGTGTATGAATGTCTAAATTGGGTTATGAGGGTAGGAATCTGTTAGCATTGGTGTTGTGGTAATAAGAAAGGAGGCCTGTGCGCTTGCTCGCTCTCTCTCTCTCTCTCTCTCTCTCTCTGTCCCCCCCCACACACAGAAGAGCCACGCGAGTTTAGCAAGAAAGCAGCCATCCATAAGCTAGAAACAGAGGCCTTACCAGACATTGACACTTGATCTCGATCACAATCTTTGAGTCTCTAGAAAAAAAAAGAAAAGAAATGTTATTTAAGCCATAGAGTGTATGGTATTTGTTATGGCAGCCTGCCATAGTTTTAACAGAATATGGATCCAGACTTCATGTTTGGGTTGGTGGTACTAGGATGGTGGAGGTTTGATCCAGTTAGGGTGTCCAGGATGTGGGCCTAGCAAGAGATCCTTAGGTCACTGGGAGTGCCCCCCCCCCCCCGGAAGTGGTTCTCACCTGGTGGCTGGGTATAGAAGCAGAGTCAGGCCCAGCCGCTCTCATTTCCTTCCTCCACTCAGGCTGTGCCACTGCCTTCCTCCATCCTCACCAAATGACCAAACCAATGAGGCCTGCCTGAGCTTGGACTCCATCTCCAAAAACCACCATCCAAATATGCCTCTTTCCCTCTGGACTAGCTTTGTTTCAGGCACTTGGTTATAATGAAGAAAACTGTCTACTCTAAGTCCAGGCAGACTAACACTCCATGTTAAGAACAAGGTAAGTACAGCCAGTTATCCTCTGGGGGCTCCAGGGAAGGGTGTGTGTTCTTGCCTTCTCCAGCTTCTAGAGCAGCCCCGTGTTCCTTGACTAGTGACCCTCTTCCTCTCTACCGAGCCAGCAAAGGTCGAACCCCTCTAACACATCATTACTATAATCTGCACTCCTACCCCCCTCTTTCACACTTAAGTGGCTATAATGAATAGTCCAGAACAATCTCCCTATTATAAAGTCAGCAGAGTAGCAATTCTAATTCCACCTGTAGCCTTAATACCCCGCTGCCATGCAGAAGATCGGATTCACAGTCTCCCTGGATAAGGATATGTGGCTATGTTGGAACAGTGGGCATCATGCTACTTAACACAATGAACAAACTGCATTATGCTACCTAACACAATGAGCAAACCAAGATGGAGTTGCCCTTTGTTTCAACTTGAAAACTCCTAAAAATTCCTATTAGCCTGGCAAGGGCCGCCGTCCATTCTTGTGGTGAGGATGGGATGGAGAGCCCAGCAGTGTATCATAGCCCAGTGCCAAACAAAACCACATATTTGGAGTGAGATGAGAAACTGTTCACTGAAAGAAGACATGGATTTTCTCATAAGGGGGGAACTGCTAGACAGACCAACCAGGGCTGTGTTGGGTGCTGCCCTTTCACTCTTGCTTCTTGCTCCTTCCTTTGGGATGGGATACGCCCTTCCCACGGACTGCCCTCTTTGGTCCTCATCCTTTTTCTTACATCCCTTCCTTTATCTTTTCTCTGACAATGCAGGCTTCCCATCACCCTCTACAGAAGTCCACATTCCCTTTGGTTTACCTCAAAAGCTGATGTTTCCAGAAGAGAGATGGATGTGTGCAACTGTCCAAGTCTCCACTCCTCAAATCATTGACTCCTATATAAGAGTGTTAACAATAAAATCATCATGATCCTGAGAGCAAACAGGGCAGTTTTCCATCACTTAACTGTTTCCAAAACCATCTTAATTCGGGACTCTCGTCTTCCCTCTTCTAGCATCGCCCTCTGTTTCAAGAATTATTGCAAAAGCTTTCCAGAAGTCCGGGGTATTCGGTTTTGCTGCAGAGAGATTTATGAATGCCAAGTTTGCTTTTCAGTCGAAATCTCTTTTCCTGCAACACTAATAGACTATAATGGCAGGACCACACCTCCAGACCATTAAACTTGTTTCTGCAGAGGAAAATTTAATCCTCAAAGAACAACTTTTATTACAAAAGAATTCATTCAGCTGAAAATTAGATTTTATTATTAAGAAATACTTTCTAAAATAAATAATTAAAGTCTGGCATAAAAATATTTAAAAAGTAGCCTGGTATGTGCTTCATTGTATGTTATTTTTGTCTAAACTGAAGTTCAGCTTATATGTGCTTATCAGCATCAGTTCACTGCTCAAGCAGGGAATCCAAGACCAACACATTACTGTGTTCTCAGAAGAAAGCTTCATCTCTGGGGCCAGCACTGTGGTGCAGTGGGTTAAGCTGCCTCTTGCAATGCTGACATCTCCTACTGGAGTGCTGGTTCAAGTCTCTGCTGCTCTGCTTCCAATCCAGTTCCCTGGAAAAATGTCTGTGAAAGCAGCAGAAGATGGCCCAAGTGCTCAAGTCCCTGCCCCCTAGGAGATCTGGATGGAGTTCCTGGCTCCTGACTCCTGGCTCCTGTCTTCGGCCTGGGCCAGCCCTGATTGTTGTGATCATTTGGGGAGTAAACCAGTGGATGGAAGATTTGTCTTTCTCTATATCTCTCCCCCCTCTCTGTTCTGTACCTTTCAAATAAATAAATAAATCTCTTTATTTATTTGAAAGGCAGAGTGTCAGAGCCAGATTAGAGACAGAGAGAGAGAGATATCTCCCACTTGATGATTGATTCCCCAAGTGGCCACAAAAATCAGGGTTAGGCCAGGGCAGAGCCAGGAGCCGGGAACTTCATCTGTGTCTCTCACATGGGTAGCAGGGATCCAAGTATTTGGGCCATCGTCCACTGTATTTCCAGCCACATATGCAGGGATCTGGTTGGGAAGTGGATAGCAGCTTTGAACTGCTCCTAATATGGGATGCTGGCATTACGAGTGGTAGCTTAATCCATTAAGCCACAACTCTGGCTCCAATAAATAAATCTTTAAAAAGGAAAAAAAAAAGGAAGCTTCATATCATCATACAGGCAAACAGAAAAAAGTGAGCCATTTTTAGGCCAAAGAGATGTTTTATGAAATACATATTTGCAAAAGTAAAATTAATGAAATTACCTAAAGGCAATGGACAATGTCAACATGCCGATGCTTAGCATAGGGGCTTCCTTTGTAGCCTGGAGATTTGTCTTGGACTTAACTGCTTTATTCCCTACCAAGGCTTACTAGAAGAAATTACCGATCCACAAAAATGACGTGTATTTCTGACCTAGGATGTGTCGAAACATGGGTGCACTGCTCAGTTTCAAATCAGGGTAAACATAGCATCTCCTCAAACACTTATCATGTCTTTAGGGTGAAAACATTCAAAATCTTTTTAGAGATTTTTTCAAGAAAAACATGCCATACCTTATCATTACTTATAGTCACCTACTGTGCCCTCTTTATCCTGTCTAACTATATAACTTAGTGCCTGCTTTTAGTATTTATTTTTTAGTATATATTTATTTAGTGTTTATTCCCATCCCCTCCCCAGCCTCTGGTACCACCACTCTGTGCTCAACTCCTATGGTTTTACCATGGATCACTCTTGAACATTTCTCAATGTTTCTTGTAGCCTCTACACATATAATTCCATTATTTCTCTCATAATACAATTCTATTATTCATATAGGTGATAGTCACACAGAAAATATTTTCACTTCTATTTAGGAAAATCAATCTTCCTGAAAAATCATCCTTCTATATTAAATCGTATCATATTTGAAACCATATTATTTTTGTAATTATTAGATACCTACTAACAAATTGACCAGAAGTTCATTTCAATTACTTGAATGGGATAAAACGAATTCTTGTCTAACCTCGGCAAAGATTTGCTTCACCAGGAAATTATCCAAGCCTTTTGCCAAGCTCCTCCAGACAGTCTGATTCACCATCTCACCACTGTGGCAGCTGGCAAATTGCTTTGCACACTCCCAACCTGAACAGCCATCGCTGCCTCTTGCATGAGACTTCTTAGTGCTGAAGTTCCTCATGTGTTCTCCCAGGCTTTCTTCCGTTTCCACTCCATATGCTTTGCCTGGGGTTTCATGGTCTTTTCCAGTGGCTTCATTTCCCTGCCCTACACAGAAGACTCTAGAATAGAATTCTCAATTTTGCAATGGTCACCTGCATGCCCATCCTCCTGCTGGACAGCTCCACCTGCACACACCACAACCCCTGCCACGCAGGAAGGGGCATTCAGAACTGAGAAGAGCATTTCCCCCAGGCCCTCCGCTGCAGTCCATGGGCAGAGGGCCACGGCAACACCACTGGTTGCTGTAGGTTGTATGCAGGCAGTCACCTTTGCCAGTCTTTCCCCTTAAGCTTTCTGTCCTATGAGTACTCTGACAATGTCTTTCAAATGCTTGGATCTATCCTGTGCAAATTGAGCTCCTCACATCCATATTCTGCATCTCTCAGCCATGATTCTTCTGCCAGAAAATCGAACAAATCAATGACCTCCCCCAGAACTCATATAGAAGAAAAAACAAACACTTTCCCCCTGCTTTTACAGTAAAATATAAAGTCCTGAAAATGACCCACAAGCACTCCCTAAGTCTCTTGATGCACCTTAAAACATTTTGTCCTAGGTCTCTGCTTTTTTTTTGTGACAGGCAGAGTGGACAGTGAGAGAGAGAGACAGAGAGAAAGGTCTTCCTTTGCCATTGGTTCACCCTCCAATGGCTGCCGCTGCGGCCAGCGCACCACGCTCATCCGATGGCAGGAGCCAGGTGCTAGGTGCTTTTTCCTGGTCTCCCATGGGGTGCAGGGCCCAAGCACTTGGGCCATCCTCCACTGCACTCCCGGGCCACAGCAGAGAGCTGGCCTGGAAGAGGGGCAACCGGGACAGAATCCGGCGCCCCGACTGGGACTAGAACCCGGTGTGCCGGCGCCGCAAGGCGGAGGATTAGCCTGTTGAGCCAAGGCGCCGGCCTAGGTCTCTGCTTGCTAATCCATCCTACCTTCTTCATATCCTTGAATGTACCCTACCACACAGACCACAGGGCATTTAAACACCTACCCCTGAGTCTAGAATTTCAAGCAACACTCCCTCACCTCATGTCACCGCTTAAATGTCAGGTCCTCACAGAAGATTCTCCTGAGCCCAATCTTCACAATATATACTTTTCTGCTTTCTGTAGCCCAACCCTCAGATTATAATTGAGTAACTAACTGATTATCTGCAGTTGGTGTCAATTCATAGGAGTTTATTGTTTTCTGTTGCCCTTGGATCTGTGAGTTCCCTGAGAGATCATCTCTATATGTTATATCACATCTATCAGTACCATATTTCACACGGAGATCACCAATAAATATTTGCCAAAGAGATCATTTTAAAAAACAGATAGTAAGATGCTGCTACATGTGTTAGCCATTCTTGGAGCGTTCGCTTCATTTATGGAATGCTTCCAATGGCTTTTCCTCTGAAGTTATATCCACAGTCCCCTAGTCTTAATCACTTGGTGTTTCTCAGTCCTATTTTAACCCTACTAAAAAGATAATTAATAGCCAGAACCTCCCCAGGCAGGTCTGCAGCTGCCATCTCATCTCAATAAACTTAAAGAGTGATGCCTAGTTGGAAAAATTCTTTATCTTTGACAGATTGATGGATTCTCAGCTGACGGTCGGAGGGTCCTACAGTGCTCTCCTCTGCCTGTTTATTTTGCCTTCTCTTGACCACAATTCACTTATGCCCTCCAAGAATTCTGCCTGCACTCTATATTCAGAGTGTACAGATAAATAAATTATGCCTTTTGTCTTCATGGAGTTCAGAATTCAGTGAAGAGCAAACAAAATCAGTAAAGTATAAAGTGAAAGTAGAGGCTATCATTGAAATATACTTATTTAAATATTTTTTGAAATATATTTATAGCCCAATTGAAGAGAGAAGTGACACAGTGAGGGAGAAAGTGACTCCTGCTCAAAGAAAGGGTAAATGCCAAGGAATGGGAAGGATCCATACAAGTGCTGACAACACACATGGCTTTGAGCATACTGAGCCTAAATCCCATAAAGAGTCAGGCAGAGGAGAAGGCTGGTTAAGGTGACCCTGAGAAAAGCACCCGTATCAGCTGGCACTGCAGCACCGCATCCCATAGTGTCTGGTTCATGTCTTGGCTACTCCTCTTCCAACCCAGCTCTCTGCTATAGCCTGGGAAAGCAGTGGAGGATGCTTAAGTGCTTAGGCCCCTGCAGCTGTGTGGGAGACCCGAAAGAAGCTCTTGGGTCCTGGTTCCTGACTTCAGCTCAATCTAGCTCTGGCCATTACAGCCATTTGAGGGAGTGAACCAATGGGTGAAAGACCTCTCTCTCTCTCTCCCTCTTTCTCTCTGGCTCTACCTCTTTCTGTCTTTAACTCTGCCCCTCAAATAAATAAATAAAATATTTTTTTTAAAAAATGTACCCTTACCAAGCCAAGGAGTTTATCATTTTTCCCTCTCAGAACAGAGAATCATGCGGGCTTCAGATGGAAAGTGGAACACTCAGATTTATTTTCTGTAGAAGAAAATTACTGATATTTTGAAGCACAGCCTTACAGGTTGGCTGACTACAGTTAATAAGGAAATCAATGTATCTTCTGCCTCAGTTCCTGCTAACCAGGGCCACCAGGATACAATCTGCAGAAAGTGTTTGTTGACCCAGCAGTGATGTCTGCTGGAGGCGAGGACAGAGGCCTGATCAGCAACAGACTGGGTGGAGGGGAAGAGGTTGCTACAGAGCAGTTCTGATGACATCGATGTGTTGGCGACAGGGGACAATTGAGGAAACATTCCAGAAATTGCTGCAGTATCACAGCTTGGAAAAGGTAATAAGCAAGAGCGATATGAAGATGTTTTCCCATCTGAAAGAAAGTTTTTCTGCTTCTGTTTTGGTCTCAATGTAAAAGAGCTAGTAATAAAAAAGGGGCTAGGAGGACCTGCTTCTGCCTCCCCTGCATTTCACTCTCTGGATGATCAATCTGTCATATTTTGTTAACTTCTTTTCCCTTCTCTCCTTCCTTCCTTCCTTCCTTCCTTCCTTCCTTCCTTCCTTCCTTTCTTCCTTCCAAGATGGCTGCCTTTTTTAAAAAAAATGTATTCATTTACTTGAAAGGCAGAGTGACAGAGAGGCAGAAGCAGGGAGAGAGAAAGAGAGAGAAAGAGAGAGGGGGGGGGGGGGTCATCCTCTTGCTGGTTCACTCCCCAAAGGGCTGCAACAGCTGAAACTGGGCCAATCTGCAGCCAGGAGCCAGTAGCTTTTACCAGGTCTCTCATGTGGGGGCAGGGCCCCAAGGACTTGGATCATCTTCCACTGCTTTCCCAGGCCTTAGCAGAGATCCGGATCAGAAGTGGAGCAGCCGGGACACGAACTGGCACCCTTGTGGGATGCTGGCACTGCAGGCTGCAGCTTTACACACTATGCCACAATACTAGCCCCAAGATGGCTGCTTTTCTAAATTGGCCGTAGCAGTTTTGTTCGGATGCTTTCCTGGGACTGAAACAGCTTGTTATTGGTTAAAATCAAAGAAAGTATTTGTAGAACCTAACTGATACCTTCATAAATGAATCATTTATTGAATCAGCAAATGTTTGTTCAGTAACTCTTCAGAATTCTTTCGTTTGACTATAAAAATTAGCAAATATTTGCTCTCTGACTATATATTCGTTAACTGTATACTCAGTTCTCAAGAAGGGGCAGAAATAAAGTGCCATATTCCCTCCTTTCACAAGAGATCTTTTCCACACATTTTCACAGTAATGTTTGCTCCACAGTAATATTTGCACACTCTGTGTGCCCCCATATCCCACAAGCAGATCTGTTAACTGCTCACAAAAAGGAAGTGGTTATATCTAAGGCTAAGAGCCAAGAATTTTGCATTCCATTCTATTCATTGTTTCTGTTACTGATTTATTGAGAAATATTAAGCAGCCATTCTGGCAACATTTCCTTTGTCCTACTGAGCAGGGGCAATGCACTGGAAATTCCACTAATGTGGGCACGGCCTGGGGCATGACAAAGATATAGGTGGAGATCAGAAACACATCTCCGGCTCTTCTCAGGAATGTCCCTAGAGATGGCTCATTACTGAGTAGCCGGGCAGAGACATGACTCAGCCGGGTTCTGCAACCGGCTGTCTGGGGCAGCTATGAGAGTACTGGCAGGAACTGCGGATCAGCCAGTCTGCTGGATACCAAGGGAAAACTGAGCCTGCTGCTCAGAATCGGGACCCCAAAAGAGCAATCTGACTCTACCTCACCCTGACTTGAGTTTTTATCAGCAAGACGCTACTAGGAGAAGTCCATATCAGTTTTCAAACTGTTCTCACATGTTCCGAAGGCACTGAAAGCACAATGAGAACAATTATAACTTAATCAGAGGACCTTGGAGCTCCTCTATGAGTGGACTCCTTTGGAAAAATACCTTGATTGTTGCAATTGAAAAGGAAGAAGTCTCCTTCGGCTTTGAGATATGCAAACTTGTTTCTTAAGGATTTGAACTGAAGATGAAGGAAAGGGCATGAGAAAGAGAAGAGAGAGAAGGAGAGTGGCAAGGAGTAGGTAGCGCAGGCAGAGTGATAGATGGAAGGCTGTCTAACGAGTAGCACTGAGATCACTTATGTACATCTTCCTTACAAGTGATATCACACACACATAGACAGGCATGCAATACTGGACTTCTGATCACTTGATTTTTTGCTTTGGTTTGTGTTTACCATCTCCAATGTGAAGAAATTCTAGAAAGTCTCTCTCCTTTATGCATCACTGTGTTATTCAGTGCCTTTTGTTTTTCCTTTTTACGATAGAAACAGCAATTAAGGCCAAGTGCAATCACTGTTTATTGGGCAATAGTTGGATGATACTCAGTTGTGGGAATTTATGTGTCAAGGCTCATGTGACAATCTCTTTATGGCACTCAAGTAAGACTGCAATTGTCTTGACTGTGTCCCTCCTGTCTGCTTTTGGTATCTTCTTTAGTACAATGAATTCACATTTATGACTCTAAAAATGACTACTTTCTATCTGCAAAGTTAAATCTGAACCTCTGTGAAGCTACCAGCTGTCCCTAAGTGATATGATTGTCATATTTCTCAGGCCAAAATGTTCCAGCTCAACATAAGACAGGGCCTTGAAAAGGATGTCCCCTAAGAGACAACGTTAGATCTTTTTTTTTTTTTGACAGGCAGAGTGGACAGTGAGAGAGAGAGAGACAGAGAGAAGGGTCTTTGCCGTTGGTTCACCCTCCAATGGCTGCCACGGACAGCGCGCTGCGCCCAGCGCACCGCGCTCATCCGATGGCAGGAGCCAGGTGCTAGGTGCTTATCCTGGTCTCCCATGGGGTGCAGGGCCCAAGCACTTGGGCCATCCTCCACTGCACTCCTGGGCCACAGCAGAGGGCTGGCCTGGAAGAGGGGCAACCGGGACAGAATCCGCCGCCCCAACCGGGACTAGAACCTGGTGTGCTGGCGCCGCAAGGCGGAGGATTAGCCTGTTGAGCCACGGCGCCGGCCGACAATGTTAGATCTTGAGATCACTTGTCGAAGTGTCAGTGAATTTCCACACACATGACCTGGCTCAACTTCTTTCCTTTTATAATGAAGTTCAAAGATGTCCACCAGAAGGCTATCTCAGAATTGTGGCCACCTTTACCGTATGCACATCCCATTTCAGTGTCTCTGGTTTATCAGCCAGGACCTAGGAGAGTGGTTACAGCAACAGAAAACAGCAGATAAATTGCCAGTGTCAGGGTGGAGATGACTCAATGCCTGAGAAATATGCAGAAGACAACATGGGAGCTGTTGGGGCCAGTTCTCTGGTAGTAATAGGCTAAGCCTCTGCCTATGGTGCTGGCATCCCCAGTAGGCACCAGTTTGTGCCCTGGCTACTTCACTTTCAATCCATCTCTCTGCTTATGGCCCAGAAAAGCAATACAAAATCTTTCAAGTGCTTGGGCCCATGCACCTACATGGGAGACCCAGAAAAAGTTCCTGCCATTGTGGCCATTCGGGCAGTGAACCAGCAGATGGAAAACCTCTCACTCTGTCTCTCCCTCTCTTTCTACGTAATTCAGCCTCTCAAATAAATAAATAATTTTTTTTAAAAAAGGAAGATCTTCACAGATCCCTTTGATCCTTTCCACGTGTGCTAGGGGGAGGAGTGTGAAGAGTTTTGTTTATGTTCTATCCCTTACCCCTAACAAGGACAGAAGGTTGAGAGCAGCTGTGACACACTCACCTGCCTGTAGCTGGGACAATTCTAAGGCACAACATGTACCCAAGACTGCACCTGCACCCCCACTTGGCTGCCTTCCCTTCCCTCTCCTACTTCCTTCAAACCTCTAGCCAGTGTGTGTGCCCTGCAGGCACTTCCTTAATAAATACACTGACACCTCCAGCCTTGGCTGAGAGTCAACTTCTGCTGAACCTCGCCCGGAAAACCAGGGAGGTGAGTGAAAGGGGAAAGAAAGGGAGAATCTCTGAGTGCGAGATAAGAGAACAGATTACTGGAAGCTGGGATAGGAGAGACCAGGGTAATGAGAGAAGAAAGGAGTAGAAACAGGGATGGGGAGATCAAAGCAAGACACTGTAGTCTGGGACCACAGAATGTGGGACTTGTCTTTGGAGGTCCTGCAATGCAGTGCTTCAGCACAAAGCCCTGGACTCCCACTTCTTAGGGCTAAATTTCTGATATTGTCCTTTCATCATTGTGTAATCTAGAACAAATGATTTTACTCTACAATTCTCTACTTTTCCATCATTAAAATGAACCTGAGATGTTAAGCCTTAGAAATGTGTTCAAAGGGCTGGCATTGTGGTGTGGCAGGTTGTGCTGTGATGTCACCAGCATTCATGTGAGTGCTGTTTCAACTCCTGTCCGATCTGCTTTTGACCCAGCTCACTGCTAATGGGCCTGGGAATCAGAAAAAGATGGCCCACGTTCTTGGGCCTCTGCATCCATGTGGGATACCTAGAAGAAACTCCTGGCTCCTGGCTTTGATGTGGGCCAGCCCTGGCCATTGAGACCAGTAGGTGGAAGATCTTCCTCTATCATTCTCTCTCTCTCTCTCTCTCTCTCTCTCTCTCTCTCTCTCTATAACTCTGCCTTTCAAATAAAATTAATTTATTTAAAAATTTTTTTTAAAAAAAGAAGCTTTATACCTATAGGCTTTTATTGCTACATGATTTCGAGATGTGGTTCCCAATTAGAGGTTCAGTTCCCCAAAGGGAAGATTTTTGTACAACTCAGAGGTGGTGAAGTTACCAGCTAAGAATTATGCTATCCTCATACATAATGTAACACACAGGACATCGTCTCATCAACTTTAATATACAGCAATAGAAAGTTGAAAGAGAATAAAATATTTTAAAAAATTAAAAATAGAGAATGATTAAGTTATAACATACCCTTTAAGGGAAATAATATGCTAGTACTGAAAAGAAATGATTTTGTTAAACATATGTTTTGGCACTCTGGTGAAATTAAAAAGGCATAGAATTGCTGAGAGCCTGTGGAGTCTGGAAATGCATTCACTCTTTCAAATCATATTTTTTAATAAAGCTTTTATTTAAAGAATATAAATTTCCAAAGTACAGCTTATGGATTACAATGGCTCCCCCCCCCCATAACTTCCCTCCCACTCACAACCCTCCCCTTTCCCTCTCCCTCTCCCCTTCCATTCACATCAAGATTCATTTTCAATTCTCTTTATATACAGAAGATCAGTGTAGTACATATTACGTAAAGATTTCAACAGTTTGCCCTCACATAGGGACACAAAGTGAAAAATACTGTTGGAGTGCTAGTTATAGTATTAATTCACGACGTACAGCACATTAAGGACAGAGATCCTACATAATATTTTTTTTTTCTTTTTTTTTTTTCTTTTTTTTTTTATAAAGCTTTTATTTAAAGAATATAAATTTCCAAAGAACAGCTCATGGACCACAATGGCTCCCCCCCCACACAACTTCCCTCCCTCCCCCCACCCTCCCCTTTTCCCGCTCCCTCTCCCCTTCCATTCACATCAAGATTCATTTTCAATTCTCTTTATACACAGGAGATCAATTTAGTACATATTACGTAAAGATTTCAACGGTTTGCCCTCGCATAGAGACACAAAATGATAATACTGTTGGAGTACTAGTTATAGTATTAATTCACAATGTACAGCACATTAAGGACAGAGATCCTACATGATTTTTTTTTAAAAAATTGATTAATTGTCTATGCAATTTCCAGTTTAACACCAAGATTTTTTAATCATTTGCAATTATCTTTATATAAAGAAGATCGATTCAATATATACTATGTAAGGATTTCATCAGTTTGCACCCACACAGAAACACAAAGTGTAAAAATACTGTTTCAGTACTAGTAATAGCATCACTTCACATTGGATAACACATTAAGGACAGATCCCTCATGAGACGTAAGTACACAGTGACTCCTGATGTTGATTTAACAATTTGACACTCTTGTTTATGGCGTCAGTAATCTCCCTAGGCTCTGGTCATGAGTTGCCGAGGCTATGGAAGCCTTTAGGGTTAGCCGACTTCGATCTTATTCCCACAGGGCCATAGTCAAAGTGGAAGTTCTCTCCTCCCTTCAGAGAAAGGTACCTCCTTCTTTGATGGCCCCGTTCTTTCCACTGGGATCTCACTCGCAGAGATCTTTCATTTAGGTCTTCTGTTTTTTCCAGAGTGTCTTAGCTTTCCATGCCTAAAATATTCTCATGGGCTCTTGAGCCAGATCCGAATGCCTTAAGGGCTGATTCTGAGGCCAGAGTGCTATTTAGGACATCTGCCATTCTATGAGTCTGCTGTGTATCCTGCTTCCCATGTTGGATCATTCTCTCCCTTTTTCATTCTATCAGTTAGTATTAGCAGACACTAGTCTTGTTTGTGTGATCCCTTTGGCTCTTAGACCTATCAGTGTGATCAATTGTGAGCTGAAATTGATCACTTGCACTAGTGAGATGGCCTTGGTACATGCCACCTTGATGGGGTTGTATTGGAAACCCCTGGCACAATTCTAACTCCATCATTTGGGGCCGTTCCGATTGAGCATGTCCCAAGTTTTACATCTCCTCCCTCTCTTATTCCCACTCTTATATTTCACAGAGATCACTTTTCAGTTAAAATTTAAACACCTAAGAATAATTGTGTGTTAATTACAGAGTTCAACCTCTAGTACTAGGATAAAGAAAAAAAAAATGCTACCATGGATAAAGTATTACATTGTACAACAACAGTCAGCACAAGATCTGATCGAGTCACTGTTTCTCATAGTGTCCATTTCACTTCAACAGGTTTCCCCTTTGGTGCTCAGTTACATAATATTTTTTTAAAAATTAATTAATTATCTATGCAATTTCCAATTTAACACCAAGTTTTTAAAATTATTTTCAATTATCTTTATATACAGAAGATCGATTCAGTATATACTAAGTAAAGATTTCATCAGTTTGCACCCACACAGAAAAACAAAGTAAAAATACTGTTTTGGTACTAGTTATAGCATTACTTCACATTGGACAACACATTAAGGACAGATCCCTCATGAGACATAAGTACACAGTGACTCCTGATGTTGATTTAACAATTTGACACTCTTGTTTATGGCGTCAGTAATCTCCCTAGGCTCTAGTCATGAGTTGCCAAGGCTATGGAAGCCTTTAGGGTTCGCCGACTTCGATCTTATTCCGACAGGGTCATAGGCAAAGTGGAAGTTCTCTCCTCCCTTCAGAGAAAGGTACCTCCTTCTTTGATGGCCCCGTTCTTTCCACTGGGATCTCACTCACAGATATCTTTCAATTAGGTCGTCTTTTTTTTTTTTTTTCCAGAGTGTCTTGGCTTTCCATGCCTAAAATATTCTCATGTGCTCTCCCTGATCGGCAACAACTAACTGAGCACCAAAGGGCAAACCTGTTGAAGTGAAATGGACACTATGAGAAACAGTGACTTGTTCAGCTCTTGTGCTGACTGTTGTTGTACAATGTAATACTTTATCCATTTTAGTTTTTTTTTTTTTTTTTTTGGTGACAGGCAGAGTGGACAGTGAGAGAGAGAGACGGAGAGAAAGGTCTTCCTTTTTGCCGTTGGTTCACCCTCCAATGGCCGCCGCGGTCGGCGCGCTGCGGCCGGCGCACCGCGCTCATCCGATGGCAGGAGCCAGGAGCCAGGTGCTTTTCCTGGTCTCCCCATGGGGTGCAGGGCCCAAGCACCTGGGCCATCCTCCACTGCACTCCTGGGCCACAGCAGAGGGCTGGCCTGGAAGAGGGGCAACCGGGACAGAATCCGGTGCCCCGACCGGGACTAGAACCCGGTGTGCCGGCGACGCAAGGCGGAGGATTAGCCTGTTGAGCCACGGCGCCGGCCCATTTTAGTATTTTTTTATTCTAGTACTAGTGGTTGAACTCTGCAATTAACACACAATTATTCTTAGGTGTTTAAATTTTAAATGAAAAGTGATCCCTATGAAATATAAAAGTGGGAATAAGAGAGGGAGGAGATGTACAATTTGGGACATGCTCAATCGGACTTGCCCCAAATGATGGAGTTGGAATCGTGCCAGGGGATTCCAATACAATCCCATCAAGGTGGCATGTACCAAGGCCATCTCACTAGTCCAAGTGATCAATTTCAGTTCACAATTGATCACACTGATAGGTCTAAGAGTCAAAGGGATCACACAAACAAGACTAGTATCTGCTAATACTAACTGATAGAATCAAAAAGGGAGAGAATGATCCAACATGGGAAGCGAGATACACAGCAGACTCATAGAATGGCAGATGTCCTAAATAGCACTCTGGCCTCAGAATCAGCCCTTAAGGCATTCGGATCTGGCTCAAATCATATTTTCTAAGAGCTACTCCATACCAGACTAGAGATATCATAGTGATGAAGGAGACAAACTTATTGCTCTTATCTAATGCATTTCTAGTGGAAAGAAAGGACAAGAGAAAATAGGTAGGTAAGTAGAGAGATGTTACAGACAGATGACAATAAAAGAACACATAAATGAACAAGAAACAACCATCTGAAGAACTGATAGTTCTGATGAGATTTCAATCAGTAGAAACTGTGAACCATTTTATGATGGAGAGGAGAGCATTCTCAAACAGATAGACCCATGGTTTAAGACGCTGACGTGAGGTCAGGCTTGGCAGTGCTGAAGAACAGAAGTGTGAAGAGTCAAAGAAAAGCATGGTGGACAACACAAACTGGGGACAGACATGACATTATGAGATAAAGTGAGATGTTCGCTCTCTTAGGCTTTCTCCTCTACATTGTTTCTAGCTGATAGATTAGACAGAAGACAAGTTCTCAAGATTAGTGTGGAAATAAAATACATAATATACATAAAGAGATAAGTATTAGGTCTTTTACATAATAAATACTCAACAAGTTTTAATTCAAAAAACAAATCAAGATGTAAAGCTATATAGCAGAAAGGTATTTCAACTGAATTAGATAGGCTGATTTTGCTGACATCTGTGCAGTTTTTCAATAATTCCCATTTTTGGTGGACTTTTTGAGGACACTCTTGTGCATGAGTTTCAAATTTTTTTTGCACCAAAATCAACTTTTTAATTGTTATTGTTCCATAAGCTTTTTCATGTATCCTCATATATGTGTGTGTGTATTTTTAGACAATAATACTGGTTTCTGGCCGGCGCCGTGGCTCAACAGGCTAATCCTCCGCCTGCGGCACTGGCACACCAGGTTCTAGCCCCAGTTGGGGCGCCGGATTCTGTCCCGGTTGCTCCTCTTCCAGGCCAGCTCTCTGCTGTGGCCTGGGAGTGCAGTGGAGGATGGCCCAAGTGCTTGGGCCCTGCACTCCATGGGAGACCAGGAAAAGCACCTGGCACCTGGCTCCTGCCATCGGATGAGCGCGGTGCGCTGGCCACAGCGCGCCGGCCGCGGCAGCCATTGGAGGGTGAACCAATGGCAAAGGAAGACCTTTTTCTCTGTCTCTCTCTCACTGTCCACTCTGCCTGTCAAAAATTAAAAAATAAATAAATAAATAAAATAAAAAAATAAAAAATAAAAATAAATAATACTGGTTTCTCTCTGGAAGAAAAATTAAAGAAGTATTCTGTATTAAGGAAAGCTGTTCATTTATAATCTCTATTGTTATGTTACTTTTCAAAATCAAAATATAATAATTATAAGCTCCACTTTAAATTGAATTTTACTTTATACACAGAAATAAAGCTTGCAAGGTTTTCACACTAGTAAGTTCAGAGTGACCAGTTAGCCCCATAAGGAAACCTTATTAATACTCCAGTGGAGAAAGACAAGGTGGACAAGCACTGATTGAGATGACCAGACATAAGAGAGAGGCTGCTCCTCACACTGGAAACGGCATCAGACAGAATGTTTGGCTCGAATGCGCTGGTCCACGATTGGCTTACCAACATTCTTTTCTGTGTCAGGATTTAAAAATAACTGCCCAGTCTTGTCACTAATTCATAAGGTGCCTTTAAGTGCTTTATGAGTACTGTTGCATGACGTAAGGAACGGATAGAAAGGCAAGTGAGGACTGTACCGGTTTTGTTTAGCCCAGCTGAAAGGACATAGGCCAAATGGTTTACGGAAAATCACATACAAATAAGATAAGGTCAGGGTCAGGATCCACTTAAAATCCATTAAAACGTCACTGAAGTTACCGGTCCACTCCACATGAGAAGGTAAATACACTGTCTGGAGATAAAAGACAAATATCTTTACAAGAGAATGTGGTCACTCACTTAGTCCTCAAGACTAGGGAATACATAAAACACCTCCTATGAAAAAATACATATCCTTATTTTTCATTACTAATTATTAAATGAGAAGCTATAGTGTAGAATAAAGCTCATAAGGAGTATGAAATAGGAAGAATTATGTAGACATACTCCAAACCATTTTTTCCATTCATATGTCAAAACCATTTCTGCAAATATTTTATAGAATATAAAATGCCTGCTTTGAAAATGCTAAAAATATCATTGCCTGATCATACTACTGAGATGCTATTCAAAATGATGTCAATTAAACTCTAACAGTGTTTTATGTGTAAGGTTGTAAAATACTCAATACAGAAAGGGGGTCCAATTATTTTCCTTAATCCTGTAGAAGAGGACATAGGGTCAGGAGTAAAATGAAGGAATCTCATCTGTCTTTTCTATGCCACACATAACCTATTTCAGTTTCAGGATTGTCTGGTTTCTTGCATATAGTGAAGTCTGAGAACACCTAAGTAAACTTAGAACACCTATCAACCTAGCTCTGTTGGTAGCTACTATCTGAGCATCATGTGTGTCTTAGGGAGTCCATCTTTCCAGCACAACATGAAATGCTGACCCACGGTGAAGGGAAGAGGTAGAGAAAGGCCAAACCAAAAGCAGAAAGTGTGGGCACAGGGTAAAGTGCATTCGTTGTTCAAAACAGTGGATGGAGTGTTTGCATTCACATCCTTCCCCGTTTAGATTGACACAAAAGTGGGAGTAAAGGATTTACAAGAGGACACCTTTGCCACAGCAAGGTGAGCAAAAAGGATGCTCCATCATAAGCTTGGAATATTTTCTACAAGACAGAAAGCAGATGGTTAAGTGACACAGTGGAATAGCATAAAGATGTGTGCTCTGGCCAACACAAGGGAAAGGCAGCACTGGTGAGGAGTCAGTGTGTGCTCGAAACCACAGAGAGGTTTGGGACCAAAAGCCCAGTTACCTTCAGAGGTGCCAGGGTCACTTACATAAAACACCTTCTATGAAAAAATACATGTCCTTATTTTTCATTATTGATTATTTTTAAACACTTTTTTTGACAGGCAGAGTAGACAGTGAGAGAGAGAGACAGAGAGAAAGGTCTTCCTTTTCCGTTGGTTCACCCTCCAATGACCCCTGCAACCGGGGCACTGCGGTGATCTGGAGCCAGGAGCGAAGCGCCTCCTCCTGGTCTCCCATGCGGTTGCAGGGCCCAAGTCCTTGGGCCATCCTCCACTACCTTCCTGAGGGCCATAGCAGAGAGCTGGCCTGGAAGAGGAGCAACCGGGACAGAATCCGGCACCCCAACTGGGGCTAGAACCTGGTGTGCCAGCGCCGCAGGCGGAGGATTATCCTATTGAGCCATGGCGCCAGCCATCATTATTGATTATTAATAGTCAATATCCATCCACCAAGGAGGATGGGATAAGTGGCATCCTTCATTTCTTTATCTTTTCTCATTTTCAAATATTTCTGCCACATATTTTATTGATCAATTTAGCATGAGATATGATACTTTAATTAATATATGATAAAAATACATAATGCTAATAAATGGACCACTACTGTTTATTGCAACTGGATACAGAACTCTTGGGTGATAGTTTTAAACTCTGTAGTCAAAAACTAAACTTTCAGGCCCAAGCATTGTAGCCCAGCAGGCTAAGTAAGACTCTGCCTGTGATACCAGCACCCCATATCTGAGTGCTGGTTCAAGTCCTGCCTGCACTGCTTCCAACTCAGCTCCCTGGTACGCACACCCTGGAAAGCAGCAGGTGTTGGCTCCAGTGTTTGGGTCCCTGCCACCCAGTATGGATCTCCTCGCTCCTGGCTTCTGCCTGGCCCAGCCCCAGACATGGCCGTCATTTGGGGACTGAACCAGAAGATGGAAGACACTCTCTCTCTCTCTCTTTCTCTCTTTTTCCATATCTCTATTGCTCTGCCTTTCGAATAAAATAAATATAATAAATATTTTCACCTTTCAAGGGTGAAATGTGTGGAAATAGTCAAGAACACTTAACTTCTGATACACAGGGAGCCAAATGTCAACACTCCAGCTCTCTGACTTCACCCTGAAGCAAAATCTGGCAATCAGTACCTCCCAGATCAGAAAAAGTCAAGTCATGAACCCACAAAAGTGCATAAACAGGGTGCCAACACTGTGCCATAATGGGTTAAGCTACCACCTGCAATGTGGTTCAAGTCCCAGCTGTTCCACTTCCAATCCAGCTCCCTGCGGAAGTGCCTGGGAAAGAGCAGCGAAAGAGGGCTCAAGTGCTTGGGCTCCTGCACATATGCAGGAGGCCTGCATGAAGTTCCTGGCTCCTGGCTTTGGCCTGGCCCAGCCCAGCAGCCACTGTGGCCATTTGGGGAATGAACCAGCAGGTGGACGATTTTCCCCCTCTCTCCCTCTCTCTCTGTAACGCTGCCTTTCAAATAAATAAAATATTTTTTAAAAAAATGCATAAGTGCATAAAGAGACAGTACAGTTGGAGAAAACTGAAACAGGAAAATATCAAAGTAAACAAATTACCCTGAGAAAACAGATAATTCACAACAGAGAAGAAAACATCCTCAAACCTAACAGAAGCCATCAGATTTTGAAAGAATATGCTGTATCCACAATATAAGAAAAGCATTCTACGACAAAATAGTAACCAGAAAACAAAACTTTTCCATTAGATATTAATAAATCATTGCCCCCCCCCCCCAAATAATCCCTTAAGGAGTTTAGAAGATAAACTTTAAGGGAATTTTCCAAAAAGAAAATAAAACACATAGAAGACTGGTTGATTTGTGGAACTAAACATCATACTACTGAAGAGTTCTGGAAATCAGGAATAGAGACAATACAAGGAAAAATGAGTAAAAAATTAACTAGTAGACAGTTACTTCTGAAAGATGTAGACACCAGACTACAGATAATACCAATTAAGGAAATATTCAAATATTCAGCACAGTATGTAAAAAGATACACATTTCGACAGTGTTGCACAATATCAGTCCTGCAAGAACAGGGAGGAATCCCTAAGGGGGAACAAAGGAATAATAAACTGCCATCAGCCATCATGAAGAAAAGAAATGCTACAGTGTTTTCAGACTTGACTCATCTTCCTCCTGGACCCTGTGGAGAGAATGCTGGACAGAACGGTTGCCAGCACACAATCAATATTACTTTCTACGTCATTTTTCTTAGAAAGTTCCTTAAGCGTGAGTTCCAAGAAAAAAAAAAAAAAGAAGAAGAAGACAGTCACATGGAATGTAGAAAGTAGAGCGTCCAAGCCTCGAGAACCTTGTAGGAATGCACCATACAGCTTACAGAGTAAGCAGCCCAGTCCGAAGCGAGAGGCAAGCTGGTTAGAGAAGGGAATTACTGGGGCCTGGTTGTAGTGCAGTGGGTTAAGCTGCAGCTTGTGGTGCCACAGTTGCATATGAGTGCCTATTCTAGTCCTGGCTGCTCTGCTTCCCACCCAGCTCCCTGCTACTCTGCCTAGGAAGGCAGAGGATGATGCCTCAGGTAATTTGGCCCCTCCACCCACGTGGAAGACCTATATGGAGTTCTTGGCTTCTGGCTTAGCCTGGCCCAGAGCTGACTTGTTGCTGCCTTTGGGGAGAGAGCCAGCAGGTGGAAGACATTTCTCTCTCCATCTCTCCTTCACTCTCTCTTTCTCTGATGCTCTGCCTTTCACATAAATGAGTAAAATCTTTTTACAAAGAAAAGTAAATTATTTTAGGAGGAAAAAAGAAAAGATGTGATAGATTCTGTAGAATATAAAATGTGATGACAACAACAAGGAAAAAAGTCACCTTGAAATTCCAGAAAAAACATGAAGAGAAAATGTTGTCATAGCATACTCCTTGGGTTTCAATGAAAATATTATTTACATGCATTTAAATAATAAACACCTTAGTGCTTTTCCATTGCATAAAGTAAGCTATGGAGATCAGAAGGATTAATTTAGGTTACTGGATATAATAAAATGAAACTAACCTTAACAGCATGTTAGAAAATGTATAAACAACCAAAGGCTACATTTTGAGCCTGCACAATGTCTTCTAACCAGGGTTTGTCTGCTGCATTTCTCACAATCGGGCTGTGGTTCCAGCTTTCTGACAGATTACAACAGAGGTGCAATGCCCTTCTCTTCATAACAGGTCAGAGGGGCACCATATCCAGGTTATAGCACTCAAGACATTAGCTTTGATTCCTTGGGCAATGTAGTGCTTTCCAGGTTTCTCTATTGTGTGGTTACTGCTATTCTTTCCCCTATTTTGTTCTGCGGAATTGAGTTAGTAAGTCTCAGCCACCCTCCATCAGGGACCCAGATAGAAATCATCCTTTGCCTCCTGTACTAGGGAGTAACGCCACACATTATCTAGAATTCCTCTGGAAGAAATATTTATTTGTTCATTCATTCATTTAGCTTATATCAGTATAGATCCTTGCATGTCCCTTGGCTTATAGCCCTGTGCTTTTTTTTTTTTTTTTTTGACAGGCAGAGTGGACAGTGAGAGAGAGAGAGAGACAGAGAGAAAGGTCTTCCTTTTCTGTTGGTTCACCCCACAATGGCTGCTGCGGCCAGCATGCTGCAGCGGGCACACCGCGCCGATCCGAAGCCAGGAGCCAGGTGCCTCCCCTGATCTCCCGTGCAGGTTCAGAGCCCAAGCACTTGGGCCATCCTCCACTGCACTCCCGGGCCACAGCAGAGAGCTGGACTGGAAGAGGGGCAACCGGGACAGAATCTGGCACTCTGACCGGGACTAGAACCCAGTGTGCCCCACTTTTTGTTTTTGAGCATTTCCTTACTCTCTGGAGTTTCCAGATGCTCCAGACTCATCATGTCCAGCCATGGTCCTAGCATCAGCCAGTTCCCCCCAAGCAGCCCTGGTTTATTTCCACTGGAGAATGGTATATAGAAACCAAAGTCTGTGTGTTGGGTTCGCTTTTTGATGCTCTGGTAGCATGGCTTCTAACAGTTCTTACTGGGGAAAGTTGGGTAACACGTACACTACATCATGTATGCCTACTGAATCACAGTTCTCCACAGAAACAGAATCAACAGGAGGTATCCACCTATAGAAAGTGACTTATTTTATTTTATTTTAAATAATTGGCTCAGACAGTTACAGAGGTTTGACAAATCCAAAATCTGCAGTGTGGGCTGGCGGGCCTGAGAGCAGAGCAGAGCCGGCATTGCAGTTCAGGTCTGTGCAGAGATTCCTCTTTTGCTCTGTGCAGGCCTTCAACAAATTGGAGGAGACCAACCCATATTATGCAGAGCAATCTGCTGAACTCAAAATACACTGATTTTAATTTCACCCAAAAACACTCTCACAGTAACATCTAGAAGAAGGCGTAATCAAATATTCGGACACTCAGGGCCAAGCAAAGTTGACACACTAAATTAACATCATTTCTATTTCTATATCTATCAAGATAGTTAACTGTTAAGATACACATAAGCTCATAGTGATTCCTAATTAGATATGTGTAGCTTCATTTTCAATTAAATATTTTAAGAGATGACACAGTGGCCGGTGCCGCAGCTCACTAGGGTAATCTTCCAACTTGCAGAGCCAGCACACCGGGTTCTAGTCCTGGTTGGGGCGCCGGATTCTGTCCTGGTTGCCCCTCTTCCAGGCCAGCTCTCTGCTATGGCCTGGGAGTGCAGTGGAGGATGGCCCAAGTGCTTGGGCCCTACACCCGCATGGGAGACCAAGAGAAGCACCTGGCTCCTGGCTTTGGATCAGCACGTTGCACCGGCTGCAGTGCACCGGCCGCAGCAGCCATTGGAGGGTGAACCAACGGCAAAGGTCAAAAAAAAAAAAAAAACAATTACACAGCTTGAAAGACTTCCATTAAAAATATATAATTGAGAATTTTAAGATTATGTTTAATTGCAAAGATTAGTTGAAATGATCAGAGAATGAAATAATCATGGCATCCTAGCACATGTCAGTGTGTTCCTGTGCTTTGTTGGGCTTCAGCTACACAGATCTGAGTGGGAAACACCACGGATGCCATCAGAGAGAACGTGGAACCTAAGTTCTCAAGTGTAACCAGACGGTTGCCTTCCCTTTTCATTTTTTGCCTGACAAGGGACAGCTGCTTGTGTTGCAAATTACCTGTGCCCAGTGACCAATAATGTTTGCAGGGGAATTTGAGAGCCCACTGAAAGGAGATGGCTTGGAAAAAGCAGACCTCACACCCAGCTGAGGAGAGGGAGTATAACCAACAACTGCGGTCAGCTGAGCTCCAATGTCTAGAAGCTTCCACCATGACCATCACCAGAACAAAGCCTGAAAATCTGCTTAATTATCAACAGATTGCCCTCACTGATTGTCTAACCTCCACCTGTAGCTACTGCTTCCAGTAAAATCCCTTGTTGCTGGCTTGCTGGGAGGGACGGAGCACATTTTCGACCCAGAGTGTGCTTTCCCCAAGACTGCCGGATTCTTAATCTAAACCCTGTCATCTTACCAACTCTGGTCTCCAGTGAATTGGCTGTCCAGTGGCCAGCAGCAAAGGGCCTGCTGCTTATGTCAGGTAACAAAAGAACCTAATTTGTAACAAACAGTACAAGCAGAGAAAAGGAGGTATTATGGAAGGAGAGAGCAAGGGCGGCCGTAACAGTTTGAAGTATGGTTTGAAGCCACAAATTCATTCCCTCATAGTTCTGAGGGTCAGAAATCCGATGTGAGGGTGTTGGCAGGACCATGCTCTCTTCGAAGCCTCTGAAGGGCCCTTGTCTCTTCTGTATTCTGGTGGCCCCAGGTGCTCCTTGACTTGGGGTAAACTAATTCCAATCATCTTTGTCTTTGAAAGACGTCACTTACATTGAATCCAGTGTTCCTGTTTTAAAGGGTTGGTGTCTGAAAGTACTCTGTTTCCAAATAAGAACATTCAGAGGCACAAGGGGGTTAGGACTTCAGCCTTTCAGGGTGGTGGGCCACAAGGCAAATCACAATTATTCTGGAGTGGGGTCGATGTCATTCCATAAGCTGTTGGAACTGCTGTCAGGGTGCCCAAGGCCTGCATAGAGAGGATGCCCAGCTGGTTAGTGTGGACCTGTGACTGGTGCCCAGAAGCCAGATTCAGACACATAGCTGTGAAAGGCGTGGGGGCAAGCAGAGCGTCTGAGTACCGCATTCTGTCTTTCCTCTGTTTCAGATGTACTTTTCTAGCCTAGCTTTTCTTTGCAGTCTTAGTGAAGGAGTAGGAGGTAAGATCTGCTGAAAACACAAACTGTAAATGCTGAGAGAGCTGTTTCTTGCAAAATTCCTTAAGATATAAGGATACAAATTGAACTAATACAGCTGTTTACTAGAAAGTAACACAGAGGAAAAAATATTTTCCTTCTGGCTCCAACCCTCTCTGCTACCATTTAGAGGAAAACCTCAGTCATTTCCAGTCTTCCACATTTCGACGGCACACTGGGGCTGGTTTGCTCACAGGTGAAAGCGGAAGTGGAATTAGAAGGAGGGGCCATAGTTGCCAGGGTAGCTGACTGTGTTTATTTGCAAGAGCATGTGATAAACACTGAGAAATGTTATCACCATCAGGAAGGGACTTATTTGGGCTAACCGTTGTATACATTGGCAAGTTTGGTAAATTATGGATTATCAGTATGACTTGGTCAGTGACATTTAAGTTCATAGCATCTGTGACGTGAGATTTTAATTTAAAAAGGGTGAAACTGCAGGGAAGTGATTATTTTTTCCAGTATGTGTGCAATCAACTTTTAAAAAGAGGGTGTGTGTGTGTGTGTGTGTGTGTGGTGTTAAAAGGTAAAGTATCAAAGGACTTAAATCCCAAGGAAAAAAATATGTTGTGACCAAAGAGCTATGCATACTCGAGAGACTTCACATACATGGAAGTAATGAAATCGTTCCAAGTCTGTCCTGAGGGCACTTTGTTGTGCTTTAGAAACCGTTCCAGTGTGGTCTACATACGCACACAGAGACACAAATGTCAACAACCCATAAGTGGATACACAACTCTAATGTGTACAGTAAAAATGCATGTCATGCATCAAGTATGCCTATGTTATAATTATAATACATATTAATGTTGTTTCTTAAAAGTTAGAGCCCCAAAGTAACAGAATCATTTAAAAGTTTTAAGAGGCTATTTCTTCAAAAATAGGAGTCTATGCATAGGGATGCGGAGGTGGACTTTTTATATCCAGAAACAGTAACAATTTATTCTGGAAAGAGGAGTTCTCTGTACAACATTTTATCCATGTTGTGGTTATAAAGACTCCTCAGGAGTCACCAGGTGCACATTTATACTTTCTAAGGGACCAGTGAGAAAAATACCCATCAATAAAACTTAACTCCATGGCCACAAAGCAATACCTCTCAAAGGTTTATATATTCTACAGTCATCATATACAAATGCTTTTTTACCAAAGTGGGTACAGATTCTCTGTAGAATAATACATGTAACATATAAGTATATTCTTGAACTAATATGCTAATGAGCATATAAAGTTTTGAAGTTGTCTACCCACATCATTTAAAAACTGAATAATGAATACTATTGATGGTCTTTGAAACCCCTTCTTCATTTCAATCATAGATATTTTCCTAAAATTGATGTATATTTTTTTAAATTGAATGACTGGAAGTTGTTTATTAAAGGATAAACTAAAGAACCTTTAGCAAAGCAAGGTTTAAAATTTATGCTATTGTTAATGCTTTAGCTGTACTAAATATGCCTTTAAAAACAAAAAAAAATTAACCTGAAAATCCATAAGATTATTACATTTCTTAGATAATTTATACTTTCTTTAAAAAAATATTTTTTGAAAGTTACAAGAGAGAAAGGGAGAGACAGATCTCCCAGCTACTGGTTCATTCCTTAAATGACCGCAATGCCCAGGGTTAGGCCAGGCTGAAGCCTTGAGCCAGGAGTTTCAGCTAGGTCTCCCATGTTGGTGCAGGGGCCCAAGCACCTGGGGGATCTTCTGCTGCTTTCCCAGGTGCATTAGCAGGATGCTGGTTTGGAAGCACAGCAGCCAGGACTTGAATTAGTCTTCACGTTGGATGTGGCATTGCAGTAGGCAGCTTACCTCATTGTGCCACAATAGTAGCCACTGATAACTTAATTCTTAAAAGATTTTGTCTTAAATCAAGAATTTAGTAGAAAAAAAGCTGAAATAGTACAAACCCAGGGTAAAACATGAGCAGAAAAAAATTATGTTCAATTTCTCAAATAGATAACATTTTTCATTTCTGCATCAAAAATTACTACTAGGCTTTTTACCATTTTTTTAAAAATTTTTTACTGTGATATTTTCAGAGAATTTCGTTTTAAACTGGAAACTGAGAACTGAAACATACTTATGAATTCTCATTTTAAAGCTTAAGTGGTATGAATTTTAAATTATTTTTTGTCTTACAGCAGTTGATTATTAAGAGCCAATATAGTTCAAATGGTCTCTGAGTTCTTACAAACTCAAAACTCAAGTATGGTCTAAAGGGAATCATAAACCTAATCACCTTTGGGAGTAAATTTATGAACCCTGGAAAGTGGTTATGTAAGAAACCCTAAGAAATTGCATGTATTGAAATGGCACATGATCAGTGACAATAAAATATTTTATTTAGGTTTTAAGGTTCACAAAAGATTACTAAGAGAAAGGTTTCATTTAATTAACTGAGAAAGCAGTTATCCTGGGGTCATCGTGTGCCAAGACTTGGTCTTGCTCTAGAATGTCTATGATTTCTGTGTCCTACTATGGAGTAAGTGAGAGTCTAAAGTGAAAATTTTTCACCTAACTGTAACATTAAGATACAGCACAGGAAAAAACAAACTCATGGAAAGGAAGAAGAAAGTTGATATCAACATATATCATAATATTTAATTGAGCAATTAACCCAAAGGTAGTTGTATTAATTCTCATCTCACAGATAACGAAACTAAAGGTGGAAGTCAAGGAATATCCAAAATCAATAGATAGTAAGTCAGGAATCAGATTTAAATTAAAATCTATTTGACTTCCAAATTGATATAGTTCACCTCTCTCTATGTAAACACCCAGGATTTGACAGATTCTGCTTAGTGTTGTAGGAAGGAAATGATCTATAAAGAGGAAGTATCGGAAGGGAGTTTTGATGGAGCAGATGAAATGAAATGTAGGTAAAGGCAGGAACAGAGCAAGTGCAAAGCCACAAAAATGTGGGCAGGTACCCTGCGATCAAAGACTGGAGAGCAAAGGCATTGGGTATTCAGGAAGTTGAAGGTGCTGGGGAGAGAATGAGTGAGCGGGGCTGAGGAATTAACCCAGACCAGGTGGTGAAAGGGACTGCGTGCTCCATGGGGATCAGCTGGAACTTCACCCTTCAGCAAAGGGACAGGTTTTTCTGTAACCCTGGTTTGTGGGACAGGTAACCTGTGATTTGTTAAAATGAGACTGGGCTCTCCCTGATGTGGATGAGTTTCCTGTCACTACACTTGAATCCATTGTGCAAACTTGTCTCTGGGTTGACATTTACTATATTTACATAAATAACAAACTAGACATCTTCAGCGGAAAAAAAAAACCGCTTCATAGACTGGACGTGCATTTGGATGGATGATGACATAATTTGTCTGATTTTTGTTGTATGATGATGTGACCTTTTTATTACTGATTCACTCTTCCATCCACCTATATTCGGTGAACTCCTTTTCCATGTAAAAGGCCAAGACTGTTAATTATCCAAGTTCTAGGTACTCTAAAAGACACAAAGGAAAATTAGACACCGATTCTGCCCTTGAGCTGTCCATAACCTCATATGAAGACAGTGTCCACATGGATCACTTACATTTAACAAATAATGCAATAAGCATCCAACAAAAACAGAACCTTCTTCAGGACCTAAGTGGCACAGGATGAAAGTAAAGGACGGCAATGGACTTTTAAAAAAATTATTTATTTGAAAGGCAGAGTTAGAAAAAGAAAGATGTTTTCCATCTACTGGTTTGCTCCCCAAATGGCTGGACCTGGGTCTATCCGAAGCCAGGAGCTTCTTCCGGTTCTCCCACATAGGTGCAGGGGCCCAAGCACTTGGGTCATCTTCTGCTTTACCAGGCCATGGCAGAAAACTGGATCCAAAGTGGAACAACTGGGACTTGAACCGGTGCCCATATGGGATGCCAGCACTGCAGGCTGTGGTTTACCTGCTAAACCACAGTGCTGGTCCCACCAATGGACTTTTTTAATTCACTGATCTTATTACTAGATTGAAGTACCAAGCAATAGTAGAAAGTGGAAAAGATACAGACTTTGGAGCTGACACAATTGAATTCACTCCTTAGTGGCTCAAGTCTCTGAGAGTGACTCAAATTTCTGAGCTGGTTTTCTTGTTTGAATTATGCGTATATTTATATCTTCATTTCAGAGCTATTACAGAGTAAAAGAAATATTCTTTGTAAAAATATCTATTAATAATTAATACCCCGGGGCTGGCGCCATGGCTCACTTAGTTAATCCTCCGCCTTGTGGTGCTGGCATCCACATGGGCGCCGGGTTCTAGTCCTGGTTGCTCCTCTTCCAGTCCAGCTCTCTGCTATAGCCCAGGAGGGCAGTGGAGGATGGCCCAAGTGGTTGGGCCTCTGCACCTGCATAGGAGACCAGCAGAAAGCACCTGGCTCCTGGCTTCGGATCGGTGCAGTGTGCCGGCCATAGTGGCCATTTAGGGGGGTGGTGAACCAATGGAAGACCTTTCTCTGTCTCTCTCTCTCACTGTCTAACTCTGCCTGTCAAAAAAGAAAAAAAGAAAAAAATGAATGCCCTGGGGCTGGCATTGTGCTGAAGCAAGTTAAACCATAGTTTGAGACACTTGCATCCCATGTCAGAGTGCCATTCCAAGTCCAGGCCACTCTGCACTTCATCAGGTTCCTGCTAAAGAGCCTGGGAGGCACAGGATGATGGCTCAAATGTGTGGCCGCTGTCACCCCCAAGAGAGACCTGGATAGAGCTCCTGGTTCCTAGCTTTGGATTGCCCCAGTCCTGACTATTGCAGCAATTTAGAGTGAACCAGCAGATGGAAAATCTCAATCTCTCTCTCTCCCACCCTCTCTCTCTGTTATTCTTTCAAATAAAATAAACAAATCTTTAAAAATACCCTTTACACTGCACTTTCTGGCACATTTCTGATCTAAAATTTAATGAACTCCTTGCAACTGACACAGCCAATCAAGGTAAAAGATTTAATTGGAGTGTTCCCAAGACACACACACACACACACACACACACACATATATCTTTTTTAAAAGATTATTTACTTAAGAAGTAGAGTTACAGATAGAGAGAGGGAGACACAGAGAGACAGGTCTTCCATCTGCTGGTTCACTCCCCAGATGGCCACAAAGGCCAGAGCTGTGCCGATCCAAAGCGAGGAGCCAGGAGCTTCTTCTGGGTCTTCCACACAGGTGCAGGGGCCCAAGCACTTGGGCCATCCTCTACTGCTATCCCAGGCCATAGCAGAGAGCTGGATCAGAAGTGTAGCAGCCAGGACTTGAACAGGCGCCCATATGGGTTGCCGGCATCCCAGGCCAGGGCATTAACCCACTGCGCCACAGCACCAGCCCCCCTATATGTATCTTTTTAAAAAAAAAAAATAAGATTTATTTACTTGAAAGGCAGAGTTATAGAGAAGCAGAGGCAGAGAGAGAGAGAGAGAGAAAGAGACAAAGAGTGGTCTTCTATCCAATGGTTCACTCCCCAAATGGCCATAACAGCCAGAGCTGCACTGATTCAAGGCCAGAAGCCAGGAGCTTCTTCCAGGTCTCTCACAAAGGTGCAGGGGCTCAAGGACTTGGGCCATCTTTCGACTGCTTTCTCAGGCCATAGCAGAGAGCTGAATTGGAAGTGGATGGAGTAGCCGACACTCAAACCAAGGCCTATATGGGATACTGGCACTGCAGGTGGCAGCTTTACCCACTATGCCACAATGCTAGCCCCCATATGTCTTAAGATGCAACATATTTTTTTAAAAAAAAAAACCTGCTTACTCTTTAAAATGAATAATATATCTCAAAATTTCAAAATATCATACTAATGATTTGAAAATCATTTAGTGTCCCTGTACCTTCTAGAACAACTGGTAGAGAAGATAAATGGGCTTGAGATGTGTGTGACTTTTCATTAACAGAAGGTGCTTGGTCTGGTAGGATGTAAAAAGTTGCTGTTTACACAATTAAACATTCTACTTTGTAGTCAGCCATTAAAAGCACAAGAACAGTAGAAAAGTAGCAAAAACTCTGAAGACGACATAGAAAAGGCCTTTGACCAGAGACTGATGGGAGTCGATGAGCTGGAACTAACAGTCCTGCTTTCCCTGCTGGGGTTCATAGTGTTTTTGAACTTTATTACGTGCAGCTGACAAGGAGAGGCACTTACCCAGGCCTCTCCTGGCTCTCCTGTGAACATGGATATAGGAATGAGTTTTGTGCTCCCAGGTGAGGAGAAAGAGAGCCTAGGCACAGACGATTCATAAAAACAGTTGGCTTGTCTCAAAAGACCCATGACTGTGGGTGGGTCTGCATGGATTCAAGGAAGAAATGTCGCTTGTGAAATCCCTTCGGGGTACTTTGCACCTGCAGTTGAATGAAGTTAATCCCAGGTACATACTCTGCTTACCTGAGGCTTCATGCACAATGCTTCCATAAGGCCCAAGGAAGTACTGCATTGACATTTAACCCCTGTGATCAAAGTGTCAATCACAGCACTACCTTATGACTTCTGTCATGTACACGTGACATGTTTGTACTGAGGATGTAAAAGCACTGACAGCTTCTTGTTATTGAAATCCCATGCTGTTCTGCTTCACAAACAAGATACTGTAATGTGTGTACATCAGAGGCAGGAGTTTATCATTTTGGCTGAGTTGGAAAAGATCGCACTTCACTGTACTTCAGATGTTTAAAGAGCCAAAGAAATACTGAAGTATATCCAAAGAAATACTGGAATTTTGTAATAGCTTTTACATCTACCTGCTTTAATGTGACAATGAATCGCAAGGCAAACAACGAAAATTTTCCTCCTGGCCAAGGTCCTCCTCCAGAGCAAACTGTCACCAGTTTACTTTGGTGCCAGATTCCCCATGATTAGAGACGTGGAGCCTTGGACATTTCCAGAGAAAGCAATCAAAGCTCGGGGATATATATTGGCAATAGATGAATGAAAATGGATACACGTCCTATTGAAAAGAAAGGAATGGTTCTGAGAGAGGAACTATCAAAACCTGTCACTGTGCACATAGAAAATCCATTGTAGGTTTCCAAACCAGACCTGTTGGACCGGCTGGATCTCCCAGAAGCAATGTAACCCAGCAGAGGACTGCAAATGTAAATAAAGTCAATAGCTACTGGAAGGGCAGACTTTGTAAAGATAAAGTTCAGGAAATTGAAAGGTGGTGGACTAAAGAGGGAGGGGAGGGGAGAAAGGGGAAGAAAATTGAGTAGAAGAGAGGAGAGGAAACTAGCACAGCCATGGCTCAGGCTCATACAGATACACTTGAGACATGGAGCAAATTGTGTTCTATTTCAACCTTCGCTATCCGTTTGACCTTGGGCACATCCTCAAGGTTCTCTCACCTAAAGGAGTTGCTTAAAGGATGCTGTGTGCTTTGGGAATTCACAGTCTATCTTCTCTCCTTGCATATGTTAATGATGACTAATGAGAAGACATTTTCTAATCTCTGACAGATTGAGGTGATCAAATTATGACAGATAATGTATTCATATAGCTCACCTGTATGACTGGGAACAATTGAAAATTTTCTTTACATCTGAAATAAGCAAATTTATAGTAGCACAAATGGACAGAAAAGCACAGCACTCATAATCGGTGTAAGAGTTTAAGTTAAATAGCTTCTTCGGTAGCATCTAACTCAGGATATATTAAAAATATGTATGGCCAGGCTTGTGCCATGGCTCACTTGGTTAATCCCCCACCTGCGGCACCAGCATCCCATATGGGCACTGGGTTCTAGTCCCGGTTGCTCTTCTTCCAGGCCAGCTCTCTGCTGTGGCCTGGGAGGGCAGTGGAGGATGGCCTAGGTGCTTGGGTCCCTGCACCCACATGGGAGACCAGGAAAAAGCACCCAGCTCCTGGCTTCAGATCAGCGCAGTGCCAGCCATGGCAGCCATTTGGGGAGTGAACCAACAGAAGGAAGACCTTTCTCTCTGTCTCTCTCACTGTCTATAACTCTGCCTGTCAAAAAAAAAAAATACATATGTATGGCCACTCAGATAACTGTGGAAGAAAAAATTTTGTGTGTATAGGATACTGTGCCATTTCTATATCTTAATGAAAGTAGGTCTAAGTCTTATTTTTTTATTTTTTCTTATTTATTTTTTTGACAGAGTGGACAGTGAGAGAGAGAGAGAGAAAGGTCTTCCTTTGCCATTGATTCACCCTCCAATGGCCACCTCGGCTGGTGCACCGTGCTGATCCGAAGGCAGGAGCCAGGTGCTTATCCTGGTCTCCCATGGAGTGCAGGGCCCAAGGACCTGGGCCATCCTCCACTGCACTCCTGGGCCACAGCAGAGAGCTGACCTGGAAGAGGGGCAACCAGGATAGAATCTGTTGCCGGCACTGCAAGGCGGAGGATTACCCTATTGAGCTGCGGCGCCGGCTTAAGTCTTATTTTTTAAAAAATACATGTATTTGAAGGCAGAGTGGCATCAAGGGAGAGGAGAGTTCTTCCATCTGCTGGTTCACTCCTCAAATGGTGAATAGCATCAATGATTGGGGCTCAGACAGGCTGAAGCCAGGAGCCAGGAAATCCATCTGTGTCTCCCACATGGGTATCAGGGACCCAAGCACTTGAGCCATCATCCACTGCTTTCCCAGGCACATTAGCAGGAAGATGGATCTGAAACAGAGCAATGGAGACTGCTCCCAATATGGGATGTGGTTCTATAATGTGGCAGCTATACCTGTGTACCAAATGCCAGCCCCATAAGTGCTTTAACTTTGATGTTTTTCCAAGACATTGGGTGGAAGTAGAGCTTGCCATTTGCACCTTCTAAATTAAATTGTTCCATTAGATCAGTTCAGGGCTACCCTCTCTTTGGGCAGACAAGCTTCCTCCATTAATTCATGTCATTCCCCAACTGTATAGAGACCCCATTCTCAATGAGTGGCATTGGCTGCCAGTATTACTTATATACATCCTAATTTGCTAGGGTTTTTTAGACCCTTAAGCAGTTTGGGCCAATGAAACACAGATGCATCTTCCAAGGAGCTCTTTTTACTGTGAAAATTTCAGAAAGGCCTGAGCACCAACTGTGTCCTTGGGATTGAATATTTACTGGCAAATGCCTACCATCAGACTTGTGATTCATTGTGAGGCGTGGCCAACTGTGGATGGCAGAGCTCTAAGCAAATATCATAAGTCCCTGGAACACATGGAAAAGAAGTTTATTTAGGCAAGATAGAGGAACTAGCAGCACAAGTTTCCTAGACTAATTAAATCAGTTAATTTCTTCTAGTGTCCACAGCCTTGTGACTATGTGTGAGAACTTGAACTGATTCTGAGTTTTTGTAATTTTTTAAAAAAGGATTTGTTTATTTATTTGAAAAGCAGAGTTACAGAGAGAGGGAGAGACTGAGAGAGAGGTCTTCTGTGCACTGGTTCACTCTGCAAATGGTTGCAACAGCCAGAGCTGGACCAATCTGAAGCCAGTAGCTTCTTCCAGGTTTCCCATACAGGTGCAGGGGCCCAAGCACTTGGGTCATCTTCCACTGCTTTCCCAGGCCATTAGTAGATAGCTGGATCAGAAGAGGAGCACTTGGGACTTGAACAAGCACCAACATGGGATGCTGGCGCTGCAGGCAGAGGCTTAACCTACCACGCCACAGCACCGGCCCTGAGTTTTTTCACTTTTAAAAAATTTTTGTTAACATAATGAAAACAGATTTCATGTATTTCATAGGTACACTTCTAAGAAGATTGGAGTCTGGAATTCAGCTCACTTGTAAACACAGCACTTGACATACTTTTCACCTTGCATTTCTTTATCCTGGTTCCCTGAGTCTTGGAAATAAAATGGTGTAAACCAATTCTACCTTACAAGATTTGTAGATTAATCAATTTCTAAAGGTTGCACACTTCCAAGTAAACATAAATTTTAATGCTCATCTCTATCTTCTTCCTAACGATTTGTTCTTCTCCACCCTTAATTTTTAAGTGCTGACTCAGAGATCAGCAGCAAGCTAATCGTGGACGGAGTAACCAGCCTCTTAATCAGTTTCAGAAGTGTTCAGGGGAGCAAGCAGGGTGCTCACTCACGGACACATCTGGTTTTCAATGCTGTCAGATGTCTCGTGGGTTAACTCAGTTATTACAAACGTATGTCAGGGAGCTGCACACATTGTTACTGACTGCACTCGCAGTTCTCCCAAGTAGTTTATTACTCTATCAGATGCTTTGGAATCACCGGTCCACTCAGTTGGAACTTGTTTCCCAAACAGAGGTGGTGCAGCCACTGCCTGTAACACTGGCATCCAATATGGGCACTGGTTGCAGTCCCGCCTGCTCTGCTTCCCATCTATCTCCCTGCTATTGCACCTGGGAAAGCATCGGAAGATGGCCCAAGCACTAGGGTCCCTGCCACTGACATGAGAGACTTGGATGGAGTTCCTGGCTCCTGTCTTTGACCAGGCATTTGGGGAAGTGAGCCAGCAAATAGAAGATCTCAATCCCTCTCCCTCCATCTTTCTGTGTCTCTGCCTTTCAAATCGATCAATTAATAAAACTTTAAAAAAAATGGCTAAGTTTGAAAGTAACACGGTCCCTGGAATATCATTTTTGAACCCTTCCGTCTGCCTTCTCATTTGATGTGATTACTTCACTTGTCAAAGGCAGCAAGAGTTAGAGATAAGTTTATGTCCTCTGGTCCCTGCAGGCGGTGTCCAAGTGTCCAGGGACCGGTCTGCCCTTCCTCCTGCATCTGCTGTCACCATATTTTGTATGAGGCCCTTTGTAGGGATGTGGCGCTTCTGCTTCATTTTACAAGGTGGAGAAATGCCACTGTGCATTGCCTCCGTACACTGACATCTACTGGGCTAAGGCCCACAGTGGTTTTCGGCAAGTGAATGCTCATTTACGGAATCAAGGCTCGTGCCTCCCTGTGTTCAAACCTCCCAGCTCTGCTGTGGCTCAGAGCAGCAGTTCTCACTTCCACAACCAAGTCAGTTTCAGAGTTCCACTCGTGTGCCTGAAAGTAAGGCGGGAAGCGGATCTCCAGATCTCGGATTGGGAAACCTGCCTCTCCCAGCGTAAGTGCTGCTTGCACGCAGTTGTGACAGAGTTTCTGCCTGAACGCCTGTTGTCGGGGAGCTTCCTGGGGGTGGTGTGAGTCAGCGCTGAGAGGTCAAAAAGACCCTGCCTAAAGAACCTTAGGAAACGCGCCAGGAAGTGAGACCCATTGCGGGGATCAACTTCTGCAACCAGACTCATCTCCACTACTTTTAGGGGGTAAGGGTAAGACTCTAGCCTTGTTCCAAACGCAGCACTTTGCCTTAAAAGGAGGCACTACTCCTTCTGCTCCGAACTTGGGGATTTTACCCGGCAAGCAAAGCCTGAGCGCCGGCCAAGAGCCGGCGGTACCCAGAGGCTCGGAGCGCACGTGGCTCCAGGGGCAGGGTGGCCGTGGCCGGCGCTCCCGCCCCGGCCCATTTCGCCCAGGCAGCCCGCCCCGCCCTCGTGGCTCCCGGCCACCCTCGGGAGGCCGCCGCTCTGGGTGGGGCCTCGCGGCCGCCGGGGATGCGTCCGGGTCTGCCCTGCCCGTGGAGGCGAGCCGGCTGGGCGGTGCGCCGGGGCGGCCCGAGCCTTGCGCCGCGCGGCGCTGTAACCGGACACCCGCGCGCTCGCCCCGCGGCGCGCCCGGACACTTTCCATTCACTGCGCGCGGCCTGATTGAGCGAGGCGGACACGGGCTGCGGGCTCGGCACGGGAGGATTCCTTTACAAAGAAACTCCGAGGACCCGGGATAGACCTTTAAAGGCCGGCCGGGGTGGGGGACAGGACTGGAGACACACGCGTCACCCCGCCCGGTGGCACCTTGGTGACTTTTCCACGCTGGTTTCGTGCACCGTGGGTAAGCTGCGCTGGGTCTTTGCTTGGCTTGACGCATTTGGCAAAAAGACCCCACTGCGATCCCGCGCGTGTGGACTTGGCCCACCCGCGGCTTGTTGGGTTCGCGCTGCCCCTAGCTGGAAGCCTAGCTGGAGTTGTTAAGCCCAGCTCAGACACCTGCGGGGAGTTGGGAGTTGTGTGCGCCTGTGCCGGGCAAGGCAGAGCTGCTCCGGGACCCCTCGCAGAGCCCAGTCCTGGCTGGTTACTAGTTTGTGACCAGGAGTTGGGAAAACCCCCTGAGCAGGGTGAAGGGGAAGCAGTAGCAAGTGCTGGGGGGCGTGGGGAGCACATTTAAGACTCTTGGCTTCCCCCTGTCATCAGAGGCCAGGTTTAAATCAGTAGGGCTCCCTACCCCAGCGGCATTACCTCCTCAATGCTCTGTATTATTCGCAGTTGGTGGCTTCTGTCCCTTTGCTGAGCGGTGATGGTGGTGGTGGGGGCGTTATAGGTATCAGAGAAGATCCTGGCAATAGCAAAATGGGGGGAAAAAGTGTGTGGCGTGTTATCAGCCTGCTTCATCAACAAAGGCTATGTATCTTAACAGCTTTTATAAATTTAACTATCAAGTCAGCAAAACCCAGAGGTAGATGACTAAGGGAAAAATCACCCCTCGAATCAATTTTCTTGCACCTGCATGTACGGATGACAGGGTGAAGGGGTTGTGGAAGCAGGAAGACAACGTTTCTTTTGAGAATTACCAACCCAAACATCTCAAGGGGTTCCCCAGCTGCGTTAGGGGTAAAAAAAGAGGGCGGGGGGGGGGTTCATCTCTAACTCATGGCACATGCACCACCTAGGAGAGCAGCTGAGAATTTTTGCTTCAGATTGCGTGTTGAGTTCAGTTGTTCTTGCCCTTCTGTGTTGAAGCAGTCATTCAGACGGGATTGTTAGTGGTACTTCTTTATTGCCTGCAATTAGTGATGGGATTTCAACTTTAAAAAGCCTTCAGATGTAAAAGGTCGGCCTTGTTGTAACTTGAAAAAAAATTTCTAAATTAAACAGGCATGCCATTTTATCATAGAATTGTACATGTAAAATCATGGGATTTTTATTTTATGGTCCTGAGTTTATTTAGCACAGTATGGTAGCTAGAGCTCCTATGGACACCTTACCTGAGTTTCCTTGGTATTCAGACTTTAGTTGATAGCATGAATCAGTTTCACAGCTCCATGTCAAACAGAAATTCTTGTCTCTTTGAGTAATCTTTTGGGATTTTGACAGCCACTTTCTGTTTGATTTATTTAAAATATGCATTGGTAGCTACCGGCTCCTTGGATTACTCACCACTCGGTCATTGGTTTGGATTTGGCAAGAGGCCATGGTTACCTCATGTACATCATTTAACAGCTGCCTGGTCATCTGGATAAATTGGCAGATAACTGATTTGAGTAATTTCAGCCCTCAAGGATTGAGCACACTTAGATTTGTGCATAGAGACACCCTTTCAGAGACAATTACTCCAAAACAGCTAATGACTGTGGAAGTGAGTGGGCTCGCATGAATATTCATGGGGCATTTCTCTCCTACTACTCAATGTAGGGAGAAAGAGATTTCATCAAGGAATACTTTATTGGTAATATTCTCAAGTCATTTTAATGTCATGGATTTTTCGAGACCATTTGAAAAACCTAGTGTTCTTTTGGGAATCAGAGTTTTTCCTTGCTACTTTGTTGTGCTAGCTGAAAGATGAAACAGTTTCTCTTGTTACAAAGACTTCCAGACACAAATGAACTAAATCCCAAATTTTCACATGTGAGAGGCAACCTTGCAGCACCTCCTACTGTTTGCATGACTGTAGAAGTTCAGATGTATTTTGGGAGAATAGGAGGCTCTGTCTGGAGGACTGTGTATTTGTACTCCTAAAATATGAAATGAAATATAACATGCTTGTCATCTCTCTTTTGAAGGTATTTTCCCTTGGATATTAACTTGGCAAATCTGAAGAGATGGGATTCCGGGCGATTTGCGTCTTGGTTGGAGTATTTATTTGCTCTGTCTCTGTAAAAGGATCTTCCCAGCCCCAAGCAAGAGTTTATTTGACATTTGATGGTAAGAGAGTTAATATACACTCTGGGGGAAATGGGACTCAAAGTCTTTTTTCCTTTCATATCCAGATTTAAAAATTGATTAAAGATAGCAAAATATTACCCAGTATTGACCAATTAAAAAAATTAATTACTGGGCTGCTTTTTTGGCTAATATGGTAATTGTAAACTATTGGTTAGTAGGCAGTGTTTAGGAAAATGTTTGACATGTGTGCCGTCTTTTTAAGTTTTACATGTCTTTTGTGTTGGCATGTGTGTGCCTGGGGAGATGGGGAAGAGCCAAAAGTGTACCTTCTTTGATCTTACTGTTCACCTGACCATGTAACGATGTACCCAGCTGGTGCTGGTCCTCACCAGCAGAAAAGAGCTGTGCAGGTTCAATATAAGCGATTCTTGCAATACATTTTGGGCACTGATCTCAGAACTGGTTACCCCATGTGTTGTTCCAATAGTACTTCTCCTATTTCTTCAAGAATCTCCTGAGGCTGGCAGACTACTCTCAGTAACTGAAAAGGACCTGAAAGAATCGTTGGCAATGTGCTTTTGGTTGTTGGGTACAAATGCTATCTGCAGAATGCTAAGGGAAATGGACGTGGTTTCAGCTTTTCACACAAGTGAGAAGTGTAGGTCCTCTGAGGAGGTGACTCCCAAATGTGTACAGGAGCTTTAATGTATATGGTTCACACGGCTTACAGATGGGCGGGTTTGCTGAGTCCAGGAACCCATCCTAATTGGACAGAGGGCGCAAGAAATGTGTAGGAATACCAGCTTGCTAATCAGAGTCAGTTTCATTATTTCTTTCAGCTCTGGGGACATAAAGCCTCATTGTCATGACACTTGTTTTTTCCCTTCCTTAACAATGTACTCTGACTTGAAAGCAGGGTGCCTCTGAAATGCTCTGTTATCTCAAATTTCAAACAGCAGCATGACTGACACTTATCAGTCAAATGACTATTTTTTTCTCCTTTCTTTGTAAGTCACCTAGTGCTTTCTCCAAGGTCATCATAAGCACTGAAGGAGCCATATTTAGAACTCCCCACTGTGTGAGCTGCTAATTGCTTCCTTAGCCTAGGAGCCAGGCAGCGCCTTCAAACCATAGCTATGCGTTTGAGAATGGGAAAACAGACCCCTTGAAGTGTCCTTTTATGTTTCTTAATTACTCACTAAAGCATCTTGTAGTCTGTGCACGCTTTGGTCTTCCAAGCTGAGAACTATGACATATCTTAAAAGGCATTGAGGAGTTGGTACAGTTTTCCGTATTTCTCTTGGTATTTGGACATGGAATAATCTAACAGATTGTATGTTTGAACCTGCTTTATCTCTCTTGACCTTTCTCCAATATCTCCAAAACTTTTAATGTAAGTATTACCAAATTTGTTACCAGGTATCATTTATCAAATCTTTGAGCATAAAGAAATTAAGACATATTTTGCAGAAGAAAATTAAATAATATTATATCCTAGAAATAAATATCAAACTGTAGAGGCCAATGATTGCTGTGCTACTCAGTGACTAGAAGTTATGATAGGCTTTTAAAAATACTCTGTGTAATATTTTTTAAAGATATATTTATTTGAAAGACAGTTACAGAGAGACGTAGAAACAGAGAGAGGTCTTCCATCCACTGGTTCACTCATCAGATGGCCGCAACGGCCAGAGCTGCGCCGATCTGAAGCCAGGAGCCAGGAGCTTCTTCCAGGTCTCCCATGGGGGTGTAGGGACCCAAGGATTTGGGCCCCCTTCTGCTTTCCCAGGCCATAGCAGAGAGCCGGATCGAAAGAGGAGCAGCTGGGACTTGAACCAGAGCCCATATGGGATGCTGGCGCTTCAGGCCCGCCCCTCTGTGTAATATTTTAAATTCTCTCAAATACGAAATAGATTCTTGCAGAATAAGACTTTTCTTAGTTTATAACCTATGTGGAATCTGAAATGATAAATTAAGGATCTGAAAGTTCTACAATGTTGTCCTTCTCCAGAATATGGCTAGTAAATACCCAGAGGCAGAACATCACTTAATTAGAATATTGTGTCAGAGAGACACATCAAAAAGAAGAAAATATGTAATAAAAATCCATAACTTTGAAGTCAGTGGTTTAAGGAATTTCTTAAATGAATTAGGCTATAATGGGCAAGATGTGTAGGAAAAGTAGCATGACCAAAAAGAGTCGATAAAATACACAAATTTCAACCCTTAAATCAATATCATTTTCTTAAGAGATTTCACAGTATGCTTCTCTCGACTTGCCTGTTTCAAGTTTCTCAGATAATCAAATGATGACTTATCTGGGTGTCATATTGAGGAGGTTACTGAGTTTCTTCCACAGTGGTTTTATTTTTAAGATTTAATCTATTATTTATTTGAAAGGCCAAGCGACAGAGAGAGAAACAGAGAAAATGACCTTCTGTCTACTGATTCACCTCCAAAATGACCACAACAGCCAAGGCTGGACCAGGTTGAAGCCGTGAGCCTGAAACTCCAACCAGGTCTCTATGTTGGTGACAGGGGCCCAGGTAGTTGGGCCATCTTCTGCTGGTTTCCCAAGCACATTAGCAGGCAGCCAGTTTGGAAGTAGAGCAGCCAGGACCTCTTGGAACTCCGACATGGGATGCTGGCTTTGTAAATGGTAGTACTACCTGCTGTGCTACAATGCTGGCCCTCCAGAATGGTTTATTCTAGACATCAAAATAATAGGACTTCCTATAGGGTTGGCTATACATATACAAGCATGCACGTCTGACATGTTTGCATGCACAGTTATATTTAAATATATATGGATATATACTTAATTTACTTTGTATTTCAAATATCAAAACATCCATCACTGTGTTTCAATCAAAAACCAGGAATTGGAAGATGTTTTCAGGAAATTCAATAACTAACAATAGCATCAGACAGAGGTTATTTGCATTTTTTTAAAAAACTTCATGCATCTTTATGCTCTAATAATACCTTGCCTACTGGCTCTTTTGCCTTGAAACCTTACCCTGTCACTGTAACTTGGTCCTATGCCTGTCCTTTTCTGGGTAGAACATTAAAAAAAAATCTATTTAGTGTTTCATTTGCAGGCCAAGGAAGCATCAAAATCAATTTAAAGATAAGTGAAACAAGAGGTTCCCCCCGACCTCATCCATGGTCCATCTTCTTCTTTTGGTGGCTGGTTGGAGTGGTAACATTTGGAAAAAGTGATTTACAGATCTGCCTTCCCTATTGAGCTGTTGCAAGGTCAACCAGATGGCCTTCAGTCCTAGGGGAGAATGTACTTCAGATGTTACTAATTAGTTGCATTTGTGCTGGGTAAATCTCCATGTTAAGAGAACTGCCACTTCTAATAGATTTTGTATTTTATGACTTTCATAATTCTCACTTTGTGTAAAATAGCTTTTCTTTTTTTCCTTTTTTTTAACTTTTATTTAATAAATATACATTTCCAAAGTACAGCTTTTGGATTACAGTGGCTTTTTCCCCCCATAACCTCCCTCCCACCCCCAACCATCCTATCTCCCACTCCTTCTCCCATCCCATTCACATCAAGACTCATTTTCAATTATCTTTATATTCAGAAGATCAATTTAGTATATAATAAGTAAAGTTTTCAACAGTTTACACCCACACAGAAACACAAAGTGTAAATTACTGTTTGAGTACTAATTATAGCATTAAGTCACATTGTACAACACATTAAGGACAGAGATCCTACATGGAAAGTAATTGCACAGTGACTCCTGTTGTTGACTTAACAATTGACACTCTTGTTTACAGCATCAGTAATCACCCGAGGCTCTTGTCATGAGTTGCCAAGGCTATGGAAGCCTTTTGAGTTCACCAACTCTGATCTTATTTAGACAAGGTCATAGTCAAAGTGGAAACTCTCTCCTCCCTTCAGACAAAGTACCTCCTTCTTTGATGGAATGTTCTGTAAAATAGCTTTTCTAATGAATATAATAAGTTCATGCAAATGCTTTTGAGGCTTTTTATTGAAGAAAAATCTAATAGATTGACAAATTCACCTTTGACAACAATCTTGGGTTTGTATATTTTTTTTCCAGAAAAAAAAGAATTTCAGAACCCAGAAAGGTCATTAGAAAAGGGAAGATTTAGTATATACAGTGGACAAACCATGTTTTGCTTGCTAATATAGAAGGGAAAGCATTGTTGACAAGGTCTAGCCTTTTTCCTGGAGAGATTTTAGCATAAGTTATTTTGTGAAATTATTAATAAATGCTCTATAATTTGATAAGCTATATCAGCTGCATGTAATCCTTAAGAGTTTCTAAACTCAAATGAGTATTCTGTCTATAATTTGAATAAATATAAAATGTGATTACTGTGTTGAATGCATTAAATATTTCTTTTATTAAACAGGGTAAATTCTTATAAAAATAATGTTTCTCAGCTAGTAATTAAATTTATAAATAAAATATTTGATTTATTTAGAATAGTTAATAATATTTTCTTATTATCCTTAGCATGCCTATAGGATTTGTAATATTATTCTTTATTTCATTTCTAATGCTGATAATTGGTTTCTGAGCCTTTTATGTCATGATTAGTCTGATTGGAGACTTATCAATGCCTTGATGTCTTTAATCAGTTATTGATTTCATTGCTTTTCTCCTGTTTTTTTTTTATTTAATTGATATAGGCTCTAAAATGCATAACCACATTATCAATAGTTTCTTTTTTTTAACTATTTATTTATTTTAAAGTCAGAGTTTTACAGAGAGGCAGAGAGAAAGAGAGGGGTGTTCCACTTGCTGGTTCACTCCTCAACTGGCTGCAATGACTGCAGCTGCACCGATCTGAAGCCAGGAGCCAGGAACTTCCTCCAGGTCTCCCACGTGGGTGCAGGGGCCCAAGGACTTGGGCCATCTTCCACTGTTTTCCCAGGCCATAGCAGAGAGCTGGATTTTAAGTGGAGCAGCCAGGACTTGAACTGGCACTGCAGGCGGTGGCTTTACCCACTATGCCACAGCCCCAGCCCCATCCAATAGTTTCTTATTTCTTTTTGCTTCACGTTAAGCTTGCTCTTATTTTTGGTACTTGCTCTTATTTTTGGTACTTCTTAGGGCAGAAGCTTAGTCATTGATTTCAAAAGTGTCTTCTTGTATTACAGTTTATGATATAAATTTTCCTCAAAATACCACGTTAGCTGTATCACATAGATTATGTTCAAGTATGTCTTGATGTCAAGTGTGTTCAAGTTTTTTCTAATTGTGCTGCTATTTTGTTTTTTTACTCATGTGTAAAGTATAAGCATTTGGATTTTTATGTGTTTCGTGACATAGAATCTACTCTGTGACAAAATCATGCATGGCTGTATTCAGCTTGTAGTTTAGTATTTGGTCAATGCCAGTTAGATCCAATCAAGCTGATCCTCTCTACAGCCTTACTGGTTTTATGTTTACTTCCTTCAGCTGCTGGTAGAAGTAGCTGAACTCTCCAACTATAACCACGCATGTGTTTAGGGCTCCTCCCAGTTTGATTAGTTTCTGCTTCATGCTTTTGAAATTGTTCTGTTGGGCACTGAGCCATTCAGAAGTGCCATGTTTCCTGTCTACTTTCCCATTATGAAATTGCCCTGATCTTTCATGGTAACAGCCCTTACTCTGAAGTGTATTTTGTGTGTATGTAGCACTTTTACCTTTTTTTTTAATGGACTGGATAATACCAGCAAAATGTGACAACTAAGTGGGGAAGTGTTTGTCAGGAATTGTAATGGTCTCAAAACATTTTTAATATTTAGTTTTATATTAGGAAATATATTTAAGTAGACATAATTTTAATATTTATAAATGTCAACTACTAGGGTGGCATTGTGGGATAGTGAAATTTGCATGGATTTGGACATGAAAACAGCAGGGTTTTCAATCCTTGGTTCTTCACTCATTAACCACCTGTGAAACTTTGCTAGAATTTCACTTAATTCTGATCACTTAAGAAATGTTGAACTCCATTATCTCTAAGACCCTCTTGTTTCCCTGATGTCACATGATACTTAAGCTTTGTTTAGTTTCATATTTCCCTCTTTGAGGAAATAGTCTGCAATAATTTCCTTCAATGTTTTTAGGAATAGCTTGTTGAGGGGCCTTGAGGGTAGAAAGAACAAAAAGAAATATTTTTTAAAAAATCGCTGATTCTGGAGTCAGACAGACTGGTTTCAAATAATTGAATTCTGTCACTTTCTGAATATGCTACTGTGGGGAAATTACTTAATCTCTTAATCCAGAATTCTATCATCTGTAAAATGGGAGGAGCAAATACTTCACAGTCTTATTTTGAAAATGAGATGAATTCAGTTGGAAAAGTGTGGTACATAGTGTACATCTGATTATAATACATGGAGGCTTGTATTAGAGTTTGTGTTCATAAATGCTAAAGTGAAACATTAATACATTTGAAAAACCTAGCAGATCCATACTGTAATTACCTCCTCTTCACTTAGCTTAGAGAATGGCCTTTGGTTTTACTCATTCCATGCTGACTTAGCATAACTTTTTAAAAAAGATCTACATTTATTGTAAAGGCACAGTGTCAGAGGAGGACAGAGGCAAAGGGATAAGGAGATATGGGGGAGGGGAGAGGGAGAGGGAGGGAGAGAGGAGGGAGAGAGGGAGAGAAGGAGAGGGAAGGAGAGAGGGAGAGAGGAGGCAGAGAGGGAGAGAGGGAGAGATATCTGTCTTCCATCTGCTGGCTCACAAAGTTTAGAGCTATAAAGCTGAAGCCAGGACCCAGGAACTTCATCCAGGTCTCCTATATGGGTGGCAGGAGCCAAAGCACTTGGATCGTCATCCACTGACATCCTAGGTACATTAACAGGAAGCTGGATGAGAAGTAGAGCAGCCAGTTACTGGAACCTGTGCTTGGATATGAGATGCTGATGTTGCAGGGTTTGGCTTTACCTGCTGCACCCCAATGTTGGTCCAACATGAATTTTGATATATCTAACCACCATACAACAGCAACCAGTATACCTCTCTGCTACAATCCCCTCCTAGAGAATTTTGTTTATCTTAAAGCAAAGATAGACATCAGATAGAGGGCAATATGTTCTCATTGCCCTGTCATTCCACTAGAGTAGAAACAATGGGAGAGAGGAATCTTTGATACTTTGTACTTGAGATACTTATAGATCCCTCCCTGGTGATAAGTTTTTATTTTAAATTTTCTTCCAAATCTTCCCCTATATTATACAATGAATGTGCCATGTTATCTAGGAATTCAACTGTTAAACTTCCCCAGTTGCTTCCAAAATCTCCTTCTTATTAGTCTGTTTCCTTCTTGATGGACATTTAGCCCCTGTGAATTTAATAAATATAAATTTCCGAAGTGCAGCTTTTGGATTACAGTGGCTTTCCCCCCCATAACCTCCTTCCCACCCCCAACCATCCTGTCTCCCACTCCTTCTCCCATCCTATTCATATCAAGATTCATTTTCAATTATCTTTACATACAAAAGATCAGTTTAGTACATATTAAGTAAAGATTTCAACAGTTTGCACCCACAAAGAAACACAAAGTGTAAATTACTGTTTTAGTACTAGTTATAGCGTTAATTTACATTGTACAACACATTAAGGACAGAGATCCTACATGGGGAGTAAGTGCACAGTGACTCCTGTTGTTGACTTAACAATTGACACTCTTGTTTATGGCATCAGTAATCACCCGAGGCTCTTGTCATGAGTTGCCAAGGCTATGGAAGCCTTTTGAGTTTGCCAACTCTGATCTTATTTAGACAAGGTCATAGTCAAAGTGGAAGTTCTACCCTTCAGAGAAAGGTACCTCTTTCTTTGATGGCCGTTCTTTCTGCTGGGATCTTACTCATAGAAATTTTTCATTTAGTTTTTGTTTTTTGTTGTTGTTCTTGTTTTGTTTTGTGCCACAGTGTCTTGGCTTTCTATGCGTGAAGTACTCTCATGGGCTTTTTAGCCAGATCTGAATGCCTTAAGGGCTGATTCTGAGGCCAGAGTGCTGTTTAGGACACTTACCATTCTGTGAATCTGCTGTGTATCCCACTTCCCATGTTGGATTATTCTCTCCTTTTTAATTCTATCAGTTAGTATTAGCAGATACTAGTCTTGTTTGTGTGATCCCTTTGACTCTTAGACCTATCATTATGATCAACTGTGAACTAAAACTGATCACTTTGACTAGTGAGATGGCATTGGTACATGCCACCTTGATGGAATTGAATTGGAATCCCCTGGCAAGTTTCTAACTCTACCATTTGGGGCAAGTCCGACTGAGCATGTGCCAAACTGTACATCTCCTCCCTCTCTTATTCACACTCTTATATTTAACAGCAATCAATTTTGAGTTAAATTTCAACACCTAAGAATAATTGTGTGTTAATTAAAGAGTTCAACCAATAGTACTATGTAGAACTAAAAAAAAAAAAATACTAAAAGGGATAAAGTATTAAGTTGTTCATCGACAATCAGGACAAGAGCTGATCAAGTCACTGTTTCTCATAGTGTTCATTTCACTTCAACAGGTTTCCCTTTTGGTGCTCGGTTAGTTGTTGCCAATCAGGGAGAACATATGAGTTTGTCCCTTTGGGACTGGCTTAATTCACTCAGCATGATGTTTTCCAGATTCTTCCATTTTGTTGCAAATTACTGGACTTCATTTTTTTTTTTTTACTGCTGTGTAATATTCTGTAGAGTACATATCCCATAATTTCTTTATCCAGTCTACTGTTGATCGGCATTTAGGTTGATTCCATGTCTTAGCTATTGTGAGTTGAGCTGCAATAAACATTAAGGTACAGATAGCCCTTTTATTTGCTTTGGGTAAATTCCAAGGAGTGGGATGGCTGGGTTGTATGGTAGAGTTATATTCAGGTTTCTGAGGAATCCCCAGACTGACTTCCATAATGGCTTCACCAGTTTGCATTCCCACCAACAGTGAGTTAGTGTCCCTTTTTCCCCACATCCTTGCCAGCATCTGTTGTTGGTAGATTTCTGAATGTGAGCCATTCTAACCAGGGTGAGGTGATTCCTCATTGTGGTTTTTATTTGCATTTCCCTGATTGCTAGTGATCTCTGAGCATTTTTTCATGTGTCTGTTGGCAATTTGGATTTCCTCTTTTGAAAAATGTCTATTGAGGTCCTTGGCCCATCTCTTAAGTGGGTTGTTTTGATGTTGTAGAGTTACTTGATCTCTTTGTATATTCTGGTTATTAATCCTTTATCTGTTGCATAGTTTGCAAATATATTTCCCATTCTGTCGGCTGCCTCTTCACTATCCTGACTGTTTCTTTTGCAGTACAGAACTTCTCAATTTGATGTAATCCCAGTTGTTAATTTTGGCTTTGACTGCCTGTGCCTCCTGGGTTTTTTCCAAGAAGTCTTTGCCTGTGCCTATATCTTGTAGGGTTTCTCCGATGTTCTCTAATAATTTGATGGTGTCAGGTCGTAGATTCAGATCTTTAACCCATGTTGAGTGGATTTTTGTGTAAGGTGTAAGTTAGCGGTCTTGCTTCATGCTTCTGCACGTGGAAATCCAGGTTATTTTGTGTTTTGATGTGAAGCCTAGTTTTCCAGTACCAAAGGGGAGGAGCCTCAAATAGATATCCTGGCTCGTCTAGGAGCTGCATTAGTGGCTTGCCAGGAATCTGTATATATAAGCATGTCTCTCTCTCTGTATTTGTGTATATATATGCATATATATCTTTCAAAATATTTATCACCACAAGTGCATTTTTTTTGAGATTATGATTTGTGAATTCTGAGTTTTCATGATGAACTTGAACTTAAGAACCCAAACTTCTTGGTTTTCTTGTTGTGATTGTCATTGCCTAGTGCCTGAGTTGAAAATGTAGACAGCAGCTTGTCATTCTTGGGGACATTTTCGGGTAATCTCAAACTTCATTATGATGATAAATTATATCCATGTGATGATATCTATAAATAAGTAAAATATGAACATATCCATATAAACACTTAGTATTATATACAAACATGAAAAGGAATGTTTTTAAGTTAATATTTTATATTTTTTCCCAAACTCAAAATGAATAAATTGAAGTCCATTCAGGAATATTTGCTCTTTGGCATACTTCATGGGTGAAGAAATGAATACACTTTAAATTCAAAATGTTAATGGAGACTTAATTACTAGATTTTAATTTTATGTGAACTAACATGGTTATCTAAAGTCACAAAAATAACAAAATTTCTTGTTTATTTGTGTTTTAGGGGGTCACACCTGCAATCAGAAGTTTATTTTTAAAGATTTGTTTATTTGAAAGAGTTACAAAGAGAGGCAGAGAGAGAAACAGAAATCTTCCATGTTCTGGTTCACTCCCCAGATGGCCACAATGGCCAAGGCTAGCCAGGACGAAGCCAGGAGCCTCATCTGGGCCTGCTATGTGGGTTGCAGGGGCCCAAACACACTGCTTTCACAGGCCATTAGCAGGGAGCTGGATTGGAAGTGGAGCACCAGACTTGAATAAGCAACCATATGGGATGCTAGTATCACAGTCAGTGATTTTACCTGCTATGCCACAAAGACAGCCCCAGAAGTTACTTTGTTGATTACATAGTAGCCCTGTCTCCTTTACAAAAGAAACAAGCCAGGTAGATGTTTTGTCTCTACATTAGTAACATCTGAATGATTAAATGATATGTTTTCTCTAAAAGATCATCATGGATTCTGGATTCTCAATTCGTGTGATTTCATGTCTAGGAAACTAACATCGTGGGATAAGTAGGAGAATACATAGGTGCACTCAAAGTCTGATCCTCACTACACCAAACAGGCAGAAGTTGGGCTCCATCCTCATGTCTTCTTTTAGCTTAACATGCTTAGCTATCAGGGTGCCCACTGAAATATCATAAAGCACTAAGAAGCTATAACTCTAAAGCAAGTGCACAGGTAGTTAAATACAGAATTCCTTGCCTGCATTCCCTAGACATCCTACTGTTAGCTTGCTGTCTACTCCATGTCAGCCTGTGGCTACGTGGCTGAAAACTCACTCAAAGTGAAAATGACAATTAAAAGATTAAAACTCCATGGGGATGTTTGCTAGGTCGATATCTTTTTTTCCCTTAGCTACTATTGGCCAACCTTCAGTCCAAGGTTACATTTTACTTTGACACGTGCATGTGCAGCACAGGATTTTCAAAACCACAGTATCGCAGTGACGGAGTATGAGTTTTGAATTGGGAAACAGGTGACTTGTGAGTAGTCTTGCCTAGGATCATCAGTTCTTTCATTCATTTACTTGGTGAATCTTTTTTTGCCTTCTTTCAGTGCTGCGTTTTCACTGATAACACCGCCAGGGTCTTCAGGTCATCAGCAGTATATAAATGAAAGACAATTTTGCTTCCAATGAAAGAACATAAAGCATCTTTTATCCTTTAATATTTATCTCATTTGACAAGAAGCTGAGTTAACTAAGCAACAGATAAAAGGACTCCTGAGAACTAGTGAGCTAAACCCCAAAGGTGGAGAAGTCAAAATAATCAATTGTCTCTTTATGAGCGCTGGTAGCATTACCATTACAAGGCACATTTGTTGAAAACAGTTTATCTTGTGGTTGCCCAAGAGATAAAAATGAAGCCAGTTGTTCCACATTTCTCCATTTGTCTTGTAGAATGCTCCCTTGGGTTGTATTGAATCTTCTGAAATATTTACTGCACAGGAATCCTTGTGGTACTGCAAGTTCCTTTAAAGTCCCCTCACAATGGTCTCAGTTAAATGCCACTTAAGTGTCTGGAAGGACGCCTTCCTGTTTTAATAAAAAACAAAACAGGTACTGTGTGAGTAAAGAGCTCTCTGTTTTCTCCTTTGGATAGAGTGATTGAACTTGGGAAGGCATTGCAGAGTGCGATGTGAGTCAGAGGTGACCTAACACATCAAGTCTAGAATAGAGTAGCATCACATTTATGACCGGAAGCTACAGTTAAAAACTGTTAGAAAATACACCTGGTGGAAGAGATGAGCCTTGCCAATGCACATTGCCTCCTCTGTGTGTTTTCCCCTATAGCATGCATTGCTACAGGGAGTTGAAGTAAAGCAAAATCTCTTCCATAGGCTTGACTTTTACTTGAAGTAATGCAAAGAATGGCTCTAGGGAAATATTAGGTTAGGAATGTGTCATATCAATACACTCTGGCTCATCTTCTAAATGTTTTTGGAAAAATTTGGAAGCCTAACTCTTCCTGTTATTAAAAGGGAAACTTGTTCTAGATGAGTTTTATCATATTTTAATAAGATTGAGTGTGTTGCCCAAAGATGATGCCACAGTGCTCAGCCACCTCAAAGGAGCAACATATTTGCAGTAAGGATCAAAGAATGTGCTGGTGGTCTGACATCCCAGTGGGGAGTATGCATGTTAGGTTTATTCCGTCATCCAGCCAAAGCAGCTCTAGGGAATAATTGCCTCGTATTTCATGCACTAGCCACAGATATGTCTAGACATTTATGTTTAGTTTTATTGAACTCCTTATCGAATGAAGATTCTCTAGCAAAGTTAGATAGCTGATTATAAATATGCTGACAAGTGTACCATATGTGTTGATATGCCCACAGGTATAGACAAACTGACCTATTATGTAATAGAACCATTATTGAGGGGTTTGTTTTGGAAGAATATATGTACACCCAAAGTCATCCATTGTCTCACTTTCAATTGAAGGTTGCTACTGTTTTGTCTGTCTTTGGAGTTTCTGAAACATTGTTGGCCATTTATTCATATTCATGATGGTAATCACTGACATGGGTATTGGCTTTTTGGCAGGCCCTATGCTAAGTACTTCTCTTATTTAATTCCCCAGCAGTACTGGGAGTTAGGCACAGTCTATATCCTCGTAAAATTGAAGGCAAAGAAAAAGCTGGATAACTTGCCTGAGGTCCCAAGGATGAAGAGAGCCAAGATAAAAAAAAAAAAAGTAGTCCAATTCCAGAGCCACGCCCATCTCCATCAATGCTGAGTGCTGCTAGAACATTAAGCCTACCTAAAAAAACAACCCACCACCCCACGTTCTCTCTTCAATTTGTGATCCATCAAGATGAAGATGAGGGGAGTCACCCCTCTGGTGTACCATTTCTTTGTGGCTGTGGGGAGATTTCCTTTGGTGACTTAATAGCAATCTGGCGTGGGTGAAGGATACGCATAGAAAATTTCATTATTGCCTCTCTCCCTCTCTCTCTGCAGCTGGATGAGAGTGCATCTCCTTCAGTTCAGTATATCCCACACTTTTTATTCCAAGAAAAAGAAAGCAATTTAAGTTTCATGGAAAGCATTGCGGCATTACTAAATATAGCACTGAAACACACTTGGTTTTTCCATTTCCTAAACATCTTTTATAGAACAAGGTGTAAAAATCTATCGTTTTGAGTTTAGCTCCTAAGTATTGGGCAGGAGAATTGCAGATTTTGGGCAAATCCCAGCCTTCCTGGGCCTTCTGCATTTTCATGCATGTGTCATTGAGGGCCTCTGTGGTCCAAGGAAATGTGTGAAAATGCAGGGGACAGAAAGGTGAGCCGGTTTCCAGCAGAGAGTGCAAGTTGGCCGGAGAGGCACATAAAAGGCAGAGCTGAGGGCTGAGCCATGCGCTATTTTAGGGTAGCCCTGGCCAGGAAACAATGTGCTGAGCTGTAAAGATGGCAAGAACATCGACGTTTCCAAGGTGCGTGCTTTTCAGAAACAATCGTTTCAGACTCCCTCCTGATCCGCCAGGAATTCGCTGCCTTGGAGCACTGAGCAGTGACATGTTACTGCCACGCAGTTTTGGTTTCAACGTCACATACTATCTCATTGATGATGGAATACATACGAAGTAGGTGAGTGTGGAGGCCCAGAGAGCTTAAAGCTAAGACCCCAAACATTGAAGGTAGTAGTGAAAAGACATTGATAGAATAGGAAGAACAAAATTACCATGAGTAATGCTTGCATGGAATTAGAGATACCCTGCAAATGCATATTATAAAGTCTATAGACACACCAGGCCAATATTATAAAAACTATACTTACCTCTTTCCATTTCCTTCCCCAAATTTTTGCTTTAACACACCTTAAGTTTGTAAGTAATTACTGATTTTCAGCACTAATTGGAGGATAGTTACCTATCAGAGCTTCAATATATTTAATATCACATTGTAAAGCCTTGTTGATTCTCTTCTTAAAGATCGAGGCAGTATATAAGTACAAAAAAGGAAATCACATATTTACATCTAGGCTGTGTGAATTAGTTAACATACTTGTCTTGCTAAGTTATTGCTCTCATAGGAGTTAGTTTGATGTTCAGTGTGTATCAGGATTCCATTTTCTTCTTAGTCAATCACTGAACTATTCCATTATGCTCATTTGTGGATTGGCTTTGAAGGAAAATAACCATGAAAATACTCTTACTTAGTGAAGTGCTCAATATTTTTGCTCACTTGACTGTAATATTTGCTAGCATTTAAGGTTCTTAATACTATAAGTGTGAAACATTCTACCTCATTAATTCTGCCATTACTATCTCACTAAAACTATTTTCTTATAAAAATGACCAGGTCCTAGACTTTGAATATAAGATTGCTCCTACATCCAATCTTATACATATAGCAATGGCTAATGTTAGTCTCCAGTCTACATGGAATTGATAGACCAAAGAAGTGAAAGCAATGTAATTTTATAGAAGACAATTTCTATTCCTCTAAGAAGAGGCTCAGGCTGCTGATGTAGCAAAAAGAAAACCTTGACTCTATGGGATTGGTAGTGCTAAAGAAGCAACTGCTAAATTCTTTCATGACAAACTTAATTACTTAGCTCAGATTTTTACTTTCTGAAGACAGTTTTAGGGAGGGAAAATAGATCTGAGTAAAAATGAATGTACTATATAAACACACACATACTGACAGAAACAATATGCATAGTCTCTGGGTAAAAATCCATTATATTTTAATACCATTTTAGTCTTTCCTAAGTATATATTGTTTCATAAATGACAAAACCAATAATTCAGAAAAGCTGTATTTCTCGAATCTTTTAATGTGCTATTTATATGTTTTCTTGCTTTTATGTTTAATCACATATTTGCAGTTATACAATCATTGATGCATTTGGCGAGTGCTTGAGTCCTTATAATGTATTGTAACGCTTCATTATGTAGTAACAGGTTTGTACGTGTGAGCTGGGGACCAGAACTTGTGTATCTGAGTCCTGTCTCCCTTCACCAATACCTAGTGGAGTGAGAAGAAAATGGCTTGCTGAGGGAAGCTTGAAGGAAGAAGGGTGTCCACCCTGAGCCATCAGAGGTACAGGGAGTGATTGGGTACAGAAGAAAAGGCTCTGGTGAGATACATGTCTCTCTTCCCTGCGCCTGCTCTGACACAGCAGTGAGTGCTTGCAATGCAGGACACTGGTGTTACCACAGGTATTGGCAGCTGCCAAAGGGTGAGCGGGTCCACTTAGGGTAGATAAAAATGGACCTCTGTTTTCCAAAATCTTCATTCCACAAGCCTTTGAGGAGAAAAGGCCTGTTCTCTTTTGTCAGTCAACGTGACTTGCTACTGTGAAGTGCACGGCCTTGGCACTTCATGAGTGAAACATGATCATGAAGATGTTAAGGCAGCACGAACAAAATTAGAAACTGAGCGTGTGGGAAATTGAACCTGGTGCTTGTATTCCTGAACTTGCTGATGTGGGGTGGGTCGCTGTGGTAAGTGTGGCCAGTTTCTTTTAAATGATAGAGACTGTTCCATGTAAAAATACCATTCCAGCAGAACTGTAGTTCTCAACACAGATGACTTTTGTTTAATGGAAAAAGTGAATAGTAGCAAAGTGATTACAAAATTGGCTTGTATAAAATATATAATCTCTTCCTGAATTTCATTGTGGAATAAACTTCAATTTATAGGTGTATAAACCATTCAATTGACTAAATTGAAAAACTTTTTTAAAAACATGCATATTTATTTATTTGAAAGGCAGAATTTCAGAGAAAGAAGGGACACAGAGAGAGAGAGAGAGCTTCCATCTGCTGGACCAAACTGAAACAGGAGCCAGGATTTCCATCCTCATGTCCCGTGTAGGTGGCAGGGACCCAAGCAGCTGGGGCACATTCCATTGCCCCCCAGGGAGCATTAGTGGGGAGCTGGATCAGAAGCTGAGCAGCTGGGAGTCCATACTTCCACATCCTAATATGGGATGCTGACATCGCAAAGGGTAGCTTAACCTGTTCCACAATAACACCAGCCCTTGTAAAAGCTTTAATAAAGTGACTTAAGATGATAACAAGACATGTAGAAGTCTTGGTCTCATAGGTGAGTAGTTTAGAATTCTTTTCCAGCTTCTTAGTTCCATCCTAGTCGTTGCAGTTCAACCCAAAGCAGAACCTCATGACTGAAATTATCCCTTAATTGAAAAGAACTATTGAGGAATTTAATTTGTGTCAGTTGCCAGTTGGAACCCCAAGCTTTTTGTAAATGACCTGGTTCTGTATTCACATCTCAGAGTTATTACGTGCTAATAATGAAGGCAGTGGGGAGACACTGGAGTGTCTTTGCAGTTATGTAGGAATCTGAATTTAAATAGGACGATTCTTCATGGATTCAAGTCCTTCTGGTCTCAAAAGCTGCCAGCGTGGTCCTGTCTACTGCTCTCTCATTTCAGGCCCATGCACTTTGTTTTGTTTTGTTTTTTGTGTTTTCCTTTTCCCTGAACAGTAATACTCTGAGCATTCCAAGAGACCAGAACATGAAGCTGGAATAAAACAATGAGGGTATTATCATCACCAAAAGAGCATTTTGAATTTTATTAGAAGAAACCAATTAAGATGTTATTTTCCAGCAGAGGGCTTGGCATGGCTTCAGAAAGTTACTTTCCAGAGCCGGGCAGGGGGTTAGCTGGCACAGAGAACAGATCTTTAGCTCGGAGTTTTGACAGCTTTAATGCACATGCAACTGGGATTTTTTTTTCTTTAAGCCGATTCTCTTAAAAGCCATGCTTCCTGCCACTGTTCAACATAATTGCATCAATTCCATTTCCCATTAGTGCTCAAAACCTGCTGATATGACTGGGGTTTTAAAACCTTTGGAAATCTAATTATGCAACATTTTTTTCAAGGGAACATGATAATGCATATGTACTATGGAACAATATATTTTTTTATTCTGGAGTTTAAAAGTTTGGGGTAAGCAAAGAGATTTTGATGCTAGTATTATACCCTTTGGTTATTTATTAAATGACATTGGCAAAGGTGCTGTAAGCAATTTTCTGTTATAGAAGAAAGGACATTCAGTAATTTTATCTTGTTGAAGAAAGTACATACAGCTTTGCCACGGGCGGATACAATTTTGATTTTAGGCAAAAGGAAATGACTGCTTTCCTCCTTACTTATATTGGTAATATTCATGTTTCTTTGGTAATGTGCTTATTGTGAAAAGTTTGTCTAAGAGCTCCATTTATTAATCTCATTTACCATTTACTTTTCTGATGTTATTTGACACTGTTCTATACATATAATCGTCTACAGACATTTCAGATACTGTGCTGGAAGTTTGAACTGTAAAATACACTTATCCAGCAATGTCTTTGCAGGTGTTTTCGCTTGAGTTTTTTTTTTTTTATTATTGACTTAAGGAAAAACATTATCATGCTTAGCCTGGAATTATTCATGAGTTGGTAAAAGCCTCAGAGCTGGTGGATAGGATGTGTAGTGGATGTAGCTGAAGGACTGAGAGTTAAGATGTGTCACTTATGTGTGCTTTGCAAATGAAATCCAGTGTCCTAAGTGCTTGGAAGAAATTGCCTTTGAAATAACTGTATTTGGTTTTTGAATTTTACAATATTTGATACTAAGGCAGAATGCCATTTTTATAACTGCTTCTGGGTAAAAAATTATTAGATTTTTAATAACTACAGATACATTTGTTGTGGTCCATTTAATAGTGTATATGTTTTTCAAGAAGCAGGTCTGTGTTAGCTTCCAACAGTACACATTTTCCTTACCTGAAAGTGGAAGCTGGAAGATCTGATTAGAATTGATTGTTGGAGAATTATGGAGCAGTGAGAAGAGAAGCTTTTCAACTCTTTGTTGAAAAATGCTTTGTCCATCCGTCTCCTGTTCTCTTCCTCCCTGTGTGTCCTCCCTCTTTACCCACACAATCCATTCTTCTTTTTTATAAAAAGACTCAAAGTGCTGCACTCGCACAGATATTTTGGAGACAACTTGTTCAGTGTTGCATCTGCATCTACACACAAAGCTGTGTGGCTTGTTCCTGCCCTCTGGCACCTGGTGGGCCTCCTCTCCTCTAAGTCGGATCGGTCAGCTACATAAATACCTGTGGCTCCAGACAAACCCTGTTGTGCGCCATTGGAGAGTCAGACACCTCACCAAGAGGGACGCTCTTTTAAATGATCTTGAATCCATTGGCTTTAAAATCAGTGTGTCATGAATCATTTTGTTAGCAGTGATTACAGTTGCACAATGGCTGTATCACATGGATTGAGAGGGGAATTCAGTTGGAATGTGGAGGTTAATGCTTATAAGGTCTCCAAGCTTCTCAACCAGATCATTTTCACTGTTTTTGTTTTTGTTTTTTAACCTCCAAATTCCCAACAGTTCCTTTATTGGACCTGTTACTGTAGCTGCTTGACTGATCAATGGACAAACAAATCAACCTCCAGTTGGCGAATTTCCATCAAATGTCTAGGACACTGAAAATTGTAAAATGTCTATAATGGTGCCAAGGACTGTTTTTTATGAGTTTTCTCTCTCTCTCTCTCTCTCTCTCTCTCTCTCTCTCTCTCTCTCTCTCTCCAATACTGAGGGTTGGAGCAAAGGCACAAGGAATCTATGGATCTATGATAAATGTCAGAAGTCAAAACAATTCGATCTAGAGAAATGACTTTCATGCCCCTGGACAGATTCCAGACCCAGAGTTCAGAGGTTTGTCCTCTAGATTGTCATCCCACTTAGCACTTTTCACAAGGCTAAGAAGTTAAAAGAAAAGTAGATACAAATCCAGGAGAAAGAATTCTCTAATTCTGAGTATGAGGAATGGCTGGTAAGGTTGAAGCCTGAGATCCTAGGAGGGTGAGCCTCAACTTTAGCATCACATTTGCATCATCTGGAAGTTTCTAGGAATGTCAATGCCAAGGCCACATCCCAGGCCAATGGAGTCAGCTTCTCCAGGGATGGTCCTTACATTCTGAAATCACCTTAGCTGATTCTAATCTGCAGTCTTATTTCAAAATGACTGCCCCCAAATCCCTAACATGCACTTTCTCTTAGAAAACATGGAATTGCTAAGGAACTCCTTTAAACAGTGAAAGAGAACACCTTTCAATCTAGTGCTCCAGTCCTTTCCAGGTTACAATCATGGCTGGCAGCAAATTAGAATTTAGCTGCTTTACTCCACGCTTGATTTTATAATTTCCAGAGAAATCATTGTTACTCCAGGGGTAATGCAACTTAAGTGTTGACAACCCATTAAGAGTGAGCAAGTGCCCTTCATTTCCATGTGAAATGTGAGAATCCATTTCAAAGCCATGACCTAAAAAATGTTTTGTTTTCTATTTCTTTTATATTTTAAAATGTAGTGGCCTCTCAGTGAGATTCTTGACAAGCTAAGCTGGGTTTTGATTTAGGTTCCATCATCAGGCCTAGCATGGGCAGAATTCAGTAGAGGTTTGTGCAGTGGGTGCATTTTAGGTCCAACAGATTCTGTAGGAGATGAAGAGGCTACAGCCATGACAGTCACACAAGAGAGTGAGAGAAGACAGGAGAAGTCTTGGTTTACTCAGAAAAACACATCGCCAATGGCAATAGAACAGATGCAGGCTCTTGTTTGTATATCATTATTTTTATGGCCCTCTTTAATGATGTTTGATACATATTAGATGCTTAATAAATAATAGAAAGTGAGAGTGAATGAATTACATGTATCCACATTAGCAATTTTAGAGTACTGGAGCGGGGTGGAGGTAACGCAGGGATATGACTTAAATATGTCCCCCCATAAGCATGCATTGGAAACTAAATTCCCAGTGCAACTGTGTAGGGAGGTTGTTGTGCCATGAAGATGGGGCAAATGCATGAATGGCAACAATGAAAGAGTTTGGGGCTGTGAGCTCCATTTCTTGCTTCCTCTCTGGCCTCCATTCTGTCTTCCACCATGGGATCATGCAGCAAGAGGTCCTGCACCAGAGGCCCATTCTCATTTGCTGATTCCCTCTCCAAATGTTCATAATGCCCAGAACTGGGTCAGAGCTAGAGGCAGGAGCTGGGAACACTATTCAGGTATCCCACATGGGTGGCAGGAAGAAAGTACTTGAGACATCACTGCTGCTCACCAGAGTCTGCATTAGCAGGAAGCTGGAGTTGGGGACCTGGGCTGGGTATCACACCCAGGTACTCCGATGTGCTAGGCAAAACACCTGCTCACTCTCTTCCTTATAAATGACCCAGTTGTAGGTATTCTGTTAGAGTATCTCAAAACAAGCTAAGACCATTGGAAAGGTGAAAAGTAGAAGATCAAGCATATCCTAGCATTCGTTTATAGAATTACAAAGGGCCAATAACTCAGAGGCCTTTCTTAGCAGTCATACCTCTGCTTTAGACTTTGACTTTGGCTTAGGTCTCTGCTGGTGGTCCCGCTGCCTGAGATCTCTACTATGACTCTTTATTGTCTGGTAGACAGGAAAGCCAAGGGCTAATGTCCCAGACTCCTGCGGTCAAACAGTAGACTCTGGACTGTGGAGAACAAAGAGTAAATATTCATGGAGCTCTAAAGGTAGACCTGGAACTCCACTTAGGAATATGAGGCACCTCACTGGGGACTAGAAGTGGGAGTAAGACTTCCCTTTCTATTATATGTTTTAAATCACTATGTGTTATTTTGATACATTTTCATGATGTTACAATTATATGTATATGACATATATAAATATTTGGTTTTCGGTGAATCAACAGTGTTAAATTTGAGTATGAAATAGTGGAAAAAATGATCTGGACCACAGAAATTAATAGTTGTTTATATGGCCTATTTGCTATTTGTACCTTTTCAGGAAAATAAGTAATTTTCCTGGTGTTTGATGGAAGATTAACTTTATTTTAATTCATGCACATTTAATGCTTTCATTAGCTCATAAAACACAGCTACAAATTTAGAAGAAGAAACAGTTTGTGGAAAAAATATGTAGGAGAGTTATGAAGTAGAAATAACCTAAGCAGCCTTGGCAGGTTAGTAAAAAACAACACAAGTTGAATACTTTGGGTCTATGAAATGTCTCTGTTTGCTACAAAGGGTATGTCATCTTTACTTGTTCTTATTAACACAAAATTAATGAAATCATTTGTGTAAACTCTTTCAAAAGCTTACAAAATTCTTTGCTTCAGAATACCAGTATTTTATCTTCCTTGTAGGAGAAAGAAAAAAAAAGTTTTTCTGTGGATGGTGTAAATTTAACACCTATAATGCACAGTATACCTAAGATGAGCAAATTCAGGAAAAACATATTTTGCTCGTTGAACACAGTTTGGGTGGGAGGAGAAATCCAGACGGCCTTTTTATTGCAAGAAACAGCAGATGATCGTCTAGGGCGCAGTGCGTGTCTAGGGCTTTGTGTGTTTTTCCCATTGCAGTTGCAGAAAACTAAGGTGTTGTTTTCCCAGCTTTCACCTGTCACTTTGTTGCTGGATCTGGAATGGAAAGAAGTGCACTTGACACCTGAAAGGCCTGAGCCAGTTCAGTGGGTTCCTGTGACTTAGCACCTAGTTGCAAGTTTTGTGGAGTACACAGCGAAAGTGAGGTGGAGTGCTTAAGATATTTCTGGGGGTGGAGCCTCAGTATCTGGCCTAATGGACTGCAGACTACAACTCTCTGTGTGATAAATGTCAACTTCACAATGCTCGTACTTCCCTGAGTGGTACAAAGAAAAGTGGCTTCCCTGAATAGACAGTACTCAGGTACATTACTCAGCCATTAAGAAAATGTCAGGATCATGCAGTCCAGAAGAATAGTGCACTTTTTATTTTGGGGGGTAGCATTGATGACAAAACCTAAATTATCCATTAATTTTTTACTTTAAAGATTAATTATTTGAAAGGCAGAGTGATGGGGTCAGAAGAGAGAGACAGGCAAGACAGAGATTCTGTCTGCTGTTTCACTCTCCAAATGGCTGTGACCAGGCTAAATTGAAGCCAGGAGCCACCAACTCTATCCAGGTCTCCCACACAGGATGCAAGGATCCTAGTAATTGGGCCATCCTCTGCTGCTTTCCCAGGCACAGTAGTAGGGAGCTGGATTGGAAGCAGAACAGATAGGGATCCAATGGGATATGAGTGTCACAATCAGCAGTGGTCCTTATCCATTAATTCTAACTTGCCAATGGGAAACAAAGAGCTTGATGGTGATACAACGTTCATGTTCCTAATTCATTTCTGCAGTTCACCTGCCCAGATTAGGTGTAACTCTTTGGACCACCCTTGACAGCAGGCAAAACTGTGACTCATTTCCCACATCCGATTACATCAGAACAGTTTAGTGCAGTGTACAACATGAGGTGTTAGGTTGCAATATTTCCCAACTTATTTTTAAACCACTCAGGAAAGATATCCAGCATCAATCAGGGAACACACACCGAAGCACACCTGGCACGTTGTCTACACTTTCTCCTTCTCTCTGTGCTATCTCCATGACAAGGAAGAAAAAGGCGATGGGTGTATTTACAGGGCTGTCTGGTGAAATCATCACACAAAGACTGCATCTCACTTATTCCTTTGATATGCGGAGCGACCTGGCTGACTTGTGCTGAGCGGAGGATTTGTAGGACAGTGTTGAATAGAGCCTCCCAACTGCCATCTTTGCCATGTCTAAAGCAAGATGGAGATGGCGTTTGCACACCCTCTACTAGCTAAGGCAAATGCTGGCAGCCTGGGCCAGGCTCACAGCACACTGTCCTGCTTGGAAATCTTGCTGCACTGCTTGCGTGCGCTGAGATTCATGGCGATTGCCTTGACTTCAGTAAGCTTTGTCTGCGAGGCTATAAAATAAGAATAGTGTTAGTTGTTACCTGATGATATCATTGTGAATGTTAAATGAGGTGATGTATGAGAAGCACTTAGTGAGACATGACCCAAATATACCAAATAATAAAATATACCAAGTGTTAGGTGTTATTATTTTGTATAAAATGAGGGAGATAAAAGATGACTGGGATATATGTCATGCCCTTGAGAATTTATCTGCATATATTAGGCAGCATTAACCTGGACGCATAAAACTTGTGGATCACTAGCATAGAAAAGGATGTTCTTGGCTCTCACAGTACTCTCAGATGAATTACCTGCTAATATTTAAGACTCAGGAAACTTCTATTGATTGCGATTCCTTTTGTTCTTGAAAAGTCCAAGGATCCGCTGGGGGCTGAGGGCTACTGGGGGCTAAGTAGGGCTATCCCTGATTAGCCTGGTTTCTGGCCAGAAACCCACCAACACAGGCTTCTGTGGTCTGGAGTGGGCACAGTGACAGAGGAGACAGAGTCTATGTAAGCTATGGGTGTAGTGAAAGTGCTGCCTCTGGGGCCAGCGCTGTGGTGCAGCAGTTAAGCCAGTGCTTGCCATGCCAGCATCCCATGTGGGTACAGGTTCTAGTCCCACCTGCTCCACTTTCCATCCAGCTCCCTGCAAAAGGCCTGGGAAAGCAGCAGAGGATGGCCCAAGTGTTTGTGCCCCTGCACCCACTTGGGAGACCTGGAAGAAGCTCCAGGATCCTGATTTCAGCCTGGCTCAGTACTGGCCCTTGTGGTCATGCAGTACTGGTCCATGCAACTATATTCAAGGAGAGGGTAACGTATGTTAAGTGTACACTCCACAATGTGATTGCAGATGTGATGATTCCCATGTCCTGTGAGCTGCAATTCTGGTGTGATTTAATTCTGCCCCTATTTTGCTAAGACTCAAACGTTGTTTGCCATGAACACCCTGATGCCTATAGTTCTTATTTTGTTGTTATAGTTGTTACGGCACATCTTCACCTTGTTTCTGTTGTACATGGGAATCAGTGTTACTTGTTGATGATGAGGATTGATTCACATTTGACATTGGTTTTATTTACTGTTTTTATGGTTTTTGATCTAGGGAGTTATTTAGAGAAATATCTTATGGAACTGGTCAGCATAAACTGGCCCTCAATTTCCCCTTATTCTCGTTTATGACAGGTGGCATGAGTATTAGACATGTTGAGCTACAATTACAAAATGGGAAAGAAACCCAAATTTTGACTTCATGTAGAGTTGAGAAAGGTAGTTTCATTCTGGATTCTTCCAGTGTATTTGGGAAGCAGTTGTTCTGTGCTGTCCCACTGTGCTAGCTGCTGTTGATGGCACTGCATAACAAAGTCAAGCACATTTTCAGTTCAGTTTATGCAGCCTTCTCCTAACCTCAAGTCTTAGTCAGACTTAAGGGGTTTTTAAAAGCATTTTCCCTAGGCTACTTATTTTTGTTCTAGTCATTTTACTTGCTTCTCATTCCTACTAGCTGCCTTCTTCATCCCCGGGCGTTCCTTTCTATCTCTGTTTGCCGTCATGCACTTTTATCCTCTCATTTTTATTGCTCTTTAAATTTTCCTTTCTGGAATTCATGAAGCGAGGCCATTATTGGCCCAGACACTTAGATGAGAATGGAGACTATTGATGCAACCTTGCTAAATTTTCCTGATGGCCCCCAAACCCCAAAAGGACACATTTCTTCCCTTGGGAGATCCACTTGTTCCACAGAGAACAATGGAAAAAGCATGTTGGTGCTTTATGGCTTTTTTCGTGGTTGTTTTATGTTATATATATATAAATTTCTATTTTTTTCATTATTATTTGAGAAGTAGAGATACACATAGAGGGAGCTGCTATTGCTGGTTCACTCCCTAATTGCCCAGAATGGCCAGAGCTGGGCCTAGGAAAAGCCAAGAGACAGAAACCCACACCAGGTGTATCCCCTGTGTGGCACTGACCCAAGAGCTTGAACCACCACCACTTCCTCCCAGAGTTTGCATTAGCAGGAAGGTGGGATCAGGAGCCGAAGCCAGAGCCGGGGACTGAATGCACAGGTTCTATGAGTCTTAACCACTAGGCCAAGCCCTCACAGTGTTATATTTTTGGTGAAAACTCCCAAATTTCATATCTTCATATACTATTTACAACCCAGAAAACACAACATTTTGCATAAGTCCTAGTACATTTTCTATCTTTATTTTTTTTCCTAATAATCACTACAAGGGAAAAAATGGAATGGAGTCACTAATACCCAGAAGGTGTGGATGGGCTTTGTCGGGCCATGTGAGCTGCTGACTGCTGCCCCAGGGGCCTGCCAGGTCCCACACCCTTCCCCGACAGACCCTGCCCCCGCCACCATAGACTCTTCACCAGGTTTGCTTTCTCAGAAGGCTGGTGTACTTCTATGGGCATCAGAAGATGATGAGTAAGTGGAGCTCACGGGCAGAAAGCAGATGCTTGAAAAGCGGGTGACGTAGGTAACAAGGAGATGCAGCAGAAGACAGATGGGCGCAGAAGGAAGAGGAGCTACAGGGTGGGCCTAGAGCAGGCCTTGGGAGGAAGTTCTGTGGCAGACACCTGGGCAGGAACAACCAGGGGTTGGGAGCATCATGGGATCCTCTTCAGGGCTGCAGGTCTGTTCCCTCTGAGGCTGCAGTTCAGCTTTAGGCTGGTTTAAGAGGCTACCAGGGGCCGCCATGGCTCACTGGGTTAATCCTCTGCCTGCAGCACCAGCATCCCATATGAGCACCGGATTCTAGTCCTGGCTGCTCCTCTTCTAGTCCAGTTCTCTGCAGTGGCCCGGGAAGGCAGTGGAGGATGGCCCAAGTGCTTGGGCCCTGCACCCACGTGGGAGACCAGGAAGAAGCACCTGGCTCCTGCCTTCGGATCAGCGTAGTTCCGGCTATAGCGGCCATTTGTTGGGTGAACCAATGGAAGGAAGATCTTTCTGTTTTCCTCTGTCTCACTAACTCTATCTGTCAAATAATGAAATAAATTTAAAAAAGGCTACCAGGACAACTTTCCTGTTTCTCTTTCTTTATCAAATGTGTGTTTGCCTGTGTGTCCACACACTTAACATATATTTAGTGTTGACTCTTTTGCTAGAGATAATTTGAGATATACCCCTACTTAGCCATGGATTTTTGACTGAGGCCTACTTCCATGACAGTGTGGGAATAGTGAAATGAGAAAGGACTCCTATAAGTAGAGTAACTAAAAGGCAGGCAGGAGTTTAACCGTTACCTTGATTTGCTGTGAATGATTACACCAACAGATACCCGGTAATCACTTTATGATCCCCACTTCATTGAGGTTGGAAGTGTTTTTGAAGTTCTCCATAATTGCCTTGACTAGCTGTAAATGAACAAATGGTCCCATGTTTACAGTTGTGGGGCTATTCAAAAGACAATGATATATTATTTCAGGGGACTTGTGAGTGAAAGCAATTTAAAAATAATATTATACATTATGATACTGAAATTATGCTAAGTGTACTGTGAGGGATATTACTGAATGCAGGCTGCAGAGAAACTACACTCAGATCTTACACCCTGTCTTGCATTATTGTATTCTGTTTTCTTCTTTTACTTCATAACATTGTAGAAATCATTGTAAGGCTCATTAATTAAAGTGTCAAAAATTTTCTATTCGTAGGCCCAAAGATCAGTCAAATGTTTAGAGTGGACTGTAGCAGAAAACTTTTTAAAGGGGTGCAATTAAGGTAATTAATTTGGTGTCGATTACACGTTGCCTTAGGCAGTGCTAAATTGAATCATCACCTTGATTTTTCCAGACCACAGAGATATTTGAGAAAATGAGGTAACTGTTTGGATGTTTAACAAGAGATTTTTAAAGGCATTCTCCTCTGTGGGTTATTTAATAGCCCAGTGTTGTTTCTGCCTAAGTAATTAATTGATTGCATATATTACTGAGGCCCCCTTTATTTTTAAAACAAATAATCTCTGCAATTTTCTAATCACTCTGCACCGCTGTGTGGTTTGAAGTGCATATGAGGAGCTTGAATTTGTTTCCTATAGCATAGATAAGAATGTCTAGAGATTTTTAAAACCTGATGGACATTTGCTCCTTTGTTAAGGTGGGCCTTAAGAAGTATATTTTAAAATTTAAATGATCGTGGTATCTGAACACTGGATGCCATGAACACACTACCCTGCATTGTCAGTTTACACTCGGGGAACTAATGAGACTGTAAAGAAACACTATCTGTTTTATTAGAATTTTTTACCCGTGAAACAGCTGGAAAAACAGAGGCAGTCGGCTGGCCTCCATTTTCCATTTGCCCTTTAAATTCAGATTTCCTCTTATTCATGACCACAGGCTCACCACACACACAGACTCCTTGGTTTGTTGCTTTAAGCCACATGGAGATTAAGTACCACCAGTCAAGACGAAGAACAGTTTGGACTACAGTCACTGGCACTTTCAAAAAGAAAGTGGATTTATGGATTGTGTTGTGTGTGCACACTCTGTGTGTGTGTATGTGTGTGTGTTGGGATCAATTAAAAAAGAAATCAGGCAGTGGTAGTTGGATGCTGTTAGTGATTGGAACACATTCGAGGAAGCAGTCTTATTTCTAATAGTCTGAATGTAGTGAAAAGTGAAGCAGTGTACAAAAAGAATATGCATTACTTTCCTGTACTTAGAATCTGCATTTTATAGCTGAAAGAAAAGCTAAATGTGGCCTAATGTGACCCTTTTATATCACAGCTAAGGGGGGGTCCCACAAGATGTCAGAGTCTGGGCCACTGGGCAGGATGGTTGGGTGTTGCATGGACTTGTGACTTGTCCATCCTTGAACTTCCCCATTGCCATGCGTCTCTGCCTACCTGCAGAAGAATAAATGGAGGAACTGGGGGAAATAGAGCAAGAGGGAGGCACAGGCAGAGCCAGTCAGGCTTTCACAAGACACTGCCAAGAACGGGTCACAGATCTGTGACTTAGGAGAGTTTGGGAACTGAAAACAAGCAAAAAATTGATTTAACAACAACAACAGACTCACTGTTTACAGTTAACTGAAGTAAGAAACACATCCAGTCTTCTGCTTCCCAAATCCCTGTGCTAATTAGCCAGTGTCAGAAACCAAATCCCTCTAACTGGGAAGCATCTTCTTTGGAGCAATATAGGAATTTCTTTTTAAAAACGACAGCAAAACTCTGTGCATAGACACTTGCGTCCTTGTTTTCCACATTTCTGAGAAATCCTCATAATGATTATGAAACATTATCTGGGAAAACTGAATTATATAGTGTTTAAGACTCATGAATATTCTGCAATGACAATGTGAAACCACTGAGGAAGAACATGTAAAGCAATGCGTAGTCCACGTTATTCAGGAGATACACAGTTTAACTTTGTCACATCTACAGATTTAATTCACATTTTATTTTATTTACATGTTTTTGTGGTATTTATTTGAGAGGCAGAGAGAGAAAGAGGGAGAGAGCTCCCAGTCACGGGTTGACTCTCTGAATGCCTGTAATGGCCAGGACTAGGCAAGGGCCGAAGCAGGGGACTTCTAACTCAGTCTGGGTCTCCGGTGTAGACAGGGATCCAACTATTCAAGCCATCACCTGCTGTCTCCTAGGGTGTGCATCAGCAGGAAGGGGGCATTGGCCTGGGAGCCAGGACTCAAAGTCAAGTACTTGGGTGTGGAATGCTGGTGTCTGAGCAGTGGCTGAACAACTAGGCATATTTAACAAAAACTAGTGTACTCTACTGTCTTATACACCTGCTGCAGTTAGAATTGTTTCACAGCAATCAGGAAGTAATCTCCAAAAGTTTGTATTGTCTACAGGGAGAAGAATATTTATTGCTTAACAATGGCAAAAAAGAAATTGTTTATCTTTGGGAGAGATGGCTAGTTTCCTCAGCATTCTTATGTGATGAGGGACCAAACTGAAGTGAGTTCTAGCAATCCTATTTAAACTAGAGAGAGATTTTCTGTTATCTTCCAATCATTAAACAACATTAAAATCCTTGTAACTTTTTAGGGTTTGTTTACATTTGCAGTGCTTATCTCTTTCTTGATGACTCACATGCAATTTAAGTTAATTTTTATTTGGAAAGGCCGTCTTTGTTTTCCAGGAATTATTTCTATACCTTGGAAATATTCTTAATATAGCCTTTGAATCAGGTAACCCCAGAATCTACACAAAATTAGGGGGATGTCGAACATAAAAATAGATGTTAGTATATAGGAAGGTGATCCTCAGTCTTTAGGTTATTTCTCTTAAATAAGATACATTTAAAGTTTCTAAGTGAGCTATTATTGTGTGTAAGATATTGAATGGAACATCAGTAAATGATTTCTTGCTTTTCAGGAACTTAACATCCTATAAACAAAAGAAAAGAATAATAAATATGTCGCAGAGGACACAAGTAGCAATTACTGATTTAAAATACAAGATGCGCCTAAAGATAAAATAGAGTTGAAGAGTATGTGGCCAGTGGGTGGGTATTTGGCACAGTAGTTAGGATGCTGCTTAGGATGCACACAGCTCATTCTAGAGTGCCTGGGCTCCAGGCCCAAGTCCTGCTCCTGATGCCAGCTTCCTCCTAGTGCTGATCCCAGGAGGCAGCAAGTCATAGATTAAGAAGCTGGGCTCCTGCACCCCAGCATGCAAGACGCACACTGAGTTCTGAGCTGCTTCTGTCTGGCCTAGTCCTTGCAGGTGTCAGGCATTTAAGAAATGAACCAGAAAATGGGGGGGGGGGGTTTCCTATCTGTCTTGCTCTCTGTTTCCTTCCCTTCACATATAATTAATTTAAAAGAATGAATGCAGCATGTATGTCTGATAGAGCAATGGCATAACACTTACTTTCTCAACTTGTTCTGTCAAGTGTCTACGACATCATGTGATACATTTGAGCCATGTTTATAGAGATTAGGAGGAAATCCCAGCTAATGTGTTGTCCCAGTGATGAGGCAAGTTGCCACACCAAGGCAATTGGGTGGAGTTTAAAGTACATTAGGAGAAAAGCAAGGCTGCACAAGGAAACCAATATAAGTAATCTGGTTTCTGGGGATGTCTATGACTTTAAAATTAAGTGGGCACCCTGGGCTTCGTGTTCTGCCGCTTCCCCTTAGGTCACCTGCTAATGAAGACACTTGGGCACAATAGGTCTTGTAAGGTTGAAGCACACCTCGAGGCTGTCCCATGTAACCCATTTCCCAGCCTCTGTATTTTCCAATGAGTAGAAAACTACTCTGCGTATAATCAACACCTTAGATCCCCTTTAGAATAGAATTTCGTGAAATGTAATCTTATCTTGTGAGAACAATGAAAAATGATGGAAAACTCATTATCATCTAAACCATCCTTTGAAAGAGGAGTCAGTTATTCATGGTGGGAGTTTAGTTGGGAACTTGAGATAGAGGGTGAGATACTTATGCCTGAATCATTAGAAATGTTTTTTGAAAATTCGTGTTAGAAAACACATCATTGAAGAATATTTTTTGTGAAAAATTATTTAGTAATTTAAATTATTCAACTCCAAAAATATTTGCACATCTGTGGTATCTATCAGTATTGAGGTACTCTACCTCCCCCCCCCCCCAGCCATTTCAAAGCTTTTTATTCTCTTGTTTTCCTGTCTAGGAATTTGTCATGGCCATTTTTTTTTTTTTTATAACGCTTTTATTTAAAGAATATAAATTTCCAAAATACAGCTTATAGATTACAATGGCTTCCCCTCCCATAAATTCCCTCCCACCCGCAACCCTCCCCTTTCCCACACCCTCTCTCCTTGCTTCACATCAAAATTCATTTTCAATTCTCTTTATATACAGAAGATCAGTTTAGTACATATTACGTAAAGATTTCAACAGTTTGCCCTCACATAGCAACACTAAGTGAAAAATACTGTTGGAGTACTAGTTATAGTATTAATTCACAATGTATAGCACATTAAGGACAGAGATCCTACTTGATATATTTTTTTAAATTGATTAATTATCTATGCAATTTCCAATTTAACAACAAGATTTTTTTCAGTTTTAATTATCTATATACAGAAGATTGATTCAGTATATACTAAGTAAAGATTTCATCAGTTTGCACCCACACAGAAACACAAAGTGTAAAATACTGTTTCAGTGCTAGTTATAGCATTACTTCACATTGGACAACACATTAAGGACAGATCCCACATGAGACGTTAAGTACACAGTGACTCCTGAAGTTGATTTAACAATTTGACACTCTTGTTTATGGCATCAGTAATCTCCCTAGGGTCTAGTCATGAGTTGCATAGGCTATGGAAGCCTTTAGGGTTCGCCGACTTCGATCTTATTCCGACAGGGTCATAGTCAAAGTGGAGGTTCTCTCCTCCCTTCAGAGAAAGGTACCTCCTTCTTTGATGGCCCCATTCGTTCCACTGGGATCTCACTACAGAGATCTTTCATTTAGGTCTTCTTTTTTTTCCAGAGTGTCTTGGCTTTCCATGCCTAGAATATTCTCATGGGCTCTTGAGCCAGATCTGAATGCGTTAAGGGCTGATTCTGAGGCTTGAGTGCTATTTAGGACATCTGCCATTCTATGAGTCTGCTGTGTATCTCGCTTCCCATGTTGGATCATTCTCTCCCTTTTTGATTCCATAAGTTAGTATTAGCAGACACCAGTCTTGTTTGTGTCATCCCTTTGACTCTTAGACCTATCAGTGTGATCAATTGTGAACTGAAATTGATCACTTGGACTAGTGAGATGGCCTTGGTACATGATGGCCATTTTTGAAATAGTATATATCATACCTCCAAGAAAAGAGTCCATATAAATCAGAAGACTATTGATGACCTTGCTAGTAGAATAAAAACCAATAAACAAAATCACATTAACTGTTAGAAAATAATCTATATATAAATACATTTCAGTAATCTATGCTGTCTTCCATAAACGTGCATTCAACTTCTTACCGTGAAAGATTATGTAGAACATCAAGTTAATTGTCACAATGATCTTTATCACTTTGTCTCCTTTAAAGAATTGTACTATTGGGGCTGGATGCTATGACATAGCTGATGAAGCTGCCACCATCCCATGTGGGCACTGGTTTGAGTCCTGGCTGCTCCACTTCTGATCCAGCTCTTTGCTGCGGCCTGGGAAAGTGGTAGAGGATGGCACAAGTCCTTGGGCCTCTGCACCTGTATGGGAGACCTGGAAGAACCTCCTGGCTCCTGGCTGTGGCCATCTGGGAAGTGAACTAGTGGACAGAAGATCTGTCTGTCTCTCTTTCTCTGCCTCTGCCTCTCTGTGCCTCTGCTTTTCAAATAAATAAATCTTTTTTTTTTTAAAGAGTTGTATCATTACACAAAGAATGATTATAAAGTTGTGTTTCTAACCTATAACTAATAGGAAAATGAATGGAAGATTATATGGTTTTGTAAAGCATTTACTACTTCAGATTTTTGGGGAGTTTACTATCCTAAGTATATAGCAGGCATCTTAATCAGAGAGCAAAATAAAGTTTTCTACTTGGTTATTATTTAAATTACCCAAGTATTTTTGGTTTATTTTTACATTCCCAAGTGAATGCTATAATGATATCATTTTCTGGTTAGCATGGACAAACAACTTTCATGTTAGAAAACCATGAAAATTCTATATAATGTGAACAATGCATTTTAGTTATAGAATCCTCAGAATTTGATAGCTTTTAGTTGGATTTTAACTATTTGTTTCAGAAGAAAAGATAGAACATTTTCCTCAAGAATAAAACAAATTGCATATTTTGTTTTGCGTTAAAGAAAGTTGATAGTTCCTCCTTTGAAAGTAGCTTTTGATCTCTCCTGTGTATTTTATCATGTAAACTAAGAACACAAAGGAAGTATACCAAGGAAGGACATGTATGTCTTCTTGCTTTTCCTTGCCCTCCCCCCATTCTTTTCCCCTTCTTCCTCCCTCTCTCTGCATGTATTCCCAATAACTTGAAAATCTCTGCAGTAGAGATGGTTCATTCATCAGAATTTAAGGGGAAGTGGTGGAGGAGGTCAGCTGACCCTCTAGGCTGTGACAAGGGAGGAGGTGGAAGTCACACAGGGGTGGGCGGAGGAGAGAGTGGGGTTGGACCCACACTACAACAGATATTGCACAGGAGAAGGAACGTATACCAGGATTCTGAGCTCAAGAATGGTGCAGATGGAAGATAGCAGGAGGGTTCCATCCTGTTTCACTCACAGACTTTCAGGACGTTAGCCAAGCATCACAGAACTCTGAGTGTGTCTGAAATACCCCTGGAACCAGTAGACAGTACCATATCACAAGGGCCAGAAGCAAGAGGACTGCTGTGCACCGCAAGGTGAAGCTGACAAAAAGCACAAAGGAGTCTCCGGGCAGTGCTTGGGAGGCCTTTCCTTGTGCTAGGCGCTGGAATTGGGATCTGAACCAGCACTCATTCAATCTTGTTAGTACTAGACGGCCTCAAGTGACAGACTGCATGCACATGGACTTCCCAAAGAAACAGGCTAAGATACAACACTGCAGAGATCACAAACTAATGGACTGCCCCTACCTGATGCTTCCATTTGATGTGCAGGACATTTGGCTGTTTTACTGGGGGCAGCAAGGAGGAAGATTGCAGAAAGTGATAATCTACCCTAATATCCTGTGGCCTAAGACAGTATTGATTTATTTTTTTAATCTTGCTAGACTCTCAACTTTCTCTGTAGAACTATGTCTCTGACCCTGAGCTCTTGGTCCTCCTCTGGTATTTTCTGGAACCCCATGAACTTTGTAGGTCAGCCTTTGCCAAATTAACTGGGGACAGTTCAGTCACAACCACACACATGTGTATTTCAGCTTTCAGACCAATGCATGCGAAAAGCAGAAAGCCTATAAAATAGAAGAACTGAGCCAAACCTCAAGTCAAAAGCAACCTTTGCTTTTTGGTCATTAGATGTGGTTGTTTGGAAGTGGCTTCTAAAACTTATTTTTAGCAAGTATGCCTTCATGATTTTCAGTTGCCTGTATTTTCATTTGTCGTTATGCAGTTTGAACCTTGACCTTAATATTCTACTGAAAGACTTGTGTTGAAAAGGGTGCTGCCACCCAAGGGAGCAGTCTGGGAGAGCTCTTGGAGCCTTGGAAGACCTTCAGGAAACACTTTCCTAGAGGAGCCACAGAAGATACAGAACATAAAAATAAGCTTTTCTTTGTTCTTGTCCTTGATTGACCCATTGCAATACTTTATCAAAAAGTGGCAAGGTTGGGGGGTGGGCATTTGGCCTAGAATTAGGCTGCTTCTTGGGTCACTGGCAATCCATACTAGGGTGCCTGGATTCCAGTCCTGCTCTGTTCCTGGTTCTAGCTTCATGTTAATGCACACCCTGGCATGCAGCAGGTGATGGCTCAAGCACTTAGGTCCTTGACACCCACAAGTGAGACCCAGATTGAGTTCCTGGATCCTGGCTTTGGCTTGGGTCAGCCCTGACTGTTGCAGGCATTTTGGGGGCGAATAAGTAGATGGGAGGTCTGTTTGTCTTTGTCTTTCTCACTGCCTCTTAAATGAACAAATAAAATATATATTTTTAAAGAAACAGCAGGGTTAGATGTTTAGTTTGGTGATAAAGATACCCACGTGCAATATCAAAATACCTAATTTGATAAATGGTTCTGGCTTCGGACTCTAGCTTCCTGCTAATGCACCTCCCAGAGGCAGCAAGGGTTGGCTCAATTACTTGGATCCCTGCCACACACATGGGAACCCAGATGGAGTTCTGAGATCCTGGCTTTGTCCTGGCCCAGGTCTGGCTTTTGTTGGGTATTTGGGCAGTGAACCAGCTGATGGGAGATGTCTGTATATCTGTCTCTCTTCCTCTGTGTCTCTGCCTCTCAAATAAATAAATAAAGGTTTACAGTGATAACAATAAATGCTAAAAATTTATGTACTGAAATTATGATAGATTAAATTGGACAAGTGCAGATTATCAAGGCCAAACATACATTTTAGCCACAGTGTCTGTCCCTTTAATATGTTGGATTTCTGAAATCAAGGAATTTCTTTTTAATGCACAAAAGTCTGATTCATTTCTAAATATTTTCATTAGTTTTTCCAATTATGGAAACAGTAGACTCCCTATATAAGAGAAGCAAACACCCAAGGCCTGTATCATTCAACCATGCATGTTAAAGGGCATCAAAGGTGTCACTTGAGTGGCTGTTTGCCTGCCTCCGGCTACACCTGCCTCTGGTTGATTGAACTGGGTTATTTTTGATTCCGTAAGTGAACGTTATTGTAGATGAAAAATATATTGTTGATATTATTTGCGAGGGTGCTAACTATGAATATCTCAATTTTTTTCTTTTTACAATGTATGATATCGTTTGTTCCTTTTTTGAAGATTTATTTTCTTATTTGGAAGTGGAGTTAGAGGGATAGAGAGAGAGAGCAAGCTTCCTCCTCTGGTTTACTCCTTAAATGGCTGCGAGGGCCAGGATTGGGCCAGACTGAAGCCAGGAAGGAGACTGGAACTCTTCTGGGTCTCCCACACGAGTGCAGTGGCCCAAGCACTAAGGCCATCCTCTGCTGCTTTCTCAGGCACATTAGCAGCAAACTGAACTGGAAGTGGAGCCTGAATGGGATGCCAGTGTCACAGGCAGTGCCTTAAGCCGCTGTGCCACAACACAGGTCCCCCAGCTGTCTTTTTGCTGCAATAATATTATCAGTGTGGTCATGTCATGTCAACAACCTCATTTAAATCACAAAATTAGAAAGTTTCTCATAGGTCATCTCAGGAATCATGTCTGGTTTTAAGTAGAGAGGAGAAAAATACCAGAGCCAACTCTCAAAGCAATTTTACTTTATTATGTAACATCACGTAAGTCTCTAAGAACACATTGTAGGAAACCAGAGAAGTAGCATTGGTCTGTATGTCTGTCCCTCCAATTGCATACTTTATACTCGGACTTGTGTAGATCGTCTACTGATAAACTAAAATCAAAACTATAATCCTAGAGCTTTTTAAGATAAATAGAAAAGACTGATATTTTAAAAGCCTCTGTTTTAGATTGTGTTAAGCACTATAACATTGCTTTAAAGGGTTGAATCTCTTTGGAGTCTTTTAAGAATTTTTGCCATGGCATGCAACTGCTGGTTGTACTCTGTCTCTATTTAATACTCAGGGAAAGTCGGCTTCCAATTCATTTTCACAAATCTGTGTTATAATTAATGCTAAGAAATGTAAAACCTGTAACAATCACACCAACAACTGGTTTGAAAGTAATAGTCCTTAACCTTTGCCTGGAGGCTAATATTTGGCTAAATTGTGTAACTTTTAGATATACTACATTTCTTTGACTTGGGGATTTGATTAATCCATTTAATCTTGGTTTAAGGATTGAATCATTGATTTAATCTTTCTGCTTTGTTCAAAATTTGGTATATTTACAGAAGGTAGAATCATAGTGAGAGCTATTTAAAAACTCAGTAATGATATTCCTTTGAGTCTATGTTTTCTATTTAGTAATATGTTTGCTCATACTATCTATTTCTGTTATAGCAAATTGGAATCATTGTTTTGAATACAACATAAAAAATAGTAAGGTTAGCCTGTTTAGATATACAATAACTATATCTAAAATGCTATATTTCATGTTAGAAAATCTAACTTTATTTGATATATCATGTCATATTTTATATCTACTCTATAAAATGACATAGCTATGTTAAAGTAGAAATCTTATGGAATATTTTCATTTAATTCCTTAGTAACTGTATGTTGTGGAATGGAAATACATATTATATTTAAGTCATTTAGCTTATGAATTTTATCACACATACAGGTGCACATTTGAAGACCTTAGTGGTCAATTTTGGAATGAGAGAAACAACTTCATCAGTATTTTTAACCTAGCAATACCCTGATTTCTTTATTCGTCTCTTTAAAAGTTTACTTATTTATTTATTTGAAAGGTAGAGTGACAGAGAGATTTTCCATTTGCTGGGTCACTCTCTAAATAGTGTCAATGGCTGGAGCTGGGCAAGGCATGAGTCAGGAATCTGGAACTCCATCCAGGTCTCCCACAGCCATGGCAGGTGCCCAGGTACTTGGACCATCACGCACTCTACCAGACACAATAGCAAGGAGTTAGATCAGAACAGCAGCCAAAACTTGAGCCTGGGATTCTGGTATCACAGGTGACAGCTTAGCTCACTCTTCTACAATGCCGGCCCCCATAATTCCTGTCTTCTAGTCATGTTATAAGAAAGTATTAATTTAGATCATTAAACACATAGATAAATTCAATCATGTTCATCCTTGAGAACTAGAATGTATGTTGCTGACTTATTCAGCACAAGGTTGGTTTAATAAATTTATTGACGTTGCATTTAACTAACTCCCAGATATTTGAATCCCTGCACAGCAAGCAACTTCTGATATCGTGTGTTGTGAGACAGTTTGGGACTGTGTGTCATGTTCAAGGAGTTTGATTTGCAATGGTACCACACTCATCTGAGCCTTCTTTTCCCATAAATATATGGACCTATGATTACATGTTGCATGTATGATATAAATTTATTTACATATACCATGCGATAAGTACATTGTCAGTTGTCAGAAATAAAAAAATAGACAAAAGTCAAAAGCAGTTCTACTTGCTGTGTGGAAGAATATGGTTAATCTACTGATTGATTTTTAATATTAGTAAAAAATAGTCTCTTCCACAGCAGATACATTTCCTAGTGATTAGCAATCCGTCTATTTAAATTAGTTGGAATGGGTAATGTGAGTGTGCTGTAGACTCAGTAGAATCTTACAAAAAACACGGCTGTTCTAAAGTCTCCAGGGGGACAGCTGGAACTTAAAAAATCAATATGTCACCAGCAGGTTTGTTGTAAGAAACGCTGAGCTCAGCAGGTTTGTATAAATGTATGGTGCAGTGTGCTATGACAAGACAGTTGGATTAAAGGGCTACACAGGCAGACTCTCGATCCAGGGGCTGCACAAGATGCAAGTGGACAAATGCAGCACTTTGTGCAAGACAAACTTCACAGGTGCCCATACTGGGACTTAATATTGGAAACAGATTTTAAACTTAACAAATTTGCATGGGTGTAGCAGTAGGTTTGAACTGACTCAGTTAGAATTCGTATGATCCAGGAGCTGTGAATGTTTTTAACATTGAACAATTGTATTTTTATTTGAACTTACCAGTGTAAAAAGTTTTCAGAAGGCAAATATTATTCTCTAAGTGATTTTCCTAGGGATCAAAGAGGGGAGAAGAGTTACCTTCCAAATGTTTTAAAACTTAAAAATGATGTTGTATTTCAGACATCAGGTGCTATATCACATCACAAACAATATGTAGGAACAAATCCTGAGTGGCAAAGCTGTTAAACTAGTTAGCATATCTAGTCATAAGAATTGTCTCATTCTAAAGAGAAATGTTATCATGAAACTATCATCCTGTGAAAACTTTCAGCTGAAATGATTGCACCAAAAATGACTTCAACTCAGCGGTAAAATATTTAGCTTCTGCTCTGTGAGAACCAAAGATTTCCTTAAAAGGTTTTTTTTAAAGGCATCTCGCCATCTGTATTTTTTTGATACATGTGCTGGTCCTACTGTTTATTATTCTCCCAATTTTTACGGTTTTCCTATACAGTCAACATATTATTACAACCTGGTTTTTTTGTGTGTCATCACAATCCTGTGACCTTTAAGCAGAAATTTATGGGGTACATCAAAGGCGTAATAAACACAGGGAGAAATTCTTCTGCAAAGAAACATAGCGACTTGGGTATTTCTGCCGAACATGTGGTTAGAGTTGACATCACCATCGCCTTGCCCCAGCTCACATGAAAAACAATGGCACAGTCTGTCCAGCATTGGGCTGCTTGTGTTCCGGCTTCAACACTTTCTCCAAAGCTGCAGTCTCACTCCCCCTGACCTTCCTGCTCACAATGATGGAGACTATTTGCTGCCGATCTTCTTTGTAGAATGCATCGTCCATACAGACGTCTGGAAAACACAGCTTCCATTCATTCATTCACCATGTTGGAAACTAATAGTCTGGTGTTTTTTTTTATTTTTTTTATCTCAGATATTCTTGTAGAGTATCGCATCTTTTAGTTAGTTCACATTGCCTCAAATAACCGTTGGAAAGAGAATAATATTTATGGAATGAAAATTCCTCTATGGTGCAGTCAAAAAGTCTCATCTTGATTCTTTCCCAAAAAGCCTTATTTTGAACTGATCTCAGTCATCTTACCTGTGAAATATGGAAACTCTAGTGAGCAGTTTTGTCTAAAATATTTCCTATCTCTTAAGAGAAACTAGTTGATTGAATGAAATTTCACTTATACCTGCCTATAATATAAAATCAAGGTTAAATTTGTTATGCTTAGAATTTTTATGAATACAAAATTAAAAGTTTTTTTTTTTAATCGAGTAGCAGTAAAATTCCAAACAGTGTATTTAGCCTATTGGTTAAGATGCCCACGTCCCACATCAGAGTACTGGTGTACAATTCCTGGCTCCTTCCTTCCTAAGGCAGAAGCTTGGTTTCTGCCAATCAGGTGGGAGACCTCGACTGAGTTCCTGGCCCCCAGCTTTGACCTTGGACCAGCCCCTGCTGTTGTGGGCATTTAGGGAGTCAATAAGTAGATGGAAGCTCTCTGTGTCCGTCTTTCTGCCTCTTAGATAAACAATTTTTAAAAATCAAAACAATTCACATGCAGGCTACTATCTTAAAATAACTAGTGTTTTTGTCCAGATGAGATTTCTGCTTACATTAGCCATAGTATGAACTTAAACCCCAGAAGTTAGGGTACAAGCCTTTGGGTCTACCCCAAGCCTCTCACATTAAATGTGGACTCTAGAAACATTTCTTGTATAAAATGACTGCTAAGAGGAAGGGAAAGATGAGTGGCATTTCCTGCAAGTTAGGGGTTAATTGGATGCTATGAGTGAATTCTGTGGATCTTGTCTTCACGATTAAAGATGTGCTTTGATACTGTGAGGGTCCACAGTGCAGTGAATCATTGCAGGCTGCCACAGGGCAAATTGGGAGCCTGTAGTTGTGTCTAGGGAGAAAGAGCAAGAAGCCGGGTGAATCATAGGACAAAATCACAGAAAGTCATTCCAAAGAGGGTGGTGACCATATGTCTGAGTATGCAAAGACAGAATTGGGGAATTAAAGGACCTGCACTCAAAAGTTCTTGTAATAAGAGCAAAACAGTTTTATTTTTCCTCTTAGGAGGTGATGCCAATGAGTAATACAGTTACTTTTATTTGAAAATTAATGGAAATGACCTCTGGTTCAGCTTGAAACTATTGCTGACCAGGCAGAGTCCTTCTTGGTTCTCATCCCAGTGATTTGGAAGAAGTGGTCCTACTAAGGTTTGTGCTTCTCTCCATTGAGATTTGGAACAGAATTCAGATTCCACTGACACATGCTGAGTCAGAATCTGGTTTTGCAGGACTCTTTCTTTGAAGTGGGAATTTGGAATTCATTAATAACTATAACAAGAATTACATAGGAAGTTCCTTCAAAAAGTTCCTGGAAAATATGTACTATGAAAAAAATCTATATATGAATTTCAAATTTTTTTCAGCCTGACGTAAGCATCTTTTATTTTCAATTTTCCACATGCATTTTGAAGTAGCCTTGCATGGGACAGCTTGTGCATCTTACAGAATGCTTGAGAGAAACACATACAGTTTTATAATAGGAAAATATGAAAGAAGGCATTCAACCAATTCACCTAGTGGCAGACAGAGCTCATGTGTCTTCAGACAGTCTATTGGACGTCATGGACTCCTCATTCTTTTCTTTCAGCTGCATTTACTTTTATTGCTCCTCTAAATGAGCTTGGGTGAATGCCACTTTCTGATAGGGCCTTCCTTCTCATGACCTTGTCTTGGTCTTTTAAATTTTTTTTCATACGTATATATCCACTTTTATATCAAAATTGTCCATGGTAAGCAGTTATGTGTAGATATTTTCCATGTATCTCTCAAAGTTCTGTTCACTGTCTATACTGTATTATAGGAGTTAGACAGAAAGGAGTGTGGGGAGGCGGGGGAGAAAGCAAGAAGAAAGAATATATCCAATTAAAACAAGGAAAGAACTCTTGAACCCAGCCATGCATGCAAGAAAAATAAATTGAGGAAAGACATGAGGTAATGGTACGTCCCCGGGGGTGGGAAGCCAATACAAACCTGGCCTCTACCGTGCCTGTTGAGCTGAGCAGTTTCATTGACATTAGTGCTTAACAGATCATCAAATGTTCAGTGAACACCTACTATGAATAGGGAGCTCTAGTGAATGACTTTTCCTCCACATATTTATATGTTAGCACTTATGTAAAGTATACAAAGCATGGCTGACAGTATTAAAAACAGAAAAGACTATGGATTCCATAAAAATTCCAGAATGCATTTTGAGGTTTCAGTCTATGCTATCCCTGCTTATTCTAAGGGATACTTCCAAGACCCCCAGCGTATGCCTGAAACTGCAAATATACAGGATTCTTTATCTAATCATATGTTTTATCCTGCGTGTTCTACAGCCTTGACACCTGCACCGGAATTAACTCATCCTTCCAGGTTTTATGGCTTGGTGCCTCCTGTGCATCAACTATTTTTGCTTTTTGAGGCCATTATTAAGGAAAACAAGAGTTACTTGAACACAACCACCTCAATACCCAGTTAGTTGATCTGATAACTGAGACATTAACTGAGATAGATAGTGGGTAGCATAGATAGGGTGGACACCCTGGACAAAGTGAAGATTCATGTCACTGGCGGCATGGGAGCACTGTTGGCATGGAGCAGGAGAGCAAGAGATTGTATCATGCTATTTGGAATGGCAAGTAAGTTAAAATCATGAATTATTTCTAGAACATTCCTTTGAATTCTTTTGGATTGTGGTTGATCCTGAGTTACCAAAACCACAGAAAGCCAAACTGCAGCTAAGGGGAGACAACTGTGCAGTGATTCAAAGTTCTTGCTACTTTCCAGCTCTGAGGAAGATAAAAATGTCAGGGGCTCAACTGTATCTCAGGCCAATGAAGTACTTCCCAGAAATGGAGGGCTGTGTGGGTAGAAACAATGAATGTATGTTGTTTCATTCATTGAGATGATGGGAGATTGTGTGCAGGCATTTTACTGGTCTGACCCATACAGTATTGAACCAATTTTTGCATTTTGGAAACTATGTGTGGCAATTTCCACTGTCAGTTATAATGACCAGAGGCAACTGTGCTTTTGTAGTTTTTATCTGAAGGTATTTCCAGAAAAGTGCATGGAAAGTTCATATTATGAAAAAGATGCACAGATTTCAGAATGTTTTTGCACCAAATAAACTCATTTTTTAAATTTCATTTTCCCATGAACTTTTTGAGGAACTTTTGTATATGGTTACAGGAAATTTTGTATTACGTGCACAAGAATTAAAAGAACACAACCACTTATTAGCCTGAATGTTTCTGTATTCTACTTTTTCCCATCACTAGAATATTTATGTTTTATTTACATATAAAGAAGTCCAAAACATTTATTATGAGATTACATTAACACAATTTTGTGAATCATTTGTCATGGTTATTCTAACACATGATATTTCTGTTCATATAGAGGTTCACCTTCTCAACCTTTTATGATAATCAAAGTTTTCTCTCATGTGGCTTGACACTTTCCTCTTCACAATGTCTTCATTTCAATGCACTGGCTGATTAGAGGATTTGGTTCTTGTAATTGGTTATCTCCATGGGAAACAGTATGAATATAGTTCTCTAACCTTATTTCAACTCAATGCTGCTGCTGCCATGAAGCCAATTGTAAATGCAGTTAATTGTTCCCATGATTACGAAGAAAAAATTCATCTGTAAGAGACATTTGATTTTTTCCCCCTTACTACAAAAGATAAGCTGTGGGAGAATGTAGCAATTGTAGAAGTTCCCTAATCAATTACACATGCAAAATTCCTCCAACAATGCCAAAAATTGTCCATTATTTCTTGTAAGAATGGTGTAAAGCTCCAAATGCGCTCAGAGGAAGTATCAATTCTGTTTTCTTGGAAACTGGTGCTGCTGTGTTAATGGTCAGAAAAATCACTTCATAACTTGACACCATGTTTGTGTGTATATGTGTGTGTGTTTCCTTCCTCAGGTAACACAAACTCAGGCAGAAAGATTTTTGGTAGAAGACCATTCTTCATCAGAAACACCTGTACATCCTAGCAATCAAGCTAACCAGTTGATTACTATCAAAGTTATAATTTCATAAGAATGATGACTGCTAAGCATTTCTAAGCAAGGGAGTGATGGACATTTGGGAGGCAGTAGGAGACTCAAGGAATTGGAACTCTGCCATCCATATGGGAAACCTGGATTGAGTACCCAGCTCCCAGAATTGACCTGGTCCAGTCCCAGGTATTGTTTAGTCATTTGGGGAGTGATGCAGAGGATGGGAGATTCTCTCTCTTTCTCTCTCTGCCCCTCAAATAAAGAAATTAATTTAAATGTAAGTATGTTATTCAAGATGTTAATGATAAATACTGTAGAAAAGAAAGCATGAAGTAGAATTACAGCATTCATATGGGTGGTATTGGGCAGGCTGCAGGATTAAAGGGATGGTCAGGAAAGATCTCCTTGGGGTGATGCTTGAGTAAAGACTTAAGATGAGGAACTTGACTGGAGTGGAATCCATTGGGAGAGCCTTTCAAACAGAGAAAAATGCCAACTGCCATGGTCAAAGCTGTGAGGGTGAATTCCTGGCACATTCTAGGAAGAAGGACTGAAGAGCAAGTTAGAAGAGTGTAGTAACAGCAATCATCAAGCAGTATCAGGTTGAAGGGGGTTGGCTTAGCTCTCACTGAGTTGGGACTCACCCAGGCCCCCATAATTCTGAAAACATCATAGAGGAAGCGTATACGTTTTTTGGCTCAACGTCACCCTGACTTAGGTTTGGCTTTGGGTTCAAACAATTTTAAATACCAGCTAACCTCTTTGTGGTTTGCCTCCTGTTAGTCTAACTCTCTGTTGGTGTTTTATATGACTTTATATACACACACATGTATGGAAAGGACTAACTAAATATCATGAATAATTCAAAACATGCATGCTAGGGAGAGGGGAGGGTTTCATGACATGTATGTCCTATGTGGTTTTTTTTGTTAAGATTTTTATTCATTTATTTGAAGTAGAATTATAGACAGAGCTACACCCACACCGAGGTAGAGCGAGGTCTTCCATCCACTGGTTTACTCCCCAAATGGCTTCAATGTCTAGGCCTGTGCCAAGTGGAAGCCTGGAGCCAGGAGCTTCCTCCCACATGGGTGCAGTGTCCCAAGTCCTTGGGCCATCTACTACTACTTTCCCAGGCCATAAGCAGAAAGCTGGGTCAGAAGGGGAGCATCCAGGACACCAACCGGTGACCATATGGGGTGCCTGCTCCACTAGTGGAGGCTTAACCTACAGCGCCACAGCACTGGCCCCATGTTCTGGGTGCTTTGAGTCTGTGTTCCTTACTGCTGCTCCTTCTGTGGCATCAGGAACAGCAGTCTGGTATCTGCAATGACATGCACCCACATTTCTCTTTGCCTATTGCCCTCCTGACTCAAAAGGATCAAGTGCTCTTCTCCCTGAGGCTGCTCCAGTGATTGTGTTCTGGAATCCTCATGGTGTAAAAGGACCTTAGTCCATCACTTCCTGGCTGTCTCCAAAGTTTCCAAGAAATCCTGCTCACATGATCATTTTGATTAATACATGCTCAGGTGTCTCCTTTCATTAAAAAAATCTCTTGCAAGGTCTAGTCCTCCAGCCATGCCTCTCTATCTTCTCCTGTACACTGCCAAGTTCTTTGGGTGCATTTCTGAAGTTGCTGTTTGTGTGTCTTCTCCTACTCGTTAGATTTTAGGACCTGGCAGTTGGTTTGCTTCTCCTCTCCCTCCATTCCTCTAATGAAGTTGCATCTCCTGCTTCACTGCTAGGTTAGGATGCATTTCAGCCTTTATCTGATATAAGATCTTTATGACACGAGGGACGACTTTCTCCTTGAGACTAGCCTTTCCTTTCAGTTGTCATGGCAATATGACTCACATCCTTTCCTTCCTCTGCAGAGTTTCTCTTTTTTGGGTCATCTTAAACATCGGTGCCCCTAGGATCACACACCTTGTGTTCTGGACATTCTCACTTCCTGCCAAGGCTTCTACCACCATCTTTATGCTCCCAGGCTTGCTCCAGTTCAAGTCTCTCCTGAGGCCATTGATTGATAGACAACTGTCTTGGACATGTCAGTGAAACTCCACAGCCCAGATCTACCTTCAACATCTCACTGTGAGCACTAGGTATTGCTCCTTGCTCCAGGAACCTCTCTCTTCCTTGTTCCGTAGTCAGTAAGTGGCAGCCCCAAAAACCAGTATGTCCAAGCCAAGAACATGGACACAGTTCTTGATTTCTTTAACACCCTGTCCCTCCCCACCTACCACATTGCAGTCAATTCCTTTATTCTTCATGCCTTTTAATATTTTATTTATTTATTAGAGAGGCAGAATTACAGAGAAGGAGAAACAGAGAAAGGTCTTCCATTCATTGGCTCACTCCCCAAATGGCTGCGTGGCAGGAGCCAGGAGCTTCTTCCAGGTCTCTCACTTGGGTGCAGGAGCCCAAGCAATTGAGCCATCTTCCATTGCTTTCTCAGGCTATTAGCAGAGAGCTGGATTGGAAGAGGAACAGCTGGGATGTGAATTAGCACCCATATGGGGGACTGGCACTGCAAGCAGAGGCATAACCTACTATGCCACAGCACTGCCCCCACTTTTGTGGCTTTTATGTGAGAAACAAAAGTCCATGGATTTCTTCTGTGTTCCAATGTCAATTTTTGTGAAAATCATTTTTACTCTGTTAAACTTATGACAATACAATAACTTGTATTATGAAAATAAAATTAATGGAAGAAGCACAAATCACAAAAGTAATTAAATTATAACAAAAAAAGGTACACTTTTAACTTTTCATGATAGCTCCCTGAATGTGTGACTTTGGTTGAAGGAAATAATTTCATCTTGAGTGAGAAGCATGACATGGTATCTATGGCATATTGCTTCAAGTGTAGTGCATCCAGCCTCATATATTGTAAATTATCCCTTACATTCCAAAAAGGAATTTTGGAAACACATAAAAAAGTACAGAGCGGCCAGAGTTGTAGTACAGCAGGCTCAGCCACTGCTTAAACAGCAGCATCACACATTGCAGCCTCGATTCAGTCCTGCCTTTCTGCTTCTGATTGAGCTCCCTGCTAATGCGCCGGGAAAGCAGTGGAAGATGGCCCAAGTGCCACTCATATAGGATAACAGGTTGGAGTTCCTGGCTCCTGACTTCAGGCTGAGCCAACCCTGGCTGTTGTAGCCTTTTGGGAAGTGAACCAGTGGATGGAAGGTCTCTCTCTGCCTCTCCCTCTTTCTGTCTCGTACCTCTGCCTTTCAAATAATCTCTAAAAAATGTTTAAAATACAGAATGCTTTATGATCACTTTCTAATCAGTGGAGACCAAAAGACTAGATGAAGAAATATTTAATTATATAATCACTAAAAACTGCTTAAAAATGGACTTTAATTAAGACTAGAGTGATTGTATTTTCTTTTGTTCCATCTATCAAAATGTATATTTAAAAAGAAAAGTAGGTAGAATATTGTTTGAAATGCCAATGGCTGATATCATCAAACAGCATGAAAACATTAAGTTTAGAGGAGGGAGTATGTGATAATTAAAATCACACTTTAAATTATTCCTCACAGCTATTTTCTAGAAGTCTTTTTGTACTAAGGATAATGTCCTGCCAGAGATTTGCAGGTTACAAAGAGCGAGGAAGTGGGAGGGGAATGAGGCTAAACATTCCAAATTTGAAGAATTTGGTAAGAGTAACTTGCAAATGTTGTATCTTGGAATACATAATGAATTAGGAGAGTTGTTAAAAATATTTAATTGGAAGTATAATTATGACTGACTGATGCACATTTCCTGTGATTTTGTGTTTTAAATTTTGTGACTATATATTATCAGTTTGCCCTCATAATCTTGCTATAATCTTTTTCTAAGATAACCCTCCTTGCATGCAACTCAAAAGCAAACTGTAGCATGTCAGAAGAGTAATCACCACCACTTAAAGCTAACCAGTGGCCATCTAACATGACAGATGGCGCCCTGCCTGTCCTCAACAGCTTGTGGGACAAAGCTGAGTGTCAACACCACTGGGATGTAATTATTGTGATCTCTTGGGCCCAGTTCGGTGTGACTCTGAAAACAGTGCAATTGTGGGAAGAGTTAAAAAGGATAGCTTTTTGAGACCAGTAGCATTTTCATTTTACTGACAAGTGTTTTCACACTGCTTAAGAATAAGTATTTTACATGAGACAAATCAAAAAGACAAAGAAATTAAAAAATTGTATGACTTTTGGTATGGCCTGATTTAAATATTATCAAAGATCTTTAATTTATATTGCAGAAGAAGCTATTCTAGGATCAAAATAACTTTGAAAAACTTTTTAATAATTTGAAGGCAATATCATTTATATTTTAATCATTTGATAGATAATTCAGCAATGTGCTCTTTTGTTGTGGAAGACAAATTGTAAATTATCAATAAAACATATTTAGCCTTTAAAACAATCCTATATGTTAGGTATTATTACCTCCAATTGACATTTGTGGTGACAGACACAGAGTGATTAGTTATAACCCCAAACAAACAGTAGATCCTGGGTCCTAACCACGCCATCTGATGGGAGTGGAGAGATGGGAGGGGAGAAAGAGAGCTCTGATTCCCTGGTTCATCCCCTAAAATGCTTGTATGGCAAGAGCTAGGCCAGATTGAAGGCAGGAGCCAGGAATTCAATTCAAATGTCCTACATGAGTGTCAAAAACCTAACTCATTGCACCATCACCGCTGCCTCCCAAAACCTGTGTTAGCAGGAAGTTGGAATCAGGAGTTACAGCCAGGCATCAAACCCAGGTGTACCAAAATGGGATCACAAGCATCTTAACCATAGACTAACCAGTTCTCTAGAACAGAATTGAGCTAGCTCCATAGGAAGCTTCGCATGCAAGGTGGGGGGTGTGAAACTGATCATGCTATCAGTGTAGAAAAATTAAAGGTCTCCAAACATGGAAGTAACAGGAATAAAGTACTACACTGGACAGGTAATTTTATAGTAGAAATTAGATAAAATAGTTATTTTTTCTTATTTTTCCTGTATACTGTTATCATCTCTCCAACTACTCCCCTGTTGAATTGTGAGTGGGCAGAGGTTCTGGAAACCTTCGTGTATTTCTTACAACTATAAATACGTATGTGCTAATGAATGAGGTCACATCAATGTAAATGGACCACAGACAGAAAGCACAACTGAGCTCATTAGTAAGGCATGCCAAATTTACAGCCAGAAACTCGTGTTGACTTTTATAGAGGAGCAGCAATGAAAGGTGGCCAAGTCTTATTCAGAGAGCCAGTGTTAAAGGTCTGAACTCAACCAGGCAAAAAGACGTGCATTCCTCCAAGGCACGCCCCCACCATCCAGCTAGGAGGCACGGTCTTTATGGTGTGAGTTGAGAGGCTTCTAAATGTTTCTCCTGCCTACCCAGGGTCGGAAGTATCCGCATGTCATTGTGGAGAGACATTCCTTAATGTGTCTCTTTCTGCTGTGATCCTTTAAGGTACAAGTCCCTTAGGAGAGGATTAAAAATGAGGGCTGTGGTGCCAAACTCCTATGCTTAATTTTGGCTCCGTGTTCCTTCGATTGGCTGCATCATCTTGGACAATCAAGGAAGTATCTCTGCACTCCAGCTTGTGCCTTGGTAAAACAGATTCCTGTAGAGTTGTGAGCATTAGATAACACGTGTGCAAGTGCTTAGAACACTCCCAGGAACATGGTATTTCCTGATAGTGTTTATCATCATGGCATGGTAGGTAGTGTGGGTGGTAGTGTGGGTGACAAGGAGGTCTAGCTTTGTGTCTAAATGGCCATGCGACTACAATTCAGTCATCTGGTACCTGGAAGCTTTTATTTTCTTATCAAAAATTGGAGAAGGAGGATTTGATTACAAGGAAGAAAACATCTATTTAACAAATAGATATACTGAGTGAAATGAATAAATACTGACTTCAAAATGTATATAATCTAGTCCTAGGTCTCAGAAAGGGAAAGAGCTAATCCAACACACACTCAACACATTGCTGTAATGAAGCCATCTACAAGGTGTTGTGGTGTCAGAGAATTGATTGGTGGCATAAGACTAGGCAGGAAAGGAGCTTTTCAGATGGACTTTGGACACATTAGAGACATTGTCAGGCTGCTTGGGTGGGGCAAGGTAGTCACACCTAGAGGTCAGAAGGCACTGATTGTGTCTGTGTGCACAGTAACCAGGAGTGCACAGCGTCATACACAGTACCATGTGGCCCAGTGGAAACACGAGATAGGAGAACGAGTTCAGAGAGAGCTCTGACAACACCCAGCTCTGGGGTTGGGCATTTGACCCGGCGAGAAAAAGAAACAGACCTTGCTTGGAAAATTTGGGAGCGTGAGAATTTCTGATCTTCGGTTCTGTTAGAAAATGAACTCTGGTGACAAGGCAAAGCAAAGAATTGGTGAGAAGAGAAAATAATACCTGAGAAAATGGCCAGAAAGGGGAAGTATTGATGTTTGAGACAGGACAATTTTAGAGTTAGAGCTCCTCGGAGACCAGACCCTTGTTTGGTTTGAGAAATGAGGGAGATGGAGAGGATAGATTGACATTGGTCCTGAGGTCTGAATTTCAGAACTGGACAGGTGCTACTGACACATAGTGCTTCCAGGAAAAGGGGGCACTGTTTGGGAAATAAACCTCCAGCTACAGCATCCTGTGATTCTGAATACAGGCAGGAGGAAAACATGTTAGACAATCCTTATGTCAGGTACTAAACCCTTATGATTCCCTTTGTTCCTACCATAGTGCCTGGCAGGGGAAACACCAGGGAGTGGAAACCCTTTTCCATTCTCCTTGAAGGGCAGCAAAGAAGAATGTAGGAAGTAGAAATCAGGCTCCTATGGAAAAGCATTGCGGCTGCATGGTTTTCCCACTTCTATGGGATGTTTGATAGATTGGTGATGTGAGAAAGAACATAGAAGACTTGCACTTTTACTGTTTAATAATTTAATCTGTGAACAAGTAGGTGTATCCATCTAGCCATTCTTTCTTGGCTTGTAATGAGATGCTGATTTCCTTTGCTGCTAATAAACACATTTTCATTAACAGTTTGCCAGCTAATTACAGTTAATGACAAACATTAAATTCATATGTGACTTCTTAGTGCTTTGCCAAATTTGTGTGTGTGTGTGTGTGTGTGTGTGTGTGTATAAGAGGGGGCAGAGATGTTCCAGTTCATTCACCCAAGTGACTAATAATTATACGAAGTCAGATTTATTAAAAAATTATACCAAGTCAGGATTTATTGAAAAAAATGCATGTTGGAAAAATCTCCACCATCCTCATTGCATAGTCATTGTATAGTCATTCTTGATTTATCCATTTAAAATATGCAGAGTATAGTTTACTCTTAAATGTAATTTAACTTAAGCTTTAGGAATAGTCAGTAATTTTTCTTGATGTACTTAATTTTAAAGATTCCCGATAGTGTCATAATCCAGTTTTTGCTCTGATAAGGAAAGCTTCCTTTACATTTAATATGGGTGATTCCTGACTCACAGGTATGGCATTGGTTGTTTGCCTCAGTTCCTGCCAGGACACCTGGCATGGCCACATTAGGCAGTTAAAGAACCCCACTGCCCACAGCTAAAGGATTCCTGCAATGTGTCCACTGAGGGAATTTCTCCAGATTATAATTAAAGTGATCCCCTCCCTGAAACAGCAAAGTGCTAATGTAAATTTCATGAATAGTCTTTGCTTCCAGGGAAAGAGTATAGTCATCAACTGATCACAAACATAAGATTGATGCACATACTGATAATCAAGGTTCTATTCTAAAATTTGAAAGAAAGATCTAGAGAGGAAAGAAAGCGTTTCTGTTCTTGGTGCTGCCTCATGTCTGCCATTTCTTTTGTTTTTCACTGGGAGACAAAAGGCACCATCCTCTATTTCAGAAGGCACAGATTGCTGCCTATAGGTCAGATTGCCCCACATGTGTCTTGACCTACGCCATGTTTGAACACAATGAATTAGTTGTCACCATCTTCTGGTTGCAAGATTTTAATAAAAAATGAATTATTTCTCCTAAAATGTTAGAAAATATGGCAGTACAGATTCTATCAGAGCTAAGAAACAGCTCCCCTCTGGAAACCAGGCATACACTTCACAATTTCTCGGTTCCTCACTGTGCCCTATCCTATCCTGTCATTAAGAGCAAGACTCAGTGCCTGTTTATCCTTAGTTGTGGTACCTCTGGTGTTCTTGACTCATTTACATTGTGTATTTGGTCTTTAAAGTTAATGGGTGCTTCCCTTCTCTGACTTCTTCCACAGGGATGTTAATGTGCACACTTGTCCACGTGTGTGTGTCTCCATGTGTGTGTGATTATACATATGGATATAGATAGAAATGAGACATTTGCTCCCAGCATTATCATATGAGGTCTTCTGCACCCTTATTTTCCTTCCTGTTTTTTTGAGTGGCATGGCAAGGCTTCTGCCTCTATGGGCAATTCAAAAACTCATGGACCACCTTGGGCAATAGGCAAGGACACATGGAGAGGTAAAAAAACTGAACACTAGGACTGAGGATGTGGCACAGCAGGTTGAGCAGCCTGCTGCAATGCCTGCATCCCATATGGGGGCTGGTACAAGTTCCACATGCCCACTTCTGATCCAGCTCCTTGCTAATTCACCTGGGAAAGCTGCAAAAGATGGCCCAAGTACTTGGGTCCCTGCCACCCATCTAGGAGATCTGGTTGAGATTCCTCGCTCCTAGCAAAGCCCTGGCCATTGTAGCCACTTGGGAAGTGAACTAATGTATGGAAGATCCCTCTTTCTCTCCCTCCCTCTCACTTGCTCTCCCTCTCCCTCTCCCTCCCCTTCCCCCTTTCCCCCCTCTCTCCCTGTCCCCCCCCCCCATCTTTCCCTCTCTTTGTGTAACTCTGCCTTTCAAATAAATCTTTAAAATAAAAAAACCCTCAACATTGTAGAAAAATGTGAAGGCAGGGTTACCCTCACAATAATATTATTTAAACGTAATTTCTATACTGTAACATTTTGAAATGTTGGCAGTGTGTTTAGTATGTGGGTCTAACTCATCAGGAAATTTGTCTTATGTGTGCTCTAAGCTAGATATATTTTTGAGTATTTTAAACTATTTTTCTGCAACCATGAATCAGAAAATATTATTATGAATTCCCATAATTGCATGTTGAATTGACAATTTTTTGTGGATTTTGTATATTAGAAAATGAGTGCTTTCTACACAGGGATTTCCCCAGTAGGCATTTATTCCGACCTGACCCTTTCCTTGAAATTCTCTCACTTTTCCCCACTTTCCCAATTGCTACTCAGCTTTCTTGGGCCACAGGCTTCACAGTTCCAACCTCACATTGCTATCTGTCTTTTCTCTGAGCACATGTGGTCAGCCACTGTGTCAGCTTCTAAGCTGGAGAGGCCACAACACACTTCTTTTTTGGAAAGTTTGTATTTACTTTTTCCACCAGAAAAATCTTGTAGCCAAAGAACCAGGTTTGTAAATGCAAATAATGCTTATCTGTTGGGGATTCTTTAAAATGACTGCTGAGTTTCCAGAAGCTCTAGGAATGGCTCCCTCAGCACTGAGTGCATGTTTGCTTCTGCAGAATGCCAGACAGTTCTCAGTCAAAACAAACACCTAGGCAGCTGCCCTGGCATCGCCCCAGAGTGCTGAGTGCCCTGATGTTGAGCGTCCGTCGTCATGGAATTCCCTGATAAGCTGTCCTTTGCCCAGGTGACACAACCACTTAAGGAAATGCAAGTGTGAAAAATAAGAAGAGATAGAAGTAATTGCATGAAGATAGTTGACTCCAGATCTTTCATTAAACCAGGAAACTTCATTGTGCAAATACATTTCTTTTTAATTTGAATTTTGAGTGCAATATCATGGAGAGGACATTGGTCTCCTGAGACAACAGTCGTTCTTACCATCAACTTACATAATCTTGACAAATTACTTAACTGTCATGGGAATCAGTGTCCTTACCTGCAAATTAAATCTGTGATCTATGTGATAGAGTTTTATGCAAATCAATCAAGGAAACATTTGGAACCACTTTGAGAACTTTAACCTGCTAATTAATGAGGTGATTTCATTCCAATTACTTAATCATGACTAAAAAGATATTATTCAATGCATACTCTATGGAAAACAGTGATTTAGGGATAAGATACAAAAGAGAAGTGAAGTTCAGGACCTCCTCTTAATATATTTATTTATTTTATATTTTTAAAGATTTATTTTATTTATTTGAAAGACAAAGTTACAGAGAGAGGTAGACAGAGATAGAGAGAGGTCTTCCATCTGCTGGTTCATTCCCCAGATGGCCACAATGGCCGGAGCTGTGCTGACAAAGCCAGGAGCAAGGAGCTGCTTCTGGGTCTCTCACGTAGGTGCAGGATCATCATCTACTGCTTCCCCAGGCCATAGTAGAGAGCTGGATTGGAAGTGGAGCAGCTGGGACTAGAACTGGTGCCCATATGGGATGCTGGTGCTTCAGGCCAGGGCTTTAACCCTCTGCACCACAGCGCTGGCCTCATCCTCTTAATATATTTATACTTGATGACTATAATGTCAGGAATTATCTCCTTATGGATCAACTTTAATAAAAGAAATACAAAATAAGTAAGAGATTGGGGTCAACATTAGCCTAGAGGTTAAGATGCTGTTTATTGTGTGTCCTTGTCCCACATCAGAGTGACTGAGTTTGAGTTCAAGTTCCACACTCAATTCCAGTTTCCTGGTAATGCACACCCTGGGAAGCAGCAGGTGATGGCTCAGGTAACTGGGTTCCTGTGCCCAAGTAGAAGACCAGGATCCAGTGCCCAGCTCCTGGCTTCAGATTGGCCCAGAACTAACCATTACAGACATTTGGGGAGTGAACTCATGGATAGGAACTCTATCTTCCCATCTGTCTCTTTGTCCCTCTTCATTTCCAATAAATAAAAATTAAAGGGAAATCAGAATTGTATCCATTCACATACTGGTTGTTGCTATGCATTCTTAAAGACTGAAAGATAAATGTTGAGAAGGAAGATTGCAGATGCAAGGATCAAGAGAATCAGGCAGATTGGAATGCTCTGTGCCATAGGAAGTTATTGAGTAGGCTGCCACGGTAGATGGGTTCAGAGGTATCATGGATGATGTGGCCAGAGGGCTTAGTTAAGTGTTACTGACCCTAAATGTATATTTAATATATGTAAAGTTGAGAATTTAAAAAAATATGGTTTGTTTTTGTTTGTTTCTCTGATACAGAATCATTAAGTTTTAAAGGAGGGGATTTTAGGTGATAGCATTTAATTTCACACTTTTTTTCTCTCAGATCTTGGTGACTTGTTGAAGGCCACAAAGCAGATTAATAACAAGGGAATTTAAACAAAGGAAGATTATTATTGTTCCCAGAGAATATGTAAATGCCACAAATGATTAAGCTAGGCTAATAGAAACATTTCAAACATTCTAATCTTCAAATGATGAAAGGGTCATGTTGTGTGATGGAGGGTACCAACCAATCAACAGCAAGGGTGAAGGCAGGAATGAGGAACCAGTAAGAGGAAATGTGTTGACCCGAGGTATCTGGGAGAGTGTACCTTTAGCAGGAGAAGGAAGATGAGACAAGGCTGGGTTGGAGCTAAGATAGAGAGTTGTGGTCAACATCACCTGAGTTGGAATTATGCTTTGAGTAATCAGGAAGAAATACTTAGGTATTTGGCAAAATGAGAAATTTTTAAGCCTAAGGGAGAAGTAGAATCTAAAATGATAAACTTGGGAACCAACAGCAGTGATGCATGAATATAAAAGATTTTCTGATTGTAATATTTTGGAGGCTTTTTACAAGCTGTTGTTTGTTTTTCTTCATTTTCACCCTTCTGCTTTGTGTCCTATTTTTCCTGGTAAGTTTTATGAGATCACCAGATAATTGAAGATTACTTCAGTAATAACCTAACAGTTTTTGCATCATTAAATTGAATACTGGATTAAAAAGTCAGTGAGGAACAAACACACATTATTTGCTTCTCAGAGCCTACTACAGTGATTGGCAAATAGGACATAGTCAAGAATACTCTCTGAAACAGTGATTCTTAGTATTTCAATAACAGTTTCACTTTATGACTTTTGACATCAGTCTCCTATAGGCTTTAACTATTTAAATTATAGCTGTTTAATTTTGGGGAACAGAGCTAGGTTTTATGTTAAAGTTGGCTAGTTGTATGTTTGACTTGATATATTGCCACAGATACTTCTTGTAAAATGTGATATAAACATCAAAAGAAGTAACTTCTAAAATTTAAATATTTTATTGGATATTCAATGCAAGGGCCAGAATACTGAAAATAGCTATAAGTAAATATATGACATCATATATTACATGATAAGTTTAACTGAACTTTCAATATTACAAATGAACAAGTTATAGTCTAATGTATATATAGTGAATTTTCCAGACTAATTGATCTGGTAGCCATTGTTCTTTAAAATTATATATATATATATATATATATATATATGTATATATAATGTATATTATATATACTTATATATATATATAAGTTTATATAAACATTTTTCTGAAGATTAGGAATAGTGGATTGACTAATGGATTTAGAGAACCAAAGTTTTGCTGACTTGAAAACAACTTTTTGTTGACATGCTCTATACTCAAAATCTGGATCTGTCTTGTAGTGCTGTAGTCAGAAAAAAATAGTGAAAAGAATGCTCATGTTGGTATTTTCTCATTTTCTCATATTTGGTCCTCTGGATAAAGGCCTTTGTTAAGTTAAATCCATGCTACTTCATGCAGTGTGCCTTTGATTTAAAGTCACACAATGACTTGGTTGACTTTATTGACGCTGAATACAGAAGCCTCAGCCAAAGAACAAATGTTGTGAGTGTATTTCAGAGGTGCCCATACTACACAAGATCTTCACAAACACAGTGCTTAAACTCCACAGCACCTGGATTCATGGCATCCTATGAAAAGAACCAAGTAAGCAAACTAAGTTGTGTGGGTGGCCTCGTCTGCACTGTCCATCGCCTTTGATTGAATGCACTTGCCTGTTCGCTTTCTGCCATTGCAGGAAGAATAATGGCTGTGGACCCTTGACCTCTGCAGGCTTGAATCTCAAACCTTCACTCTGTGTTTCTGCCAATTGAACTTAGATCCCACATTCTGGTTGAGATCACTTTGATACTATCAAATGGAAACAGGACAATGCCCCTGTAACATCCACGTGATTGAGCAGAGCTCACACTGTAGGTTTTACCTGCTCAATTGATTTGCTCTTGTGTGTTATAGCAATGTTTTGAGGGGCACAGCTAGGCATGTTGTATGTCAAGAGCACTGGATTAGTGGAAATATGAGGGTACTCTACTCTGACAAAATAGCTATTATAGACATGGTGATATATCTTGGAGAAGTAATGACAGGATTTTGAAAAGTTTCAAAATCTTAATGGAAAGGTCAGAAAACAGCTTACTTCAGGGAGGGATGCATGATCAGTTTTGTAATAAAAATATTTCATAAGTTAGAACATAGTTATTTATTGAGTAAAAATTGAGCAGTTCTTGATTCCTCCCAGGAAACTGAGTGGTGAGTGAGATAAAAGCACCACAGTCGCTATGCATTTGCTAGGCATACATGTGACAGGGTTGTTCAGAGGCACCAAGACTCAATTGAATAAAAGCTAAGTGAGTGTTATATAAGCAGCACAATATTTTCATACTTATTAATTAAAAGATTGTTTGCCAAGTTTATGCATTTGTAGCCCAATGGAGGAGACATTCTTGAAACCTGATTAGTTAAAAAATAACTTGTGTCTGGCAGCTTTACAAAGAGACGCCTAAACCAAAACACATGTGAAAGGTGTCAGGGATTTCTAAATTTCAGTTCAGTTCAGAAACATTTTCTGTGCCAGCCACTGAGCTGAAGGCTGAGCTATCATCACCAAATAAGGCCTTGTGCTTTGTCTTGGAGAGGAGTTTGCCATACAGTGCACCCAAGACGCAGCTCTACGGAGGCTGTCAACACAATACGACAGCAGCAGCGTGCTAAGTTTGAAAGTGTGTGCCCTCAACAATTGTTAGCCAAATGTCAGGTAAGCTTGTGTTTGATTTACAGTCTCCCTTTGATTCCTTATTTTTAACACCTGGAGTTCACTCCTTGCTGGGAAGATGGGTTGCTGCCCAGATTCAGGTCCTTCCCACCATGTTGTAGACTTGCTTGGTCCCCCTGAGGCTTGACGTAGATCATTAGGATGAGCTTGGAAATGACAGGGAAGAGCAGGTTGAGTTTCTCAAAGCAACCCTAAAAGCTGAAGAAGGAGCATACCAAAGCTTAGTAATGTACTCGTTCTAAGCATCAAAGGAAGCATTAAGACCTTAAGAAAGATTATCTAAATGTGTCTGTCTAAACATTTGACTTAGGTAAAATATTTTAATACCTTCTATATAGTTTTAAAAATGCCTCTCTTGGCTGACACTATGATGCACTAGGTTAAACCTCCACCTGCGGCGCCAGCATCCCATATGGGCTTGGGGTTCTAGTCCCAGTTGCTCCTCTTCTAGTCCAGCTCTCTGCTGTGGCCCGGGAAGGCAGTGGAGGATGGCCCAGGTGCTTGGGCCCCTGCACCTGCATGGCTCTTGGCTTCAGATCAGCATAGCTCTGCCCATGGCGGCCATTTGGGGGGGTGAACCATCAGATGGGAGACCTTTCTCTCTCTCACTGTCTGTAACTCTACCTGTCAAATAAATAAATAAATCTTAAAAAAAATACCCCTCTTCTCATATATGTATAGAAAAAATGTTTTTTACTTGAGTCTTTTCTATTATTCATTTCTCTTGGATTTATGGTCTAAGAACTGCAGTAGGATGAATATGTTTTACAAGAAAATTTCAAATGATAGAAAAAGGTTAAGGGGAAAAATTTGCCTAAAATATTAAAAGCCCCTATAAAGTTTAATGCTCCAATGAAGGGGACAAACATTGCAATTCTAATTGAGGAGCCTGAATTTTACCATTCTGTTCTACAGGTCTAGGGTTCAGTTACATTCGAAGTTCAGTTACAGTGGAACGATTTATTTCCTTCCAAAACTAAACTTCATGAAATAAATGGAAATGGGAAATGAAGGGTTACCTGTGCAGAGCTACAACCAGTTTGGGTTGAAATGCACTGGATGTGACTAACCACACCAGTGCCTTGGAAGAGAGTGGGAAAGCAGTGTCTCTAATACGTGCCTAACAGCATTGTGACCCTGAGTGGCTCACCCTGACATAACTCAAGCTCTTGTGTCTGTTTGTCCTAGGCATTTTTGAAACTTCTCTTTCTTTGTATGCACTGGCATTTGAGCCCTTGCAAATTGTATATAGTTGATGATGCCTCCACTTGACTTGAATGATTTCCTTGTCGGCAAAACTAGAATACCTCCTGGAAAAGTCTGTGGTTTCATGAATTGACAACCAAAAGTTCTCATCTCACACTAGAACTCTGGAGGGGCACTTATGGAGATTTTTCAGTTTGCTATGTTTGTGGGCATCTACATAACAAAAAATGTTTTTGTGGAGTCCAGGGTCTGGTCATCAGTTCAACTAAATGGAAGAACTTCAGGCAAGAATCTCTGTTGTGTCATGTTCCAAAGATCGGTGGCTCTTAAACCTGCCTGAGCTGAGTATCATCTGGAAGGTTGATAGGGTATATTCTTGGGCCCCACCTAAAGAAATTGTGATCCAGTAGTTTACAGAGGCGTCTGGAAGCCAATCCAGTAGGACTGGCCTGGAAGCTTTCCTCCTAGGAAAGTAAATGTAATTATGAGTACTAAATGCCTCACTTATTATTGTATTTTATTTATTTGAAAGAAAAGAGAAACAGATTGTCCATCTTCTGATTCACTCCCCAAATACTTGGAATAGCCAGGACTGGCCAGGCTGAAGACTGGCGGTGTGAATTCAGTCCAGCTCTCCCATGTGGATGGCAGGGACCCAAGGACTAGAGTGGTCACCTGATGTCTTCCAGGCTGTATATTAGCAGAAGCTGGAATCGTGAGCAGAATCAGCACTTGAACTGAGGCACTCTGAAATGGGATGTGGGTGTCCCAACATGCATCTTAAGCACTCAACAAAAGCCTTGGTGCCATCTTCATGTTTATTTTGAATATGTTAATGGTATATGTGTAATGGGGACCACTAGATGAATAAAAAAGTATGTGAATTTAAAGCAAGTAGCTCAGATAATTCAATAAAGCTTTGTGCATTATGGTCAATTTGTGAAAATCGTTGAAGTTTTGGGGGAGAAAAAATTATCTGCTAGGTTTCTACTTTGTGAATATGGAATATACTTGTTCATATTTAGAAATATCACATTTAATAACAGACATTAAAAAAAAAGCTACTAACACATTGCAAGTCTTTCAAGCAAAATTTTGAACTAGTAAAACTTCTTGGTTTGTTTAGATAGCAAAGAAATTTTAGCTCCTTTACATGTTCTTCAGGCTCACTCTAATTTGTAGTTGATCTGATTGAAATAGTTCCCTCAGTATTATTGGTAAGTGATCAGATTTCTATAGAAAGAGAATAGCAAGCTAAACCACCTAGAAAATCATATTTGGTAGATTTAAATGCTCATACATATGTGATATTAAAGATTTATTTATTTATTTGAAAGTCAGAGTTAACAGAGGAGAGGCAGAGAGAGAGAGAGAGGTCGTCCATCTGATGGTTCACTCCCCAATTGGCTGCAATGTCCAGAGCTATGACGATCCGAAGCCAGGAACCAGGAGCTTCTTCCGGGTCTCCCATGTGGGTGCAGGGACCCAAGGACTTGGACCATCTTCTACTGCTGTCCCAGGCCATAGCAGAGAACTAGATCAGAAGAGGAGCCACCAGGAGTAGAACCGGTGCCCATATAAGATGCTGATGCTTCAAGCCAGGGTGTTAGCTCGGCACGCCACATCGCCGGCCCCATGATATCAATTTCTGAGAAGTAATCTTGGATGGCAAGAGAATTCTTCATATGAGGCTATGGCTTCTGGTTTTTAAAAATTAGTTCTGGGGTAGGCATTTGGTCTAGCAGTTAAGATGCTTCTCTGGGCACCTGTATCCCACTTCAGAATGCCAGGGTTCCAAGTTCTGGTCCCACTCCTGATTCCAGTTTTCTGCTGCTTTACACCTTTGGAAGCAGCAGTGATGGCTCAAGTAGTTGGCTCCCTGAAACCCACATGGGAGACCTGGTTGGACTTTTGGGCTCCTGCCCTCAGCCTGACCCAGTGCTGACTGTTGTATTTGGTGTGTGAACCAGTAAATGGGAAATTTGTCTGTCTGTCTCTCTCTGTTCTCCTGCATTTCAAATTAATTATTTAAAAAATGAATCCTAGAAATCAATATTTCATTTAATGATAAGGTATTCTGAGATGCCCTGAATCATGTAATTTAACACTGGGTTTTTATTTTTTTCTTTTGGTTTTGTCATTTCTTGCTTTTTTGTTTTCCTTTCTTTTTGCTAAATGTTTGTGAAATTATCTGGGGATGGTTAAAGATGTAGGAAACAAGGGTATGTCTTGAAATTCAAATTCTCTTAAAGGACCCCATGTTACTGATTCCAAAAGCTGTTTCATTTGAAGAAACATCCATGTCCCCATCTCAAAAGTGCTGTTCAGATCAGGAATTTTAGTCACATTTAAGGAACTCATGCATGCATACAACAAGGCAAAATGAAATAAATGTGCATTAAATTCAGGACTTAATATAATGAAAGGCGAAGGGAGAGGTGAAGGGAGACTTTCCATTTTCCTTAATGCATGCTGATGATGAGATTTGTGAGGTTGGGACCTCAGCGTGTGCTCTTCCTGTTATCCCTGGCATGTGGTTGTTAAGATGAAATAAAAGGGAGGAGAAAGGGAGGAAGGGGATAGTGTTGATTTTTGCTTCAAGCTCAATCTTGAGGGCTGTGATTTTCATTCCAAAGCACATGGGAGGCAAACAGAAAGGCCATTTAAGATGATAACACCTTGAACTTGGGCCATATTGGTGATTGGGTAGCAGGATCTCCCTTTGTTCTCACCACTGAGGACCAAAGCTCTGATAAAGGTCTGGGTCCAGTCCCTTTTCAGTCTCCCTCCTTCAGCCCATGGAGACATGGAGTGAAAGAGGCTTATCTAGGAAGAAAAGTGTCAGTAAGATAGCAGGGTGATAGAGATAGCAATTTTTTTTTCCAGAAAAGAATTTATATTCACAGTGCTCCTTTGTTTATTAATCCTTTCAACTGTAGGTCTAAGGTACAAAGATTTTTTTTCCTTTTTTGTATAAATTCCTCTGCTGGTCTATTTTCCCAACCACTGAAGGATTGTATGTTTGTTAGAAATCTCTGGCAGGGCTGAATGTTGTGCCACAAGGCAGTGCCAACCTCCCTCTGCTTTCACTCATCTTCTCCCCTCCCACTTCATCATTTTTGTTAGTTCACGATTCATGCATATGAATGTGACTTGTTGTCCCAGGGTGGGTGTATTTAATCTCAGAAGTGGACACTGTTTATCTGCTGTGCATAGCAAAGCATGGACAGGAAACAGCAAATATCCTAAAAGGAAGCCTCAAACTGTTTTAAAAATGAAAATATGAAATCTCTTGTTATCCTGATAACTTTATGAAATCAGAAGAATGGCAAATTTTTGCCTGCATAATCATGGCAAGATCTTCAAGCAATAATGAAAATAATTCCTAAGAATAATTCTAGGGGTGAGTACTGTGGTGCAGCAGCTTAAGCCACCACTTGTCATGCCTGCAGCCCAGATAGAAGTGGTTCCATTCCCAGCTATTCTAACTCTGGGCTTCCGAATCAGCTCCTTTTAATGTGGCTCAGAGGCAGTGAACATAACCCTTGTGCTTGGGTTCCTGTTACCATGTAGGAAACCCAGATGCAGTTCCAGCCCCTGCCTTGCCCAGACCTGGCTGTTACAGGCATTTATGGAGTGAACCAGTGGATGGAAGATCTTTCTCTCTCTCTCTCTAACTCTGACTTTCAAAATAAATATTTTTTTTAAAAAAAGGAAGTGGATGGAAGATCTCTCCCTCTCTGTCACTCTAGCTTTAAAATAAAATAATCCTTTAAGGATTTAAAAAAATTTGATAACTATATTTAGTAGAAAAAATCCCTTTGCTAATTATGAAAGGCTATTAAAAACTGTTATCTGAATATATTTAATCCAGATATTCTCCTCTGTGACTCATTTTTAAGAAGCAAGAACTAACCTCATAAAATCTTTTACATAAATACATGGTAATGAGACTGCCACCTCTATGCCAAGTCTAGTTAAACATAACGTGAGTGACTGAGGAAGGTTTGTGTGTTTTTAAAGAACTCAATGTTGAAATGAAATCTAAATCCAAGCAAAAATGTTGTCTCCCTAGCTCACACTTGTGTTACAACCAATTATTTCTAAAGAGGGAAATTATTAAAACTCAAATTGCCTTTTATCACTACCGGTGCCCTTGGATTTGCATCCTGTTGATTCCAAGGGATTCAACCAGCCTCATGACTAAGAGCAGGGCGGAAGCCAGACTGCCCAGGAGCCTGGCCTGGCTCAGCTGTGAATGGGGGCATGTTATTGAAATAGCTGTGCTGTCATTTCCTCCACCGTGTACTGGAGAAAAATCATCCTGTGTACAGTGACTGCCCATATCATTGACTTGCCAAGGATAGACCCATTAATTCCAGTTGTCCCCAAATGATCATTACCAGTCTTCCCCTTTGCTCGCAAAAAAATGCCCAATTTTTATGGCAAATTAAAATCTCTTTACTTCCACAGTTGTGTTGAAGGGTAAATGATATGGAAACATAATCATGGAAAAGGCTTGGAGAAATATTACTTGCAAATGAGATGATAATGTTTCTTGTCTATTATCATTCCAATTCCAATATGAAGAAACAGAACCCACACAGGGAATCCAAAAGAGCTTTGCAGGCCTCACATGATGCTTATAATGGAAATGAAAAAACATGGCCATCTGAGATGGACTCCAAATGTCTATGGGCAAAAGATGTAGCCATGTCTCCACTTGTATCTCAGTACTGAAGTGATGATGTTCAAACCAATACATTAATCCGATGCAAAACTAATGTTGTCATAGAAAACATGCATGGACATTAATCTTGCCCTTTCATGCAGATATTTTAGGTAAATAATAGATTATGTATTTTTCATAATCTAACTGGGTTCCATGGCTGGATAAATACTCTGTCCATAAAGAAATAAAAGAAATAAAAGAACACAAATGTCTACCCATTAATACAGTGGGTGCAGGCCTGATATTCAATTGATGAGCATTAGTATACTGGACTGATATTAAGATCCTGGAACACCCCAGGTGAGCCTGTCCCATATTGATCCCTTCAGTCCTGCCCAAGAACCTTTCTCTGATCTAGGATCCAAAAAGCAAGAGATCAATTCTTGGCCCTGCTGCAATTCTGGCCTTTGGTCCAGCTTAAGGCTGCAACCTTGCTAGTGGGAGGAAAGTTTGCTCTTCTTTGAATAGCGCCCTTGAGTGGAAGGGGCACTATTACCTTGGGGGAAACCACTGGTTTCTGAAGCGTGGTCAGATAAATGAGCAGGAAGTCTCTCCTTTACATGTATATTCATAAACTGCCCTTTCTGTGCAAGTTTACACGGCATCTGCTCTGAAGGTCATCTCAGGCAAAGAGGGACAGATGGAGATTGTTGAAAAGCCTTTTTGTCAATTTCTTTGAGAGCATTTTGTTGGGGTACATAATATCTTACAGAATTATAAGAGCTTTTCATCAATGATCCTATTTAAAATGTAACTATTTTTCATGATCATTTTGATGTCTCACTGATGATCTTATTATATATTAGAGCGATATCATTTCATAAATCCAAATTTGACCCGTGTTTTTGGCGACTCTCACAATAAAGTTATTTCTTTTTCCCTGAAAGGATGTCAGAAACAAATCTCCCTTTCTTTAAAGAGATTTATGAATAGCGAGTGACACCAGCTACTGCATCAAGGGAACAGACATGCGTATGAGCCAGAAACTGGAATGAGGTCAGGGATTAGACCGTGACTCTTAGCAATAATGTGAAGGGCGGTTGTAGCAGAGCGTCGTGACTCTGCGGGCATCTATCTCAGATGCTGGCATTCGTCTGCCTCCTGCAGAGTGCCTGCGAGTCCTGCGGTGCTGTGTCATCGCTGGCGACACTCTGTCCACTGTGCTCCGTGACTGTCCCAGCCGCCGTGGCAGGACAATGGCAGGCAGAGACACTGGGAGGAGACACAGGGTCTCCTTCTTTCAGTAGAGTGGCAAGACAGGCAAACAAAGCTTGCTGATGATTTTCACTCACTGTCTTCTTTCATCACGGTGAGATGAAGATTTTCACTGCTACTATTTCTGATGTATATTACCATTGTCTTTTTTTTTCCCATGAAAAGATAGCACATTTTCAGCCTATGTGTTTCAATCTGTTTTTATGCATAGTGGATGTTTAACTTTGCTTTTTCTTTGCCACTTGGCATTGATTCATGGCTACTTGTGCTGCGACTGCCTGTTCCTGCCTACATGTTTGGATAGAAACCACTGTCTGTGTAACTGTATTTTTTCCATCCTACTCCACAAGACCCTCTCAGCTGGGCCTGGCACCCGATTGTCTCTCTCACCTCTACACTCAGAGTGATTATCGTTGAGGGCACTCGAGGGTAGGCTGAGTGGTGGCCCCATGAAATCCCTGGAATTATGGATGTTGCTGCATCTGGTGAGAATGATTGTAGAGACAGGGATTAAGTCAAAGTTTTGCGATGGAGAAATTGTGCTGGACTTTCCAGGTGAGTCCTCAGCATCAGCGCAGAGCTCCTTTAAAAGAGTGGGTGATCCAGAAGCAGAGGAGAAGGCAATATGAGCCGATGGGGAAGAGTTAGAGTGGAGTGGTTTCAAGCAAGGAAATCAGAAACTGGAAGGGATAAGAACGACATCACCTCTGATCTCCTCTTCACACCTTAACTCAGCTCTGATAACACTGGTTTTGTCCTTCAACTCTCTAGAAGGCTAGAGAATAAATTTCTGTTGGTTAGCATCACCAACGTTGGTTACAAAGACCACAGAAAACTAACACATTGATTCAGAGACTTAAATATATTCTTTTGAAAAATATAATTAATGACTGGTGTTGTGGTGTAGCAGTTAACATCACTGCCTGCAATGCTAGCACCCCATATGGGTGCTGGTTCAAGTCCCAGCTGCTCCACTTCCATTCCAGCTCCCCCATAATGTACTTGGGAAAAGCAGCAGAAGATGACCCAAGTGATTGGGCTTCTGCCACCCATGTAACTGACCCAGATGACGCTCATGGCTTCTGACTCCTGGCCTTGGCTTGGCCCAGCCCTGGCCATTGTAGCTTCTGGGGAGTAAACCAGGGGATAGAAGATTCTCTCTCTCTCTCTCTCTCTCTCTCTGTCTCTCTCTGTGTGTGTGTGTATGTGTGTGTGTTTCCCTTTCTTAACCCACGGTGACACAATGATGGCCTCTTTTGCTTGTGATTTAAAAACAAAAGTTTCAAGCCAATTTGCTAGCTTATGTACTGGTATTTCACTATAGTTTTAATTGGAATCCTTTAGATTATTAATGAATTTGAATGCTTTGTCAAATATTGATAATTTAGCTATCTTCAAAGATATTGCAAGCTATTACTCATTTTATTTCATTTTGTCTTTTGTCTGATTTCTGGGAGTTCATTTTACATTCTGGATATGAGCCCTTTAAAAGGTATATATGTTTATAAATCTTTTTCCCCATTATATGTGACTGGTTTTTTCAGGTACTTAATGGTGTTATATGCATGAGAATTCCACATTTTAATGTATTCCAGTTCATTGTTCTTTTACTTGTGGTCCTTATTTTCCTCTATTTAAGACATCTTGACCTATCACACGATCATGAAGATAGTCCCTATGTTATGTGATCCTTAGGAGATTAATTGGAGAATTTTTCATACTTCAGGGTTTTTTAACTTTTATTTGATAAATATCAATTTCTAAAGTACAGCTTTTGGATTACACTGGCTCCACCCCCCCAAAACTCCCCTCCCACCTGCAACCATCTCATCTCCCACTCCCTCTCCCATCCCATTCACATCAAGATGCATTTTCAATTATCTTTATATGCAGAAGATCAATTTAGTATCTACTAAGTAAAGATTTCAACAGTTTGCACCCACACAGAAACACGAAGTGTAAAGTACTGTTTGAGTACATACTTCAGTCTTTATCAGACTTGCCTTCCAGAAACAGTGCGCCAGCTGAGGGGACTCTTCCTCTGTTCCCTCAGGTGTAGCATTTCTTTTCTTTCCCTGTGAGCATCTGGTACTATCATCTCCTGTATTTTGTAGTGTCTTCCTTTTTCTATCATCATGGTGAGTATACCTGACTTTTCCTTCCTATCTCTTCAGTAGATTCCTGGCCAAAAAAAACCCAAAACAAAAACAACCCATCCCCTAGTGGATTCAGATGAAAACTGGTAATAAAATAAGGTATGACTCCCAAAGGAGACATTGGTATTATGAAGAATTGCATTTGAGATGGCATATGCATTTTTTTAAAAGATTCGTTTATTTATTTGAAAGAGTTACAGAGAGGCAGAGGCAGAGAGAGAGAGGTCTTCCATCCATGGGTTCAATTCCCAAATGGCTGCAATAGCCAAGCTGGGGCATTCCAAGCTAGGAGCCAAGAGTTTCTTCCAGGTCTCCTACATGGTTGCTGGGACCCAAGGACATGAGCCATCTTCCACTGTTTTCCCAGGCATGTTAGCAGGGAGCTAGATTAGAAGTGGAGCAACCAGGACTTGAACCAGTGCACATATGGGGGTACCAGCACTGCAGGTGGCAGCTCTACCCATTACACCACAGCTCTGGCCCCAGCATTCATATTTATGCTGTATCAAGGTCACTGCCTTCTTAACCATGTCAAACTGAAGATGTCACCTCTGCTTGGACAGCTGGACGTGCTAATTGAGCTTGTGACTTGTGGGTGTTTCAGTAATAACATTTTGAATGTTATTGTTGTTCAACATTTTGAACAACCAAATGTTGCTTCAGTGAAACATTTTGAAAATGACCATGCATTCATGTATATGGCTTTTTATTATATCTGTAGACTGTGATAAAAGTAACTTATTGGTTTAAGAGCAAAAATTGAAGCTTCAAATTCAGTGAAAAATATTCTGTCAGCAATGGTAATTTAGTTTTATGTATCTCTTTGTCAAAAACATTAAAAGTTCATTCATTTCAACCACTACTAAAACTTATATGCTATATGCTGTGATACCCCTGATTTGAAATTCTAGATTAAAAAGCTGATGACAAATGATATAAAATGAAGGCTACATAAATCTTGTAGTATTATTTTTCATGCAGAATATGAAAGAAGAGTTCTGTGAAAGATTAAGCAATTATCCACTCATGGTAGAATTAGGCAGACATATTTAAGACTAAATTTAGAAACTTAGCTGCAAAGTGAAGATTTGTTTGACATTTTCAAAAACTGGATTAAAAGGAGGTAAAACCTCTTGCAATACAAAACGTGTTGGTGTGAAACATGATGAGAGGAAGGGTGTTGAAGTAGGTTCATGAGTGATTTTACTATCTCCCCATGCAGAGGACTCTGTTCAGATTCAAGAGAGGGCTTCCAGAGTTAGAGAAAGACAAAATTCCATGCTCTGTATTCTACAACACAATCACCATGCAAAGGTCCATCATAGATGGAAATAGAGAATGAAAACATGGAATGAGAATGACTACCTCCTACAAAATATGTAGGCTGCATCTATTACATGTAGTAAGAAACAGTACAAATGAAATGAAGGAAAATGTTGGGAGAAAAATCTGTAAAGAAAATTTTGGATTTCATTGGAATATTTTGCCTATGTTTTCTAGATATACTAAAAGTAGAATTGGACTAAGAGCATGCTTAATGATAGCTACTTAAAGAAACCTACTTAAAGATGACTGGCTTTCCTGCCTTCGAACGTATTAAGAGAAGAACTATTTGGCATAGTGATACATGGCCTGACCTTGAGTGTTCCTCAAAACATAGGGCATCGAGACAGGAAGGGTTGTAACTTCATGTAATACACAGACATTTTAAATTTCTGGATTTTTTTTTTTTTGCACTATTGTGTACTAGTTAAGGAGGGGGGTTATTTTCCATTGCATTCTTTTAGTAGATAGAAGATTTTAATCAAGAAAGTATGTGATTTTCCCAAGGCCAAAACTTCAAGCTTCAAGTTCAATTGTGAGACTAAACAGGTGGAGTATAGTTCTGCTCATAATCCAAAAGGAGACAGGGATTAGCATCCTTTTCCGTTTTATTGTCTTGAAATTGAGTCATTGGTGTTCATTTTCATTCTGAATCTAAATTACTAAATCACACCAAACTAGAAACACAAAAATTCAAGTTTAGTTCAGCTTATGTGCTTAACTATTATTCAGAAGACATAACAACTTCTTAGATGATAGGATTAGATGCGTGTGTAGGAAAGAAAATAATGTCAGTAAAGAAGAAAGACCACATTACAGATAAAAATCTAAAAGAATTCAGAGTCAAGGTTGGCGTCAGTAGCGGTAAAAGATAGCTTTTCAAATATTGAAAGTTGGAAAAATGAGCAGTACTAGGAAGGATTTTATTGATTACGTAGTTCAAGCTCTTTATTGACAGATGGTGTAGTTGAAGCTAAGTGAAATGTACATGCATGAGTACAAAGCTGGTCATAAGAGGTTCTTGAATCCCTGCCATTGACTCTATTTAGTATGTGCTTCCTACAGTGCACCTTGCTAGCTTCTAGCCCAGTGATCTGCACACCTGCCATCTCAGTTAGACCTGTTTAGATTTTTCAGTACTCACTGGAAATCTTGTTGACTCCTTGCCTATCCTAAAGGCGTTAAAAGCAAAATGAGATGCCAAGTGAGTTTGCCTTTATTGCTTGGGGAAAAGCCAAAAGCTCCTCAGGAGTGTTCCTCGAGTGAGTTTTTCCAGAACTGCTAGCGGATGCTGGTGGTTGTTACTTTACCCCAGCACACTGTATGAAGAATATGAAAGGTACCCTTCATATATCTGGCAATTAGACAAAGTACTTTACTGTTTAAGGAATCTAATGTTAAGAAATTTGTGCTTGTATTTTTATGACTGAATTGTTACTTTCATTTACCTAGATATTTTTCATTGTATGCCATAAAATGAAATAAAAACAAAAATGTGTTCTTCACCACTGGACATATGAAGTGATCTATACCATTCTTTCCTCAAATTTCCTCCTTGGTAAATGACAAATACTTGGAATCAGACAGCATTGACTATGGGGACTTATGATCCTTTCTCTTCCCTGCCTTTCCCTCCTCTTATCCCAAATTGGTTAGAAAATTGAAGCCTTTATCCAGTTCAGTTTAAACAATTTTCATTGAACCAGTAGTCTTCCAGTCTCTGTAAAGTATTTTGGAGTTTTCCAAAATAAATAACAGAAGTTTTAAGGAGAGTTTGAACTTATGGGATAAATGAGTCTGCTTGTATCTCTTGTGTGTAAGAAAGGCTATGGAAAGGATTTTAGAGTGAAGTTTTCCTAGATTCTAATCCTAACTCTTCTACTCAACTCATATTTAGCTCTTCTAAGTGCAGTTTCCTTGTATACCGGACATGAAGTACAATATTTGCACATCGGAGTGTTGTTACAAAAAAGTAAATGTAGTAATAAAAACACGTGTCATAGTGCCAGTAAAATAGTACATTATTTCAAGTGCAGGTAAGCACTTTCTCTCCTTTCTCACAGGAGACAATGAGAATGAGGAATGACTTTGTAGAAATGGTCAGGTTGGTTAAATCTTAGAAACATGGAAGTTTGAAGGCAAAGAGGACTGGTAGGACACTGCTGACACATGTGTGGTGACATCATGTGCAGGCACTATGACGAGCTCTACTGCAAGAGCAGAAGGCTCATGGAGGAAATGCAGGTGTTGGAGCTGGAGAGATAATGTAGGACCATGAAGGGCCTTGCTTAACATGGGAGGGTGTTTCAAAGAGTCCATGGAAAAATGAAATGTTTATTTTGGTACAAAAATTTTTTTTAAAGTAAATGCATACTTTTTTTTAATAAGACACATTTCCATGAACTGTTTAAAGCCCTCTCTGATTTCTAGGCATGAAACTTCCTTTAGGTGAGACATTTGTCACCTTGGTGCATGGATCCCCTCCCTTATGGGAAATTGTGAGATACTCAAATGTGTTTCATAAATGAAAGACTTTGTGATGATGATCATACTATATGAAATTTTTGAGAAAAAGAGGGGGAAAAAGCTATAGCATTTCTTAAAAAGCTGTATAGTTTCTACCAAGCCCAGACATGGTGATTTAGAAAATAGGAAGTTATTGAATAGATTTTAAGTGGGAAAGGCGAAGTATGTGTAAAAGACATAGCCATGTTTCCTGTTGGGCTGGTAATTAATTCAGGTAGAAGCATAAAGCTGGTGTGTAGATTCCCCTTGACTCACAGGGTGGGGGCTTTCTTTGTATCACCAGCTCCCAGCACACAGACTGCCCATGGTGCCCCAGTTTTCTTGACCTTCAATAAATATTTGAATCGAAGATAAGAGGACAGACCAGAGCAGGTAGAAGGCTGATGCCGTAATTCATCAGAGGTGACATGAGGAATGTCTAGAATTCAGGGTGATAATGGATGATAATGGAGCAGGAGAATACATGATAGATATGGGAAACATTTAAGGAGTAAAATTAGCAATGCCCAGCACCTGACTGATTGACTCTGAAGGCCTGTTGCACTTGGTTTCCTTATTTATAGGCTGAGTAAGGATGCCACTTCATGCCTCTCTTTAATGGCATTTATCATATTACTGGGAACACATTGTATCTCCCACTAAAGACTTTTTTAAATTTTGTAAAATTTTTCTTGTGTTCTTAATACCAATTGATTCAGTGGCATCCAGCTAACAAGCAGTCAGAAAATACTGGTTTCAAAAATGTTAAAGACACCACAGAGTGTGGTCAGATTCCTAGATGTACAGGAATGTTTGCTGTGGGTCTCCCATCTAAACTTCCCAATAGCCTTTACCCCACAGCAGTTTCCAGTATATGGGAGGGGACAGTGGGGATCCAGTCACTCTTAGAAACAGAGCTCTGTCTTAGAAACAGAGCCACTTGGGAACACTTGTGAACAGTGGAGGGCAAGGGGCTGGATACATGAGGTTGGGGAGGCAGGAGACTCTGTTTCATAGTCTAAGTCTCTGGTTTCATTTCAGAGAATCTTCTCAAGCAGGCAAGGAATGACTCTGAGAAAGGTTTCACAGGACAGCTGCAGAGATTCAGGGAGATGCTGTCATGGTGGCCATGCTCTACAAGTATAGCTCCCAAACCCTGTGGCAGTGTGCTCAGGTAGCACGTTTCATGCATGCCCTGAAAGACCTGGTTCACTGCTGAGCTAGTCCAGTTCAAAGGCTGTGCACGGACAGCATGGAAAGCTGGTGAGGGCTATTGAAAAGGGCTATGGTGCTGGAGGCCAGACATAGCTGAATTCTCTCCCATTGGCCAGTTTCATTGGTGGACCTTGAAAAAGAGGTCTGACCCCGAGAAAGATACCTGGGTCTTCTGAGGGAGATTTCCATCATTCTTTGGAGATGACAGTAACAATGACAGCTGAAATTTCTGAGCAATATAATGTGACTGCAATGACTGTGCTTTCACGTGTTGACTTGTGTTATCCTATCACAAACCCTTGAGGAGCAAACCGAGGTGCCAAGGAATGAAGTGACTTTGATGGATGGTGCCACAGAGGGTCGTTTACCCTGTCATTGGTGGTGTCATTGGGTTCATTGTCATTGGTGGTAATATTCATATAATTGGTCAGATTGGCTTCTGCAGGGAAAACAGAATCTCAACATGACTTATGACATTGTGTTTTTAAAGGAAAAGTAGTTCTGAAGCTCGAAGAATTGACCAGCTCAGGAACCTTTGAAACATATTTGTATGCAACTCAGAGACCCTTCTGGGAAGAACTGGGAAGGGAGCCTTTCCTCAGTGGTAAACAGGGTACAGGGCTTTGGTCTCCCTCCCTTGGTTCTGCCAGACCCATTTTCGAGACTCTTCCCAACTTCTCTGTGCAAAGAAGAAAATGGGGGAAAAATGTAAATTATCACTGATCTTCACAAAGCTCTGTGAGAAAAAGCAATCATTTGAAGATTATTTTTTATGGATTTATTTATTTATTTGAAAGTCAGAGTTAACAGAGAGAGAAGAGGCAAAGAGAGAGAGAGAGAGGTCTTCCATCTGCTGGTTCACTCCCACACATGGCCCAAGCTGTGCTGATCTGAAGCCAGGAGCCAGGAGCTTCCTCCGGGTCTCCTGCGTGGGTGCCAGGGCCCAAGGACTTGGGCTATCTTCTACTGCTCTCCCAGGCCATAGCAGAGAGCTGGATTGGAAGTGGATCAGCTGGGTCGCGAACTGGCGCCCATATGGGATGCCTGTGCTTCAGGCAGGGTGTTAACCCGCTGAACCACAGTGCCAGCCCTTTGAGTTTTCTTTAACACGTGTTTTTAAATTTTAAAAGTTGTAAAAAATTAATTTGTAGACGCATACCCTACAAAAATTATCACAGTCACATTTTAATATTGATTTGACCCCAGATAGCCTAGTATTTAAAATAAATGTGAGCCATCAGCCTGGAAATAATGTTAGAACCTAAAGAGGACCATGAAATACAGAATAATAATTTTAAGTGACTCCTTTAGGTCAGGTGGACAAGGAATAGACTATAGTTGAGATCTCAATCTCATGCAGGTGACCTTGGAATGATATGGATGTGTCTTGGCAATGACCTTGGAATTATAACAAGTTTACTGTGTTCCTGGGCAGAGTTGCAAAGACTCTAAATAATTGTTTCTGGAAATTTTTTTTTAATAAACAACTTGCTACATCTATATAGAAAGAAAATTCCAGAACTTCTGCTCAGGGAATTCTCATCCTCTATGAAGGCCTGGTCAGCATGGGCACATGCCCTGTGATTCACAATTTGGGAAAATCACCCAAGAATTATCTGCAGTTTCTTCATATGTGTAGTGGGGCAAATAATAAGACCCAGTTAGTGGGATTGTTTTCAAGATTAAATGAGACAGTGCTTGGACAGCTCTTAGAAAATGTTTAAGTACCTTGCATAGTCCTGGTAGGAATCAGGCAGTGTGAGTGGTGACTTAAAATAGGCAGACCTGTTGGGCCCAGAGTTGGGGTCAGTACATTGGGTTAAGCAGCAGCTTGAGTACCAGCATCCCGTGTCTAAGCACTGATGAGAGTTCTTGATGCTCAGGTTCTGATCCAGCTCCCTGCTAATGTGCCTGGGAAAGCAATGGATCATGGTCCAAGTATGTGGATCCCTGTCACCCATGTGAGAGACCTGGGTGCAGTTCCTGGCTCCTTACTTTGGCCTGGCCCAGCCCTGACTGTTGTGAGCATTTAGGGAGGGATTCAGGGGATGGAAGCTCTTTTCTCCCTCTGTCACTCTGCCTTTCAAATAAATGAGTGAATATTTAAAAGTAATAAAAATAGACTGGATAAAAATGAAAGTTTTTTTTTCTCATTTACATTTGTGTTGGAATTCAATAATTATTTTGGCTAGGATTGTGAGATATCCATAACTATTTTTCATCACTACACTGATATAACTTACTTTATATGTTCATTGAATAGATTTTCTGTAGTGCGATTAACTCAGAAAGCAATGGTAGAGTTATGCCCTAAAGCTATCCTACTGCACAAATCCTCTATTTAAAATTGAAACTTTCGTCTTAGCACGGAGGCTACTGGTTATGACTGACAGCTTCTATGCTCCAAGTGATTCATGCTTATTTTCTCATTCAATTAACACAAAAGTCCCAGGAGATAGGTGGGTGTTATTATTTCCCTCACTCAGATGGGGACTCTTAGGCAGTAACTTGCTTAAAGCTACAGAGCCAGTCAGATGCAGAGCCAAGACTTGGAGCAGATAGATCTGTCTTTAAAAAAATACTTTGTTCCAGGAAAATGCATTAGCAAGGGAAAAAAAGAGGCAGGGGCCATTCCATTTGAATTACCTGTATGTTTTAGGTGAACTTGGTAGTTGCACTTGAATTATAGGGACAGATTTAATTTTCCTCTTGGATGCAAAAGATCATCTTTGTGATTTTTTATGTTCATTATTAATGAAGTTACAAAGCTTGCAAAGATTTAAAACTTGTATTCTCTTTGATGAAGACAAATCAAAGACAAGTGCCTAACTAGAAACCTGCTAATCCACTCTTTGGTTGTAAGTCATAATATGGCTTGTTTGACTTGATCCTTCTGAGTCACTTAACTTGTTTAATGTGAAGTCACTCAAATCACACCCTCCCAACTACCTATCTATATCTGTCATTTTGCCTAATAAAATGTGTTTTGCTTTTTTAGACTCACAGATAGAAATGGCTATAAATCATTAGAATCAAACTTCCTTCCATGTTAATAAAGTGATGTGAGTATTAATTCTCAGGTCAAATTGTTTGATTTGTGTACCTTATCATTTCTTCTAAGAGTGCTTAAATTTGACCAAAAGATTTTGCTTGCACACTGAAAATCAAAGAAACAAGTCACAGCTGATGTTTACCTCCTAGAAGCAACAGCATCTGGTAAAATAAATAAACTTTGAGACCCATTTGCTGCTGTCCTCCTTGAAGTGCATGCAAGAATCATAAATATTATGTTTCCAGAGCAAAACAGAAACTTGCAACACTGATCTTCTCTTTTGAATAATTGAGTGATGCCATCTCAGAAAATACCACTTGGAAGCAAATGGTTTTCTGGTATAACATGAAAAAGAATGGAATTATCTTGCATATACATTGACAAACCATTGTCCATATGATGAGGCGTAGGCTTTAGGCTTTGAAAGCTGCAGGAAACATGGCTGGATCCTTTGCACTTCTCATGAAAAGAATCATGGGTCACTGTCTCGCTATGTAGACCCACATGCCCAGTACGGTTTAAGTCTCCTCTCTAGCAGCTAACTCCTGCCAAGTCACTGGCCTTAATTTTCAACTCTTGTTAGGGGAGAGTCAAAAGAGACTTCTGCATGGAATGACTGACGAATGTGTTTAAAGTGAAATGAACAAGTCTCCACTGTCCCCTACAGTTCTTGAACTTGCTTCTTGTTTTGAAGCCAAATGTAGTAACTTGGGTAAACAATGAGTCATGTTGAAATAAGTGATATTTAGCTAGAGTAGCTGTCTTTTTAGGAAAATGTCTCTGTGTCTCTTTGTATGCAAGGACTAGTTCTTTTAAATGTGGGATTTTATGGTAGATAGTTTATTGTACTTTTTCCTGTGCCTAAAGGAAAAATGGATTCAAGAAGGCACCAAGCAATTTGGTTGGTGGGGATATCTGAACTGTTAATTTACAAATAGTCTGTTTTCCTGAAAGCTGTGGGTGGTCTTCCATCATTCTGAAGGAATCCAAGGAGAGACAGAGAGAGAGAGAGAGAGAGAGAGAAAGAGAGAGAGAGAGAGAGAGAGAGAGGGAATTTTTGGCAATATGTAGTTGTTTTCCAGTCAGTAATTGGCATTTCTTTCCTTGTTTAGTTCAACATTTTGCTAGGAGAACTTCAGCTAACCTCCTTTGAGAAGCTTTGTAAACCGCAGTGGTCTGTAGAGAAAGTTTACATCATTTCATTCTTGATCAAGAGTAAATAAAGTTCCTCAAACTAGGACAATGCAGTAACAAACCCTCACTGTCATCAGTCTTTTATCTAACTGAATCCAGCATGAAGAAGAACGTCAGTGAGTTAGTTGGATTTTTCCTAAGTATATTTATTTCTATGCAGATATATAATAGTTTGATTATACAAAATGTTTTTTTTTTAATTTTGCTTTAGCCCCTTAATATTGTGCCATAGAATAATCTCTCTCGAGAGCTCTTTATTAGAGTTGTTTCTATCAAATGTGTATGGGATCATGTCACACACTTTCTCAGAGCTTTTTGTTGGCATCTCAGATAACTTGGAGAAAATCTGACAATTTCAGCTTGACATTCAAAGAGTTCTCATCTTTGCATGTTGCCTGTGTGACATTCAAGAAGTCTGTAACTTTGCAGGTTGGTTGGCTCCTTCTGCTTAGGGAAATCCTCCCAGCTCATAGTCTTTATTGACTCCAGAAACTTCTGCTCATTCCTTAAATCTCCTGTGTCGGGACTTCTGCACTAGCTCTTTCCATCCCCTGAAGCACATTTTTCTGTCTGTCAGCTCATCTTCATCCTTCAGGCCAGGATTACGTCACACTCCCCGCAGAAGCTTTGTCTGACCTCTGATAGAAAGTGGCTGCCCTGTGCTTATCCTGTCTTCTACTATTCTTGGCGCATTTGTTACTGTGATGATTATTTTAATATTGAGCGTAGCTGCATTGATATTTGCTGAAGGAAGACATGAGGTCTACCTAAGCTTTTGGATTTACAAGAAGACTTGATCTTGCATCTGCAATGCTTCCCTAACGTCTCAAGCCATCCTCTTGTGCAGGAGCGGAGGTTTGTGTACCCCCACTCTGGAAGCCCCTCTTTGTAAAGAGAATGAAAAATGTTCATCATTTTACCTAACTTATATGTCATTTACTGAATACATGTATGTCTCTCAAGTATGATTTTATTCTCTACAGATCTTACTGTGGCAAATACAAACTCAGGTTTTATGTTGTAGGGAACTGTGGCATGAAGGAAAGATAACTTTCTGGAGGATGATGTAGGACAAGAGATTCCATTCAGCACTCAGGGCCTTCCAATTCTTCTTGCTATAATTAATTATGTTGACAAGACATTCACAGGGAAGGTGACAGTGGATCCAAGGGAATTTTACTGCAATCATGGAAGACTGATAAATAACAGGTGATAGGTGATAAATGTGGCTGTCAGAATCTTCCCAGGTATAGTTCCAGTGTGTTCAGTGTGGAGAATGGGGGGGGGGGGGGGAATATTGTGTTCTCCCTGCCCTGGGGTTTTGCTGGCATGACTTACCACATGGACTCACCACCCCTGCCCACTGCACACACTTGGTCTGAGGCATTGTCTCCCTGTCTTCTTCCACCAAGCAACAATTTTGGTATTTTGTTTCAAAATATTTCTTTCCTGGCCTGCGCCGCGGCTCAATAGGCTAATCCTCTGCCTGTGGTGCCGGCACACTGGGTTCTCGTCCTAGTCAGGGCGCCAGTTCTGTCCCGGTTGCCCCTCTTCCAGGCCAGCTCTCTGCTGTGGCCTGGGAGTGTAGTGGAGGATGGCCCAAGTGTTTGGGTCCTGCACCTGCATGGGAGACCAGGAGAAGCACCTGGCTCCTGGCTTCGTATCAGCATGGTGCGCCGGCCGCAGCGCGCTGGCTGCAGTGGCTATTGGAGGGTGAACCAACGGCAAAGGAAGACCTTTCTCTTTGTCTTTCTCTCTCTCTCTCACTGTCCACTCTGCCTGTCAAAAAAAAAAAAAAAATTCTTTCCTGCTCATGTTCTCTGTGAATGACTTTCAGTGACTGTTTTTCATAGTGACTGTAGACTGCTTTGAAAACTTAACAACATGAGAAACTATTTGCAGTATTCTAAAGTCTCTGAATAAATAGTTGTACTGACAGCATAATATGTATTTGATGGAGGTATATTAATTTTTCAGGAATCTCTAGCGGGTATTGTATTTCTTACCTTCACCCCTACTTTTCTATTACTATGATTCTGCTTTTGTTTTTTGTTACCATCTGGGAACCACAGTTCTTAAACACCTTCCCCAGAGCAGCTTCTCCAGGAGCGTCAAGAGCTGTAGAAGCAGGTGTCAGATGAAGTGCTTCCTCTTCCACAAGTTTATCTCCCTGTTTACGTCTCAACTGGACGCTCAGACACTGGATGTCTTCTTGCCAGAATGGACACCATTGATATGGATACTTCACCTGTGTTGGCTTCTACAGTTTAGTAGTAGGTTCAGGATTGAATTTAGTTTCCAGAAGTTCACAGTCTCCCAAGCCATCTGAGATAGTCCCTCTTTGTATCTTGTGGTAGGCAGAATATACAGTCTGGCCAATGCTTCTTTTACGTGGAAATCAAGCTCGGCACCTAAAGCCTTTCAAGTTCACTTTCGTGTCTCCCAAGTGAGCTTAAAGAATAGGAAATCAGAATTTAGAAGTCTTCCTGTGGTCCAGCCACATAACACAAATGGAATATGTTTTGTGCTAGGTGAGTAAGAAGTCTTGTTCTTTGGTTTGGTTTCTTTTTCTATAAAATACACAATTGCATTTCTGTGGCTGTAATTCTAAGGGAGGCTTTTAAACAGACCTTTTTTGTTCCCTACCAGACTTAGAGTAAGAGGAGGGATTAGTTTTGCAGATAGTCTCCAACAATAGAGAGTACTTGCTGTAGGAGACAGAGAGACCATAAAGAGGGAGGACTTCAGAGTCCTTAATGAGAGGGAGAGGTTGAGAGGCATCTGTATCTGCAGAAGATGAGGCTGGGGCACAACTCCATTCAGTTAATTCCAAAGTGAAGCGTCCACCACTACAGCTACATGCCCCATACTTTTTTTATTTTTTTTGTATTTATTTGAGAGGCAGAGACAGACACAGAAAGAGTCTCATCTGTTGACTTCATTCCGCAAATCCCCTTAACAGCTAGGGATGGACCAGACCAAAACCAGGAGCTAAGAACTCTATCTGGGTCTCCCACATGGGTAACAGGAACCCAGCTACTTGAACTCAACTACCTGCTGCTTCCTGGGCTCTGTATCAACCTGAAGCTGGAGTCTGGAACAAGAAGCCTGGATAGAACCCCAATACTCCATTGTTGAACATTAGTGTCATAGCCTCTAGGCTAAACACTGGCCCCAAACTCTCAGTTCACCTGAGATTTTAAAACATCTTGCAACTTGATATAATGCACACCCAAACAAGTAGAAGGTGAATGAACAAAGAACTTTGTCTCAAATTCACAGTTATAACATTAAAACTATGCAGAAGGAGCCAAGGTAGGTCTGAAGCAAGCCATCCCATGTACTCATCCAAGCACCACCTCATGAATTGTAGATCATTTCATTTGATCTTCCCGGCAGCCTTCAGAGAAGAGAAAGCTACAAACGGAAATAAGCAAATATTGGCAGACCTGAGCCTTGATCTTATCTACAGATCAAGGATGCTTTTCTGAAGCAGCTCTGTTTAAATTCCATTGAAACTGCTGCTGGAGTCATAGGCACGAGTTAGAAAAAGGCAGGAAGAGCCTTGTTAGCAAGAGGAATAGCATGTACAAATGCCCTGAGGCAGGAAGGGGGGGGCAGGTTTGAAGATGTGAGAAGGTCAGAAGAGCAATAGCACAAGGAAACCAGACCAGTGAGGATGACTGAGACTTCTGGTGAGGTCATCTTAAACCAGGTCATGCCAGGCTGCGGAGGCCACGTTAAGATTTTGGATTTCATCCTAAATGGAATGAAAAGCCATTCAAGGCCGGCGCTGCGGCTCAGTAGGCTAATCCTCTGCCTGTGGCGCTGGCACACTGGGTTCTAGTCCCAGTTGGGGCACCGGATTCTGCCCCTCTTCCAGGCCAGCTCTCTGCTGTGGCCCGGGAGTGCAGTGGAGGATGGCCCAAGTGCTTGGGTCCTGCACCCCAATGGGAGACCAGGAGAAGCACCTGGCTCCTGGCTTTGGATCAGTGTGGTGCGCCAGGTGCAGCGCGCTGGCTACAGTGGCCATTGGAGGGTGAACCAGTGGCAAAGGAAGACCTTTCTCTTTGTCTTTCTCTCTCTCTCTCACTGTCCACTCTGCCTGTCAAAAAAAAAAAAAAAAAGCCATTCAAGACAGTTAAGAGGAGGAAACACAAACATAGAATACATAGAATGACCACATAGTTTGACGTGCAAATCACAGTTCCTTGGAGAGTGAAAAGGGACATTTGATAATTAAGCTTGGGAAACAGGTACAAATTGGGGCTGTCTGGGGCAAACTCTGATGAGGATAGTTCTTCTTAAAGCCCCCTGTTGGTTTGGTAATCTCCCCTCGGACACAGTGCAGGATACGGACAGGCCTCCTCCATTGTTGCCTCTCTCTGACCAGGCTCCCTCAGTGGAACTGTCTTCTCATACCTGCTGGCATGCAGGTGGCATTTTGCTTCCACGTAGCCAATCATGCTCTTCCAACAAGAACCACTGAGGAGCACAACCTTTTCTCTCCTGCATGAAGCTATGCCCAATGCCACTCTCCTGCAGCCGCTCAGCCCTGCTGTGAAAGGTTAGTGAGAACAGCACAGCTAAGAACTTGGCTGTGTTTAAGTTGTTTGGAGTGGGGTCCCTACCCCTCCCCAACTGGCAGAGGAAATGTGAGAGGCCGAGGCATTTCTTGTAGTATTTTGATATGTCCTAGACTATTGAACAAGGCAAGACCATGATAAAAGAGCAACAATAAGGAAGCGGTGAGGTTGTGAGTCCCTTTAGGAAAACGAGACGGTATCAAGTTGAATTCCCATATTAAGAACTGACTTTGCTTTGAATCCTGGATCTTGTCTCTTCTAATCATTAATGGGCAACCTTGGTTAGATTGCTCAAATTCCCTGCTATTTAGTTTCTCAGTGTACCAGACTACATAGTATTAGAACCTAACCCAGAGGCTTTGAGTGAAAGTAAAATGAAATAAGAATATAAAGCACTTAGGACACTCCTCCAACTAGGAAGCTCACATAGGGTTACTATTCGGGCTATTATTTTTTTAACAAATGTGGTTTCAACAATGTGCCTGCTGGACCCAGGCTACATTAGGAATCAGAGACCTGGGTTTCACTCCACAGAAGTTTCACTGCACTTGTCTTTATCTGTTTGTTTTTCCTAAAGGCAGGTGAAATTCACTTTAGTTTCAATAACAGTGGGTCTCAGGGAGAGGCTGGGTCTCTTGAGCCCAATCTGCTTAAAATTCTTCTGAGATAAGAGGACACTGGGGAGGAAATTCTCTTATCAGCAGCACCATCTGTAAAGGGTAGCCTGAGGACTGACTTTGAAATCTGTGGTGTGCATTCTGCCCCGGGCTCAGCTAAATTTATGATGAGGGCTAGCTAAACAGAATCAGCCAGCATAAGGTTAGAGTTGAAATTGTCATTATGGCACATTATTGATTTTTTATTTTTGTCCTTTTATTTGAGCAGTGTCTAGACACCTATGATAAGGGCTCACTAAATATGTGTTGAATAAATACATTAATAGTGCATCATGAACTGTAAATACAACTAATGAGTAACTATTGCATAAGCTCCTGATCAACAGATTCCTGATTTGCATTCAAGGAACACTTTACCTATTTCTGATTTTACAAAAGGTCAATGGTAATGTAGTATACTGGGTATGTGTAGTTTACCAGGTGTCTATTATTTATAAAAGGGATCTCTACCCTCTCAGCCTTCTTCACCAAGATTATATTTCTGAGCATGGGAATGCAATTGTTAATGACCTAGTCACCTCACTGGCTTAACAGAAACCAAACATTAGTTCTTATGTAGGTAAGGAGTATTATCAACAGACGTAATGTATTGATATATATGGAACTGTGTAGTAATTTTTAGAGCAAAATATTGACACGTAGATGCAGACACTTATATTTCTAGGGTTTTTTTTTTTTTTAGCTATTTAGTTATTTAATTTCATCTACTTAAAAGGCAGAACAACACAGAGAGAGATAGATGGGGAGGAAGAGGGAGGGAGGGAGGGAGAGAGAGAGAGAGAGAATTTTCCAACCGCTATTTCACTCCCCAAGTGGCCACAAAAGCCACAACTAGGCCAGGAGCAAGGAACTTCATCTGTGAATCCTATGTGGGTGGCAGGGAGCCAAATATTTGAACCATCATTTACCATATCCCAGAATGCCTTAGCAAGAAGCTGAATCTCACACACAGAGTAGCCAAGACTCAAACCACCCACTCTGATATGGGATGTGGGATATGGGAATCCAAGGTTGACCTAACCTGCTAGGCCACATCTTCTGCCTCAAGGGGCTTATATTTTGAAGAATCTGATCAAATTTTGGTTAAATTCTCAAAGTGCACAGAAGCTTCCCTTACTAAAAAAAAAAATGTACATGTGAATACTGTATTTTAGGTAAGCATTTTGCACTGGAAATTTAGCCTCTGGGAACATTAGTATAGCAAACATCACAGTAATTTTCCACTTTGGGGGTGCTACAATGATGCATATTTCAGGATAGAAGCATGTAATATTTGTTATGCTGTTTCCCAGAAGATTTTCCCAGAGACTTGGAGACCTAATCCTGCCCTTTTTGGGGCCAATGCATTTAATGCTACGCGCTCTCAGCAAATTCTCTTCTGTATCAGTTGAGCATGTCATTAGAGACAACACAACGTTCTGTACTCTGATGCTGTAAGAAGGATGACATCATTATTAAGATTTACAGGAATGTAGGATAGCACCATTCGTTGACTTGTGTAGATGGAGGACTACTAATTGTGATCTTCTCACTGTAGCCAAATCATTAAATCAATCAGTTTCTATAACTCTGGCCAAATCATTGAATCATTCATTTACTTAAGTTGAGTCTCCTTTAAACCAAAATGATGGGTTCTTGGGTCATTCTTTTTATAGATAAGATTCTCTTTGCTTTGAACTCTTCTTATTAAAAAAAAAACCAACACAATAAATAAATAGTTCTCTTTCCCAAGCTCCAAAGTTCAATTAGGGCTACTAACAGCAATTTAAATAGCCTTTTAGGGGAAGGCTACCCTTCTATCATAACAAGAACACTTCTAAAGTAAATCTTCCTTGGTTAACAGCTGTCAACTGTCAATGAGCTTCAGGTAATTAAATTTGAAGATGCTTTATGGCTTGGAAAAATAGATAAAGATCCTTGGACCAGAAAGGTTTTAAGTTAATGTGGTTATTGCTCCCGCTGGTATTTTGATTAATGCAAGAAATTGATTATTTTCTAAAGAAGAGAACTGTCATTGTTGTTACTTGCAAACAAATTTCAGTTGATGCTCTTTTGCCAGCTGAGGTCATAGGCTTGGTTTTATTTCAACATAGATTAGGAAAAGAAAGGAAAAAGAAAAGGAATATTTTGGACACAACACTTAAACCATGGTAGAAAGGGTGACACAGTGGGAGGTGGGGCTGTGAACACCCAAAAAAATGTGTCAGTTAGTATGCACTTCTGCAACAGGAAAAGCAAACTGCAATTTAAGGTGCCTAAAAACTACAAGAATTTTTTTTTAAATGTCATATAAGAGAAGTAATCCAGTGATAGTGCAGTTTTGTGGTTAGTGACAGTGATTTCTTAAAGGACTTAGTTTTTTTTTTCCCCTCTATTTTTCCTTACCACTTTTAGCCAGTAGCCATCTTGGTAGCTAGTGTTGCTACAAGTATAACATGCTCTTAATGTCCACAGGCAGAAAAAGAAAGAATCTCCTTTGTGTACCAGTTTTTTAAGACCCAGAAAACTTCTTTCAGTAGTCCTACTGCTTTGAATTGTTTCAAATTTCATAGGTCAGGGGCTTGCCTACTGGTGCAGTGGGTTAAACCACCACTGCTTGGGACTGGGGCACTGCTTGGGCTCTCCATGAAGGGGAGAAGCTACTCTGCTTCCATCCAGTGAACTGCTTATAATGCTGGGAAGGCAGCAGCAAAGTCCCTGCCACTCACATGGGAGACCCAGATGGAGCTGGTAGCTCCTGGCTTCAGCCCGGCCCAGCACTGACTGTTGGGGGTTTTAGGGTGAGTAAAGCAGCAGATGAAAAATATCTGTCTCTCCCTCCACACACACTACCTTTTCAATAAATAAATCTTTATATAAAATTCCACGAGCCAGAACGGATCACATGGCCACACTGAAGCGACTCACTGGCTAGGGGAATGGGCTCGCTCTGACACCAAGGGGCTCTGCGCAGATGAAGGAAAGGAGAAGCTCTATGAGGTAGACCAGCAGCCGGGTCTGTTCCTGCAAGGCACTGACACTGATCATCTCCTGCATGCTGTGAATCAGTATTACCAGTGTAGCAGTGAGGAAATTGCAATGGCGAGAAAGGAAGCAGCTTTCCCAAAGTAATGTAATGGCTTTAGACAGTGCATGGATTCATGGATTTCCTATATATTTTTTTTTGACATTTAAACAAACATCTTTTAATTCAATTTTCCAGAAACCTGTTGGACTATGCTTGTCATACTTAATAAGGGCTGGAGCTGAGTTTTACCTGGGCGCATCTGGCTCCACACCTGGCCTCTTTCCACATAGCCTGTTTCCTGTACATCCTGCATGGCCTTGGGTTTGATCCCAGGCTCCCCTCTGCATCCACCAATGAACGATCTCTATTCTTGGCTTTTCGTTTTCCATACACTCTTCTTCCGAGGTGGCATCTACTCTCAGATCTTGACAAAATCATCCATGACAAGAATGGGAAACCTCCCCCTGAGAATCTGATATTTCTCAAGGCAGATTAGGAATCTGCATGCTTGTGAGACATTTCTTGTTAACTCGGATTTCACCTATCAATAGCTAAGTAATCTAACAAAGACGTGTCCCTTACGCATGCCCCCAGAGTAGTAAAGGAATATTCACTTCACCTTTTCTTAGCTTGCACCTTGCAGGAGAAATGCATACTCCCTTTACTCCAAGGCCAAACCCATATAAAATTATTCCATGGCCTTCGTTTTAAGTGTTTCTCTCACCAAATCTTCCTTTTCTTTTGGAGTATGGTAGGTGTTTGTCAGTATTATGTCTTGATAACCACAACAGTATCTCTTAGGTCACACACTTCAAAATGATCTTGCATATTCAGACAATTACTTTCCTTTAAAAAGCTTCATCTTTTTATTGTACTCTCCTCAAATAATTTGAACAGAGTCTGCTATAAAATGAACTATGTTATGATTAAATATAAATGATGCGATATATTCCTCCATTTTTTTCCTCCCTTTTGTAAGGAACTGTTCTTACTTTGCTAGATAAAGTTTGCTCCAAGTGTTAATAATATGTAACCAGTGTCACTATAGATCTGGCTTTCTTAAAGAACTTTATATATGTGTTACTGATTTAAACCTCCCAACAACCCAGTGATATATGTATTATTATTATCTGTCTTTACCCATTAGCACAACAGAGTGCAGAGATAAAGGCACTTGCCAAGTATATATAGGATTGAAATGGTAGAACCAGCATTCAGACCAAAGCAATTAGACCCCTGAGCCTGGAGCTCAGTCACATTTGGCTGTTTCACTCTATTTCATAGAAGACTTAATTATTCAGAGGTACTTGTTGAACATCTATTCTGCAACCCCAGCGATACCCTATTCCTGATGTTTCATAGAAAATTTGCACAACCATAAATTACATCCTTTGGATGAAGAGTAAGCTTTAGGCAACACCTGAGTAATAGAAATGCCCAAGGATGTCTGTGTCTTCTTCAGCCTTCAGTCCTTCAGTGACACTTGCTCTGATCCTGTGTTCTCACCCTCGGATTGGTTTCCTGGGTTAGCTGTGGTCTAGGTGGGCTGCCTTTTTCCCTTTCCCATTTTCTGCTCTCATCACAAAAGAAGCTGCCCTGGACTCTGGACCAGCGGCACTACCTCCTCAGTGTGTCACCTCTCTATCCCAGTGAGGCTCAGTAACTGAAGATCAGCACCCCAAGCCCTGTTTCCAAACATCTGTCACCTAGTCTTCTCCTGTTGTCAGTGGTCTGTCTATCCATCCATCCATCCATCCATCCATCTATCTATCATCTAGCTAGCTAGCTATGAAACAGAGAGGGAAAGAGACACAGAGAGAAAGGACTGCTCCCATCTGCTGATTCACTTTCCAAATATCAGGAACCAAGAACGAATCCAGATCCCCCACGTGGGTAGGGAGGACTCAACCACTTGATCCATACCTGCTGCCTCTGAGGGTCACATTAGTGGGTAGTTGGAATCAGGAGGGGAGCCAGGCCTCAAACCCAGGCACTCTGATAGGGATGCAGACATCTCAGTTAGTATCTTAACCTCCAGGCCAAATCCCCATGCCTACTCTCCATTTTGATATTTCCATAGGAACCCTGTCATTTAAGTGATATTGCTTGGCCAGCTTTGTGGTGTAGCTAGTTAAGCCACTGCCTCTGATGCAGGCATCCTATATTAGAGCTCAAGATTGGAGTCCTGGCTGCCCTACTTCGTATCTAGCTCCCTGCTAATGCATCTAAGAAAGCAGCAGATGATGGCCCAAATATTTGGACTCCTACCTCATGTGACGAGACCCATAGAATTCTAGGTTTCTAGCTTAAGCATGGTCTAGCCCTGACTGTTGCAGCCATTTGTGAGTGACCTAGTGGATGAAAAATCTTTCTCTTTGTCACTTCACCATTCAAGTGAATACAAAAATGTTAAATATAAATGATATTGCCTCCTGAGTGAAATATAATGGAGAAAAATAAATTTATTTTCAGGTTTCAAATATAGATAACTATATTAGACTAGAAAGAAAATGTTGAGGAAGTAAGGCAATGATTTAAAATAGGAAATCATCCCAAACAAATGACTGCATTGAGGTAAAGATTTTAATATTTAACAGCATCATTTGTTTTGTTTTTGTTCAGTCTTCTCATTGTGTGGGTGTATACATACATATGTATATTATATATATATATGGTTTATTTATGTCAACTACTTTCGAGCTAATGATATCCAGTAATAAAACTGAATTTATTGTGAATTTGAACAATTTTGTTATTATATCATGTTACCATAAGCTTTAGCATTACACTCGTTGTTTTATTGGTGTTTCACTTCAGTGTAAAGACAATAAACAAAAATAACCATAAAATAACTCCATTTTAAAATTTATCATTGTAGGTTAAAAATTGACTTTTTTGATAAATATTCCTATAAGACTTCTCATTAAAATAACAGAATTATAGAACCACAATACTCTATGTTCATGTGTGCTGTTCATTATTTCAGAGCTTCGAGAAACCAAGACTTCTGAATACTTCAGCCTATCCCACCACCCACTAGACTACAGGATATTATTAATGGATGAAGATCAAGACCGGATATATGTGGGCAGCAAAGATCACATTCTTTCCTTGAATATTAACAACATAAGTCAAGAACCTTTGAGTGTAAGTTCATCCTTTTCTTTTTCTTTTTTTTAAGATTTATTTTATTTATTTGAAGGAGTTACAGAGAGAGGTAGAGACAAAGAGAGAGGTCTTCCATCTGCTGGTTCACTCCCCAGATGGCTGCAATGGCCGGAGCTGTGCCGATCCGAAGCCAGGAGCCAGGAACTTCTTCCAGGTTTCCCATGTGGATTCAGGGGCCCAAGAACTTGGGCCATCTTCTACTGCTTTCCCAGGCCATAGCAGAGAGTTGGATTGGAAGAGGAACAGCCAAGACTAGAACCGGTGCCCATATGGGATGCCGGTGCATCAGGCCAGGGCTTTCACCTGCTGTGCCCCAGTGCCGGCCCCAAGTTCATCTTTTTCATGAGGGCAATGTTACCTGCTAGGTGCCTTTCCCTTTAAAAAAAGTTTTTTTTTTTTTTTTTAAGATTTAATTGTTTGAAAGCTTTTTGTTTTGCTTTGTTTTAAGATTTATTTGTTTGAAAGTCAGAGTTACAGAGAGAAGGGGAGACAGGGATCTTCCATCCACTGGTTCATGCCCGGATGGCTACCATGGCCAGGACTAAGCCAGGCTGAAGCCAGCAGCCGGGAGCTTCTTTCACATCTCCAAGGTGCATAGCAGGGACCCACGTACTTGGGCCATCTTCCACTGCTTTTTTCAGGCCGTTAGCAGGGAGCTAGAATAGAAATGGAGCAGTTAGGACTCGAACTGATGCCCACGTAGGATGTTGGCATTGGAGGTGGAGGCATTACTTGCTTTGCCACAACAGGAGCCTCTTTCTTTGAAAATGTAAAGAAAATGAAAAACTGAGTATTTCATTGGAACAGTAAAGAATATCGACTACATATTAATGTAAAGTAGGAAGTAAAAACTTCATGGACTGAAAATGTTTTAAGTTCAGTTCCTTCTGTCTCATAGTTTTCAGCAACCCAAAACCCAGAGAAAAATATGAAAATTCTTCCTGTGTATATATTTCTAGAAAGGGAACAAGAAGGGCATGGAGCATAGTATGAAGAAAAATAGCCAGATTAGAGAAGATCTATCTGGTCATTGGTGTGTAATACATGAAGTTTTGGAAGCCACACGATTATTAAATGCATGGTTATTTGAATACGTGTGGCCTATCAGGCTGTCTCTTTTCTTTGCACATCAGAAAGTGAAACTGAGTTTCATTGGGATTAAGAAATAAAAGTAGATTAACTATAAAATTGTTGCATTGAACAGACTGATACATTTTCTATGTTAATATGGTAATATGGGCAACCTACTGACAGCTCAAAAAAAAAAAAAAAAGGCAAAAAAAAAAAAAAAAAAGTAGTCATCAATGCCAGACTTGATCGAAGGCTGTAATGACTTAAAATGTGAGCAGTGTGTTTCAGAGAGGGAATCTCTTGGATTTCCTTCAAGTTGTTTTAGCTGTTGAAGTGCCTAGGGGCCCATTTTAATTAATCTACAAACCCAACTGTGTGTTTTACCAGAAATAATATTAAACTGAGACAGCCAAGTAAATGTAAATTATTGTGAAAGAAGCAGCTGGGAAAAGTTAACTCTAATTCAAAAGGAGTAAAATACACATTATATTTTACACGCTTATATTAATAATGACTTTATCTCTTTTAACTAATTAATCTGTTTGGGAGATAAAGAGAGACAGAGTCCTCTGATCTACTGTTTACTCCCAATGCCTACATCTGCCAGGGCTGGGCTGGGTTGAAGCTGGAAGCTGCAACTCAAATCAGGTCTTCTACATGGAGCTATCACCACCACCTCCTAGGGTCCACATTAGCAGGAAGCTGGAGTGAGGAGATGGAGCTGGGACTGGAACCCAGTCCCTCTGATGTGGAAAGTGAGCATCCTAACCAGCAGTTTGACAATGGCTAAACTCTTATGCATGCTCGTACCCTTATTTTAATATAAAATTAGCAGTTAGTCATGGGTTACTGAAATACTTTCGTTAAAAGGAAAGCAGATGAAGAAATAAGATACAGTTGTAAGTAAATAATAGAATATTGAGTTCATAAAATGAAAGAAGAATTTTGAAATGTGACTATAGAAGTACTTTAATGAAATCTGTTGGTGTAAATGAAGAGCATTGAGCTGCCATATAGCACAGTGAGATTATACAACCTTTATTTTCCTCTCTGGGCAGGTTTTCTGGCCAGCATCTACAATCAAAGTTGAAGAATGCAAAATGGCTGGCAAAGATCCCACAGTGAGTGCTTATAAAAACACATACACACAACCTTAAATATTTGGTCTTTGAATTCATGTACTTTGAGTGCAGCCAAGAGTGAGACAAAGGGTGTTGGTGTTTTAAATCCTGGGCTGGACAGATGATAAAAATGTAAATGTGAAGAGAGTGAAACTCTCACACCATCTGCAACTTTGGAATTCCTGACTGGGTGAACATTTCCCATCTTGCTTTCATTATTTCATGCAAACACTCTTCATGATGGGTTATGGTAATAAGCACTGTTCCAAGTGGATCCAACCTGCAGAATTCCCAGCAGGCTGCAGAAATAATGATAATGCAAGTTTCTGGAGCAGCTCCCAGAGGCCCTGTGGCTTTTTCAAAGAAAGTTCCTGTGCAAAGGCTATATGTTGGCCAGAACATTCCAAAGAAGTAAATCGCCAGTGATGCATGGTACCTCTGTTAATTAAAAATAACCTCAAAAACAACAATCAAGGAAGATAAAAGTGTCAATAAATATTCAGTGTGTGACACTTGTTCAAATTATATTCCTTTAGGTTGCATTCATTTTAAAGAATCAAGGAAGAAATCTATATTACTTTCTGTAAATGACTGGTTCATATTGACACATTAAATTATTTTTGAAATTAGAAAAAGAAATACATGGAGTAAATCTTTATTGTATAAAAATCATATGATTATAATGAAGTATATATGTCATTTCATCTTATAATGTATTTCAAGCCTGAAATCACTAGAAATGATGTAATTGAAACAAGGATCAAAATCATCCACTTTTAAACAAATACTTTGGTCAAGAAATTCCTTCACTCATTCATTCTTTCAATTAATTATTCAGTAATTCAATCACTCATGTAATTCAATTATCAGTAAATGCTGATTGAGTGCTTCTTATGTATCTGGTGTAGGGCTAGCTGCTGCAGACTAGTCTGTACAAAAATAGACACAGTTCTGGCTCTAATCAACTTGATTATCTTGTTGGAAAAGTCGACCTTAATCAAATGAGCATGGAAGTGCATACTAATTAAGGACTGAGCTGGAAATATGGAAGCTGGGTAGAAAAGCTGGAAAATGTACCCACCTATACACACATTCAGATCTGAGGTCTTAATAATGGCCTCTGTTTCATGACACAAACATCAAGGGAGCTTTACTCTACAGCAGAGGCAAGAGATGTTGCCATCCCAAGCGTGTTACCAGGGATCTGGATGGGAAGCGGAGGACTCAAACTGGCACTCCAATGTGGATGCAGCATCCTAAGAGTGGCTTACCCTGCTGCACCACAATGCTTTCCCCTATTCACGTACTTTACATTATTGTTAAAACTTTCTGCTTTTAGATATATGTTAAGCATCTGCTAAGCAAAACCTGAAATAATAACAATTTTTAAAACTCCAAACTTTGTAGCAATTGAAAGAAAAAATAAAAGAAACGTTCTGTAAGCCTTCTGAATTTTTAGTTGTGTCAGATTTTAAGTGAGGTTATGATAACACTTAATTTTGAGAGGAAGATTGAGCATAATTTAAAATTTTATCCCAGGTAATAGATCATAATTCTATAATAAACTAAAATTGTGATGAGAATATCTAATTTTCTGTCTCAGCTAAATAGAGTCTAACCCACTTCCCATTTCTCTCTGCCTTATGAACTCATATTCCTACATGCTCCATTTATTTCCAAAATTTACTATGTTATTAATGTTTTAAATGAATTGGATTTAAACAACAGTACATACTGTCAAAAACACTCAATGAGATACAGTTTAATGAATGTATTAAGTAAATAGTGCAAGAGATCGTTGAAACATTAAGCAGGATTGTAACTGTTTAGAAAAATGGATTGCATGCACACAATGTCAACCCTGATTTATTAGTTGCAGAATTTCATTTTTTTCTCATTCTATGACCATGAAATCTGAAAATACTAGAAAATGTAGTTTTTTTAGGAATAACTTCATCAACATACCTTGATTTGTTTCACAGATCAAAGAAGTAAAGACCATGGGGGAAAAAAAGAACTAATTTTTGTTATTGCATAGTATGGACTATAAAGAATTAATATTTTTAAAAACCTATTTACCTTGCTCTGTGACATATTTACATATATGTTATTATATGCAAAATATATAAAACAAATTACATATATATTTACATATATATTTTGAAAGATTTACTGATTTGAAAGGCAGAGTGACAGGGAGAGCCAGAGAGAAAGAGAGAGAGATAGGTCTTCTATTGCTAGTTCATTCCCCAGATGCCCACAACAGCCATGGTGAAGCTAGGCCAAAGACGGAATGTAGAGGCCTGGTCTTCTACGTGGGTGGCAGAAGTCCATGCACCTGGACCATCATCCTCTCCCTTGTAGGCAGCCATAGTGAAGCTAGGCCAAAGACGGAATGTAGAGGCCTGGTCTTCCACGTGGGTGGCAGAAGTCCATGCAGCTGGACCATCATCCTCTCCCTTGTAGGCATATCAGAAGGAAGCTGTATCAGAGAAGCACAGAGCATCTGGGACTAGAACTAGGTACTTCTTTATGTGTGGGTGTCCCAAGCAGCAGCTTAATTCATTGCACTTCAATGGCCATCACAATATATTTGTATGGCTAAATAAATACAAGTTCAATGCAGAAGTACTTGAAGTCTTAGACTAAATACCTAGGAAATAACAGAAAATCTCTTCTTAGCTCTTTTCCCTTGGAGACTGAGCTGTCTTGTGTCCCGGTTGTCTTACCCATGAAGTGTGCTCATTCACAGGTGCTTCCTTAGTGCATGGTTAAGAGGAGTAACACATTACTATCTGTAGTAGAGCTTGGAATAGTCCATAGCTGTGGAAGCTTATTGCTGTTAAAGTCAGTGTGCTACTGAGACATAATCTTAACAATTTAGGGTCTATTATTCTAGGATCTTACTAAAAAGCCCTCCATATATACATAAAATAAAATGCTCTTACCCTTTGCATCATGTGAGCAGCTTTGTTTTTGTTAGCATTGTGCCAGGAAAGATATTGAAGGAGATTTCACCATGAAGAGAAAGCATCCGAAGTGTTTGTTTCCACTGAAATCTCTGAATCTCTCTCCCTTCCCCAAACCTTTCCTGGGTTTCTGCAGTGGTCAGGATCTGTACTAAGCTCTGTGCAGGACAAACTCCCAGTCTGCTTCACAGGATTTCTATGAATAATATGAGTCATAAGTGCAAATAAAAATGTCATTAGGGACAATTCTGGATGCTTGTTAGGTGCTAGGTACTACTTTATTTACTTTATCAATCCCAGGTAAGAATATATTGCACACAACAAATTTCATCATTGCTATTTTACAGACAAAAATGGTTGGAGTACAGAAAGGCTAAGTGGCTGTCTGTAATTCTAACAGCTAGTAAAAGAAGAAGCCAGGATTTGAACCTGGTTATCCTGCTCTGAGCTCTGCATACTTAAACCTACCCTCTACACTCCACAGTACTCTCTGCTGCCTGTCTGAAGACATCGATGTGATGACAAACCAACTCTAATTGCTTCTGTCATTTCATCACACAGAAGTCTTCTAACCCCTTTGGGAATGTTTCTCCAGGAATCTGCATTTGCAGACTGTTGTGTATTGTGCATGCTCTGTTTTCTATTGAAATGTTCTTTTCTTACACTTTTTTTTTTCTTTTCAACTTTTATTTAATAAATGTAAATTTCCAAAGTGCAACTTGTGAATTATAGCAGCTTTTCCCCCCATAACCTCCCTCCTTCTGCAAACACCCCATCTCCCATTCCCTCTCCCATCCCATTCTTCATCTTCATTCATTTTCAATTATCTTTATATACAGAAGATCAACTTAGTATATACTGAGTAAAGATTTCAACAAACTGCACCCGTACAGACACACAAAGTATAGAGCACTGTTTGAGTAGTAGTTTCACCATTAATTCTCATAGTACAACACACTAAGGGCAGAGGTCCTACATGGGGAGAAGGTACACAGTGACTCCCGCTGTTGATTTAACAATTGAAACTCTTATTTATGACGTCAGTAATCACCCGAGGCTCTTGTCATGAGCTGCCAAGGTCATGGAAGCCTCCTGAGTTTGCCAACTCTGATCTAATTTAGACAAGGCTGTATTCAAAGTGGAAGTTCTCTCCTCCCTTCAGAGAAAGGTACTTCCTTCTTTGATGGCCCATTCTTTCCACTGGGATCTCACTCACAGAGATCTTTCATTTAGGTTTTTTTTTGTTGTTGTTGTTGTTGTTGTTTTTTGCCACAATATCTTGGCTTTCCATGCCTGCAAAACTCTCATGGGCTTTTTAGCCGGATCTGAATGCCTTAAGGGCTGATTCTGAGGCCAGAGTGCTGTTCAGGGCTTTTGCCATTGTATGTCTGCTGTCTTAACTTTTGAATAACAAAATTCCTAGCTTATTCTGCAAGGCTCAGCTCAAATGACCTTCACTCAAACCTTTATACCCTGGTCGGCAGTACTTATTGTCTTCTCTTTTCTTCTACAGTACAATAAAAATGTTATAACCCTGTGGAGCCTCTACTACTGTGTGCTACATTATGCTTGCCTTTCTCTGAAAGCAGGAATTGAGTCCATTCCACCCAGTGTTGCTAGTACCCTGTACAGTGCCCTGCATAGAGTGAGTTGAGTAAATATTTGCTGGATGGAAATAACAGGATTATAATGGTGTAGGTCAGAAATAATGTGGACAGAAACTCAGCACAAGAAGAATGGGAAGGACCAAGGTATTGAGTTCTAATAATTAACTGAACCAGATTAATTTTTCCCATTTGTGTTCTTGCAAGTGGGCAGGGGTGGAGGAGGGGAGCACTGAGGATCAGACAGCGTGGGAATCTATTCATTTCTAATCAAATTCTCCCACAAAGATTGCATGGCCGTGTTCAAGTCTCAGTTCAGTTACTTATTAAATCTACAGCTTCTGCCCCCCACCCACATTTTAATCACTAAAACAGGACACTAGTTTTAATCACTCAAACAGGACACTAGTAAACTTGAGCATTTCTGTGAGAATTAAAGAAACCCACATCAAAGGATTGATGAACTCTGTAAATGTTAGTAACTATTGTAAGACTACACAAGTTATGTACATATGAATAACTTCTGTAATAAAAGGTATGGATTCCTCACCAAATGACAAATTATAAAGTTGCTAAATGTACAGGATTCAATGTTAGACATATACATGTTAGAAAATCTGCTTTCAGTTTTTACCTATGAGGCCTTGGATATAAGCTTTATTTTACTTAAAGGGGGGCTGAGTTGTGAAAAATTGGATGAATGCGTGTGAAGTACCTAAGTAGCATATAGTAAGTATTCAATAAATGTCCACTCTAAGGAGAAACTCAGACCTCCTGGGAATATATAATTTGATTATTTAGATATCCAGTACTTAATGCACCCAATAAATATTATCCATAATAAGTAGGTAAATAGAAATAGACACATGAAACGATTCTAAAGTGTATTGGGAATAAAGATGAGATGTTATAGATTTCTTTCTTTTTACAAATGCCAGTAATTCATGACAGTAAAGTGTCTACAAACCCAAGATGAGACTGACATAACCTGTTATTAATAGGATTGGATTGAGTCTGAGTCTTATGAAAAAATATTTGATACAGATTCCCAGAAGAACTAGACATAACTGTGGAAAAAACAATAGGCACAGGCCTTAAGGCTCACAGATTCCTTTAACACAGGCACACTACATACACACTGTCCTTCTCCCATGCTCTTCTCCAGAGAACATGTAATCATCTGCAGCTTTGGAATCAGTTCTCAAGTACCTATATAAACAGGTGTCAAGGAACAACAACACCGTGTATTAACACAAATCCTTAATGTCTTAACAGAAAACTGCAATGTATAGTCTGGTCAGTAGGATTAATTTCTTTGACAGCAGAGTTAATGATTTATTATTTGATAATAAAAATCTACAGTAGAAACATCTGTATAAATTACTTTGTATGAAATGAAGCTAATATTTCCTGACAAGTAATAATGAATATAAATGGAGGAACAGTTGAAAAATACTGAAATAATATGGACTTTCATTGAAAGTTAACGACTAGCCAAGTTTGTTTAGTTTTGCTTTTCCAATACTATAAATAATAGATGTGCATTATAAAAAATGGGGGACATGCTACCTGGTCACATCTGTTGTTTGACCACCCAGGGAAAAATTACTGTTGATTTTTAATATATTTCTTTATAGTCTTTTATAAAAATATGTGTTGTCTCTAATTTATGAAATTATTTTTAAAAATATTACTTGAGAGAAAACAACTCTGTGAAGAGAACAAGATTCAGTCTTGGGCTGGATTCATTTATAATCAGCAAAGGATTGCAAACCCAGCAAAGGCAGAACGTTCAATGATTCATTCAGTCAGAGATGTTATGTATTCCTGCCAGGTCATGGTCAGTTTAGAATTACGCTAATCGTTTTGTATTTCCTTGAGCAAATAAATGACAGCCTTGCCTTACACAGTGTGTAAAACATTGAAATACACTATGACAGGTCATTTTATTTGCTATGGAGGTAGACTACCTTCCTCCTGGAATAAATCAATAAATGACCTTGTTCTTCTAGTACTCCCCTAATATCTCCTAACAATAACAATATAACAATAAGAAAGGTCAGAAAGAAAAGTATATAGCAAAGTATCATTAAATAATCCTCACTTTGCATTGGCATGCATACAATTGATAAATGTATTAATTAGAAAAATGTAGGCAGAAATAGCAGAACTGGAACACAATTGGCCACTTTGTCCAACTGAACTCTGCAAAGACTGGTTTTTGTGTATTTCAGTCAGCGAGGATGCCTGAAAGGTGAGACTAGAACCTGATGTGTGACAGGTGCTTAGTAAATGTCTGTTTAGTGGCAGTTTTTCTTCAGTGGCACCAAATCTGAATATCTGATTTAGTGCCTCTGTAAGTTAGGTGCTTGTTTTCATGTTACCTTTGTGAGACACACACACAGTTTCTCAAAGGCAGAGAACCATCCAAACCTTATGCCACATCATTCTTACCTTTCATATAAAATCTCATATTAATATAGATCAGCAGAAATTACAATAAAAGACATGGAGTTACTGACTACCTCTTTGCCAATTCTTTCAGCACGGCTGTGGGAACTTTGTCCGTGTCATTCAGACTTTCAATCGCACCCATTTGTACGTCTGCGGGAGCGGTGCCTTCAGCCCAGTCTGTACTTACTTGAACAGAGGGAGGAGGTCGGAGGTAAGTATAACAACCTCACACTCTTAGTTTTGGTGCGAGTATCAAAGATTTTTAAAATTTTATTTTTGAGAAAACCTTGTAAATATCAAAATTCACAAAATATTTACATGCCTCTTAAAAATAAGATTTTGATCCTGTGTGCCAGGTTCCTTATTATAACCTTTTATCTTCCACTAATAATTTGCTCCAAATGATAGAAAATTATAGTATAAATTTACCTTCTAAAATCTGCTTTAAGAAATTTCATATTCATTTTTCAAATTAGGTAAGCCTTTGTGAGACATGTAGCTAGAAAATATGTACAAAGCAGGATGCCATATATCTGCTGAAAACAGCTTTATATAATTGATAAATTATATACTTTATATAATTAATAAATCACCCTTTCATGTAGACTAACATCACCCTACATGAGGCTATTTTAGCCTCACTTGTACATGAGTTAAAATGATAAGGGATATTGTGATACAATGTTTGCTAAAGACTAAACAAATACATAGCTAATGCAAAGTCAGATATAAGATTGGTTGAATTTCAACTGTGGTATTTAACATTGTGTTTATTATCCCCATCCACCATTGTTGAGTAAGGAAACCATGCATTAGCCCAAAATTTTTTTCTCATTCTGTTGGTCAAATGCGTTGTTTTACTTGATATGATTATTTTTAAAACCAAATCGTTTCAAGCTATCACTGTTTGGTTTCATTATGCAACTTAAATCTAGAAAGTCCAGTTCTTAAAGACCTAATTCAATTTCAGAGATTAGAATTGTGAAAAAGATAGAATATTGCTACTCATAAGCCCTAGAAAGTTTATTTTCCCTTAACAAAAATTAATATACTTTGGTACTAATATAATTGAACACTGATTCCTTCTCTATTCCTTCATTATTAAATTTCTATCATTTCAGACATGTAAATTACATATATATACCTTCTGATGAATAAAAAGCCATTTAAAAATAACCAAGCAATTATGATTTGACCCCATAAGCTATGATATATTAAAATGCTTGAAGGAAAAAGCAAAGTTATGCTTCTTGGAAGAATACAGATGGCCACATTGAGCTTGTCATTAGAACCACATGCCTGTGATCAATTGATTAAATAAACTACTGCCTCAGACGTCTGCAATCTGTCAGACACTCCCCTGAAGTCTGTGCAGTCACCGTACATGCCAACAATAGCATAGCAGTTTTCAGAACACAGATTTCCAATAAAATCATTTTCCCATGTACAAATTGCCCACCATGCACTTGAAGCCTTAATTGGAAAGTCTGTCCAAAAAAATAATCTCTTTTGGAAAACCAGCATGGAATAAATTTTAATCACCTAGCTAAATATGAACTATGTTGGTCTCACTTCAAAAGAGATTTTTCAAAGAGGGAAGCATTTTCATTAATTAATTTCATCTCTTACATAATATGTGACCATCTTAAGAGCCAATTTAGATATGAAAAGGGTTATGATTTTTAAGCTTCATGTTTTTCCCTTGATAGTCAACTCCAATTCAAGAGTTTTACCATGACATCATCCTTATGTGTATAATATGCAAGCCATAATGTAATACAGAACTGAATATTTTATCCAACATCTAATGTGTTCATAGGGTCAAAGGCCCACGTTAGTAAAGTAGCTGCATAATGAAGAAAGTTTGATATTGAGCAAATTGCCCTTCTTCATCATCTCTAATATTGTTTTTGGTAATGATAAGAGGTAGTATTTCCATTAAATCCCTGTGTTAATATTAAGATATGACATATGTCAAATATTGAAAAAGCAATCTGGAAGTGAAACAGGTTAGGTTGGTGCAGTCATTAATTATCCCATTGAATATCTGAAACCTTACCTGCCATCTTGCCTTTGCCTATACTCATTGACATTCATTGGTTCTAGGAGAATATTTTATGAGCCTACTTCACTGTTGGAGTATCACACACTTTCATTAAACACTGTTTCTCTTCCATCATGTTTTAAGATTTATTCAGAGGTTCCCTAGGGCATTTTGATAGTGTTCATCTGAAAGATCTAGAATCCTTTCTACATCAAGACCTAATTGTGATCCTTCTCTAGCCATCTTGCCTCCCTATCTTTTGTTCCTAGAAAACAATAAAGCATCCCTGGGAGGACTTTAGCCTAGTGGTTGAGGTACCAATAAACAGACCCTTATCTGAACTACTTAGATTCGAATCCAGCTCCTGCTCCTTACTTCAGCCTCCTGCCAATGCAGACTCTAAAAGGAAGCAATGATCGCTCAAGTATTTGGATCCCTTCCACTGTCCTGGCTTGAACCCACCAGCTACCATGGCATTTTCAAATTGAGCCAGCAGATGGGAGCTCTGTTTGTCTCCCTCCCTTTCAAGTAATTCAGTATTTTTTTAAATGATAAGGTGACACAACTAAATCATGACCTCAAACTAATGAAAAAAGTCAAGAAAAAAAGAGAGGATTAGTAAATTTTGCTAAAGTTTTTGGAATATTATAATATTGGTTGATTTCATAAGCTTTCTCTGTAACATCTTTTTCAACTGGTGAATACCACGTAAGCCCCTGCCATTGCTGTTCATCAAGTTTACCTTTGCCTGGCCAACAATACCACAGGTGACTAAGAGTATCACAGGCACCCACATTATCCCTTATCTGTCCTTTCTTTTCTATTCCCTCCCTCCCTCCCTCCTTCCTTCCCTCCCTCCCTCCTTTCCCTCCTTCCTTCCTTCCTTTCTGACAAATTAGTCAATAAAGTCATCTATTTCAGCATCTTTCTAAGCTTCCCTACTGTTTCAGAATGGGCCATTTTTCTCATCAATAAAGTTCTTGGACCAACGACTTCCCTCACTCTGTTTTTTAACTTCATGTCTTTCCCCCCAGCTTTTGGCTTTTAATTTTCCTAGTTTATAAACAGAATTGTTTCATTTCTTTAAAAATAACTGTCTTGGTTTTATGACTCTTTTTCAACTCTTTCTCTTTTTACTTCATTATGAAGCTACTCTTACTAGTAGCTCCGTGTTTCCAGCTTTTGTGCTATTGTTCTCCATGTCTTTATTAAATCTTCCTAATCTTTCACTCCTACATATAACTAAGAGTGTCAACATAATGGTCAAATTTCCTTACTAAACAACTTGAATACTTTAATCAGTATCCTTTGTCTTAGGTCCATCTCTACCATTAAACTCTATTGATCATGCCCTCTGTTTTTCAATATCACTTATTGACATATTTGACCATTGAACATTTTGCTATGTTTTCTTTTCTAATTTCCCACAACTATTGACAGTTTGTTAATTTCAGCTTCTTCACTTATATAATTATATATAATATAAATATAATATATATATGTTATATATTATATATAAAATATAATATATATATATATATATATAAAGTGAGATGAAAAGTTCATGTTGGGGATCAAGATTATGAGCCTGCATTTGGTCTGCTGAGTCTGAGACACCATGGTAGAATCCATTTCAAATCAAGTATGCAGTTGAATATAAGCCTGGTATTATGATTTACTGTTTAATAAGAGTAACAGAAGCCCCCTAAAAACATGAGTTTAATTGTGCAGAGAGAGAATAGAGAGATTATGACAAAGATTTGAGGATCTCCTAACTGTATGGACCAGATGGAAGAAAAGAGACTTGCAAATAAGACAAAAAGAGTCAGAGAAATAAATAGGGATGAAAATAAATAAGAAGTGCTGTTTCTTGGAATAAAATCAGTCCTTTTAGAAATATGGAAGTGGTTAGCAATTTCTGAATGTCATTGAGAATCCAAGTAAGATGAAGTCTAAAAAATAAACACTGAATTGTGAACTTTGATTTTCATTAAAGGTCTAATCAAAAGTGTTTCAGTAGAACAATTGAGGTTGAATGCCCAGTAAAAGTGGATTGGCAATAAAATGAAGAGTCATAAATTAGTGATGAGTATTTATATAATACTTTGAGAAATATCATTCCCAAGGGTAGTGGTGTGTGGAAGCAGAAGGGGTAATTTAATGGTGTAAACGATCCTGTGAGTAAGATGAAAGTGTAAGTCAAAAGAACAGAGAAGACAAAGAGATAACAAAAGAAGAGTGTATGGTGCTGAAGGAGTCTGGACAGGATGAGACCCAAACTATTGGTTGAATAATTGTCCTCAAAGTAATGGAAATATTTCTTCTTATGTATGACTATATGTATTAGTGTATGTATTTCCCTATATATGTTATTTATATATTTGATGGGGAGAACTTGAAGATGTGTCATCAGAGGGCTTTGTTTTTCTATAATGTAATTGGCAATAAAATGAAGTGAGAGAATGTTAGGAGATAAGACAAAATGAGATTTGACTGTAGTGACAAAGGCTTAAAATTTTTTAAAATATTTAGACACTTGTTTAACCATTTATTTGCAACACACACACAAAGAGAGAGCAATATCTTATCTGTGTGATCACTCCTCAAATGCCCACATTGGCAGGGCAGGGCTCGCTGAAGCTGGAAGCCATGTATCCAATGCAGGCCACCCACTCAGATGGAGGAACCCTGATACAAGAGCGTCACTTGCTACCTTACAGGGGAAACATTGATACGAAGCTGGAATAAGCAACACAACCAGGATTCAAACCTAGGCACTCTGATATGGAATGTAGGCATTCCAAGTGGTGTCTTAATTGCCTAGCCAAAGACCCATGCCATGGTTTAAAATAGTTGACAGCAGAACTAGTTGACAAAAACATATTTGAGATGGTTCTGAGAAGCATAGAGGGTCAATTTTCAGTTGGTGAGCACAACTTAATAGTATCTTGAATTGACCTTTTAGGGTTACTTGAAAAATGCTTAGTATTTTGGTGGCCAACTTAGAGAACATAGGTAGATATGTCCTTCCAGAGTATGGATGCAGTGAAAAATTCATGGATTCAAGGCTCATTTATGAGATACCTATAAAAACTTAAGCAATAAATATGCCACTGTGGCAACATTGGAATAAATATTATGTGAAAGTATTTGCAGAATTGAAAACATGAATTAAGGGTTAATTTTTGGCAAAAATTACTGAAATTAAAACATGTGATCAGGCCAGAGCCGTGGCTCAATAGGTTAATCCTCCGCCTTGCAGCGCCGGCACACCAGGTTCTAGTGGATCACAGCTATGCTGGAGGTCAGTCACTAGGAATATGAGGGTTGTGTGCACTGGAGAAAGTCAGAGAACAGATGGTACATAACCATCTCATCAGTACATGCAGTCACGTATAGTCAAATCTCTAACTGGCTTTTAAATCACTACTGGGCTTACTGAGCTTTTTTATTGTTTTTCCTCATGTTTGTGATTATTTAGTTCGTCTAGTCATCTCACAAATGAAGACCTTTTGGAAAGCACCCACGGGTAGGGATTAGGGGATAGAATTTGAATTGTGTTTTTGCCACCCTTCAGCTACCTGGTCCTGGCCAAACCATAGTTTCCTTGTCCATACAGAGAATTCACTGAGGAGGATCGTGCTGTAGAACTTTCTCTGGCTAGAGGACTGTCATTATTTTTAAGCCTATAGTGTCTCAGAAATGGCCTGTAATACCTCGGACTCAGTACTTGTATAACAAACGTTGAGCTAGTTTCACTTTCTTCAAGCAGTCAAAACTTCAGAATCACCTTTGTTTCCTTCATCTTCCTGAACCACAACCAATTTCTAGTCAAGTGACAGGCTGTTGATTTTCACGACCAAATCTCTCACAGATCTATTGTTCTCACCATGACCGCCGAGATGCTGGTAGGCCAAGTTGTTATTACCTGACTCCTGGACTATGACAATAAAAAACTCACCTGTTCTCCAGGACTCAGTGTGTTTTTTGAAACATTCCATTCGCAATACACCAAATGTCAAGATAAGATGAAACTTCCTTAGACTTATGATTCCTTTGTTTTACACTGAAAAATATTAATGTGTCCACATCTCTTTCCAGATAATTCTAAAACCTTCTCTTGACAATTTAGACCTTCATTATTTAATGCAACCTGAAGAAAAGTCTTTACTTTCTTTGAATTTTAGAAGCATCTTTTAGTAATTTTCTATAAGAAAAAGATAAATACTTACACCCAGAGGATATCCCCTCTTGCTGAGAATATGCTGATCACCATATTTCACATTCAACTCAGTTCCCTTCATCTTTGGCCTTCTCTCTCCCCATTTTTCTGTTTAAAGTCTCTGTAAGGACCACGCATCATCTATCATACTCTATACTCAACTTACTCTATATATTTTCTCCCTTCCTCATTAGATTATAAATTATTTGAGGATAAAAATGTTTGTGTATTTTCTTTACTGTCAAGTAATAATTTGACATATGATAGATGCTCAATAAATTTTTGTTAAATGAATGAGTAAATGACACATTTTAATCCAAATTATAGATTGTTTTGTTGAATCTTGTGTAATGCATTATATAACAGAATTAAGCAGTTACAAAAATTTTTATAAACTGTCTTGATTATTCTGTAAATATAGTCCTTACAAACATTGTTCTTCTGTGAACACTTTTATTCTTTTGGCCAATGTTCAACACATCTAGTTCAGATTTATTATTATCCTTTATTTTTAATGATTTTTGTTAATGTTGATTTGGAGAGAACTCATTCTTGGGTCACCTGTATGGGGAATATAATAGGATGAGAGCTGGGACTAGTGAGGTTAGCTTATAATTTACAAGTGATTCTTTTTATGGGACACATGACTTAATATAGCAAATTGGGAATTTGTAAGCAGCCAAATGCATACTATTTTTGAGGATGCTTTATTTCACTAAAGAATGATTATTTACGTTTGTCATTGTTAACCATAATTTTAATTGTGTCTGCAATAAAGGACCAAGTTTTCATGATTGACTCCAAGTGTGAATCTGGAAAAGGCCGCTGCTCTTTCAACCCCAATGTGAACACAGTCTCTGTTATGATCAGTAAGTAGCACATAAAAGGAGGAGGGAATGGAAAATAGCAAAGAAAATGAATACAATGTGATGTGGCCATTTGGGGGATTGCATAGCTGGTACTACATGGATACAATAATTGGAAGAATTTGAGGAGCTAAGACATAGGGAGCTTAATTTCCCATTTTCAAGAATTCCTGATTAAGTTATATGTGGATATATTTTCATCTAACACGTCCATTCTGCCATTCCCAGAGCATATCAACTATTTCCAAAAATGTATGTATCATTTAATATATAAATTTTCAGTGCTATAAGTAGTTGTCTTCTAAGTACACTCACTGTTCTTCATGTGTTAGTAATCATTTATACATTTCAAAGTGCATGTGTTTGCTAAGTGCTTTCTCTGTGGAGTGTCCACAAGTTACTATACTACAAGGAGGCAATAATAAATCTCCTTTTGCATTTTTCACACTTTCCATAAAATACTAGTTAAGCAACAGGTCCAACTGCTTGCTAATACATTCGGTAAAAAAATTATTTTTGAACCTCTATCATTGGTTGCCTTTCTATGCCTCACTTGGAAGATGCTCTCTTTTGGTTAATTAAGGTACTTTTGAAAAAATTCTGAGTTACTGTGGTTTCCTCTGGAGACGAACCTTGGATTTCATCATGTCAAATGTGAACTAGATGCTTTTTCCATTCTCTATGTGTGGCCAATAGTTAAATTTCATCCTTAGAAAACAGAACAAGGAGAAATAATTACTGTGTATAGAATACTTGCTCAGTTCATTTAAATAGGCAACTCATCTTTCTCATGTCTGGAAAGTAAGTTAAGACAGGTTCACCTAGTACTAAGTAAATATGAGTTTGGAGGTGATCCAGTCATTACTTCAAAAGAATACCATTAGGATAACAAAGTAGAGAAAGCCTGGGAAACACAAGCCATCCAATTTTGTCTGATTTTTTGAATATTATTATTTTTGAATATTTTTCCTATTATTGAATAGAAGCAGTGTTTTGGAAAGTCATTACATTTATATAGTTTTCATTTATTGCAGTTAAATGCTATAGAAATACATTTCAAATATCTCTTAACATAGTCATACTGGAGTTTTATCTTACTGGATATTGTCTGAAATAAAAATGGCTAGAACAAGTCATAAAATGTTTTCTAACTAAACTGTCATAATTTGTTTAATATGTGAGGCCTTAGAGAATTAGATTTGTTTACAAAATGGGAATTAGAAATTGACTTTCTTGATTTTTCAAAGACTGGAGACTTGAATTCCTTTGCTCATATTCCTATACTATGTTTTGTTATTTGGATTAACATTTACAATTTGTATGTCAAACAAAGTCCTAAAGCAATTTGCTCAATTTAAAAGCTGCAAAATTAGAGTCTATGATTATATTTCTTATAAGCTTGTGTTTGTTATTTTACTATCTTTACCATCTATTATTTTGCTATCTTCAAAAATTTCTCTGATCAACTCACTTTGTCACATCATAGTGCTTGATCACTTCCATTAGGATATATTAAATAACATAGATTGGTTAAAATATTTACAGCTATTTAATGCCAAGAACATTAGGAATTAAAAGAATTCTAAATTTCATAATGTACTTGTGCTGTCCAATGTGCAATTCTGCATTCTTTTCTAAAATTAGCTATTATTGTAAGACACCAGTCATATGTCATCTTTTAAAGAACCCATCATAAACCTCATGAAGCTTTTTCTGGTCATGGGAAGTAAAATTGGAAAAGGCAATATGTTTGAATTAAAGTTAAAAGGACAAGTTTGTCTTTCCATAAAACCCTGACAAAAATATCCATCTTCTCAAATAAAATTCTTCTTCCAAATGACATTAATTATTTCCCACTGATGGAAAAAAAGCAGAACTTCTTTCACCTAAACACAGTAGTTAAGACAGTAAAAGACACCCATGAAGGCTTGTGTAATTCTCGCCACATAACTCAGAAGGTGACATTCAATTGTGTAATGTGTACAGCATAACATATATGGTAGGCAGAGAGTTATCCCTATCTGCCACTCACCAAGCTCTCAGTATCTTTTTTCTCTTTTCTTGAAAACAGATGTGATCATTGATAGTATGCTAATCAATCTGTTGTACAATAAGAATGTATGATGCATATAGTTTTATGGTTCTTCAGTATAACAAACGTGAAATAAATAATTGCAAAGTTATCACAGTGTAGCAGCAAAACCTCTGTGTATGTGTAATTCAAAAATGTTGACAGAATTCTAGAGAAGCCAGGCCTCTCAAAGATGCCTTCCTGCACATTTTTATTCTCTCCCCATCATCTATTTTCATGGGCTCTGGACCCCGACTAGGCAGGGGAGCTGGGCGACACAAGGCTGCCTCTCCAGCTCTCTAACTGGTGGGGGGTCCAGTTCATAACCTGGTGAGCACATATTAGAAGCATGCCATTCTTCATTCTATCCTGGGCCAACTTGTGTTCCTTATTACTACACAGAGAGCTTAGCATGCTTCAGAATGTCCCAGCCCTGCCAAGTGACCACAATATGAAGGGAGCCAGGAGAGTAATCCGGGAACATCAGTCAAAGAACACAGCTGCATGGCACTTCAGTAGGCTAGAGCTAATAAATTTTCTTCTTTCTAAATAGATATCTAGCCACTGTTTTATGCTCAAGGGACACATCGTGTTGCCTTTTACCAGTTCACCACTTACTGCTCTTTATCTAGGTCGGAAAGTCATAGGGATCTTCAAAAGTCACTAAGTGTCTAATGTTATATATACATGGGTTATTTAACAGTTTATGGCAAATGAAAAGAAAAAATAAGTTTATTTGAGTAAAAACATTTTGAAATCCATGTGTACTTTTTCATAATATGATAAACTTTTGAAGACTCTGGCATGCAAGTTGAAATATCTGATTCAGCTGCTAATAATGATAACTCATTTTAATTTTTAATATATTTTCTTTTCACATACAAATCAAACACCCAGTGAACTGCATTCTGTGTGCAACTAAACTTGTTTTATCAGTACTTAATTATGATAAATGCCAGTTTTTATATAATGTGTATCAGAAATAGCAGTATGTACAAGATAATAAGAGCTTAATAATTTTCTTTTCGTAAATAAACACTATAAGAAACAGAAAATTGGTTTCAAATTTTAAAAGTCACTAAAAAGCTGGGAATCAAGGCTAAGTCATTTAACAACCTGAGTCTTAGTCTTCTCATATGTCAAATATGAGAATTAAACTGTGATCACAAAAGTTCTAATCACATCTTAAAAATTCTGAACTGATTGAACATAGCAGGTTTTTTTTTAAAGGTGTATTTATTTCTTTGAAAGGGAGAGTTACAGAGATAAAGAGAGGAGAGAGACAGACAGAGAGATAGACAGAGAGACAGACAGAGAGAGGTCTTCCATCTTCTGGTTCACTCCCCAAATGCCCACAACAGCCTGAGATGGGCCAATTTGAAACCAGGAGCCAGCAGTTTATTCTGATTCTCCCACGTGGGCACAAGCACCCAAGCACTTGGACTATCTCCCACTGTTTTTCCAAGCCATTAGTAGAGAGCTAGATTGGAAGTGGAGCAGCTGGGACTCAAACGGGTGCGCATATAGGATGCCAGTGCTGCAGGAGGTGGCTTCACCCACTTCGTCACCACAGCAGCCCCACAGGTTTTCTTTTTTTTATTATTGTTATTTCATGAATGTAGACCACATTAAAATTGACAAAATACTATCAATCATTGGGGCTGGCATTGTGGCAACACAGATTAAGCCTCTGCCTATGACCCTGGCATTCCATATCAGTGCCAATTCAAGTCTAGCGCTTTCCCAATGCTTCTAGGAAAGCAGCTGAAGATGGCCAACTACATGTGCTTCTGGCTTCAGCCCAGCCTAAGCCCAGCCATTGCAGTCATTTGGAGAGTGAACCAGCAGATTGAAGATCTTTATCTGTCTCTGCCTCTCCCTCTCTGTCATTCTCATTCAAATAAATAAATAAATAAATCTTTTTTATGCATTAACTCACATATTGATTATATTTTTATGTGCTGTAACACTTGAAACTCAGCCATTTTTAAGAATACATTTTTTAAAAACTTTTATTTAATAAATATAAATTTCAAAAGTACAACTTTTGGATTATAGTGGTTCCCCCCCCATAACCTCCCTTCCACCAGCAACCACCCAATCTCCCACTTCCTCTCTCATCCCACTCCTCATTAAGATTCATTTCTAAAACTAGTATTCAGACAGTATTTTATACTTTGTGTATCTATGTGGGTGCAAACTGTTGAAATTTTCACTTAGTATATACTAAGTTGATCTTCTGTATATAAAGATAGTTAAAAATGAACCTTTTTAAAAAACTTATTGAAACACTTAAAGAATACTTCAGAATGCTTGTAGAAAAATGAAATATAAAAGTAAGCTTATAATTTGCAAAAATATTTCTAAATCCATTTCTAAATTCATAATGTGTATTTTCATGAACTTTTTAAAGACTTCTTCTTATGCATGGATTTCAAACTTTTTGCATCAAAACAAGCATCACTTAATTCCATTTCCCACAAGCTTTTGGAAGTAGCTTGTGTGTTTGTGTGTGTGTAATCAGAGATAATAATGAGACCAGAAAAAAGTTATCCAGTAGTTGGTTGGTGGACAATGCAAACTAATTACAAACTAATTACAATTCCAAACACTCTGTACTATGTGTAAGGATCTAATAATAAATACACTCTCCCTGAATGTTAAAACACATTTAAAAATATTACAATTTCTGTTGATATTTTCTTTGTCATAGACGAGGAGCTTTTCTCTGGGATGTACATAGATTTCATGGGTACGGATGCTGCCATTTTTCGAAGTTTAACCAAGAGAAATGCTGTCAGAACTGATCAGCACAATTCCAAGTGGCTAAGTGGTAAGAAAACATTTTATACATTCTCTGTAGTGTCATACTTTAATGTTTAATTCCAGAATGACAGAGGGAAAGCACAGTAAAAACTTAATATCTGGCCATGACATGAGTAATGATAACTCTGTGCTCTATAATTTTAAATATTTAATATAAATAAATGAAATGCCTCATATTTCATATTCCAATTTTTAAAAACTATTTTTTAGAGAGAACTCCCATCTCCTGATTCACTCCCCAACTGCCCACAGTGGCCAAGACTGAAGCTGGAAGCCAAAAACTCGTCCAAATCTCCCATGTGGATGGAAAGAACTCAGTTAGTTGGGCCATGACCACTGCTACTCAGGGTCTTTATTAGGAGGAAGCTAGAGTCATATATGGAATACAAATATTCCCATGTGGGACTCAGTCATCCGTTTTTTTTTTAAAGAGATTTATTTATTTATTTGAAATAGTTACACAGGGAAGGAGAGGCAGAGAGAGAGAGAGAGGTCTTCCATCCACCAGTTCACTCTCCAGTTGGCCGCAACGGCCAGAACTGTGCCGATCCAAAGCCAGGAGCCAGGAGCTTCCTCTGGGTACTCCTATGTGGGTGCAGGAGCCCAAGCACTTGAGCCATCTTTTACTGCTTTCCCAGGCCATAGCAGAAAGCTGGATTGGAAGTGGGGCTGCTGGGACTCGAATGGGCCACCCATGTTGGATGCCAGCACTGCGGGTGGGGGCTTTACCTACTGTACCACAGTGCCGGCCCAGGACCCAGGCATCTTACTTGGCATATTGACCTCTAGGCTAAATATCCACCCAATATTCCAGTTCTTTATTTGATTAACTGTCACACAACCTTCCTAGGAATAGAATAAATAAAAGTAACAATAATATTATTTATACATCACAGTACCCAAGCATTTTTGCCAATTGTAACAAGTTAAAACTAGAAAACTAGATTTAATTTTACTTCTTTGAATGTGCTTGCATTTCTAAGCAATGAAAAATCTAAAAATTTTCCTAATTTTATGTCATTTAGAAATAATCATTATCTTGGGGCCCATGCTGTGGCACAGTGGGTTAATGCCCTGGCCTGTAGCGCCATATGAGCTCCGGTTCAACTCCACTTCCAATCCAGCTCTCTGCTGTGGCCTGGGAGGACAGTGGAAGATGGCCCAAGTCCTTGGGCCCCTGTACCCACATAGAACAACCAGAAGAGGCTCCTGGCTCCTGGCTTCATATTGGCGCAGCTCCGGCCATTGCAGCCAACTGGGGAGTGAACAGCAGATGGAAGATTTCTCTCTCTCGCTGCCTCTCCTCTCTCTGTGTAACTCTGACTTTCAAGTAAATAAATCTTAAAAAAAAAAAAATAATAATGAATAGATTATATCCATGAATTCTTCCTATTTATCTTACATATGGATTCTAAAATGATAAAGCTGCTGTATATTTTTCATAATCTGACTAATGTTTAATAGAAATCATAGGTAGGATAACTTTATGATTATTGGTATTAAACTTTTCAATTCCTGTGTTCATGTGGGCTTAACAACAGCAGAGTTCATTTGATTTTGCCTTCTGATTCCCATCAGTTGCTGTTGAAGAAACAGACTAAGATCCTTGTCATTTCACCCTGGAGAACATTCCCTGCTGACCCTCAGCTCGGCAGTTCACTTCACATTGCACAGTTCAGCGTGACTCACCACAGTTAAATATCTTGCCTCACTGATAGGCAGGCAAAAGAAAGCACTGATTGTCCATTTACTGCTTCAAATGATTCTTCCAGTACGTCTGGAAATAGAGGATTCTGAAAGTTGTTTTGTTCTTGAAATAAGGAAACCCTGTATGTCTTCAAATGACTGCATTTTTTCCTTGAAAAGTTTCCCCTTCATTTCATTTGCCGTATTTTAAGAAAAATGTGTTTTTCAGATCTTGGATTCCCAATTCCACATTCTGCTTCAGTGAATTTGAGTTTATGTGCACTAGATTAAAAACCACACTTAGAAAAACAAACATTTTTTTTCAATAAAGCAACCATCAGATTCCGTGGGAAATAACTGGTAGAAAGCTTTTCATTTTTTTCAGAATTCATTAGTGCACACAGAATTTTTTAACTTCCTGCACTTCCAAGAGTATACTGCAGATGGAAAAACATAGTTTAAACTTTCGTCTTATAGCTCTACTTTGTGGTACTTGACATTCCAAATGTGGCGGAGTTGATCGATTATAAATCTTGCTTTTAGAAACTTTACCTGTGAGTGTTGAATTACCCCTCTTTACAAAGTTTTGAATGGATGCACCTGGGGTCTACTTGGAGAAACAGAGGATGGGTCTTCATCATGAGGATAGTCTTGCTCTTTTGTTCCAGAACCCATGTTTGTAGACGCACATGTCATCCCTGATGGCACCGATCCAAATGATGCTAAGGTGTACTTCTTCTTCAAAGAGAAACTAACTGACAACAACAGGAGTACAAAACAGATTCATTCCATGATTGCTAGAATCTGTCCTGTAAGTATGAATGCTGTTCTAGTTTGAAAGCAGACTAACAAACTAAACTATAGGAATATATATTTTTATAACAATTTATCTTCTTTCATTATTATTACAAATAAATTGAATACGGTAGAAAGATAGTTAATACAAAATGCATTCTCCTCACTCATGTGAGATAAACACATCCAGTTTCAGTAAAAATCCTGAAGAAGCATTTTCATTGTAATTTTAAACTGATAAGGAGTTTGGCTAGTTTTACATATCCATTTAATTCCTTGATATTGACAGATAGGTGATTTATACATTACTCAAAGAAACAAAAAAAGGTCTTCTAAATGAAATAAAAGTACATCTGGATAAAAGATAGTCATCGAAGGACTTTCTTGTGAAAATTAAGTGTTTTAGTAATACTGTCCCAATTATAAAGAGTAACCAAAAGGTTAAATGTATAAGCAGTCAGTGTACATAGCAGCTACAGCAATTCCTGATGTTCTCCCATATGGGAGTCTTTCAGACTTAAGATGACGTTAGGATTTACATCCTTTGTGGAAAACAGTTTGTAAAAGTGTTCTGTGCTGAGAATAGTTTGTCTTTAAATAGAATACCTCATTCACCACAGAGTTCATCTGTTTTTCCATCATTTGAAAAAGATAGCAAAATCAACAAAAAGGATAGATGTCTCTGGATGCATACGGAAAAATTGTCATCAATAAAGAATATCTGTGAATGGCTGGCGCCGCGGCTCAATAGGCTAATCCTCCGCCTGCTGCACCAGGACCCCGGGTTCTAGTCCTGGTTGGGGCACCAGATTCTGTCCCAGTTGCTCCTCTTCCAGTCCAGCTCTCTGCTGTGGCCCGGGAGTGCAGTGGAGGATGACCCAAGTGCTTGGGCCCTGCACCCGCATGGGAGACCAGGAGGAAGCACCCTGCTCCTGGCTTCAGATCAGTGCACCATCCATAGCGGCCATTTAGGGGGTGAACCAAAGGAAGAAAGACCTTTCTCTCTGTCTCTCTCACTGTCTAACTCTGCCTGTCAAAAAAAAAAAAAAAAAAAAAGAATATCTGTGAATGATCTAAATGTCATGCCTTCTTCCATGGCCAGAGGAATATGTTCAATAGTTAATGCAGAGAAGTAAAAGGGGGAAAATAGAACTGCTGGGGCTCTTAATCTCCACTCATTCTCCTGACCACAGTAGACTCCAAAACCCACATTATGTACAATAATTTTTGGCCATGTTTAAGACAATAGTTATCAAGAAAAGGCAAGTTAAATTCTTCATCCTCCACAGCATTTCATGAACATTGGCACTGTGGATGGTTGAACTTAGGGCATGAATGCATTAAACTGATTGATTCCCAGCTGATACCATACCAGAAGAGAAAACTTGGATAACTATAGCCATCTTATAAAATACTACAAATCTGAACAATTCTTCTGTAACTATTGGAGTGAAGATGTGGTTAATGTTTCCTGTCTTTAGAGTATAGAAAATCCCCAGGTGAAAGAAGACCAGGTTGAACTTTTAATGCACCCCAGTGTGTGTGTAAGTAATCAGAAGTATGTGTGCCAAATGATTTCAGAACGACACGGGTGGGCTGCGCAGCCTGGTGAATAAGTGGACCACCTTCTTGAAAGCAAGGCTGGTGTGCTCAGTGACGGACGAAGATGGCCCGGAAACGCACTTCGATGAACTAGGTAAGCAGAAGTGTCATTGAGACACGTTTCTGAAGGACAGTGTGGAAGGTTTATGGATGTTAATAAGCTCTCAGGGGAGAAGGCTCCTTCCATGGGAATTTTCAGCATACATAATGTACCAATTTGTATTAATGATCTAGATTCTGTTCATAAATTTCCTCAGGTATTTTTTAACCTGTTTTGCCCCCTGATTATACCGCTGAGACATTCAGTTAATTGAATTCACCATGATCTATGAGTGTGTGGTGTGTGTTCCGTGTTTGTGTGTGAGAGAGACCGAGATGGAGATGCACTTACATAATTTATATGTAAGGGACAATATTTTTGTGTTTTTTAAATGAAGTGCATATTTTGTGTCTACTAGATTGTCTAATATTCTGATTTGAAATCACTTTGCATGAGAAAACAGCTATTTTTACTATTGCTACTAAGGGAAAAATAGAGGTCAGGTGGAAAACAATCAAAATAGAAATGAGAAGGCTTGTTTTAGTTCTGCTTGTTGAATTTAGGATTAAGTATTAACAGTGTGACGTTATAAGGACCATTCTTTTGAAGTGAAATAAACACTAAGCAGATTCCTTTCTGTCAAGGAGCATGCTATTTAATCAGAATCATTTGGTATGTATCAGAATGTCAGTTGTTAACTATGAAATGGTTGTCCTTTTGCTCTAATCTATTTAGAAAGGATTTGCTTTTGTTGTAATATATTAACATGTAAAATGCTGATTATTCTTAGATTTTGAGACAGACAATGCAGTAAGCAGTAAGACTGCATGACAGTATGAGGTTTGGTGTATCTGCCAGTTATAAACCTAAAGCAGTAGGTCTCAGAAGCCAGTAGGTTGATCCTGTAAACAAAATTTTCTGAATCAGCCTTTCTAGAGAAAAACTAAGTGTCATTTCTAAGTGATATAGACAGATCATTCATTGTTCCCCCAGATTGTTTGCAAGCGTGTTTATGTTTCAATCTTTCTTCCTCTTTAGGAAAACTACACCTGGTCAGCCTTTATGCACATATGGAAAAGACTAGCAGTTAATCATTTATAGCTAAATTCATCACTACCCTAAAACAAATACATCCGTCTTTGTTCTCCTAGACAAAAAGTGTACTTGTAAAATCATTACTAGATCTGTGCCTTTGAGATTGTTAATTAGTCAGTTATTAATGGCCATTGATCGTAAATTAGGATTTTCTATTATGAGTCTGCCTTCATATTATTCTGTGTATTATACTTTTCTGTGCCACTTTTTCTCTTTGCCTTAATATGCTTAAACATTTTGTTCCTGGAAGAAGTACTTCTGTAAAAATTATTTCTAATAATTTTCATCATTAGAATACAGTCTTTTTTATGTTAAAAATTACTATAAAAAAAGTTTTCTAAGGGCCAGTGTTGTTGGGCAGTGGGTTAAGCCACTGCTTGTAATGCCGGCATCCCATATCAGACTGCCAGTTCAAGCCTTGGCTGCTCTGCTTCCCATCCAGCTTCCTGTTAATCTATCTGGGAAAGTAGAGAATATGGCCCAAGCACGTGGGCCCTCGCCACCACTTGGGAGACCTGGATGGAGTTCCTGGCTCCTGGCCTTGGCCGGGCTCAGGCCCAGGCCCAGCCACTGTGGCCATTTGAAGAATGAACTGGTAGATGGTAGATGCCTTTCTTTCTGTTTTCCCCTCTCTGTCACTCTGCCTTTAGAATAAATAAAATAAATATTAAAAGAAAACTTTTCCATATTTCAAATTCTAACCCTAGAAAAGAAATTTATATAATTATATATGCATATATTTGCATATATGTATATATTCATTTTTAATTTTTATGTTAATGTGATATGATTGCAGTGAGAACAGACTCAATATAGTTCATAGATACAGTTCTAAGAAATAATGATATTCTCTTTCTCCCACCCTGGTTCACTCACACCCTCTCTCTCTCCCTTTCTAAGGAATGGATATTTTTGATATTTTTAAAGAAAAAAGCATAATATATTGTCATTAAAGTATATTTAGAAAATACAGACTAAGGCAAAGCAGGAAAGTTTTTACAGCTTAGTTACCTGGGAACAAACTAGTTTATCTTTTTCTTGTATCCCAGTGTATAATTTTAAGGCTTGCATTGTTGTAGTCTGTGTTATAAATAATCCTGCTGTTTTTCCCACTTACCAGTATTTCATCAGCGTGGCCTCCGTAGAGACACAAGGTCTTCATAAAAGCATTTGTATATACATAATATTTTTTCTGTTTAAAAAAGATTCTTCCTTTCTTGATTTACTTATTTGAAAGATAAACAGGGTGACTGCAGCAGCCAACCATGGGGCAGATGGAAGGCAGGAACCAGGAACTCCACCCGGGTCTCCCACTTGGGTTGCAGGTGCCCAAGCAGTTGGGCCATCTTTTGCTGCCTTCCCAGGCCCAATATTAGGGAGCTGATGGGAAGCAGAGCAGCTAGGACTTGGATTGGCCCTCTGATATGCGAGACTGGTTTTGCAAGTGGCAACTCAACGTGCTGTGCCACAAGGCCAGCCCTCAGTATGACATTTTATTTAATTAGCAGATGCCTATCATTCAGCTGTTGCAAAGTCAGTCAAGCTCCAATCATGGCTTTATGGACAGTACTTTTCATAGTTGAAATGGTATTTTCTTAAGATTTTCACTTGTTTTCCCAGAAAGCTTTTATTTAAGGTATACAAACTTCATGCATTTTATAAATACAACTTTAGGAACAGTGTGATTCTTCTCACCCACACTCCCACCCCCTTCCTCCTCCCTCTCCCATTGCCATGCTTATTTTTTACTAAGATCTATTTTCAATTAACTTTATACACTTAAGACTAACTCTGTACTAAGTAAAGAATTCAACAAATAGTATGGAAAAAAAAAACTGTTCTTCAGCATTTGAGACAAGGTCTATTCAATGTCTTCATATTTCTAAATGTCAATTTCACTTCTATAGATTACCTTCTAGGTGCATGATTAGTTACCACAGATCAGGGTCCTTTGGGCACTGGCTTATGTTTGGACACTGGAAATAATGAGTTTTTTCCCTTTTATAGAGGATGTGTTTCTCCTGGAAACTGAGAATCCAAGGACAACACTAGTGTATGGCATTTTTACAACATCAAGGTAATTTGAGTTGAACTAGTACTTTCAAAAAAGTTTTGTACAGAGTGTTTGTAATGATTCTGTGCTATTTTTCTTTAAAAAAATGAAAATATAAATTGCAATGCAGGAATAAAATAGATAATTCTTTACAAGAAAATAACCTTAACATATTAACATTATTAAGTAAAACATTTGACATTTTTGTTATTGTTAGAGGTAATGGAAATGTTTACTACCTGGACTGTGGTGAGAGATGCTAATGTGATCCACACACAGGGTCCTGAAAAAGTTCATAGAAAATGAATTTTATAGGAACACTATATGTGGATTTCAGGAGATTTGCACAACAGGAAACTTGTCTTTAAATATCATATTTCCATTAACTTTTGAAATATCCTCATAGGTCCAAATTTATCAAATTGTATACATTAATTATATGCAATTTATGCACACAATTATATTTCAGTAAAGCTGAAATATAATTTTTACTTGTGGAATAATCTTAAGTTGTAACTTTAGAAACTAACAAGACCCTGAATAGTCTTTCCTCTTCTGACAGTGTGACATATTTGAAAATAGGTTTAATGTTTTCTAATTATTCTGGGATTTCCAATCCCTAGTATTGTATATTTCAAAACAAGTCACCAAATTCGCACTCTTTCTTGTGCATATTTCTGTTTATTAATCTTATTAGAAGTCAGCCTAATTCTCCATCTGTGACTTGATCAATCCTTTTCTTAGAGGATCAACTATATAATGAAAATCTGAAGGTTTTAGCATTCTTGTCTTAATGGGCAAAGCACAGTATAATTGTAAACCGCAATAAATTTTTCCAAGTGATAGAAATGACAGGGATGTTGAGTTCCAGCCATATAACATTGGATCCACAAGATGTCTAAAATGAGGCCCATGAGGATATATGTAACTCCTATTCTAATGGAAAAAAAAAATAGTCCTCATTTAATTCACCAAGGACTGAAGAGAGAAAAAAAAGCAACCAAATTCTGAAGAAAATGTGGGTTTCAGTTAAAAATATTCTCTAGCCTCTATTTTTCTCCATGTTGATATAGCTTTAGTGTAAAATCCAAAATTACCATTTCTGACTCTTAATGCTAAGATTGATAATATACCTTGAGAATGCAAAACCTTTTCCCATTAGGAAAATGTTGCAGCCAATCTGCTGTGGTGACAATGAGAAAATTTTTAGAAAGGATTCAAGCAAACTTATGAGACCTTATTGATTCAGATAATTCAGTGAATCTTTATTGTACCTCTTTTTCCCCATGACTAACAGGGAAAGTACATAAACCATCATAGCTTAGACTTTTCCAACTAACATTTAGGATAACATGTGAGAAAGTTCTCACTTCAAAAGAATCAAAAAAATAGTTATGATCTCTTATGTATGTATCATAATTTGAGTAAAATTATGATAGCCTCTATTGATAGTGATCTGGAATTCAGATTCATATTTTATTGATATTTTAAATGACACATGAATTTTTGTTGTTGCTAAAGTTTACTAGTTAGATAGAAACTTCCTTGACTTGTCCTACTTTTGCAAAACGCGGGGAAGAATTTTCTATAAGTTATTAATTCTTGTCTATTACTAACATGGAGGAATTAAATATTTTGTGTGTTAATGCCTTGTTTCAAAACAGCAGACACGTTCAACTTTATATGTATGTAACATAGCATAGCAGTTAACATCCCTATGATGAATTGTATCAAGTTCAAAAATGTTAGCTGACATATACATTTGTACATATTTTTGGGGGTCATGCAGTATTTTCAATACTTGTGTATGTTATGCAATTTCCCAAAAGGGTAAACAGTCCTCTCTCCTCCAACATTTATCATTTCTTAATGGTAAATACATTCTAAATCATTCCAGTTTTTTTTTTTTTTTCAGAAAAGCATACAGTACATTACCACTAACAACGTGTCATCATAATCTTCTCTCCATTTCTTTAAAATTAGATTTACATTTAAAAATCTAAAATTGACTCTTTTTCTTGCTTTTTTTTTTTTTTAGCTCGGTTTTTAAAGGCTCCGCGGTGTGTGTGTATCACTTGTCTGATATACAGACTGTGTTCAACGGGCCATTTGCCCACAAAGAAGGGCCGAATCATCAGCTGATTTCCTATCAGGGCAGAATTCCTTATCCCCGCCCTGGAACTGTAAGTACCCAGGGAAGATTCTTTGCTATCCCGCTTTATGAAAAATATCACTTAACAAGAAGTGCATATCATCAGGGCTTTTAACAAACACCACAATGCACTACAGAGTTGCCCTTTACATTTTCTCAATACACAAGTTCTGAGATTTGGGATTTTAATCAAACATCACACCTGTTACAGTTTTTACCAAGTGCGATTGCTGACAAATATCTCATTTAGATTCTGAAGCAATCCTGTAAGTTAGGCAAGGTGGAGGTATTGTCATTTTACCGCATTAGAAACGATAGCTTTGAAAGGGTTAACTTCCAGGCAGCAGCCTGAGAATTTGCTTAGTGCCTTTTCACAGCCCTACCCTCTCTTAAGGAATCTTTCCTGTTTTAAAGATGGAATAACCATGTCAGGATAAATTCAGAGATGTCTTATATGCAGACACTTCAATTATGAGGGATCTATTTAGTTAACAGTTGTATGTTATGTCCTTTTCACAGAAAGAAAAAGGAATGTGTATGCAAAAAATTACAGTGGAAGTGGCATCACAATTCAAATAAACTGTTTATTTTTTAATTATTTTAAATTACTAAATTATTTTAATTAAATAAGTAAATTAAATTGAATATCTTAAATTATTAAGTGATGAATGAGTTAGAAGCATGTGTTTAATTACATCCAGCTTTCTCATTGGAAATTCCCTGAACCACTGTGAGGCATGGTACAGTAGCCATGTCCTGTGATGTCAGGTATATGACAGGGCACATTGGAAACTGATCTTCCAGCTGAGACTACAGACAGTGCCCAGCAAGAAGAAACTGGACTTTTCCTAGGATAGCACTTCTGTGATAACAGCCACACTGTGTGTGTTTCATCTGGCCTGTAGTTGTGCCACTTTCTAGAATATTAATTAGTTTTCTCTGTGAAAAGTAGTACGGGACAGTGATTCAGAGGAGGCGTTATACAGTAGAGCATCAACAGAGATCTTATCCTCTTAACATCTCTCATTTCATAAAACGGGGTTACCATTATAACATGGGCGTGGATATAAATAGAAAGGAATTATCTCATAAATATCAAAACATAGATGTTAACGTAATATTTACTTACAATGTTCCTTTTTCCTTGAGTTTCAAATTCCTTTTGCCAATGTTCTTTCACATATTTACCCTGTGGATTTTTTTTACTATTTGTTGATTCACTTTCATTTTGTATTATTGGAATTGATCCTTAGTGTATTTGGTTGCTTCTTTATTCCTTTATTTTCTCATTGTATTAAATTACACTGGCCATGTGGGAATATTTATATTGTGGAGATCAGCAGATGCTAGCAATTCCTGAACAAATGCAGTTTCTGTCCCCACCCCTCACTGTGCTCTTCACCTACTTGGCAATGTAAGAGGCACCTTGCCAGAGGTAGAGGACTGGAATCACGGGCAGAAAACCCTCATGTGGAGGCGCACTTACTCTACTTAAAATGTGGGACTAGATATGCACTTTAAGGGGAAACAAAATCAGCCATTGCTAATTGGAAGGTTCCAGCCTGTGAGTCCCAAGCTTCCAAGAGTAGAGAAGGGACTGGAAATGCTAATTGTCTGCTTTGATCAGCCTAGCCTGTACATGGTGTGGAAGTATTTCACTGTACCCCATAAACACATGCAAGTGTTACATGGTAATCAAGAGCCTTTCTAAAAAACAGGAAATTTCAGCATAGAAATTTGGCAGTGTTTGAGCTGCTGCTTGGGACGTCCACATCTCATATTGGAGTGCCTGGCTTCAGGTCTCAGTTATGCTGCCCATGCCAGCTTACTGCTAATGTTCCCTCTGGGAGCCAGCAGTAATGAATCAAGTCCCTGGTCCCTGCCAACCACATGGGAGATCCAGATTGAGATCCAGGCTGCTAGCTTTGGTCTGGCCAACCCTGGCTATTGGGGCATCTGGGGACTGAACCAGTAGATGGAAGATCTTTCTCTGTGTCTCTCTGCCTTTCAAATAAGTAAAAAATTTTAAAAATTGTCCTAAAAAACTCATTTCTCACTTTTTTTTTAGCTCTCAAGAGTAAGCATTTTTTTCCTGTTCTAAAACCGTGTAGAATCAGCCAGGGGCTTAGTGACACACATCTGGAAACGACTCCGTGAAAAAAGGGAGTAGTCAGTACTTGAGACATATTTCTATAATGTGGTTTCTTACATCTGGTGTTGAGACCAGAACAGCTTCTTTAAATCAAAAAAACTGTCGGATGAGTGATCCTTGGGGAATAGAAGGGCAGGGTGGAGGATTGACTTCTGGAACTCCTCCTGGAAAAGCATACCTCCCTGAAGAGTTGGTCCCTCCGCCCTTCACTGAGCAAAACCCCATGAAGTCAGCTCTCTGACTCAGAGTGGCCAGGCTCTGCCTCTTGTTGGGCTTCCAGGGTTTAATATCCTGCTCATGTAGCCAGGGGACCTGCAGCCAAGTGACCCAAGGCATATTCCCTCTTCTCCAGGGTGAAGAATGTTGCCTCTTGAAGTCCTCCCAGGAAAGGATCAACTGTGACCGCTGGGCTTTATTTCCCCATACAGTAGTCCGGTTGCTGGGTCAACCCCATAAATACTGGACTGTGTTCTTCAAGGACTGACATTGGCAGAAATCCTATACCCTCATTCTAGTGCTCCCTGTAGGTGCTTCTTTTAAAGCAGGCTTGATAGCTGTGTTAGCAAACAGCCCAACCAGCAAGCTGAAATCGGTAGGAAGGAGAGTGCCAATTGTGTCCTAATGTTTTTCTGTAAGTGATTCAAGTTTGTGGAAGAAACAAGACACCTTTGGTATGCTACAAAGGACAGCCAAAGATTGCAGACTCTCTCTGTGGCTCCGCTAATGTGGTGCATTCTGTTGCGATTTGTATATGGTTTCTGCAGGAGACTGTGTTTGTGTGTGTTGTAGAGCATTTCAAGCCAGACCTGATTCAAAAAAAAAAAAAAAAAACCGCTTCAACTTCAACACCTGTTTATAACTGTAGCAGAACTGTCTGCTTCAATTGTGTGCTTCAGACAGCTCAGGGATCTGTAAAGAAGCACAGAAAATTCATGAACACATAGTCTGTGGCTAGGAAAAGACAGTTTCATTGCTGGCACTTTTGTTGATTCCATACCTTTGATTGCTTCTCCATTAGAAGCATTTCTGTTTCTCTTAGATGTTTGAATGCAGTTAGTTAGGGAGGTTCTTGATAAAATACAACACAGAAAGTATCGAAGCAGGAAACGTCTTCTGTCAATGTTGAAACCTGTGAATAAAATCTAAAAAACAAAAAACTGATTTCAGATTAGCGGAAAGAGAGATTGTAGCAAGAAAACCTCCCTTGTGCCTTGTGTGGGAGGACACATAACAATTATGAGATTGAACCTGCCCTTGAGGGTGATGGGATTTGCATAGATTGGATAAGGAAAGACAGAAAGAAGGGTATTACAAAGGGTCCAACTTATACAACAAGGCAAAGAAATTATTGAGTGAGTCCTGGTAGCTCTGTCTGGCTGGTCAGACTGGAGCAGAGGGTTTTTGCAGGTAGTGAAAGGGATAAAAATATATGGATGATGAGGTCCAGGGGATGCAGAAGTATGTACCTCCAATTGTGTAACTGGCCTTCAAACAAAGGGCCTAGACCATCAAGGGTTTCAACATAAGATCAGTTCCTCTCAGCTACAAATTTCATAGACCCATAGACCAGTGCAAAAAACTAGCTCAGATTCTGGAATGCCACTGTTTCTTGGTTTATCCATGCACCACTCATCTTCCCAGTGTTAGGTCAAGATCCCCTTGACCTGCCAGTCACACTTTTTCTGACAGGTTTTATATTCATTTCCTGATTTCTCTCTTCAATGTCACCTCTCACTCTTTCCTTCACTCTAGGTTCTATGACCTACAATGCCCTAGGAATTACTCCAACCTTTATTTTCTCATCTCTAAACTTCTTTACTCATTTTGGCATCCTACACTTCTCCACTGTTCTCAATTTGTTCAAAACATTGGCTCTTGAACCTGTATGGCCATCGATCCTGATCCAAGCTCTGTTATTTGTTCGATATTTATCTCAAACCAATACTGCGCATCTTCATTGTGATTTTGCTTTGAGTGTGCCCATCTCCCTTATTAGAGTACTTATGTCTAGAAGAAAAGAGGAGCTTCTTGTTCTTGTGACCCCTATTAGCACATCAAAATGTTTTCTGAATAAACCATGTCCCAAGAATGGACATATGCATTGATATATAAATATGTTCATTTCAAAGACTTGTATGGATGTGAGGATTAGGAAAACATTCCAGAGAATCAGAAACAGCACATGCTCATGAGTGGCTGAGTGTAAGGAAGAAGTTAGGGAAGGGCAGCCATTGCTAACACTTCCTGTATTACTCATTTTGTCATTGCCTTAAATGAGAGGAGCTACTTGGGAGGGAAGCAGGTTTATTTGGGGTTACTGTTCTGTAGATGCACAGTCTAAGATCCAGTGGCCCATCAGTTTGGGCATCTGGTGAGGCCAGAGAATGGCAAAAGAAGCATTTCATAGTGAGCTAAGAAGCACAGAGCAAGAGAGTGTATGTTCTTTCTCCATGTCCCTCTGTCTCTCTTCATAAAGCTGTTGTGACTGGCTCATGGTCTACTCCCTAGCAGCCTAATGCAACCCAATCACTTCCCAAAGGCCCATAATTGGTTCAAGTCTTCACCCTTAATCCATCAGCCATTAACATTAACCCATTAACCATTAACATAAGACTTTGGGAACCAAGCCTCCTATCCATGGGCTTTTGGGCGATACACAAACTAGAATCCAAATGATAACCCTGCCTTAACATGGCCCTATTATTTTTCCTGGTGTTTCACCTAACACCTTGGTAATCACAACACTTAAAATTTCTTTACTCAAGAAAGAGTACTTATCTCTGCTTCCTAAACAAAACAGTAAAAGAGCACCAGAAAAACAAGCAATTAAAGGAGATGGTTAACCAAAATTATTTAATGACTATTTGTAGAGTAAAATTAACCAGCCCGATTAATGGACGAAGGCTTTTCTTTTATGACAGCTGTGAATGTTTGATTATGTTGAGGGACCAATACACACTCTTCACTCTATCACAAGATGAGGGGAAAGTTAATTCCATCTTATTTATACTTGGGAGTTTACACTGAGCAAACTTACCAGTGCGAGCAGTTTACAAAGGGGAATCAATTTTTATTCTTTTCACCATTATCATCACTCATTCTGTCTTACCTGCAAAGTCTATGCCATAAATCAATGGAAGAATTAGTTATCACTAAAAAACATTCTCTTATAAATTGGAAAAGAGTCATACAAGGAGACACTTGTTTCTGAGCAAGAAATTCATTGTGAATATAAAACAGAAATCTCCACTGAGGAATAATTCAATGAACATAAAATTACTGATTTTTATTTGATTTGAGTTACTTATTTAATAACCATTGTTTTGAGCAACTTTAGCATAATTTTTATCTGAATTTCAGTTACCTGGCAATGAAATCCACACACCAGGCACTGATAACTTAATAAGCTTATCCCACCAAACTGTACTAACTGGGAATTATAAAAGTCGCCTAGTAATATAAGCTAACTTTGGGTCTTTCCAGAACTTGCAAATGAGAGTGCTTGCAAATATTTAAAGAGACATCTCAGCATCACAAGCTATAATTAGTGGTGTTTTATGAAGGTCTGGAACTATTTAAGTTGCCCATGCATTGTTCTTTCCATGTTTTCATTCAGTGAGCAATGTATTTCCCTGTTTCTACTTTGTGTGAAGACTGAGGGTAGAAAACACCCATAATTCTATACCGCACAGAAGTGTGGAACACATCCATCAGCTTAGAACAACCTCAGATTAAATTCTTTGTGCTCATTTGGGTCTTCATTGTGGGCAGTTGACAAACACATATATTTAACTTTAATGCTTTTTTTCTTAAAAGAAAATACATGAACTTCAGATGAAATTCTCATTAATAGAATAACGAATAAGGAGGCTTAGCAGAGTTAGTCTCATTACCTTTCTTTGTTAACTCATTGAACCGCCCTTTGTGCAATGAAAGAACTATATTTACTTGTCCTGTAAAAAGTAATGCTAATTGGTTAAAGTTAGCCTGAAAGTCGTCCTCATGGTGATGTGGTCTAAAAGAGTGAGGTCATGTTAATCTGCCTGCTGAGGCCATTTTGCACACGTGGCTGTGGTAACACTGGCCCCAAGACACCATGTTTGTTGGAAAGCTGCAGCAAGGATTTGACCCCAGGGATTCCATGGTTAGTTTGGTCCCTCAATTTTTTTCCACTGAATGGACATTAAAACTTCAGCAGATTTCACTTAATTTAACATTTGTATCTCTTGTTGAAATCTGGCATCACTAGGCTTATATTCCAGCATAGATACCTTAAGTTGTCCCCTTTGGATGAGGAATGACTTCCGAATTAGTCACCAACCTCAACGTATGTTTCCATCTAATAATGCTGTGTCTGTGTGTCCTTTGCTGTGGATCAAAAAGCTTGCTTTGTCACTTTCCTTTCATCTGTTAACTTTTATTTCTTAAAATTATATGTTTATTTGATTTAGTTAGAAGGAGAGAGAGAGATTTTCATTGGCTGGTTCACTCTCCAGATGGCTGCAATGGCCAGGAAGCCAGGAGTTTCATCCAGGTCTCTTACATGGGTGGCCGGGGTGCTGACACTTGGGCCATCCTCTGTTGCTTTTCCCAGGCCATTAGCAGGAAACTAGATCAGAAGTAGACCAGCCAGACACAAACTGGTGCCCATATGGAATGCTGGTATTGCAGGTAGTAATTTAACTCATTGAGCCACAATGCTTGGCCCTTCATTTTTAAAAAAGATAGATAGATAGATAGATAGATTTATTTATTTATTTATTTATTTGGCACAGTAACAGAGAATGAGCTAGAGTAAGATAGATCTTCCATTCACTAATTCATTCCCCACATGACTTCAACGTCCAGGGCTATGCCAGGCCAAACCCAGAAGCCTAGAACTCTGTCTGGGTCTCCCATTGGGTGACAAGTACCCAAGCACTTGGTCCATCATCTACTGCTTTCCCAGGTGCATTAGCAGGGGACTGGATCAGAAGCAGAGCAGCTGGGACTTGAACCAGCGCTCATATGGGATACCAGCATTGCAGGTAGTGGCTTAACCCACTGCACCACAATGCCGGCCTGCTGGTAATTTAGTAAAGAATAAATGAAAACTAAAACAAGAGTGTTCTTTGTTTCTGAAAGAAGAGATACTAACAGGTATTTCATAGCATTCAATGTTTGCATGTGCTAAAATGTTACACTCAACAGCTTTGCTCATATAACTCAATACTGAGGTCTAATTAGTGGCTGCGTTGGCATTGCAAGCCTCAGTAGTTCCCAGGCTACCTTCAGTGTGGCCTCAGGTGCCCCATTATGGGAGCCTTCTCGGATGCCCTTGCCTGGATCCCTTTCAGAGCTATTGGTACTGTCCAGCTGTCCTCTTTTCAGATCTCATTACAGCTTTCTGTCTTTCCCTTGGGACTTGAGACTCTGAACCTTTCCTCTCCTGGCTAGAACTGAAGTTCTGCACTAAAATCACAGGCCAGATATAATGCATAGTGGAATTTATTCATTCAGCTACCCCTTGACAGTTATCTACCATGACCAACTTTGTTCTAGCCCTCAAGTGAGCCAGACAGACTCAGCTGTAACCAGCAGTAAGCTTACATTCTGGAGGGAGAAGCAGAGGATAAAAATGCCAACAACTAAAATACGCATTGCTATTTGGTAAATCAAGGCAGTGAAGAACACTAGCCAGTTAGGGAGATGGGATGGAGACAGGGAGTGGGAGCTATTGTTATACATAGCATCTCCTTTCAGAAGGTCATATGGGAATCCAGGACTAAAGGAGGCATCAGAGAAAGCCATGGGGTAGGGGTCCTGAGAGAGCACTTGGATGGGAAACAGCAGGTGCCAGTATCCCAGAGGGGAGCATGCTTGCGGCTCAGGATCAACCAGAATTACCATGGAAGCTCAGGTTGGGTAACAGGCTTATAGGCCATTCAAAGGTGTTGGGACTGGATCCTACTGGTAACAGATATCACTGAATCCTATCAATAGTGAAATCATCAGATCAAACTTCCATATCCAACTGGAGCTCCGACTTCTGGGATCCCTCATTTGGGAGGGGAGATGAGCTAGAACAAACCACTTGTACATTACAATTCTGATAAACGTAATTTATGTTAACCAGTAGCAGTCCTGGGTTGTATCCACAAATTGTTTTCTAACGTTATAGTGTTCAGCAGTAAATAAGTAGAAAAGCGGTGATGTGAAGGGTAGAAGTTTCGTCATATGCACAGTGGCAATGATCCTCTCTAAACACAAATAGGGCAGGAAAAGTGGACTTGGTTTCATTTAGATGGTCAAATTACACAATTATATGTTAATTTTCTAAGAGTGTACCAGGTATAGTCAGATTATTTTCTCCTCAATGGGTACCAAAACAACTGGAGATGCTAAGTGTTTTGAAAATAAAGGACTTTTTTTGTTTTCTTTTTTTTTTAAGCTTTTATTTAATGAATATAAATTTCCAAAGTACAGCTTATGGTTTACAATGGCTTCCCCCCCCATAGCTTCCCTTCCCCCCACAACCCTCCCCTTTCCCGCTCCCTCTCCCCTTTCATTCACATCAATATTCATTTTCAATTCTCTTTACATACAGAAGATCCGCTTAGTACCTATTAAGTAAAGATTTCAACAGTTTACCCTCACATAACAACACAAAGTGAAATACTGTTGGAATACTAGTTACAGCATTAAATCACAATGTACAGGACTTTTAATTATTCCTGAAAGAATGTAATTATTTTACTAATGTTATTACTTTTAAAAACTATTTTTAGTGCCCCGGAGGAGCATTTACCCCAAATTTGCGAACCACAAAGGAGTTTCCAGATGACGTGGTCACATTCATTCGAAACCATCCGCTCATGTACAATTCCATCTACCCCATCCACCGACGGCCTCTGATCGTCCGTATAGGCACAGACTACAAGTACACAAAGATCGCTGTGGATCGAGTAAATGCTGCAGATGGCAGATACCATGTGCTGTTCCTTGGAACGGGTAAGTGTTTGAGCTGAGGCCACCCTTTGAGTGTCGGGTCAAGGGCTGCACTGTAACAATAACACAGAGAATGGCGAGGACAGTGAAGAACTGAATGACTACTTCTTTAGTTAGTGGAAAGGCAGTGAGAAAGGGAGAGGGGAGGGAAAGAGAGATAGAGAGAGATTGTCCTTCCATCTACTCACAGACTGGCCACAACTGCTGGGGTTGGGCCAGGATGAAGCCAGGAGCCAGGAACTCCGTGCAGGTCTCCCATGTGGGTAGTAGGAATTCAAGTACTTGAGCCAGCTTGGGCTGCTTTCACAGGGAACTGGGATTGGAAGCGAGTAGCCAGGACTGGACCTAGCACTCCAATATAGTATGCAGGTGTTCCACAAAGTGACTTAACCTACTGCACCACAATGTCCATCTTCAGTATTTACTCCTGTCTGGCCCTTAGCTAAATATTTCTCTCTATGCCTCATGTGCAAATCTGTAAAATGGAGTTAATAAAGAACACAGGAAGGGGTTGTGAGGGACAAAGAGCTGAGATACACAAAGGCATCTAGCATGGTTTCTGGCAAGCTGTATAATGGAATATAATAGTGAGCTGACTTCAATCGGACTTGCCCCAAATGGTGGAGTTAGAATCGTGCCAGGGGATTCCAATACAATCCCATCAAAGTGGCATGTACCAATGCCATCTCACTAGTCCAAGTGATCAATTTCTGTTCACAATTGATCACACTGATAGGTTTAAGAGTCAAAGGGATCACACAAACAAGACTAGTGTCTGCTAATACTAACTGATAGAATCTCAGTGGAAAGAATGGGGCCATCAAAGAAGGTACCTTTCTCTGAAGGGAGGAGAGAACTTCCACTTTGACTATGACCCTATCAGAATAAGATCGAAGTCGGCTGACTCAAAAGGCTTCCATAGCCTTGGCAACTCATGACTAGAGCCTAGGGAGATTACTGACGCCATAAACAAGAGTGTCAAATTGTTAAGTCAACAGCAGGAGTCACTGTGTACTAAGTGTGGTCCTCAGACCCAGATCTGTATTACTGAGACCTTGTTGGGAATACACATTCTTAGTCCCTGTTGCCATAACCATAGGAGTGAGGCCCAGGTGCCGGCGCAGTCACCAGCCTTTGAGGAGTCTGCTGTATACAGGAGTGTAAAGGAGCACACAAGGATTAGGAAGCTTTGAGATGCATTGTTGACATCACCGATGCCTCGGAGGTGTGATGCAGTCCCTCCATTTGTCTTATTGTAACAGCAGAACAACCGCAGGAAGTTTTTAGGCTGTTTTTTGCACTACTTTAGGAAATAGATATAAAGTAAGTTTGTAAAAGGTGTTCTAGAATTCAGCAGTAGTAGAATATGTATTCTGAATTAAGGCACAAATTGCACTCAGAATCCAACCATTTAAAGTGTGAATTTTTCCTGGCAAAATAAAATTTCCAAAGCCTGCTTTTATTATAAAGTTCTTATTCTTTCATATTCTTAAGCTGAAAACATGATAGCTGAGACTTTTATGGTCATAGAACTTCAGCTTCCACTCATCGCAGGTTGAAAATCTTCTGAAGTGTTCCACATGGCATCCTCTTCCACAAACGGAAGTATCTGAGTTTACCCTGGGTTTTCTTCTCTTTGCTTGCCTGACATCCGCATTAAAATCTTGCCTTCCCAGACTAACTTTCCTCCTTTTGCTCTTGAATTTTGATCTAGCTTGTCATCTCCAGGACCTTTTTTTTTTTATCAATTATATTCTTATTCACTTTATTCTTCCCTTTCACTCTACACTAATCTTTGGTTTAAGTCTCTTATGCTAGGACATGAAAGTAGATGTCCATCATTCCCTGCTGTTTCCTCTGTTGCATGGCTCATTTTTCCAGGTTCTTGCATGTTCTCATGAGAAGACTATCCAGTCTTCTGCCCATTGAAATGCCCTGTCCTCTCTTTGCATCAGGCATGTGTCACCTCAGTCTTCTCTTTCCCTAGCCATTGCCTCTTCCTTAGCTGGCTTTCTCCTGCTCACAAGCATGGATAGTCCTCATGCTTCTGTCCATGGTACCCCTCAGTTTGTATATTCTTTGACCATCTCATTCATTCCTTTGACTTTAGTTGTCTAATTCTGTGCAAACAAATCCAAAATGTGGGTCATTAGCCCTTGCCACTTCCTAAGCTCACCATTTAGAATTACAATTCATTGTTAGATAACACACATTGTAGGACCCATTAATATTTCAAACACCATGTTTCAAACTCAATTTATCCTTGTCTAAGTCCTCTAACCAGCATTAATCCAGTCCCACACAATTGTATTCATGACTACACATTCCGCCTAAGGTTCTATACTTCTTTGACACATAATTTCTCTCAAGGCATATCCCGGGGCCTGGTAACCTCAATAAATATTTGCTGAAATGAATTTAAAATCATAACAATGTCCATTCTGATACATGTAATGGAATGAATTCATAAATGCCTACAAATGTTAATCTTTATTTACGTATAAGCTGTGGTGTTAAAAATTAGACTTCATGTAAACGACTCCAAAGCTTACTTTTAGCCTCAGCTCAGATCACTCAATGTGAAGTTTACAGTTGGAAAAAATGTTTTTCCTGAAGCTAAGTTGTAATTTAGAGTCACACCTCTCCCTAATATATCGGATTACCCAAAAATGATGACTGTTTTCCTTTGTTCCTTTGAAGCCTGTCTTGAAGGTGGACTTTGATGTCATGATCGGGTTAGTTTTTCATGAAAATCTACATAAACTATGTAGATTTCATGGATGAATTTTCAAGCCTTTTAAAAACTGTACAGCAATGCTTATTCAGTAGAAGACAGTAAAAAACATGCTTTTGCATAAATACCTCAAGTTGTCTTGCCACATAAGTTTCTGGCGTCTTTACAGAGACTTTGTGTGTTGGTATTGAAACACTTGTGTCATTTGCAAAAATAATATTTAGGCATATGTTTTTAATTGTAGTGGGAAGCTTCACTAATGCTTACTTAGAAAGCCACAGGAGTCCCTTGAGGCTTCCATCCTGATGCCCTGTGACAGTGCCTCTGCAAAGGCATCTTTCTGAGTGCATGACAGTACGAAAGCAGTGACTCCAATGTACCTGAAACTCTAACAACCAAAGTATTATAGAATGTTGCTTTCCACTTGGCTTTTGGATTGCTTGATTATTGCCAAAAGTGAACAAAATCGCATTTTTTTGCTGAAATGGCTCCTGGGAGAAACACAGGCCACTGTCTTCAGGATTTCTCAGCTCCTGTTATCGTGATGTCTTGACTCATTCTTAGTGTTGCCAAATCCCCCAGTGACAGAGAGTCCTTTTGCTACTGTGAATAAATAATGATATGCTCATTACTGTCCCCTTGAGGAAAGTTTTTCCCGTGGCTTCCCTTCTGTGCCATGATGGAAAATCCAGAGCAACTCAGTGAAAACCTTTGTTGTCCGAGAAGATGCAATGGGAAAATTTCTGTGACTGTTCATTGCAATGCAAGTAGGATATCATGTAGTAGAATTCCTTTTGAATTGTCTAAGTGCTTTTGAGTAAACATAACTCTTGTTTATATACCTACCTGATTTAGAATGACAGAATGACCCTCTTTGTAGGTTCTCTGCAAGTCTGTCTCAACATACGGTTCCCAGGAAGGCAAAATCAGGATCAGTGAGAACTTGTTAGAAACAGAAATTCAGGCACTACCTCAAGATTTTATGGAAGAGACTCAGTTATTTGTGCTTTAACCAAGCTTCCAGGTGTCTCTAAAGTAGTTGAATGAGCTTAACTCCTGGCTTCTGTGTCACTTAGTCCATTATTGTTATTATACACAACTCTGGGTGAGTTTGAGATGCGAGTCATCTGTTTTTCCACTGTCATAAGACTGCCTCCTGTTAATATGTTGTATACTGCCACATACCAAGCAAAATAAGCCAATAAATAAATAAATGAAAAAAAGAAAAAAGGAAAAGGGAAGAATGGAAGAAAGGAAGGGAGGTAAGTCTAGCGCACTGCATATTCTATGTAGGACCAAAGCTAAGAATGTTTTACATATTTAAATTGCTGAAAAGATAGAATATTTCCTAACTGGTGAAAATCATAAAATTTTTGGATTTCAGAGTCTATAAATGAGCCCTTAATGGACTATGACCACACCCATTATTTCCATTTGTCTACCATGAAGAACCATCATCTATGAAGCTTAAAATAAATACATTTTTGGCCTATTACAGAAAAAGTTGTGATATATTATATGATCTCACCTGGAGAATAGTCCGTGTGCTGATGAAAATAATGTGTATCTGCAGCTTCTGGATGGAATGTTCTGTAGATGTCTGTTATGTCTGTTTGGTTTTGAGTTTTTCTTTGTTGTGCTGGTGAGCTTGTGGAGAAAAAAGGAACCCTCACACTGTTGGTGAGAATGTAAATTAGTATAGTCATTATGAAAAGAACTATGGAAGATCCATACAAAACTAAAAATAGAGCTTCCATGGGATCCAGCCGTGTCACTATGTGGCATATATCCAAAGAAAATGAAATCAATATGTCAAAGATACACTGACATTTCCATGGCTTTTGCAGTGTATTCACAATGGCCAAGAAATGGAAATAACCTAAATGTATATAAACTGGTGAATGAATAAAGAAAATATGATACATATGCACAATGGAGTACTATTCAGTCTTAAGAAAGGAGAAACCTGTTATGTGCAGAAGCATAGATGGAATTACAGAGTATCACATTAAGTGTAGCAAATCAGACACAGAAGGGCAAATACTGTGTGATCTGACTCATGCATGGAATCTAAAAGTAAATACCACAGAAGTTCAGGGTAGAATGCTGATTAACAAGATCTGGGGAGAGTATAGGGGTGAGAGGATGGGGAAAGGTTAATAAACAGGGACTAAGTTATAGATTGGGCAGTTCTGGCATTCTATTGCACAGTAGGGTGACTATAGATAAAGATGATGTACTGCATATTTCAAGAGAAAAGAACCAATTTTGTATATTTCACTACATCAAAATAGTAAATGTTCATGGGTATGGATATGCTTACCTAATTTTAAAATTATACAATGCATATACCTGCATTAAAATATCACATGGTACCCCATAAATCTGTATAATTTTATGTGTTGATTAAAAAAGAAAAAAAGCTTTGCCGACCCGTTTTAAATGATAAATGCAGAATTTTAGAGAAAAGGATTTCCTAAAGAAACTATTTTCTAATGCATAGGTGTAATACAGGAATTCATAATGCTGCTCAATATAAATGATTCTTTTCTCTGGAGTAAAACATCTTGATATCTAATTAAAACAACTGGAAACTAACCTTAATGATTTTCCCACTCATCCCTGCTACTCTCCTCTCTTAAAAAACAAAATTATAGGTTGAAACGATGTATTTTAAAAAATCAACACTTTGTTATATTATATAATACTTGTTATTTTTTCCCTTCGTGTTTTGGCATTAAGGAGGTGCATATCTTTATGTTTCTCCCTCCCTTTTTTTAATCTTTGGCAGGGGCTGTAAAACAGCAGGCAAGGGCTCTCCTAGGATTAAAGTTTCTATTTTAACTTTACCACCTACTGTTTGCATGCGTGCAGGCCCTGTGTTCAAAGCTGGCTGTGTTACACAGTCAAAAGATTTTTGCCTGCTTTCCTTGTGCTTCTGGATACGTGAAATATGTGAGTGTCTGGGTCAGGTTTGAACACATTCGGTCAATTTTTTATGTTAGCACCGAGATGAATCAGAATGACATGTGGTTTTAAATGAAAAAAGTGACAGTGTTCTTGTGAATGGGTATTAGAGGTTTAGAGTGATTTAATGCTATTATGAGTCTTTCACATAGGGTCAGTATGTATGGTGTTCTGCCGAAATCCTCATGGGGCCTATACTATTTCACTCTTTTGCTAGCTTCTGTGTTATGTGGTGTGTACTAAGTTGGAATGCTGGCTCCACTGAGTCTTTTGAAACAGGGGAGTTTTCATGTGTGTGCCATATATGTGACAGAAGCCTGCCGATGCTTGCCTTGAGGCATCAGAGGCTAGCCAGCTTCAGAGTGTCTCACCAGTGCTGGCAGTTGCATCTCTTGGAATGGCTCCCCTAAGGAACTGCAGGGCCAGGAATTTGGGGTTTATACAGGACTTCTTAAAATACTCCATGTAAAACTGGATAGCAGGAGTAGTGCATTTGAGTTCAGGAAAGACACTTGGAGGCTGTGCCAGAATGTCACTCTAAGGATGGAGTTCAGATTTCTCCTTTGCTTATGAGTAAGGAACAAATCTTTTTGTAAGCTACTGCTTTGTATTAAAAGTGTGGGTCATTGCTTTTCAAAACAGAGTCTGGACACTCCTAGGAATTTGTCATGGATTCTACAGGGATTTTCACAGCAGGAAGTACTAATAGAACAGAGTGGAAGAAAGGGTGAATTGATGGTAGAAAAATGACAAGTTATGGTGTCATGGTGTGATCCTGTAGAAAACAGGGATATGTGAAAAAGGAAAATAACCTGTAGAATTATTGCTAATCCAATGACAGATGTTGCAATTAAATTTTACCTTGACAATTTATTAAAAATATATAGCTAATTGATTGAAAATATTTTAGAAAGCAGATTTTCCCCCTTTAAACTGCTCTTTAGAGATCTGTTCTTTTAAGAACAGTGTCTGGGCTGGTGTAGTAGTACAGTGAGTTAAGCCACCATGTCCAATGCCAGCATCTCAAATCTGAGCCATGGTTCCTGGCCTGTCTGCTTTGCCTCCAATCCAGCTCCCTGCTAATCACCTGGGAAGGCAAGGAATGTTGGTTCAACTACCTGCCTCCCATCCATGTGGGAGGCAGGGATCGAGTTACCGGATCCTGGGTCTCTTTATCTCTCTTTCTTTTTTTTTTTTAATTTATTTGACAGGTAGAGTTATAGATAGAGAGAGAGACAGAGAGAAAGGTCTTCCTTCCGTTGCTTCACTCCCCAAATGGCCACTACGGTCGGCGTTGTGCGATCTGAAGCAAGGAGCCAAGTGCTTTTTCCTGGTCTCCCAAGCAAGTGTAGGAGCCCAAGCACTTGGGCCATTCTCCACTGCCTTCCCAGGCCACAGAAGAGAGCTGGACTGGAAGAGGAGCAACAGGGACTAGAACCCACTGCCCACATGAGATGCCAGCGCCGCAGGTGGAGGATTAGCCAAGTGAGCCATGGCGCTGGCCCTTTATCTCTCTTTCTTACTCTTGCCTTTCAAATAAGTAAAATAAATCATTGAAAAACAATGTAAAATCTAATGTAATGATTATATAAACTAAGTGGCTAAGTGTTGGATTTATGCACTATTCTACTTGTTATGCAAGAAGTATACTTTGTTAGGCCTCTGACATTCTTTGTTATTATTATAATGACGCTAATTAAATGCATTCTCCTTGCTCACCTCTTGCCAGGTCTTTATATGAAATCTCACTCATCCTCCTAGAGTCCCCAGGAGGAAGTCTAAAAGGTATGCTCCAGGAAGGAAGGGTCTCGATCTGATTCATTCATTGCTAGAACCAGTGCATCACTCAGACTAGCCACTTAGTCTGTGTTATTTGAATGAATGAACGATTTGTACTCATTCTCCTTCCTTGTGTTTAAACCAAATCACAGATAAGTTTAAGCACATAGATATTTAGTGTAGGACACAACTAGAATCTGAACCCATACTGCATGATTTCACATCTCAGTGTTTATCCTCTTCTCATCCCTGATTTGCCGGTATCACTTTATATCTCTTCTTTTGTGAAGTTAATTATATTTACATTTTCTCATCTTACTATGAATTTAAAGTTCTACTAATATACAAGAGAGGTCTTCAAAAGGTTCACTGAAAACTATGGGGACTTCAAAATAAATATATCTTTTACTTTCATTTTTCCATGAACATTTTGAAGGACTCCTGTATGTCAAAATGATAATATTGATGTGTTGACATGGGGTGTTTGCATGGACATGGCTCTGTTTGAGTGATAGTCCTCCCTGAACTCATTGACATGTTGTCACCAAGTCTTACATGTGAACTAGATGCATCTTACAAGGTGACACAGAAGACTTGGGCACACTTGGCTTGGGGACAGACTGGTATCTGTCTGAGAGTTAACCTAGCTGTACTAGAATGTAACCTGAGGGTTTAATTTGTTTTATATCAGTCATGTTATATTTAGAAATGAAGATAAAAATTTGAAGAAAAAGGAGAAAATGCAAAAATAGAATGAGATTTCACCTTAACTTTTGATGTCTCATGAAATTTTTGCACGTCCAAAAGTTTTTACAATGAGGTTTGTATCTTACACACTCTCCAAAACACACATAAAACTCTGGCATTCTTAGGTTTACTTAATTCTCATGGCTCCTGTATAGTTGATGGATGTATTTGGAGCAGTTCCGAATAACTTGCAAGAACATAGTTCCTGTCAGCAGGAGAGATGGCACTGCCTGGCCCATGTAACAAGGGCTCCTTTACCTCCAACCACCGGAATTCCTATGGAAGACCTGTGAACACTCACAATTCCGGCTCACCCCTGTATGCTGCCTTATCCAACCCCACACTCTTAGACTAGCATGAAAATGTTTCCAGACGTGAGTTCATTAAGTCTGTTGTCGCTGCGTGAAGAATAAAGAGCCGTGTAGCATTTTTGTTCTTGATGTGCTGTCAGTTCCCTGAGGCAGGCTGGGCAGCCACAGCCCCAAAGCAGCAGAGCTCACAGCTTCCCCTTAGCCAGGCTCCACGTGACCACCTGTAGGAGGCCAAGATTGGTCCGTTGTGGTGGTGGTTTCTGTGGGAAGCTGGCATTTTACAAAAATCTTTATTGAACTGGGGAAAGTTCAGATTCTAGGACACGGAAGGAAATATTTCATTTTAGGACGTGAAAGGTAGTGAAATTGGAACCCAGAGTTTTGAACTCAGAGTTTCTGAGGTGAGTCTGTAGTATGAGGATTGTCCGTTCTACTTAGCTGTGTGATGATTTTTCTATTCCCCCACGGGGAAGGCAGAGTAGTAGCCTCCAAATCTCCCCAGCTTGCGGCACACAGACCTGCACGCGTGTTACTTTAACTGGTCTAAGAGATTTGCAGATAGGTTTAATGGTAGGGACCTTGAGCTGGGGAGGTTTTCCTGAATGGTCTGAGTGTGCCCAGTCTCCTGCATGACTCCTTAAAAGCAGATGGCCTTTCCCGGCTGCAGTTAGGTGTGGCAGTTCAGGAAGTGTCAGAGTATTAGGTCTTTGCTGGCCCGTGAAAGTGAGGGAAGGGACCCACATAGCAAAGGATATGACTGATGTCTAGAAGGTGAAAAATAGGAATGTTCTCCTATAAACATGTAGAGGAGCACACAATCCTCCCAAAACTTTAATTTTGGCACAATAAGACCTGTGCTGCACTTTAGTCTACAGAACTCTTAGATGATAAATTTGCATTGTTTTATAACATTAAATTAGTAATAATTTAGTTATTTGCTTATGACAACAGCATAAAATTAATTCAAGTAGCTTGGGTTTATTTTAAAGAGTTTATTTATTTATTTGAAAGACTCATCTACAGGAACAGAGAGAAAGAGCAAGCTCTTCCACCTACTGGTTGACTCTCCAAATGGCTACAATGGCCAGGTTTGGGCCAGGCTGGAGCCAGGAACCAGGAGCTTCATCCAGGACTCCTGTGTGGGTGCAGGTGTCCAAGCCCTTGGCCATCCTCTGAAGCTTTCCCAGATGCATTTAGCAGGCAGCTGGATCAGAAATGGAGCATCCAAGACTTGAATTGGCATTGCAGATGGCGACTTAATTGTCTATGTCACAATGCCAGTCTCTCAACTAGCTTTTGAATTCCAGTATAATTGATGCTTTTGCAAGTATTAATTAATGCTAATGTTTTTAAAATGTGGGAAAAAGACCTTTCTAAATGCAAAAAAGTTAATGTGTTCTGTTCCATTGTTGTTTCTTAATCTTTATGGAATTGTTTGTAATATATAACACAGATGTCATTTATTCATTCTTTAGAATTTATTGAGCCTGTTGCATGCTAGGGTTTAGGATGTATTAAGATTAGTAACATCACCTTTACTTTGGGATCTCATGGCCCACTGGAGGAGACAGTTTAATCCAATTCAATAAAAATTTACTCAGCATGATACACATTTTAGATAGTTTTCTATTGCTTCAAAGCAAATAACCACAATGTTAGTGGCTTAAAGCCACACACATTTATTATCTTACAGTTTTCCCCAACAATGGCTATACAAGGTCTCACAAGATTGCAGTCAGTATAGACCAGGCTGCATTTGGCTTTGGAGTTTAGGGTTGTTGGGAACATCCAGTTCCTTGCTGTCATGAAAATGAGGCCCTTAGCCTTTTATGGTCACCCCCAGTTGCCAAACACATGAATCTCTTCATTGGCTGTCCAAAACATGGCTGTTTGCTTCTTGGAGGCTGGTGGAATCTTCCCCTTCAGTCTGTTAAGGTTGGGTTTCATATATATTGTAGCATGATCATGGTATTGCACACCATCCCTTTTACATTTTTCTTTTGGTTAGAGATGAGTCTCTTGTTCCTCTGTATTCAGGAGGAAGATGTATACAGGTGTATGATACGTGTATCACACACTGGAATATGTGTCAATACCGCCAATATGCATTTTAGATAGATTTCGTTCTCAGATACGTAGGCTATGTTAAAGATGGAGATAAGAAGACCTTTTGCATGTTTTAGGCAAGAAACGATAAGTCTAAATTAAAACAGTTTCAAGAGTTATTTAGGAGGAGGAAAGGAGCTGATGATTACAAATTTATTTGTGGCCTGAATTTATAGATTAAAAGCTTGTCAAATAGGCAAGAAAGCATTACCGTTGGCTGATCAAGGTCACAGAGAATCAGTGAAGCAGGTTTGGAGAGTATTGAATTCTTTTCTTAAATGGCACACCTATTCTTTCATTTGATCTCTCAGTTACTGGGGATTGAACTCATCACTGAAAATACTTTATCTCATTTAAACTTCACAGAAACCTAATGAGACACAATTTTTATCCCCATGCTGTTATGTAAATGGAGGTTTTGAAAGGCAATGGCTTATTGAGTATTGTGAAGCTGTTAGGAACAGTAATTAAAATGAAGCCCATGTCTGTCCCACATTGAGTTGAAGATTTGGATAAGTCAAAGAGGGTGTTATTACAGATACACTTCAGCAGAGAGGGTGTTCTAGAGATGGAGATATGGGAGTCACTAGCATGGTAGGTGTTGACTGAATCCCTGACAATGTTGGAGGTCATTGTAGGGGACTAGGCAGATAAGGACTTCACTCTTATAGCTCATCTAAGGAGTGGAAAAATAAAAATGTTTACCAAAAAATAAGGAGAAGGAGTGGCCAGGAAACTAACAGGAGAATAAAAGAAGCAATAGTGTGGTGACCTGAGGAAAGACATAGCAGGCAGGGAGAAGTGGTCTTTGAGATCATTGGATGTGGCACCTTTACATCTGAGGGCTGTTGTAATATGCTGCTTTCCCCATTATCCAATTTTCTTACATATTGTTGCACTTGAGAGAAGACTAACCATTCCAGATGCAAAGGAGGAGTTTTGAACAGAAGGAAGTAGGCCAGGCTTCCGATGGGCTTAGGAGATGACCAGATGCAGAGGGAGAAGAGCTTCTTTGTATCTGGGCGCCTGGAGGCATGGGTGGATGCTCCAGGCCAGCTAGTGTGTGTGATGTATCTCTGGAAGCTGGTGCACCATGGCCCATCTTAACGTAAAAATGGTGCTGGAAAATAGGTTAGTTAGTTAGTGACCATGTGGTGTATTAACTTCCATTCTAATAAAGGATTAATTGAAAGGATTAATCATAAGTTCGCATCTTTGGAAATTTGGTACATCCAGTACAGGATCAGTAAAAACCTTATACAGTCTAACTGCATTGCTCATGGTAAGACAATTTGACATTGAAAGCAATTCTTCATGTAATACAACAAGAAATGCTAAAATAAGTAAAATATAGTTTTAAAACCCTAAAGTATGAATTTTAGTGATTGCTGAGGCCAAACATCAGTGTCCTTTGGCTGCATCACCAGGAAGTAACTAAAACGATGGGTTTATTAATATATTATCTCTAATAATAGGAGAGAGAGGGAGAAGAAGGAGAGGGAGAGGACAGAGAGGCAGATGAGGAAGAGGAGGGAGAGGGAGGGGGAGAGGAGGGAGAGAGAGAGAGAGATCTTCCGCCCACTAGTTCACTCCCCAAATGGTCATCCCTGAAACAGGCTGAAGCCAGGAGCCAGGAACTCTATCCAGGTCTCCCATGTGCATGCAGGGTCCCAAGCACTTGGACCATCTTCTCCTGTTTTCCCAGGCACATTAGCAGGGCGCTAATTTGAAAATGGAGTAGCCTGGAACCAGTGTGCATATGGGATGCTGGTGTTGGACCATAATGCCAGCCTCTGTGGATTATGTCTTGCACTGATTAACCCTCATAGAGGGAATTAGCTTTTAGAAACACAATATGCCAACATTAATTGCAAACTTATTTTTTATTTATTTTATTTGAAAATCATAGTTACACAGAGAGAGGGAGAGGCAGAGAGAAAGAGAGAGGTCTTCCATCCAATGGTTCACTCCCCAATTGGCCACAACAGCCAGAGCTGTGCCAGCCTGAATCCAGGAGCCAGGAGCCTCCTCCGTGTCACCCACATGGATGTCACCCACAGGACTTGGGCCATCTTCCACTGCTTTCCCAGGCCATATCAGAGAGCTAGATTGGAAATGGAGCAGCCTGGTCTCGAACCAGCACCCATATGGGATGCCAGCACTTCAGGCCAAGGAGTTAACCCGCTGTGCCACAGCGCCGGCCCCAGATGCAAACTTATTAAACATTTTTTAGCATGTTAAATATAACAGATATTTATGAGGACAGACAACTTGGATGAATAAGTACAATATTGGCTCAAGTTGCTGGCACTGTGGCATAGCAGGTAAGGCTGTCGTTTGCAGTGCCAGCATCCTATATGGGTGCTAGTTCATGTCCCAGCTGCTCTGCTTCTGAGCCAGCTCCCTGCTAATGGCCTAGGAAAAACAGTGGAGGAGGACCCAAGTGCTTGGGGCCCTGCTATTCATGTGGAAGACCTGGAGGAAGCTCCTGGATCCTGGTTTTGGCTTGGCCCAGCCCTGGCTGTTGCTGCCGTCTGGGGAGTGAACCAGATGGCATGAAGATGAATCTCTCATGGATCGCTCTCTCTTCTGTCTTTCCTTCTCTGTCTTGAACTCTTTCAGATAAATAAATAAATCTTAAAAAACACTGTAGCTCAAATTTTGAAAAGGGTCTATTTTGCTGTGTCTTGCTTTTTTCTATGCCTCAATTAAATCAAAACATAATATAGCCACTCATTACTATATATTCTCCAGTTTAGCAAAATAGTTGTCTTTAAGATTTCTCTTTTGTCTTTGTCCTAGAAGTCTGCTTTTTCAATGATCCTACCTATTTAGAAGGATAGCCCTGAATTTTTCCACAGCAGTAATGGATCCAAGTACTTGTGTGTTTACCTTTAAAATTCTAGATCAACTTATGGCACAGTGGTGTGTAATTAAGATTTCCAGAGAGTCTCCCCATAATTGCCAATTCTAATTTTGGTGGGGATTTCTCGAAAACCATGTTAAATACAGAATAAGTTGTTGGAACTACTTGTTATTTCTAGATGAATCCTAAGGTCAAAATTAGGGAGCATGCTTTGGCATTCAAAGGCTCCAGGTTAAAATCTTGCCCTCTATCACTTATCAGCTCTGGGTGACCTTGACCAAATGATACAGCATCTTTAAGCCTCAGCTTCTGCTTTTTTTTAAACACAATTTTATTTATTTGTTGTTATTAAACCTTATTTTTGACTGGACTCAGATTTAGAAGTAGACATTCTCAGAGAAGACAGCCTATCTCTTGGCAATCCATCCCTGGTGTTTCTCTTTTGCCTCCTTCATTCTCTTGGCCAAAAATTAAGCATATTCTCCACCTCTTCCTTGTTCTTCTTAGTACGCTGATTCTTCAGAGCAATATGCCAGCATTTGTGGGGAGGACACGTGGAGAAACTAGCCACTGACTCTTGGGTGCTTTGGTCCTAGGTTTCCGACTTTCTTTGTCTAAGGGCTTTCTTACAACACACTGGCATACATCATCTTCTTTAGAGAGATTGAGAAGTTTGTGAATTCTGCTGGCTCTTTTAGGACCCAGGCGACAAGGCCTGGGATCTAGGAATAGCCAAGTTGAGAACACTTAAATTGGCATCGATGGTGCAGCCCCAAACTGATTTACAGTTTCTTTCTCCAGTTCTTGGTCTGTAACAGGAATGCCCCTTACTCAGCAGGGGAAGGAGACCCAGCCATGGGTCAAGACATCTTGCTTCATGAGAAGACCTCCCTTGTCATTCCCACCACTGATTCGGACCACATAACTCTTCGATTCTTCACCCAGAGCGTCGGCAGCAACTTCTGTGGCCATAGGCTTCTCAGAAAAAGTACGAAGTTCATGTTCATTGTCCACTTCAATGAGTTTTTGGCAGCCAGTGGCTAGGAAGGAGATATTCAGCTTCATTGCCTTGGAGGCATCAGAGAAAAGAAGATGTCATCCTCTTAACTGCACCTGTGTGAGAGGCTTCCCTTAAAGATTAAATGAGATTATATATGCAAAGCTCTGAGTGCACTGCTTAGAATCTATTAGGAAAAGGTGGTAGCACCATAATGGCAGATTATGCATAGTTGAATCCTGTATGATGATGATATCGTAGAGCATTTTTTGTTTGGAAAGTATAAACTGCTATATAGAAAGAGTAAATAAATGATTTTTGTGACAAGTGAGGGGAGCGGTAAAGCAGGGCAATTTCATACCACGGAGAGTTTGTAATCTCTGTGGAGTTTACAAGGAAGATTCCCATAGGCTCTCTGCTTTTATCTTGAGTGGCTTTGTCAGGGCAAATATGACATCCACATTTTATAAAGAAAAAAGGTTATAGAGGCATGTTTTGATCAAGTTAATACCATTTGCAAGTGCAAAACCAGAATGAATAAAAGGACACTGCTGCAGGTTCAATAGAAGTGGAGATAGAGGGTAGATAGAGACAGATGGACAGACCAGACCAACAGACTAAGTAGTAATAGAAGAACCACCATGAATGAGGCTGTTAGTGAGCAGAGGTTTTCTACTCCTGAGAGCTAACTGCAGAAAGAGAATCACCACTCGGCACAGTCACTCACATACACAGTGTTCAGCATATGGGGAACACCCTGTATTTAGCAGTATTCCTTCTAACGTAACTGCTGTTTGGCACACACAATGATATCTTCCCTAATCAGTTCAGTTTGTTCACTGTGTGTGCTTTTAAAGATTTACACGCTGTCACTGTAGTGAAAACAGGAACCTGATTTTGTCAATAGCTTTACTTAACTTTATCTAAAGTTATTATTCTTGTGGCTCAAATTATGTTTGCTTATTGTAAAAAAAAAAGTGTAGAAAATGTTCAAAGAAAAAGGGTAGAAAAGGAATTATAGTTAATATATCTGTCTTTAAAATCAAATGCATTTACCACTCAAAAGTCTGTGAGTCAGACTAGGCCATGTGTGCACACCAGAGTGTGTTGACCTTGGACCACACCCTGAAGCAATACCGTGTTCTGTGTCTGCAGCGAAACAGAGAAATCTTCAAACCCAGTGTAATAAATAAAGACTGCAAATAGCCTGCAGTCAGTGCAGGTCACTTTTTATGACCAAATTAGTTCAAGTCAGGACAGATCTTGCCACCAAAGGAATTAAAGGAAAAAAAAAAAAAAACCTTTGAGTTTTAGAATCTCAGATAATCAAATGAAAAGGTGTCTATTTCACTCACCTTCAGTAAAATGTCATTATTTTTACAGCCTTTGCCTGTATTCCTGCTTTCATTTTTCACTTGTTGAACTCTATTTAGTAGAACATTAAACCCTTGACTATAATATAAATTAAAAATATGTTCTTTCATAAAATAATTAAGAAGAAATGATAATAAACAATAATGGACTGAATTAAAAAGTGTAGCCTCCTACAAATATACAGGTATCACACTATAAATATTGATTTTATTTTTTTGCTCTATATAAGCCATCTAAAATAACTGTTTGGCTTTTTTAAGGGGAATAGCTTTATTGTACTCTCACTTAAGCTTTTCAAAAGTGTCTCGATTTGTTTATTTACTTTTATGTTAAATAGTATTGGTTCACTAATCTGAAAAGCACTGGGAGGGTGAGTTTAGATGTGATTTAGTTAGAGCTGCAGCTTCTGTCTTGGGAATTTTTGGCTCTGTCTTCCTTAGGAGGAGCAGGGGTCAGCTTTGTCCTAGTGACAGCTTTTATCCTGCTTCCAAATGTCTGCAGAGGTTCCAAAACTTGAATCTGCCGACCAGTCACCCCCAACAGAAAGAAGGTCAGATCTGGTTCTTATTACTCCTCCCTCAAGATCTGACTTTCCCTTTTGTCCTATTTCCCTCTGGCTGAAAGATACCAGAGCATTTCTTCAAATGCAGAAGATCTGCAGGCAGAATATTTACCAGCCTGTAATGTTTTAGAAGTGATTTTTTTCACCTTAATTTAAAAAAAAAATCTTTAAAAGTTATGACTTGAGAAACAGGGAAGTGGGCAGAGCAAGAGAAACAGGGAGAGAGAAGAAGAGTGACAGGGATAGATAGATAGATAGAAGTCTGGTTCACTCTCCAAATGCTAGCAATAGCCCCAACTAGTCGAGCCAGGCCAAAGCCAGGAGCCAGGAGCTCAATCCACGTCTCCCACAGGAGTGGCGGGGCCTAATTCTTTGAACCATCACCACCACACAGCAGTGTCTGCGTTAGCAGACAGCCAGAGCCAAGTGTCAAATCCAGGCACTTCAGCATGTCTCAGCCACCAGGCTAAATGCCCACCCCTTCACCTTCATTTTTACAGACTAGTTTCCATGGCTATAAAATTATGGAATTATGGGTTCACTTTTTCTTTTTGGTGTTTAGAAAGTGTTACTCCATTAACTTCGGGCTTCCATAATCTCATAAAAAGTCTCTCATGCTTATATTCCGTGTTTCCATGACATGGTCTTCCTTCTCCTCTGCTGCTTTCAAAGATTCTTTTCTGTATCATCATTTTTTCCAAAATTTTACATATGATGTGTAAGGTTTGGTTGTATTTATGTTTGTCAGACTTGGTTCTTGATGAATTCCTTATCTGGAATGTAATATGTTTCATGAAACTTGAGAGGTCTGAACCATTATTTATTCCACAATCTTTTCTGTCCTAATCTCCCTCTATTTTCTTGAAGCTCCAATTACAGGTATTATTTGGCAGTTTGATAATATGCCACAAATCTGAAAGTCTGTTCACTTCTTCAGTCTCTTTCCTCTGGGTTGCTGCAATTGGATAAGTTCTATTTTTCCATCTTCCAATATGTTGACTCTTCTTTCAACCTCAACCTTCCATTGTGCTAATAAATTCATAAAATTAATATTTTGTTTCAGTTAGTATAATTTTAGTTCTAAAATGTCCCTTATTTACAATAGTTTTTATCTCTGCAGAGTTTTTCTTTCTGTTCACCCATTAAGACCATGTCTTCCTTTAGATTTTGAACAAATTTCCCTTTAGTTCTTGGAACATTTACATAATAGCTGTAATAACATCTTTAGTTATTACTTGCTAAATCTAACATCTGGGTTATCGTGACTTCTTTATTCTTCTTGATGCTTGATCATATTTTCTCTTTATTATGTAGTGAGGTTTGTTTTGAATATTGGACATTGTGGATAATAGCCTGGCTTTGAATTCTGGTACCTTCCTTTGAATAATGTTAACTCCTATTGTAGCAAGCACTTCATTATTACCTACTCATCTTGGACATGTTTGGCCTTGTTGTTTGCTTTGGTAGAATGCATATGTTCCAGAGTAGTCACTAATTTTATGGGATTTTTAAGCTTCAAGCTCTCTCTTTTTCATGCCTTATCAGATCTTGGTCATTGGTTCTGTTATAGCAAGCCTACAGTAGGTCTTACTCTAGAATGTGGCATGTATTCATAAAGGCTCAGCCCTTCTACTGTCAAGTGGATGCCAGAAGTTTCAAGAAGGTGTTAGTGAGACTTCCAGCTCCACCCTGCATTGCTCTTCCATCTGAATTGTTGAGTCTAAAATGTATCTGTCTCATGCTTTCCATGGCAGCTTCAACTTTTTGAGCCACGGTGATAGACTCCTCCTGTAAGCCTCCTCCTAGCCAGGACTCAGCCCAGGCTCACGAGGTTTTACCTCATGGATTTCTGAAATTCCCTTTCTGAACTGATCCCGCTGTACCAGAAAATTTGTTGTCCCCAATCTCCGTGCCTGCCTTCTTATCTCCACGGGAGCACTGCACTGTACTTGGACTATAGCTGTCTGAACCTCAGCCAGGAAATGATTGCAAGGCAGAAAGTGGGGTGCTCATGAGAATTAGCTTACGAGGATCCCTTTTTGCAGTTGTCTACTACCTGTTGTTCATTACCTAGAAGCAATCTCCTCATGTGATCTTTCCAGTGTTAGAGTTGCTTACTGCAGAAAAATCCTCTAAACCAATCATCTCATCATGGCCAACAGCCATATTGGATCCAGAAAGGCTTTGAAAGGCCCTGTTTTCTTATATCCACTTCTGCTTTTATCGTTCCTTTTAATGTTTTAAACTTCAGTGAGTTCTATTGTGTCATTTTATAAATCATATAATGCATTCTCTGGGTTTTTGTTTTTGATATTTATTATTTATTTGAAAGGCAGAGTGACAGAGAGAAAGAAATCAATCTTCCATCTGTAGGTTCACTCCCCAAATGGCTGTGACATCTAGGTCTGCCTAACTAAAGCCAGGAGCCAGGAAGCCCACTCCCATGAGAGGATAGGGGCCCAAGCACTTGGGACATCTTTTTTTTTTTTTTTAAAGATTTATTTATTTACTTCAAGTCAGAATTACACAGAGAGAGAAGGAGAGACAGAGGTCTTCCATCCATGGGTTCAATCCCCAGATAGCACTAAACCGAAGCCAGGAGCCAGGAGCTTCTTCCGGGTCTCCCACATGGGCGCAGGGCCCCAAGGACTTGGGCCATCTTCTACTGCTTTCCTAGGCCACAGCAGAGAGCTGGATTGGAAGTGAAGCAGCTGGGTCTCAAACCAGCGCCCATATGGGAAGCCGGCACTGCAGGCGGCAGCTTTACCCACTACACCACAGCGATGGCCCCGCGACATCCTCCACTGTCTCCTCAGGTGCATTAGCAGGAAGCTGGATTAGAAATAGAATAGTCAGGACTCAAACCTGCTCTCTAATATGGGCTGTCAGTGTTGCAAAGGCAGCTTACCCCTCTGTACCACAACACCGACCCCACACCCTCTGATTTTCAAAATATCTGAAACATCTTTATTATAATTTTGCTTGGGAACTTTCCAAGTATATTTTAGTACATTGCAAATCAGTCCTTAATTTCATATATTAGTAAAAAATATTTTAGCTAAATTTAGACCTAAAGAAAATAAAAATTTAGCTGATTTATATTTAAAAAAATAATTTTGTATCTTCCTCTTTGACAAATACAAATACCAAGACATGAAATAAGCTAAAAGGAATTACACTGTTTGTCTCTCGTAATTCTTAAATGTTAACACAAAGCACTTGCAAAGCTTGTGAATCTCCCCTCTGACGTGGGAGAGAGCATCTATACTCACATTTTTTGTAAACTCCCCAAATGCCTTTAAGGAGGTCATCTGAAAGCCACTTTGAGAGAAACTATTCCTGTAATTGTATGTGACTCCAGGTGCTAAGTAGCCCAGGAAATAGTATTGTCTAATAAACTTGAAAGATCTTGAGTTCTGTATTTCCCCCTAAACAATGCAGAAAAATATTTTAATCTTTCTGAAAAGAACCACAGCAAAGAAACCTGTTTAACTGGGTAACCGAGGGCTTTCCAGTGCATACACCTTTTAAAATTCCTTAGAATCGCACACTTGGGAAGATTATTGGATCACTTGTAGATCCAAGGACCCGCCCTCCCAGGAAGACCTTGCCTTGCCACTGCTGAATCCCCGGGCTCCAACTGCCCGGAGGCTGAAGCAGAAGATGTCAACAGCAGGGCACTTGAATTGTCTATTTCAGGCTCACTGTGTTAGAAACTGCTCAATGTGAGAAATTGTGCTAAACACCCTACTTTAGAGACATTGTTTTTTTTTTTTTTTGGTAGTAGGTTATGCATGAGTAGAATCACCACCTCTTAAAGTAGGTTCAGTAAATAAAGATTTCATAGACACATGACTCAGTTTTATTCTCCCGTTTTAAAATGACTAATAAAAGAAGGTAGCAGCAGTTTGGTAACCTAACAGGAAATGAGGAATGGGTGTTGGAAGCCATGTGAAATAAGGCAGCCAGTTGGTAAAATCTAATAATAGACATGAACAATGTAACAAGTCTAGTTGAGGTGGGGAAGGGGTTTATTAATTTCAGTCCATGGTCTGGTCATGCACAAAACATACATTAGGAGTACTGACACAAACAAGGTGCACAGAATGATGCCATTTATTTAAAAGCTGAGAAAATAAGCATGTGTACACACAGCATGAGCGTGGGTGGTCCCGCAAAGAGAAATACCCATCATGAGTGGGCAGTGGGCCAGAAGATTGCCCAGAAGGAAGACAGGTTGAGGAGAGGAGATAGAGTGAGAGCACCTGGCAGCCCTCCAGCTATGGTCTACAGGAGAGTGAGCCCCTCCCCTATTGTTGGTCCTTTTTATGGCATGGGGGGTGGTGACTCCTCAAACCTGAAGCCACCAGAGAATTATATGGCACCTCCACAAGTTCCAGGTGGAACTCAATATCTATATTTTCATAGTGTTCCCTCCTTAGATCATGGATGAAGCAAATGCATCCCAGGCAAGGGGGCATTTTGATTGACAAATAAGAGGATATGGGTAGGTGGGGGGCGGCTTGCAGGTATCCAGCCACTTGCCTATTCCACATCATAGTCATACGTACCCCATGTCTGTAACATTTTCATTTGCCAAACAGATTTTGCAGTTCTCTTTGGCTTTAAGTTTGTCTCTTTAGTTTAATAAACTGGTTCGGAAGATTAAAGGAAGAAGTGCCATTTAACAAATATGACCTTGTCTTTTCTGATGCTAATTTTAATTCGTAAAGACTGTAACTGTAAAATCGTTATTTATCCCTACTGTGAAGCCTGGGGCTGCCTGCGATGGCCTCTCCAGGCAATGTGGCAAAGACAGAGAAAAAGCTGGAGAGGGCTGAGTTGTAGAACTTCGGGATTTGTACATTTGTCTTTACTAATTTGAGTAAGGCTGTTCCTGAGCTTGTGCAAACTGCTATCACTTCAAATCTTAACTTGCTACATCATTTGCTGGGTACAGTGCAAAATGAAAATTCGGGGCTGCTTGTTAAAAAAATTAGCAAGAATGTCAAGGAGGTGACAACAGAGCAGTAGTCAAATTGGCAGGCTTTCTGCCAGTAACTCGTGTGACCCATGAAACTAGCCCTAACTATAATGTATTTGCAGATCAGCAACTAGCAGGAGGGGCCACATTAGATCTGATTAAGGAAGCAGGGCTTCTCCATAATCCCTAGATCCCCAGAAACCTAGAGCCAAGCAGACAGGTTGCCCCCCACCCTCAGGTTTCCAGAAAAAGCCTCTAAGGACTGTGATTTAAATGAGCCCAGTAGAGAGATATGCAAATTAGTATTCAAATAACCTGCTGAGTAATGAGATGTATCTGATCACTGGTTTAAGACAGCTAACACTCATTAATTCTGTAAGTGCAAGCTGATTTCTTGACACAGAGGAAAGATTTAAGGATAAAATTGCTTCTCTTTCCCCGTATTGCAAAACAAAAAGTAGATAGTACCAAGTAAATATGACTAGAAGAAGGCATGTTCTGGGAGTTTTTATTAAAGGTTTAATGTAATAAAATAAAACTGGCATCATTAATGTGTGTTGATAAGTCTGTATAATCTTTATGTATAGGATTGCATTTATGCAGCTCCCATCTAAGATTCGCCTTGCTTATTCATACAACAGCATTTGGATGATTCTAATATCTGTACCTTATAGATGAAGAAATTTAGGTTCAGTGAGGAAAGTTGCTGCAATGATATCAAGAGTTTAGGAAGTGGTAGAGCTAGAACTAAAAGGTGCCTCTACTTCGTGAAGGCATAGCATGTGCTGACTGTCACGCTGAGCAATTGCATGCATTCTTCCTTTAGTTTTTATTAGAATCCTTTCAGCTGAAAGTGACCACTCTTCTTACTCAAATAGCAACAAACCTTTTTTCCTCCCTTTTTAAATTGGGAAGTCCAGAGGGCAGCCTGATACATAGCTCAGTTGGTGTTCAAATGATTCCAGGAGCTTATCTCACCATCTCTCAGGTCTGCTCTCCTCTACATTGTTTATTTTCTGAGTCACTGTAGGTGGTAGCAAGGATGGGTCCAGCATCTCCATGTTTATGAGATTTTGCCATCCCTGGCCTCAGAGAGACTCCTCCTCACCTAACTTCCAGCCAGGACTGAGCCTGACATGTTTCCAGGACTTCCTCCAACAAGAATCTCGGAGGCAAAGCTCCTTCTTCCTGGGCAGGCCTCAGTCGTGTGCAGCTCTCTGGAGCTGCAGCCTTTCTTCCCTCAACCATGAAGACTGCAAATGAGACAGGGATGGTTCCTGAAAGGTGTCTCAGCCTGGTATTACCCAAACAAGGGGAAGTGATTCCGGGCTTGCATAAAAGATGTCAGCAATAGAAGAAATGGTTATTATTTACATTTCACATACACAAAATTAGATTTTTTTTAAAAAAAGATGTCCCTGTAACTCCAGCTTAGGCCAAGGATATAAAGGCAATATCCCAATTCTCAGAACAATAAAAAGGGTTTATAGTTGTGAGTACACTCAAGAAATACCATTCTCACCACCCTCAAAAGGAAGACGTTTGATGGGTATATTATCATCTTCAAACAAAAGGGCATAGAGATGGCTTTATGTCGACGTAAGTAATTGGGAGTTTTATGGCTGTTGTGGAATGCATATCTCTCAACGACAAGCATTTTAATGGGAACACACTTACTACCCAAAAACCCATAAATCCTAGACTGTGAACTTATGAGTCCCATGCTCGTTTATCTCTGCACTAACTCACGGAAGGCACACAATAATTTCTTGTTGAATCACTGAGTCAAAACGAATAGAAGACAACCCAAGTCAGCTTATTCACTTAGGAGTCAATGAAGGAGCTCAACGTTTTTTTCCCAAGCATTTCGTGTAGGGAATATGTTACCCACAAAATAGAAAATCACCAAAATAAGAAAGAAGGTAACAATAAAAGTAGTGTTTTAGCTTTTCATTGCAAATGAACCAAGAGCCAGTTTTATATTATCTTTATGTTAATTCATTTGTATAGCTCTTTATTCTGTAATATTTTATAAGTAGCATGAATGAAATATATTGCATGCCTTTTCAAAAGAAACTGATGAATTCAGTACAATTTTGATCAAATAATAAGGTATGCTAAAAATGAGCCACTTGTTTCATTTGAGGGTACTTAATTTTTTCCATACTTTTTCATTCTTTTTTAAAAAATATTTATTCATTTGAGGGACATAACAGCATTCATCTACTGTTGTGTTTCTCCCAAATACCTGCAACAGCAAGGATTGGGCTGGGAGCTAGTAACTGAATCCAGATCTCACACCTGGGTGGCAGCAACCCAATTACTTGAGTGATCACCCCTGTCTCCTACAGTCTGTGTTAGCAAGCAGCAGGAGTAAGGAGCCAGAGTTAGGCATGGAACCTTGGCACTCAGATATGGAATACTGGTGTCCTAACCAGTGTCTTAACAGCTAGACTAGATGTTCACTTCTCTTTATGCAGTTTTAACTGGTAAGTAAAACTTGTATATATATCTGATGTAGAACATGATGTTTTGGTATATGTATACATTGAGGAATGACTAATCAAACTATTTACTTAATTGTTTTCAGAGGTGATCGTTTTATCTTTTGGGATACTTAGGATTCAGGATTCCTTGTAGTGTAATTGTTGGAGGCCATGCTCACCCACAGCCTCTACTGAGTCTCGACTCAGGAACAGTTGTTGCTGCCATGTAGAACTGTAGAAGCCCTTGTAAGTCACAGCTGTGAACCGTGAAACTTTCTTGTGACTTCTTTAGAAATAAGAGGAGTGTGATCTTTATGATAACACAATCTAAAAGATTTGACAGCACCATCCTTCTCATAGCTCTTCCCTTGTTCCTTTATGCACGCTCATTCCTTTGACAAATATTCAACAGGAGCATGTGTATGCACACATGCATGTGTGACACATATATGACACCACAGAAATCTCACCCCTGCTGTTAAGCTCTTACAGCTCTCTGAGTGGGTGTTCGTTGTGTTGCATTCCCCTACAGTTTTCCACTGTTCACCATGATGGATTCTGAACAGAAATGGAGAGGGTCCTCCAGCCATGTTCACCCTTTTTCAATTGTGCCATGCCTCTGCACAGCATTCCAAGTGTGTCTTCACCTCCAGTCTTCAATTGCATCGATTTTCTTCCAACAAAGTAGCCCGGGTTGTTCCCAGGGCTAATTCTAAGGAAGCTATCCAATGGCACAGACATTCAGAGCTTTTCACTGAGACCTAGAGCTGCAAAGCTTTGAGATTGTTCATGTTTGGGGTATGATTGAAGGGATCCTGTGCTCAGACTTTGAATCATCATGAATTTCAGGCATGGTTCTGGCAAACTCTCCACTTTGTGTTTCTGTTGTAAGCCTTTTGTTTTTTAAATTTGGCAGGTTTTTATATTTCAGTTTATAACAGTTTAAAGTCGAGTTTATTGTTTTTAGAAATTTGTACTCATTTATTTATCTGAGGGACAAAGAGACAGAGAGGGACCTTCCATGTGCTGTTTCACCCCCTATGTGCCCAGAAAGGCTGGGTCTGGACCAGATCGAAGACAGCAGTTGGCTCTCGGTTTGTGTCTCCCATGTGGGTGGCAGAAACACAACTACTTGAACCATCAACTGCTGTTTTTCAGGGTGTACGTTGGCAGGAAGCTGGACTTGGGAGCAGAGGCAGGATTTGAACTTAGGCACTCTGATTTTGGGATGCAGGCATCCCAAACAGCATCTTAACCAGTTTGCAAAATGCCTGCCCTCCCTTTTAAATGAAGAATTACATTAAAGATGAATGTTTGGCCTGGTGGTTAAGATAGTGATTAAGATGCCCATCAGAGCACCTGGATTCAATTTCCAGATCCCCATGCTGATTCTAGTTTTCTGCTAATACAAACACCGGGGACAGCAGTGACGATTCAAGGAATTGAGTTCCTGTCACCTGTGTGGGGGACATGAATTCCATGGCTCCCAGATCCAAGCCCCTGGCCTGCTGAGGCCATTGCTAGCATTTGGCAAGGCACCCAGTGGATGGAGCACTTGCTCACTTTCTCTCTTTCTGCCATTATCTCTTTAATAAAAAATAGCCTTTTAAATAAAGAAGTCTATTCAGAATTGAGTTCATAAAATAAAAATTGTAAATATAAAACGGTTTCTTTATAACAGACTAGCTCTTGCCTGTGGAATACAAGACAACTTGAGATGTGAGATTTCAGATTTGTAGAATTAATCACTAAATGATTCTAAATTACAGAGTCCTGTGCAATTCAGTTCAAGTTAACTGTTCTGGGCATTTCTCAACAGAGCAGTAGAATGCTGCTTTATCTGTTGATGACATGCATATTTTTACATCCAGTGACAACTTACAAGAGCAATAGCTTGATATTTATGATACAGATCATCAATTCAATGGAAATATATTTTGCAGTTATAAAAGTTTTTACTTGATTTTACACTTACTTGGATGAATCTTTTTGAGAAATCTCAAATTAGAAAATATGCATACATTTTTAGTTGTTTTAGTTTATTTGGCCCATCTACTTTTAAAATTCTTCCTACAGTTTAGGAATATCATGAAAAATATATTTCCACATGAGAAGTGCAATTGTGAAAATGACAGAATTGTCCTATGGCCAGGTGTCCACACCTGAAATAAAACCACAGTTATATTTCTCTTTGGAAAACTATTTTGAAATGCAAGTGCGATATTTTACTTTTTTCAGCTCTTTGCCAGCTTCATAGCAAGTGTCCATTTTCCAGAACTAGTGAATTTCCATTGTTATAAAAATCCCTTCACACTAGTTTTTTCTTGAGATAAGGAAATCTTGGTTCATCCATGTTACCAAAATGATAGGGATGTCATTTTGCAATGTTGGTTTGGAGGACTAAGGCTAAACTCGGTTATGGCTTATGTTTCCAGAATACACAGTTGGTTCAGAACTTTAGATTTAGGACATCTGTTCATTCTTTCCTTCTCTCATAATTATGCTTGTATACAACACATTCATATTAGTTCCCTTTGAATTACATGAAGTCTCTGTAAATGTATCAGGTTTGGAATAAATTCAATGTCTTACAAATGGCAATAATCTCTGTATATACAATTTTATATGTATATGTAATACCTTTTTCATGACTAAATATGCATATAAATAGGAATCCAAGTTTTAAACCCCTGAAGTCTCCCCTCTACCTGCATTTTCTTTAGGAAGCTGTGTTAACATCTCACTGTTTCTTTCTTTAATCTAGACCGAGGGACTGTGCAGAAGGTGGTGGTCCTTCCCACCAACAGTTCTGCCAACGGCGAGCTCATTCTGGAGGAGCTGGAAGTCTTTAAGGTTTGAAGATCTTTCCCATTAATTTCAGAACTTGCGTGATGAATGCAATTCTTTAATCTGACAGCTACTCAAGAGGAAAAATATTGGATAAAAGATCAAATAAATGAATGCTATAAATGTTTGAGGGTAGGAAACCACCAGATAAAATAAGAAATATAGAACAAATATTTCTGTGAAGTGTTTTCTTACACTTCAAATTATCTTCACATAAAAGGATTAGCTTTGTTTTATTTTCAGCTATCATCATAACATGAAGAATTTGGGCCATCATTATTTTTTAAAAATGAGCTCTTGTGGTCAAAGTCTGGAAGATTTGGGCATGAAAGGATTTTTTATCATTTCCTTCACCAGCCACTGAAACCCAGATGGCTTCACAGTATTTATTGTGCACGATAAGATTTCTTATATTTTTGTAGAGAGTAATTTCAAGCAAAACTGCTTTGTTTTCTCTTGTTTTATTGCTTTTAATTCAAATGTCACTCTGCTTAAATACAACAAACATCTTTGTACTACTACTGATAGAACATGAGATTTCATTGTATTATTCTCCTCTTCCTCGAATTTGAGATTTAAAAAAATAATGAAAAAACAAAGCAGAGCAAAAAATTTAGACACACAGGGAAGTTCAGTCCTGTCAGATGCCACGTGGTCTGGGCAGAGTGCCTGCTTTTTGTGAAGCTGTGAGCCAGCAGAGACCATTTGCGGGGTCCTGCCATGACCCGCTCCCCTGCACAGCCCATCCCTAGAGATAAGACTTCTCTGTTTCATCTGCGTTTTGAAAGGTGGGTAAGCCACAGCCAGAGGAACTATGAATGTAGAAGAAACCCTAGTGTAGAAGCAGTCCTGCTGCAGACTGCTGTGTGTCCCAGAGACATTAAAGTCCAGTTGTTAGCCTGGGACTGCTTAAAAGCAGCACTTCAGAACGCTCTAGAGCACACCCAGCACTTTGCTTTGCTCAATTAGGTGGACTCACAATGTATTGGCTCCTTAATGTATTCCCGTGATCACCAGAAAAGTTTGACTTCATAAGCATAGAAGTTGTGATATAAGGCTGCTTGATTTTGCTCACAAATCTAAGTAAAAAGAAATATTTAAAAAATGAACTCAAATAGAAAAAATCTGAGGAACTCTGGCAGATTTCCCAACAAGTTATTAAATTTTCAGGTTTTAATGCCAGTCATAAATTTCTTTGTGATTAGGACATGAAAATTATGCTCTTAAAAATAATGTCAACTATGCCCATTCAAGTGTTCTTTCCATGTCTTATTTGGTAAAGAATTGTTTCACTAGATTAACCAAAATTGCATTATATGTAAAATATCTTTTTTCTCAATCCAATTTAGTCAGGACAACTCGGCTGGCCAAAATTATGTGAATTGCCTTATTCTGGCATTTTCTTGACTACAGAAAAAGTGTCATATTGCAACACTTCATTTTTAGTATTGAAATATCTTTTTTTTTTTGATTATCAGTGTACGTTAATTAAGTGAGTCTGACACAAACCCAAACATACTTGTTATGGAGAGGTCTTAAAGAGCTGTACGTTATTCCGATTATGTGCCAACTACATATGGTCTGCTCTGAGAGGTTTACTGGCGTTATCATCATGAGGAATAAACTCTCACTGGGGAAATAAGTCAGTCAAGATTCCTGTGGAGGACATCAGTCCAAGCAAGTCTGAAAAATGCTGGAGCTCTCTTACTGATGTGTGCCAGTGATGGATGTGGCCAGATCAAGACAGTAACTGTCTTGAGCGGGGTGTTTGTGTCACATTTTCTGAAGTGAGGTAAAAATAATGGAGTGTGTATGAGATGTTGTGATGGGCACACGAGGAAATAATGCATTTAAGTCTTCAGAAGTCCTTGGCTGAGTGTCACCCTATTACACTACAGAAAACCCAAAGTCACTTTAGAACAAGACTCTGTTGTTATTCAATGGAGAACCAGGTCTCTTTTGAGTCCTCTCTTCATATTTCCTGAAAATAAGCCTATTTGCTTAAGCTTGAATTGGAGCTATAATTACTGCCTAGGTTATTATAAATTCTGACACGTGCATGTGTATATGTGTCTGTGTATAAGGAATGATCAAAACCTTCTTGTGATTGAAAGTTAAAGAGATTATCATTATTTTTTCTTTCTAAGTGTTTGTAAGTGCTGGCAACATTAGGAAGCAAAATGATGTGGGGTGCATTTAACTTTCAGAGCTTGCTTCCACTTGAGATTTTCACATAATATTTCAGGGATCTACATTCAGTTACCAGAAATCTATTTTAATCGTTAGAAAAAACCAAGAATGTTTAAGAAGTAATGAATAGAGTGACTTTCAAAGGATTACTGTTTCAGGAAGTTCCCTGGCTCTTTCATGCATTCACATTTATCAAAAGAGGAACTTTTCTAACAGTATTTCTTTGTTTGCGACAATGAGAATTAATTAGTGTGGTTCAGCCTAATATGTCTTTCCAAAACAACACTTGACAGGTGCATAATGGAGTCTTATGCAAAATGCTTGTGATGTGAAGAATCTGATGGGGATTCCCCCCACAAACTCCCCAAACCTGAGCACTAGATCAAATCCTAAATTCAGTTTTCTAAGATGGTTCGTTGTTTATCTCATATTTTTTCAGATTTTAATTTTTCGAACTGCCTGTATTGATAGATGTGTTATAATCAACTTTTTATTAAATCTAATTAAATTTTATTAAACTTAATAAAACACATCCTTAATCCCCAAAAAGAAATTTTACAGATAAGTATATGAACACATACTTTAAAAGTATATACACACTCTTTTTTATTTTCTCACATACAGGAAAAAAAAAGATGATTTCTTGAGTTTTAATAGAAAAGAACATTTTAAAAGTATGAATCATTTAAGCAATTAATATGTTGTTTTCTAAATTTTTTTAGAATCGTGTCCCCATAACAACAATGAAAATTTCATCGAAAAAGGTAAATACTAAGCCATTTTTCTGTTCTTTGTATATGAAAATGTTTGCTATCATGAAATATATGTAACTTTTTAAAAATTAGTTTTACCATTAGCAAAGTAATTAACATTATTAAAAGTATTACTGCCACAAAATTTTCTTAAATTTTGACGAAGAGCTTACCAGTTATTAGTGAAATATTAAGTTGGTTTATTTTTGCATTAAGTTTTCCAGACCAGAACATATATATAGCAAGATATTCCAACATTTGTATACTCTGTATTCTCCAATATTATAGTGTGTGAAGCCAACCAAAATAAAAGTAATCTTTCTGAAGGAAGAATTTAGGACAGTGTTTGGGTGACTATAACATCACAAAATTCTCAGGGGCCCATTTTGAATAATGTATCCTCTCTAAGTTCCTACTGAGGTCAAATATCTGAAATGTGCAAAGCATTCTTTCACATTTATATGTAAGGAAATGCTATTTCCTAGTGTGTGTACATGTCATTAAAAAAAATTTTTTAAGAAAAGGTGCTTGACTTTTATGATGAGAAATCTAATGAATCTTCTCATTTGTACGTGCACATGGAAAGCAAAAACCCAGTGCCAATATCTACATGTGCAAGACATGTATCTCTCCAGCCCCCTAAGGTGTTATCTTAAAACAAAATTTCTAAAAGGTGAAGTAATATGGGCAAAATAGAGTAGGGTTCAGAGTGGGATTATCATGTGTTTGCATCCCAACCTGATCATAAATTATGAACAAATCACTGAACATTATTGACCCAAATTCTAACATCTGCAAAGTAATGCCTTTTTTCCCAAAAGACCTGATTTATATGAATTGCCTAACATAAAGTGGATCCTTGACAAATGCTATCTGTAAGAGCCTGAGACATATTTTTCTTGGACTGTGGAATAAAGGTTTCATGTGTTAGCACAACTGATTACATAGTGCTCTTCGCCATATTTGGGTTGTTACAGATGAAGTGGTATTCCATAGTCAGACTTGTGCTCTTTCCACTTGACCAAATTTTATGAGGAAAGATAAATAAGGTACAATAAGCTAAAGATCTCATCTGTAAAAATGTTTGGATGGTGCATATCAAACTTTTTCCCAAGTAAAAAGAAGCCATTTGTCATTTTGCCTAATGTTCCAGTGAGCTGATCCCAAGACAGAGCTGTGTTTGAAGTCAGCAGGGAAGCCCTTTGTTTAAGGTAGCTTAGTGAAAAGAGAAAGTAGCAGATTGAAATTCCAAATGGATCCATTTGATTGAAATAATTACTTTTCCTTAGATGTTACAGAACCATGGGCGTGGCGTAGTAGTAGTCTTCTATAAAATTACAAGTTTCAGCTTGCTTATAGTTCATATATCTGTTTTCAATATCTCATATGGTATATATTTTAAAATGTTTCCTTAAAAATTAGCAAAGTATTTATTTGACTTTTTGGAATTCATTTGCACAACTGCATATTGAATTGTTTTTTCAGTGTAAGAGGGCTACAATTTGCTAAGGACGTGTTGTACATCTTTAAGTACCATGGAGTTAGTCCTTTTCTTAGTGCTTATGTATTTTATTCATTTTATGATTTTGTTTTTTATTTATTCTTGCATTCCGTATAACAGAAAATAGTTGGCTAAATTAAAGATATTATCTAGAGTGAAACACCTGTGTCTTTTCCTCAACTAGTTTTCCTAAAATATTTTAATGAAGCTGATATATTCACCATTTACTCATTAATTACTCAATAAACACATATTTCAAATGTTCCTAGGGCAGTGGTTATTGTCAAAACACAAAATTGTTTTTGTCTAACTGGGAATCAAATTCTGCACAGTTTCTAAAACCTGACTTGGATAAAATAATTATGTCAATCTGATAGAATAATATATGATTTGAATGACTGACTAAATTTGAGAACATGTAGATTTTACTATATTATTATCATTAATTAATATTAATTGAACACTTATGAAGCACTTCTAACTGTTTTATGTGAGGTAGCCATTCCATCTGATTTCTTACAAAACACTTTGGGGTAAGTGCTGAATTATCCCAGTTTGCCAGCAAGAAAGCTGAGATTCAGCAGTTACCCAGCAGATAGGCGGCTGAGCTGAGATCTGAACCCAGGAAACCTGTCTCCAGAGCTGCAGAGCTGGAGTGCCCCCACAGATTTGATTATTGAGTGCTTAGGTATAGATGGGAAGAAGAGAAGTATTCCTGCACATTCCTCACATCCACTCTACTCAACTCAGAGATTCTACGCTAACTTAATTATTTAATATCAGTCCTTTGGGAAATAAGGAGTGTCAATTAAAGACTCATACCTTCAGTTCCTGAGAACTATTTTGCCAAAGCTAAAGGAATTGGAATAGTACCTCAAGAACTTTTTGAGTAGGATTCGGAGTGGGATTATCATGTGTTTGCATCCCAATCCCAAATCTTTATTGATAACTTTCTGAGGATGATGAAGACTGCTGGACTTTGCAGAAATTTGAAGATATATTTCAATATAGTTACTGACATTCTTTGAAATAATTTTAAAACAGATGATATAAGATGATATAAGTAATAGATCACTTTCAAAGGCACATGACCAAAATGTTTATCCATTTCATCTAATACTTACAGTCTACCATCTTGTCTTCTAAACTGGAAAATGCTCTTTATTTTAAACCTGACATCTATAAAGTCATGTATTGCCAGACTTGAACAATAAGAAAGCTTCCTTGTGATTTGCTAAGGGACAGCATTCAAAGAGAACAGAAAACATCATAATTTAAATCTGTAGTGTACTAGTTCAAATATGAGAGAACAATGATTCTCAATGTTTAAAATACATTCCCATTCTACATGGTACTCTGAGGTTTTTCTTTTTTTTTTTTTTTTTTGGTAACAGGAAAGTGGTAATGTTATAGGCGTATTAACATAAGAAAATTCTATTTATTTTGGCTTGAAACCCTTCTGTGCTTTGCTGCTCGTTTTTAGTCTGTCTCCAAATGAATGCAAGGGTTTGTGGGCCTATATTATAATGCGTTCCTGCTGAAAGTCTTCTTTTAACTTCCACATCTGATATAAATCATCATCATGCCTCTCATAGCAACAGTTATACGTGAGTTCCAATGAAGGGATTTCCCAAGTGTCTCTGCACCGCTGCCACATCTATGGCACAGCCTGTGCTGACTGCTGCCTGGCCAGGGATCCATACTGTGCCTGGGATGGCCATTCCTGCTCCAGGTTCTACCCAACTGGAAAGCGGTGAGTACTAAACATTCAGCTTCCAGACGCAGGAAGCTTGGTACTGTTGCTATCTTCTTAAAAAAAAAAAGTCGGAGGGATATTAAAGTGGTAGCTATATTTAACACTAATGAGGTCAATGGCCAGGCTTTTCAAACTTGGGAGTTTCACAGATAAGGTGATGCTGATAGAAATCAGGGCTTTGAAAAGATTTCTTTGACCCCTTGAAATCTCCATTGCAGCACCCATCTCTCCACAGCTCACCAAATATTTTGGGCAGCATTCAGAATTTTTTTCACTCTCCCTAATGTATGTCATTTTTGAATATACATGGTTATATATTGTTAAATCTCATCTTTGCAGGGTTACCCTGCATTCCCTAGTTCTTTTATAATGAAGTGCTTGTCTTCCTTATAACAGAGCAAAGATATTATCTAGAATGCAGTCACCTGAGTCCTTCAAGCTACAGGAACATTGTTGGAACGTGGGTACTCTGATCTGCTTTCAAAGCCTTGACCACCTTGAAAGAGGTGACTGTTTGCTGGTTAGGTGGAGAGAGAAAAGCATTCTGAGGCAGGTGCCTTTTCTCCAAGCAAAGACTTATGCAGGCAATTCTGCAGCAACTCGGACCAAGTGGGAAGGGGCCACCAGTAGACAAATTGATTGTGGAACAAAAGTACACAGAATTCAGAATTAGCCAAGATCATTGCTCTTCTCAGTATTACAGAGATATGGATCATTATGGGTAAGAGAGCAAAATTGATAAAAATCAGGGTCAACAGAGGAGCAAATAGTATCAGCCATGAGCACCAATGACCTACCAAGCAGGCACTGGGGTGGTAATGGTTTGTAGCTCTTATTCTCTGTAACAGATACATTTCTTTAAGATCCCTGACAGATTACAGTAACCCTTGCCCTTTTGCTTCTTTTATCCATTAGTCCAACAAATACTTACCATGGGACAAATATTTCCCAGGCACTGTTCTAGAAACTCAGCATATATCATGGGAAACCACAGCAAAGGACAGAAATCTCTGCCTCTGGGGATAATAAATTCTAACGGAGAAAGATATGCAATAAGTAAATAAAGAAAACCACTAGTACTCATATAACAAGTAATAATAAAGTTTATGAATTTAAAAACAACACAGAAGGTGGGATAAACACATGGGAAGCAGGGATTCACAGTGTTAAGTGGGTGCTTGGGAGACTTTACAGCAGGCATAATATTTGAAGGAGGATAAAATGTAAAACTGAAGCTTGCTTTGAAGTCCTAGGGTATGAAGAGTTAGGGTGAGGGGGAGTGATAGAAACGGCAAGTTGGGAGGCCACTGGATATGCAGGTGAGATGAAATGATTGCTCAGGGTTGATGGAAGTAGGGCTGGCAAAAAGTGATCTAACCTGAAGAGCGCTATAATACTGGTGTACTGGTTGTGGGAGGTGAGAGAAAGAGAGTTATCCAACACAGTCCAAGGGAATGGGCTTTTATCCAAGCAGGTAAGATGCTTTTCAAGATGCTGCATCTCACACTGGAGTCCCTGGGTTCAATTCCTGGTAGCTTGGACTCCTAAATATAGTTTTCTGTTAATGTAGACCCTAGGGGACAGCTCATGAGGGCTCAAATAGCTAGGTCCCAATTACTCATGTGGGAGATGTGGTTTGAGTTTCTGTCTCCCAGCATTTAGCCTGGTCCAGACTCAACCAGTATGGACATTTGGGGAGTGAACCAGTACATGGGAGTGTCTCTCTCTCTCTCTCTCTCTCTCTTTCTTCTGTGTGTGTGTGTGTGTGTTTCTATGTGTTTCTACCTCTCAAATAAAAGAAAATCCAAGTTCTCCGAATAGAGTGTGAAGATATGTGTTGATGTCATTTCCTGACGTGGGAAAAGCATCAAATGAGCCAGGTTGTGGGGAGAAAGATGAAAGCTAGTGATATCTGTGAGAATCTCGAGTGGAGGTGTTAGGTTGGTGGTTGAAGATGTGCCTCTGGAGTAGAGAGGCATGGCCTAGGCTGGATCATTTGTGTCGTCTATCCTTAAAAGCATGGAATGTGCAGACCCCTTCATATCAGGGTTCAGAGTTTCTGTTCCTTCAAGTCATTTTAGGAGTTACTAGTGAAGTCCATGAGTTATTTTGATTCCTGCATTGAATTTCAGGACCTCATTGCCTTGAGACATTTCATCTTTGCAATGGGTTGAAAAGGCATATTTGACTTTTTTTTTTACATTTCCTAAGTTTCTGTAAAAACATGAGCTGGCTCTTTGGATTACATATTCACCAATCTATTACAGCCCTAGTCATTCTTTCTAAGATTCCAGATTGCCCCCACCCATGACTACAAATCATGTTTTGAATCATGCTTTTTTAATAAAGAATTGAAATAATTTTGCATTTCTTTACTGATATAATAGCATGTCTCTTAATAAATCATGTATGATAGCTTGAGAAAGTAGTATCCATTTAAAGAGCTATGTTGATTATTTCTAAGCTTGTCTTAATTCTATCTTGAAGAACCTGAAAATGCCATAAAAATATTTCACTGAAAGTATCTATGCTCTTAGATTTTCCAAGTTATTTCCAAACACTGTAAAGCATATACTCATAGGGAAACAAAATAGATTTTCTGAATGAGTTAACTGTTGGCTAAATTCCCATCCTCAAATTCAGTAGTAAGATGAAAATGATCATTTGGACTACTTTCCACATTAATTTTCTCTAATGGTGACAAGTTACCTGGTTTTCCTCTGATTACATTATCTAACTGAAACACATCATTAGAGGAACTCATAAGAGTGAAGATCAAAAGTAAGTCTTTTGAACTGCAGCAACAGAAAAGTCCAGTTATGCTGTCCCTAGAAATCAGCAGAATCCATTCTTCTACAGAATACAGTTGTTAAATATCATTGGTTTGGCCAGCGCCATGGCTCACTAGGCTAATCCTCCACCTGCGGTGCCAGCACACCGGGTTCTAGTCCCAGTTGGGGTGCCGGATTCTGTCCCGGTTGCACCTCTTCCAATCCAGCTCTCTGCTGTGGCCTGGTAGGGCAGTGGAGGATGGCCCAAATGCATGGGCCCTGCACCCACATGGGAGACCAGGAGGAAGCACCTGGCTCCTGGCTTCGGATTGGTGCAATGTGTCGGCCATAGCGGCCATTTGTGGGGTGAACCAACTGAAGGAAGACCTTTCTCTCTGTCTCTCTCACTGTCTAACTCTGCCTGTCAAAAAAAAAAACATCATTGGTTCAGGAAATTTTCTTTTTCTCTCCTTCTCCCTCCTTCCCTCTCTCCCTTTCTCCCTCCCTCCCTCCCTCCCTTATTTCTCCCTCTCTCCTTTCCTCCCTCCTTCCTTCCTTCCCTCCCTTCCTCCCTCTCTCTCATTCTCTCATTCTTTCTAACATGGCTCATGGTAAATCATGGAAGTATTTTTTCCCTCTTCACTCTTAAGTACCTTAAATATTTGTGCACTGATATCAAATATTGCAGTTTAGTCTCTAATGTTATTTATTCTGGATTCAGACATGTGGTTAAAAATTTTATTTTAAGACAAGATAATCAGTTCAATTTTCAAGTAAAACGCTGTTCTATACAAGAATAAAATGATTTCATTGTTTATCCAAGGGAGTGGACTGTAATGGATGAAGCATTGACAAGCTGGACCAAATCCCCAATCTTACATGCAATATGATATGGCTCTGCCTACCAGCATGCCTTGGTGATGCATACAGAGGGAATCTACACATCCAGGATCTCAGATGGCTGCTTTGCTGTCTCAGGCCAAGCCTTAGGAATGTGTTTCTGTTTTTGAATGCCTGGAAGCTGATACAATAAATTCAGCTTGTCCAACTTGAGAGTTTATATACATGAGTAAACCATTACATAGCGCTGATCACAGGACAATAAATTTAACCATTGTGCATGATATTGCTCATCTAGATAGCTGACAATGAGTAGGTCAACTTAAGAACTCTCGTGGAGTGCTCGTATAACATCATCCCAACTTGGCTAGTAGTAAATAATGCCATGACTTCAAAATGCAGCAAATGGAATGCAGTAAAAGCCTGACATAGAATCTATTCTAGAATATAGTATTTATTTTTTTATATAAGAGTGACTAATATTTCCACTGTTTTATGTGTAGGATTGTATAAAAACATGCAAATGAATAAGGACCTTGAAGCTTTTTCGGAAAAGGAACACTTAAATGGAACAAAATCATATACCTATATTTTTGTAAATAAATGCATTTAATGAGCTATGTACATAAAGTAATAACTGTTGGCTATAACTTAAAAATTAAGTTTTTTATTTGGGATTGTTTTGCTGTATACATTTAATAACCATTATGTGAATTTAGTATTTCTGTTCTTGCTGGATATTTTAATTTAACTGCTTATTTATGTATTTTTTTCAGTAATGACAGTAAACAATTTAGCCCTGTAGTTCCAATATTTAAAGAGTCCCTTCTGTGTCACTTAAAGCAATGTTCATATCCAGGATGTCTCTCTCAGAGGATTTCAATTGCTCTATTTTGATTTTTTACACTGTATAATAAAATTGACAATTTAGAGAATCAAAGACTCAAGAAATTAAAAAATTAGAATCCAAATAAAACTTTCATATAAACAAGGATTTTCCAAAGAATTTGACTGTTTGAAACACTTAAGCTAATAATGTCTAACAACTAATTGCAGAGAATGATACAATTTGATCCAAGATAAACTTTTGAACCAATAAGGCATTGGGCAGAGGCATTGTGGCACAGCAGGTTAAGCTGAAGCTTGTGATGCAGGCATCCCATATGGGAGCACCAGGTTAAGTCCCACCTGCTCTGCTACTGATCCAGCTCCCTGCTACTGTGCTGATGAGTCAGGAGATGATGGCGCAAGTACTTGGGTCCTATCACAAACATGGGAGATTCCAGGTTCCTGGCTCCAGCCTGGCCCAGTCCCAGCCATTTTGTGAATGAATCAGGTCATTGTGCACTCATATGGGGAGTGAACCATGGATAGAAGATGTCTGTCTGTCGCTCTACCTTTGAAATACTTAAATCTTTCAAAAAAAATCAATAAGGGATATTTGGGGAACAACTAGGGGAAATTTTAATATAGAACGTACAGATGATATTATTAAGTAAATATTATCTTTAGCATGTATATATATATATATATATAATACACATATATACACACATACACACACACACAGCAGAATATATGTGGTACATACCTGTACTTGACAGAGAATAAAATTAATGTGGCAAAATACAATTCATGAATCTAGGTGTGCTAGTGTCTTCTGCACTCCTGTATTCATTTTCCTGTAAACTTGAATGTTTTCTTTTTTTTTTTTTAAAGATTTTATTTATTTATTTGAGAGGTAGAGTTACAGACAGTGAAAGAAAGAGACAGAGAGAGTCTTCCATCCACTGGTTCACTTCCCAGATGGCTGCAATGGCTGGAGTTGCACTGATCCCAAGTCAGGAGTTTCTTCTGGGTCTCCCACATGGGTGCAGGGGCCCAAGGACTTGAGCCATCTTCCACTGCTTTCCCGTCCATAGCAGAGAGCTGGACTGGAAAGAAGGGCAGCCGGGACTAGAACCGTCCCCCATATGGAAATCCGGCATCACAGGAGGAGGATTAACCTACTGTGCCACAGCATCGGCCCCTGGAATGTTTTAAAAATAAAATCTGAGGGAAAACACTTTTTCTTTTTTTGGCACCAAAATAAAAATATTTTTATTTCTTTTTTGAAAAAAACTTTTATTTAGTAAATATAATTTTCCAAAGTACAGTTTATGGATTACAATGGCTTTTCCCCTCCATTACTTTCCCCCAACCTACACCCTTCCCATCTCCTGCTCCCTCTCCCATTCCATTCACATCAAGATTCATTTTCAATTATCTTTATATACTGAAGATCGATTTAGTATATATTAAGTAAAGATTTCATCAGTTTGCACCCACACAGAAACACAAAGTGTAAAATACTGTTTCAGTACTAGTTTTAGCATTAATTCATATTGGACAACACATTAAAGACAGAGATCCCACATAAGGAATAAGTACACAGTGACTCCTATTGTTGACTTAACAATTTGACATTCTTGTTTATGGCGTCAGAAATCTCCCTAGGCTCTAGTCATGAGTTGCCAATGCTGTGGAAGCCTCTTGAGTTCACTGACTTCAATCTTATTTAGACAAGGTCACAGTCAAAGTGGAAGTTCTCTCCTCCCTTCAGAGAAAGCTACTTCTTTCTTTGATGGCCCATTCTTTCTACTGGGATCTCACTAGCAGAGACATTTCATTTAGGTTTGGTTGTTTTTTTTTTTTTTTCCCCAGAGTCTTGGCTAAAATACTCTCATGGGCTCTTTAGCCAGATCCGAGTGCCTTAAGGGCTGATTCTGAGACCAGAGTGCTGTTTAGGACATCTGCCATTCTATGAATCTGCTGTGTATCCCACTTCCCATGGAAAATACTTTTTCTTTGATATGGATAATGTTACTTAACTTCATAATTTAATGTCCATATCTGTATGGTTTGTTTCAAACCAATTTTAATGTGTTTAGCAAGTATTGGCTTTTGCAAGAAAAATATATTTATTTAAGTAAAGCTCTTATATGAAAGAAAATGCTAATGAATTTATCATTTAGGTCATAGTTTTGGAACATTTTGGATGAATGTCTCTAAAAATTTTACAATCTCAATTATAGAATCTAACATTTACCTAGGAAGTCTGTAAAATACCATATTTATAGACATTGCATCACAAATGGCAGAGGGGAGGGGCTGAATGTATTTGGGTTGAGAGCTAGGGTAAGTATCTACTCTCATGGATGCATTGAGTCGTTGAATGGGAAATGTCAGATTGCTACATCAGTAATCAGACCTTCTATTTTAATTTTTTTGAGAGCTTAGGCAATCAGCAGATTCTAAAGTTTAGAATTGCAATGTTTCATAAGTGGTATAATTAGCAATGATAATTCTAAGTCCCTTTTGTGTATTTCTGTACTTATAGAAGGAGTCGAAGACAAGACGTGAGACATGGAAATCCACTGACCCAGTGCAGAGGGTTTAATCTAAAAGGTATGTAAAGTGAGCAACAATCAGCCCTAGTAAGCAGTATAAGGCGCCAATCAGTAAAGGGAAATGTGGTGTTAAATCCAAGCCTCTCATTTTAAAGCAAGCCACCACAGACATTTCTGGTATTCGAATATGGCCACTAAAATATTATTTACTGAGAATTGTGATACCTAAATGTCTGTAAACACATCTACTTCCAGAATATTTATTGGTAGGTTTTTCATACATTTTTTAATTACAGATCTTCTTAGTTATTATTTTCTTTCTGAAGAAAAAATTTATTTCAAAATTTACTACTGAAGAACACATCAAACAGTGCTTTTTATTTCTGTAAAAATGTGTTAAATAAAATTTAGGGTTTTAGCCATTCTGCAGCACAAAGTTCACTCTGTCTGCTGTAGCACAGCAATTCCTCCAGCCAGCCCTAACTTCTTCCCCAACTGAATCCCTATGCCTATTACGTTCTAACTAAGCATGCTTTCTTCCCTTCAGCCCCGGGCAGCTGCCACTCTACTGTCGGATAAATTTCTTATGAACTTGACTTCTCTAGCTTCCTCTTACATAGTGAACGCATGCAACATTTGGTCTTGTGTGACTGGCTTTCTTTGCCTAGCCTATAAGTGTCCAAGAGTCATTCCTACCATATCACATATCAGTATTTTCTCCCTGGGGGAGGCTGAAAAAGATTCTACAGTGCATGCACACAGTGCTGCATTTCGCTGATCCATTCATCCATCGCCAGACACGTGGGTTGCTTGCACCTTTTACTGCGTTGAATAACACTGCTAACATACACGGATGGACACAGTGCCTTCTTGCTCTAGACAGTCCTGCCTTGTGTTTTGCAGTTCATCTGACCCCTTCCTTGCCAGCCAGACGCAGAGACACCATGTTATTATCCTTCTCCCACCAACCGGAAGTGTCTCCAAGCAGACCTTCCTCCTGACTCCCCAGGGTGCTAGAGCTGTGCTGTTTCAAAAATTAACCCGCAGACTCCTCTTTATAATTCTTTTAGTCTGGGATTTCCTTTAGTAAAGGATGTTATTCTCATTACAAACTACCCTAACTGCAAGGAACAACTTAAAACAGATTTTGCGTAATTGTTCCTTAAGTCTCATTGAAGGAATAAATCAAAATTACTGTTTCTCTATTAACTGAGTATTTTATAGAAATGTGTCAAATCCCATGGAGGGTAGTAATTGTCAGAGTGGTAAGATTAGTGGTAACAGCAAGCAGATACTGATGCAAATTTTTGTCAGAACCTGAGTGTCTTTTTATGATTGTTTCACTTAGTGCTCATGAATCTGTTAGGGTCTGTTATTGCTCCTGCTTTATGAATGAGAATTCTCGTCATGTCTAAGTGACTACATGATGATACCCAATGCTTGACCTAATTTAATAATTTATTAAGGAACTTGTGTGAAATAATTGTAACTCCTGTTTCAGACATGAGTAGGTCCAGTCACTGGTCTAAGGCTACACAGCCAGTTGGGGTGAAGTTGTGATGTCATCCCTGATCCCTCTGATTCCACAGAGTGTTCCCAACGACTACATCCTCCTGCAGCCGTGCTGTGTTCTCTGTCCTTTGCTTGTGTTTCCGAACTTCCTCTGCACCACATTGAGTTTAGAATTGAGGATAAACCTGCCTTTTGTGTTGCCTGGCACCTACCGACTCCTAACGTTCTGTTTCCTCAAAGCTCACAGCCTCTCTCTCTGTGTCTGTCCTTCTCTCTCTGTAACTTGTTCAAAGTAAGTAAAGAAATCTTAAAAAAAAAAAAAAAAGCCTGAGAATGGGGTGGAGGTTGTGGCTCTGTGACATGATGTGCAGAGTAACCTCCTGTGACTGTGACTCCGGCATCTCTTATGAGCAAATATTCATGTCCTGGCTGCTCCGCTTCCTATCGAGCTTCCTGCTAATGGCCTGGGAAAGCAGCAGAAGATGGTCCCTGTCACTCAACATGGGAGACCTGGGTGAAGCTCCTGGCTTTGCACTGGTCCAGCTGTGGCTGCTGAAGCCATCTGGGGAGTGAACCAATGGGTAGAGTATTTCTCTCTCTGTCTTTCCCTCTCTCTCTATAACTCTGACTTTTAAAATAAATCAATCATTGGAAAAAAAAAAAAAGCTCACAACCTCAGTTAGCTCAGCTGAGAAGCTACCTTGCAGGTACATTATAATAATTAGGTGTCCAAAATAATATGGGATGCAATCTTTGGTATAGAATCCCATGAGGGGTCGGCGCCGTGGCTTACTTGGTGAATCCTCCGCCTGTGGCACCGGCATCACATCTGTCAGCTGCACTGTTTGATCAGTGTCACAGAGCAATCAACACTCATGAAACAGAATGTGCTCTAACTTCTATTCTCTCCCTTTTATTTCTTGCTCTACAGCATATAGAAATGCAGCTGAAATTGTTCAGTACGGAGTGAAAAATAACACCACATTCCTGGAATGTGCCCCCAAGTCTCCACAGGCATCCATCAAGTGGTTGCTACAGAAGGGCAAGGACAGGAGGAAAGAGGTGAGTGACTCACTGGGCGGGGATCAGTGAGGGCTCCGCCCTCAATCACTGCCCCTTGGTGAGGTCAGGGCAAAGGGCAAAGGACCTGCTTCTGAAATCCTCTTCTGCTTTGAGAAGACAAGGACCACCCTCTTTAGAACCCCTTTGTGCTTAGAACGGATGGATTGCTTAGAAATCCTCTCTGTCTGCCCACCTCTGTGATGGTGATTGAATCAAGAGCCAGGTAGAGTGGTCCAAAACGTCCTACTCTCCATGCATCATAAAATCTGAAGGAGAAATGCAGCCCTCTGGATTTGTGTGTCCTGTTGTGGCAATTTAGTTACTAGCTACTAAGTTGATTAAGGCTAAGTTGAATGGAGAGCCTCACAAGCTACAGAACGCAGGAGATCACACATCATATTTAAATAAATGTTGGTTCTTTAGGAGCAAATACTTTCCAACTCCGAGTTGCCTGTGAGCTATTGAGCAAGCTGTGTTTCCAGTGTTAAGGAAGATTAAGATGTAGGCTGAGGGCCATGTGCATAAGAGGAGATTTAATTATCTGTAGGAAAGATGAAGTAGTTCCCAGAACCCTATCTTTCACCAGAAGTCTATGATACGTTAAGAAATCTTTGAAAAAAATTAAATAATTATCAGAGATGACTTTCTTCCTGTAAAATCTGCCATCAAAGACACCATGAAATGCCTGCAGTTTAATTAATTTTTAATTGATTGACTGGATGTGCTTTGCAAAATAACATGGGGTGCAAGTCATAATGTGTGCTGGTGATGACTGTGGCTAGGTCATGAATATGAGACTATAAATGATTAATCCTTCCATAAAACATCTATATGCTTGCATATGAGTTGAATAACTGGTTGTTAACCAAGAATTACCTAATATGGATAAAATATTTTCTTTTAGTCAGTAAAAAATGTAATAAAACAATATACAAGTGAATGTGTGAGTAATTCCCATTACTTAAAATTAAAGTAAAAAATTATTATAGGCTTGAATATATACCATAGAAATTAATAATAAAATTTTAAATGTAAAAGAAATTTAAATATATGTTTTACATTTAATCTTTGTTGTGATGTTTGCAGTACTTAATTTCAGAACACTGTGCAGACAGAGCTGTTACTATCTTGATTTTTCTTCCCGTCTCAAAAACATAAGGATATAATAATTTAAGAATATGATACAATTAATTCTACCACAATCATGAAAATCTATTCTGTTCACAAATTAAGTAGAATTAATTTAATTTTAAAAAGCTATTACTGTTTCATTAATTTTTTCTTGATTCTTTCTTACTGCTTCAGGCAAGCATATCCATTGTTCACATTACTGATGTTTAAAAATTGAGCATTTTTTTAAAAAGATAAGTGGCAAAACCTCATGAAATAAAATGCCAGTAGCATAAAGTGAGAACTAAAACACTTCTTCTCCTTTAGTACTTATTCCCACTTAGACTACAAGGTTTCTAAGAGTTATATATTCTATTATTATATATCCTTCCACATTTGCTTTATAATTTATCTCTCTCTCTCCCTCTGTGTATGTGTGCTTCACACACAGACACTCACAGTCTTTATTACCAGTACAAATCAGCTACCTCCGTTTTATGGGCTGCATGCTATTCCCCTGTGTGAATGCATCTTGTAGTTTTTAAAGGCCCTCCTGATTAAGTTATTTCCTGTTTTTCTCATCAGAAGCTAGTGTTCTGGCACAGTGGGTTAAGCTGCTATCCAACACTGGCATCTCATATGAGAGGTGGATATGTCCCAGCTGTTGCACTTCCAATCCAGCTTCCTGCTCGTGCATCTAGGAAAGCAGTGAAGGTGGCTTGAGTGCTTGGGCTCCTTTTACCCATATGGGAGACTCTGATGGAGTTCCAGGATCCTGGCTTCAGCCTGGCCTAGCCCAGGCTGTACTAGACATTTGGGGAGTGAACCAGTGGGTGGAAGAACTCACTCTCTCTCCTGCTCTCTCCCTCTTTCCCTCTCTCCTCTCCTTTTCTCCTATCCTTCTCTCTTTGAAACTTTGCCTTTCAAATAAATAAACAAATCTCAAAGCATACCCAATGTATACAAACATCTGCATATTTGTAAGAGTATATTTTCTAAATAAATTCCTGGAAATGAAATGGCTATACCAAATATTATGGACGTACCTTATGGATATTAAACTGGACTCAAAAAACTCTTTCCAATTTTGCACAGATAGAAAAATCTTGCATTTCTTAAATTTCTGAATGCATTTACTCATTCTGTAAATTATTGTTAAGGTACACTTAAATGTAAAAAGATTAATGTCAAAACTTGGTTTCTTCATTTTGTCCTATTGAGTTTTCTATTTTCTAATTCTGTTCTATCATTTGGCTTTCAATACTAGCTTAGCTTTTTGTGCTTTTCAGTTTTTTTTTTTTTATCAAAAACAATCTTTGAGGGAGTAGGCATTTAGCTTAGTGGTTAAGACACCATTAAAGATGCCTGTGTCTCATACTGGGGTACCCAGGTACCTGGCCTCAGCTCCTGATTCCAGCTTCCTGCTCATACCAACCATAGGAGACTGAGTTTCTGGCTCCCAGCTTCAGCCTCGCCCAGCCCTGGCCACTGCAGGTACCTCTCATAATACCTGAGATCTGTTCTCAGGTCCAGATCCTGATCAAGCTCCCTGTCAGTGCAGACTCTGGAAGGTGGTGGTAGTGGCCCAGGGGATTGGGTTGCTGCTCCTGGCTTTGGGCCTGGCCAAGCCCCTCACATGGCAGGCACTTGGGAAGTGAACCAGTAGACAGAAGCTCTCCCTTTCTCTTTCTCTTTCCTTCTTTGTTTGTCTTTCTCTGCCATCTCTGTCTCTCCAATAATTTCTTAAAATATTTGACCTAGAGTCAATAATAATGAAATATCTATATGCACAGAACTTTATCATTTACAAAAATATTTCACATGTATTATCTTTTTTTATTTTGGTAAAATTTCTTTTTTCCTGTAAGAAAGGAGTATTTTAGAGTATGCATGTCCCAGAGCTTTTTGTCACTTAGGTTTTTGTCTCTACGTTGGCAATACAAAATGCTCGAACTGTACTGAAAATGGGTTTCAAACATTTAGCTGATGTCCAGCAAATGGTCATTTTACAAGTGTAAACCTGCACAGTAATTAAATATTATCTCATTGCTTTTTATTACCTTTCCTTGGGAAGTGAAACCACATAAAAGACTTATAAGATAATGTCATTTTGCTTTATGTTTTCAAGTGGGAAAATGAGAAAATATTCTCAACGTTTAAAACTCTGCACAGCTCATGTTTTTTTTTTTTAAATTTTAGAATACTCACTCATTGAAAAAAAGATAAAATTCAACCCTTTAGTAGTGCTTCACATTTTTTACAAGTCAGTGAGTCATTTTCTAAAAACATAAAAGAACTCCAGGGTGAGACAGACAGTTTAAATTGCCTGTGAATTTCAACGATATGTGTTGGCTGTGACTCAGATTCCAAGAGTAACAAAAATTCTGTCTTTCTCTTTTGAAACTGCTTTTATCAAAGGGGATGCATTTTAAACTCTTTTTTGCCTAAAAGGCAATACCTTCACTTGCACTATCCCTATGACTGAATCTCAGACCATGCAAAAAACAAATAACAGCAATAACAAAAAAATAATAAAAAATAATGGAGGGGCCAGCATTGTGATACAGCAGGTTAAGCTGCCACTTGCAGTGCTGACATTCCATATTGGAACATGATTGTCCCTGCTGTGTTGCTTCTGATCCAGCTCTCTGCTAATGCATCTGGGAAGGCAGCAGATGGCCCAAGTACTCGGCCCCTGACACCCATGTGGGAGACCAGATGATCAGATGGAGGTCCTGACTCTTGGCTATGGCATGGCCAGACCTGGCTGTTTTGGCCATTTGGGGAGTGAATAAGTAAATGTAAGATTTTCTTTGGAGAGAGAGAGAGAGAGAGAGAGAGAGAGAGAGAGAGAGATACATACACACATCCCTCCCTCTCCATTGTCCTGCTTTTCTAATTAATTAATTTTAAGGAATCAATGGAATTGGCCAAACATCTCTATCCACTGAGAAGGAAACTAATTTGTGCTCAATTATCTTGCAGAATTTGTGAATACCAGCAATATTCTGTATGTGTTATATCACTTTAGAAAATAAAGTTTGGAGACTTTACTGTGTTTCTCTCTTAGGTTAAGTTGAATGAACGCATTATAGCCACCTCCCAAGGACTCCTGATCCGTTCTGTTCAAGATTCTGACCAAGGACTATATCACTGCATTGCAACAGAAAACAGCTTCAAGCAGACCATAGCCAAGATCAACTTCAAAGTTTTAGATTCAGAAATGGTGGCTGTTGTGACGGACAAATGGTCCCCATGGACCTGGGCCAGCTCTGTGAGGGCCCTGCCCTTCCACCCCAAGGACATCATGGGGGCTTTCAGCCACTCGGAAATGCAGATGATAAATCAGTACTGCAAAGACACTCGGCAGCAACACTACCAGGGCGAGGAGTCACAGAGGATGAGAGGGGACTACGGCAAGTTAAAGGCCCTGATCAACAGCCGGAAAAGTAGGAACAGGAGGAATCAGTTGCCGGAGTCCTAATCGTTTCTTACGGGGAGGTTAAGCATCCAATAACAAATGCTCTGTCTTCAACGATCACATTTTGAACAAAGAATCTTGTGCTTTACCCATGAGAAATCACTGAACTAAGCTAATTATTCACTCCTCAAGTGAATTTTACATGAACTGAAATGAGCATGCGTTTTCTTGTATGATATTGACTAGCACTAGACTTGTCATGGTCTTCATGGTGCATATAAGTATTTAACTCAACCCAGATTTTATTTATATTCTTATTCACCCTTCAAAATCCTTATGGCAGTTACAAACATAGAATGATTGCATCCCTCGGTTGAAGGAGAAGCATCACCCTGGGGTATTTCTTCCCTGCTCTGGAAGTCCAGAGTTCCAATGTTCAGTAATTTTATAGATGAAAACAAATTCCAGATTCACAGTTTTCACATAGTAAAAGTCATATAAAAATGGGTGCAACAGAATGGCTGATAGAAAATATAAATGACAGGGCACAGGGCATTTGAGTGTTGTACAGAAACATGAATGATTCATAGAGAAAAACGATGGCTTGCTATGATCCCAGTAATATGTGTTGTTGCTTTAAGATTTAAAAGTTGTCAGTTACTGATACCTGTCATTGATCTTTGTTCCCTTGTTTCAAGAAAACAGAATGGGTAACACACTTTAAAGATCACTGGTAGGAGTTATTTATATCAGTGAAGCAGTTGGGTTTATCTTGTTAGATTGTCATCTTCTAAACAAAAGCACTTTGGGGGGGAAGTTATTTAAGTTATTCTAGACTTATATAAAATCATACACTATTTAATTGCTTACTATATCATGTCTGATTTTCTAGTCTGTGTGGCAAATTGGTCAATGTAAGAAGAAAAAGAGTTTTGAAGTACCAAGCTCCTCTATAAGGGAGGAGACCATCAAAAAGAAGAAAAGAAACAAAATCAAAGTCGAAAATTCAAGTTTATTATGAGGAATTTCTAAAAAATGTGGCTCATTTTCAAATTTCGTAGTCAAGTTCAGTGATTGATTTTCACTTTTTAGAAAACCAAGCTCACACATCATATTAATTTTTAAGTCAGCATTTTATTTTTTATAAGCTTTTGCTTGTGGTGGAGAGTTGCTCGTTACATCTGAAAGGAAACAATAATATAAGAAAAAATATATTAAAATATTCTTATGTTTATATTGTTTTTTCTTTTCAAACATTCTTTTAAAATGAATGTTGCCACATATGTTCACTGGTCAGTATGGAAAGTTTCATGGTGAATAAAATAATTATCTTCTAATTAGTATGTTTGGATAATTTTATTAGAGTAATTTAATACTGAAGTCATTTTTTCCAAGTTAAAAATTAGGTAGGGAAAATGTGAGAAATTTCCTCATGTTCTCATATTTCTTTCAAAAACACAAATCTTGGGTTTTTGTTTTATTTTGTTTTTAAGACATTTTCATATTTCCAGTTGAAAATAGAAATTCCAAAAAATTCCTATGTATAATCTAGTATTAAAATTTTATGTGAAAGGAACAATCATGCAAAAGATCATCAAGGTAGATACACTACCTTTTTGACAAATTCAAGAGCTAAAATGATTTTGAGTCAATGTGCTCACTGTTCAGAATTTAAGAATATAATTTATAATTTAAATGGTGATAAATCATGATATTCTGAGGTGGAAAAAAACAGCAATTAAAATGAACAAAATAACAGCAAACAACTAGAAGTCTATTGTCCCAAGTGTGTATGATTCTAAACTTTTATCTAAAGCAGTTTATTATAAAAATGTTTTGTCTGCTTACAAGGTGTAAGTAAGCTTCTTTTCCCCAGGATGCACAAAAAGGTGTGTCCATGTAAAGCCAAAATCATCTTCTGTGCTTCTGATCAACCTATACTATGTACAGAGTTAAGTCATTGTTTTAGAGTCACGATTCCCCCTGCTGATTCATGTCAACCCAAACTGATAGACAATAAGGTATTTTGTTTTATAATATTGTTTGTGCTATTTAATGTCCTCTATTTTGACTGGTATTAAACTGTATATACCTTTATTTCTTTTCTTTCAAAACTATGGAAGTTGTTTTTGAACATAACTCTGCCAAATATAAAGAAAATTTTCTTTCTCAAAATAATCAATGTATATTGAATATTGGTGATTCATTGGTTTTATTTTATGTAATTTGATGATTCCACAACTTTGATATGTTTTTCCATTTGTATTTGTAGATAAAATTTTCTAGAAATGCACTTTCTTTCCCCCAAGTGTAGGTTTGTGAATAGACTTTAGCATGATGAAACTGTCATCACGGTGAATGTTCATTCCCTCTGTAAGAAAGCAAACAAAACGTAGTTAACCCACTAAAATTTAATTGGACATTGAAATCATTTGTCTGACAAAATAAAACATGTTGAATTCCCGTAAGAATGTCTTTGGTTTTTCTCTTTAATGTAGTGTTGAATTCCTTGCCTACATGATAGAATCTGCTGAATCCTACTTTATCTATTTTTGTAAAGTACCTATCTAGTTATTTCAAAATTTTAAAATTCCAGAAGGATTCACATGTATAAGTGGTTTTCAAAAAATTGTTGGAAATTGAATATTGTGAAGAAAACTATCCATGGATTTCAAAATTATTTGCACAAAAAATGTTTTTTATATTTGTTGTACTTGAAAGACAGAGAAACAGAAATGGGATAGAAACAGACAGATTTTTCATCTACTGATTAACTTCCCAAATGTCCATAACAGCTGGGGCTGAGCCAGACTGAAGCCAGGATGCAGAAACTCAATCTGAGTTTCCCACATAGGCAGCAGGGACCCAAGTACTTAAACTATCACCTGCTGCTACCCAGGGTACGGATTAGCAGGAAGTTGGCATCAGAAGTGGAGCTGGGACTAAAACCCAGACATTCAATATAATCTCTTAATAGCTACATCAAACGCCCACCCCCAATCTTTCAATTCTCTTTTCCATGAATCTTTTGAAGCACTCTCGTAAAATTCTCCTTCAAGAGCCAGTAGCCCTCATTCATCCAGTCTCAACCTTTGAGACAGCCAAGGTCATCAGTTTTCTGTGTATATTTTCAAGATATTTTTTATGTATGCAAGCAAAGACACATGTTTCTTCCTAGTATTGTACATCCATCCATGAAGAGTATGTTGTGTCTGCACTGAGGAGAAGTTATAGTTTAGGGCTGTATAAGCTTTGGAGCCACACTTCCTAGATTTGAATCCACACTTACTGGATTTGAATCCACATGCATTGTCCTATTTTGAGAAAGTTTTTAAATTGCTCTGTGCCTTAGTTCTCTATACAAGTGCCCGTAAAGTGTTGAGGGAGAATGCATCTTCTGAGGAGTGTTCCATAGTTCATGTCTCCATTTTCTAGACAGTGGTATCTTGCTAGAACTGAAAGGGGTCTATATCAGGTTCAATGCCAGTGACCCAGGTGAGGCACCTACCATCAGCGGAACAGGTAATACCTTACCAAGGTAATACCTTTGCAAAAGTGAGGGGAAGGAAGCACGGGTTAGCTCATAATTCTGTTTACACATTTGGATGACAGGGCTATCGCAGCTTTTTGCTACCTCTGGGCTTTCAACCTGTAATATTGTGAGTAGAAACTAAAGAAAGAACAAAACTTAGAAATGATCTCAATAGCTCTCCCAACCTGAGGATTCTCTACTCCTAATTACCTTATTACTTCTCAGTGTCCTCTTTGCTTATATTTCAATTTAACTTTTGTTCTAAAATAATTTTGTGTATTTCTTAAAATTTTGATGTATTTCTGATGCTTTCATTTCTTATAAGTGAAAATTTTTAAAAAATTATTTATTTATGTGAGATACAGAGTTAGAAGAACAGACAGAGAAAGGTCTTCCATCCACTGGTTCACTCGCAGATGGCCACAGTGGCCGGAGCTGTGTGCATCTGAAGCCAGGAGCCAGGAGCTTTCTCCAGGTCTCCCACATGGGTGCAGGGACCCAAGCACCTGAGCCATCTTCCACTGCATTTTCCGGTACTTCAGGAAGGAGCTGGACCAAAGTGGAACAGCTGGGACTCAAACTGTCACCCATATGGGATGCTGGTGCCAGAGGCAGGGGCTTACCCCACAACACCACAGTTCCAACCTAAGTGAATTTTTTATGTAAAGGATGAGTTTCCCGCATCTTTCTGCTGGGTGAGGTCAACAGAGACATTCTATGTTCCTTTGCAGCCTAGTTGAGCCTGTTTGAGAGCTTATGTGCAGACAAGGAGATAAGCAGACAAATGTTTATTTCACCAGAGGTATATTGATACTCACTGAATTCTGTGCAGAATGACATAGCTGTAGATCACTATTGAAAATGGTTTTGTTCTTAGGACTTGTCCCTGCCCAACTTTGAGAAGGATACTGGCCCCTTTGCAAAATCAAATCACAACAAATTCTACATGCTTGCCCATTGCTGAACATTGTGGTCAGTGAATTGTTTTTCGTGAGGACCTCTGGTTTGCATGGTTTATAATGATAGTACCTTAATGGTGCACAGGTGTAGAGCATTGGAAACACTGGCTCCAAGATTTAAAGAAAACTACTGTCTTCCTTCTAGTGACTTGAATGTACTTGTCTATTCACCTCATAAAATACTACTTTCCACATAGCTTCAGTTGTATTTCTCAGGGTTATTATGTTCCATGCCTGAGTGTTACTTACATGAAGTGCTATTAACGAATGAGTTTCCAACAAACACATGGAGACTGTTTATTCTGTGGTAGGTTACCTCTCAACCCCCAAGTACAAAAACAGGGTGAGTTTCTATTCCTTAAGTGGCTTCTTTTCCATTGAATTATTCATAAAAGAAATGTGAACCAAATTTGATGAAATCGGAATGATTGGACAAGGCAAAAATAGATGTGTGAGTTTGATAAAATAAAAGTCATCTGTATTGTTTCTCTAAAAGTCCTTCAATTTTCATATGGCCCTGGGCCCAGGAGGTGAAAGGAATTTGCAACTTTCTTAGGTATTCTCCTCATGTTATTCCTGTAACTCCACACAGGAATCAAGAATTACAGGTCTTAATTTTTATTTATCCTGACTTTGGTAGGGTAATTTGTATTCACCTCCACCTCTCTGCTACATCACAGTGAGTCAAACAGAGAGAATAGATACTTAAAGTGCCTTCTGAGTTGATGTGAACCAGCAGTTGTTGAATGCTGTGATTTGATATTGACTGATAGTTTGTCTCCTGGGGAGGAAAAATAAGCTTCAGGAAACAAAATAAGAAGGAGATGCTGCCCAAGTTGTCCCTGGCACATTTAGTGGGGCCCAGTGATGTTTTTATGTGCATGAATGTATGCCTGTGTGTCCTTGGGTTATGCACTCACAAGTCTGCAAACCAGCTACATGCAATTTGTTTTTATTCTGGAATGAATCTCAAGCTCTACTTCAAGTAACCACCCCAGCTTCTCCACTTAGAAATGATACAGCCTGGAAACATTAATTAATCCCTCTTGACAAATTGTTACTTTTTTCCAAAATTGGAATTCTATCTCATACTAATTGTGAGAATTAAATCATTTGTGTAGTTATAGTATTTGCTATTATTTTTATTTTAAAAGGTTTATTTATTTATTTGAAAGGCAGAAAAAAACTCGGAAAGACTGAGAGTCCAGAGAGATCTTTCATCTACTGGTTCACTCCACAAACTGTCTCAATAGCTGGGGTGGGGTCAGGCTGAAGCCAGGAACCAGGAACTCCATCCAGGTCTCCCACATGGGTGTAGTGATCCAAGCAGTTGGGCCATCCGCTGCTGCTTTCAAAAGGTGCAATTGGGACTTAAACTTGAACTCCAATATGGGATGCTGGCATTGCAGGGAGAGGCTTAACCCACTGTGCCACAATGCCAGCCCCTAAGCTCTTTTTTGTTAGCAGTCATAATTTTATTTTTTCTCATTCATATTTCTATTCTACTTGCTCCAAAAATCTAGTATTATAAAATATTTTACTGATTACTATCATAACCTCTACAAAAATATTTGTATTTAATATATTTAATGAATTCTTGTTGAATGTATTCTTAGTTAATATATTCTATGAACATAAGACTCTAAGCATTAACTTTTTTATTTCAGATTAAATTACAATTATATATTGCCACAATTTCAAATATTGAAAATCATTGAACATAAAATAATCTTAAATGAAAATACGTATAATGAGATAGATGCAGCTTCTGTTAGATTATCTGTGGATGAGCCTTTTTTAAAAAAAATTATTTATTTGAAAGTCAGAGTTAGAAGAAGAGGCAGAGAGAGAGGCCTTCCATTCGCTGGTTCACTTCCCAGTTGGCCACAATGTCTGGAGCTGACCCGATCCAAAGCCAGGTGCCAGGAGCTTCTCCAGGTCTCCCATGCAGATGCAGGAGCCCAAGCACTTGGGCCATCTTCTGTTTCCCAGGCCATAGCAGAGAGCTGGATCAGAAACGGAGCAGCTGGGATTCGAACTGGTGCCCATAGGGGATGCTGGCACTGCAGGCAGCAGCTTTACCTGCTGGCCACAGCACCAACCCCATGGATGAGACTTATTGGAGAGAATAAGACAAAGTTCAAGCAAAGTGCTCTAACATTTGTAGTTGTGAATACAGTGAGCACCTGTGCTCAGATAGTGGTGTTTCATATTGCTGCTGCTCAAATATGTAAATATGCTTTGAAGAATAGCATCACCATCAAATTTTATTTTAATGAGCTGTCAATGTGATTGGTTTCTCTTAAAATTTTATTTAAAAGACTTAGACGTCCCCATCCTTCATGATACCTCGCCAGTGCTTCCTGTTGGGCCTTTGATGGGCTCCCTGCTCCACAGCGTCTTCTCCATGATTTTTTCAGGATAATCTTAGATTTCTGTATTTAATGGAGTCTCATGGTGACTACTTGCAAATAGAATGACCTTGCATTACTCATGAATTCTGTGTTTGTGGAATTCCCATCTGAACTGTGGGGATACTTTTATAAATGAGTCACTTTGTAGGGTTATTGCAAGTACAATCTTGTCTATGGATACAGTACATTTAATGTTCCTGCCACATGATTAGGGCACCATCATTAACTTACTTAGTACTCTTATTGCACGATTCCTCAGCTTCCTTCTGCAACTCCAGTGGCAAGTCTGTTTGTTTATTTATTTATTTATTTATTTATTATTACTTGCATTTCTTTTTCTCTATCCTCAACATCTCATTCTGGCCAGCAGGCAAATCTGATCACCATTATCATGCCATGCACCTTGTGAGTCTTCATTTTCTGTTTTCTTTCTCCAAAACAAGAGCAGGCTCTTGACTCATTCTTTCCCCAAACTGAAATCTCGCTCCATTCACCTGGCCACCTAAGAGCTACCAGAGGAGGTTGGTTCCTCAGGAGTTGGGATTCATTCATCCTCAGTGGTAGCTGTCATCCTGTGCTAGGTGTTTGACTTTTCATAAGAGTCCTCTATGCCCTATTCTATAGCCTCCTGTCTGCCCTGTCCTGGCAGCTCACCAAGCCTTGCCATTCATGTCTGAACTCTTTCAGGTAGAGAAGCTACACCCTGTGCTAAGCACCTTGCATCAGCAGCAGTTACAGCACTGTCGGCACTTCCAACATCCCCCTCCACACACCAACCACCATTCATGGAGCACCTTCTGTGAGCATTGCTATGTGAAGCTACACACTATGCGTAATTACCTCCTCCCCCTTTACAGCAATTTCTGGAGCCCAAACTGTTCATCTTTTTTGTCAGTGAGAAAACCAAAGGGCAAATGCATTTAGAGACTTGCCCAGAGTTAAATAGCATCCTAATGGCCAAAATGTGTGAAAGACAAAGCCTGGCTCCAAACAGTAAGCACCTTCCAAACTTCAATATGTAGCGTATCAGAAACATCCATCAAGGAACAAGGCAATTTGGACAGATTTTTTATATAATAGCCTGTATAATGTAATCTACCGGAATCTATGTATCATCTAGTTCAGGCTGTGAGGTCAGCATATGCAGTGTTGCTCTTCACAGATGGGAGACTCATAAGACCAATCTCATGGAACTACTGGTAAGATTAACTGCTAATGCATGTAAAATTCATAGGATGTACCTGGTGTAACATGCATATCAGACCAATGCATGCTACTATTTATTGCTATGCTTCTCACCCAGGAGTTATCATTGATTAATTATATCCCCAAATATATGTTTGGCATTTATTGTATGCCTAGTAGTATTTTAGGCACTGAAATCACAGGAGGGGTCAAAGGAAGGTCTCTCTGTGTATGAAGCCAACTTTCTAGATGAGAAGAAAATAAACAAAAGGTAAATAATCATGGAACAGGTGAAGTTGAGATAAGAGCTATGGGAAAAATTAGAGGAAGGTTGTGAAATCAAGCGAAACTCAGGAGACGGGCATTCTAGGCAAAGGCAAAAGCCCACATGAAAATGATTGTGGCAGATTAGAGGAGAGGCAAAACAAAGCTGTGTGGCCGGATCTAAGTGAGAGAGCAGAAGACCCGGAGGAGACAAATCCTAATGCAGAGAAACCAAGACACTTGGTCCTGGTGACCACGGTGAGAAGTTGGGCTCTGATTCTACAGGTTACACTAGGCATGCATGTGACATGAGTGGTTTACATTCAACACAGCATATGTTTGATTGTATCTTAGAGGCCCTTTGACAGAAAGAATGGACACAAAGGAAACAAACTAGGAGCAAGACCATCTAGGAATCCACAGTATATTTTTAAAAGAGAACATGGGTCTTGTTGATTTAAGTATTTTCACTTGCATGGAGATATAAGCAACTTTTAGTAGACTCACCTGGAGTGTGCTTGTGGCAGACAAGCAAGAGGTGAGTGAATCAATGCTCATCTCTGGAGGTGAAGGATGGATTGCTGTGGTGGGGTTCCCATAGAGGGAAAGGAGGCACCAAAACAGGTCAAAAGGAGGATTGAGGATAGTCCAGGAGGTGATCCTGGAGCTACAATAGGCAGAAACCATCACATGTGTGACCAGCAACATCCAGAAGAAGAAATGGCTTGGAGTTCCATATCAGGAATCCAAACAGCCATGGATGAAAACCCGAGAAGGTTACAGACACTGCTGCGTGGCTGCTTGAACACAGCCTGAGAGCACATGAAGAGTGGCCTGAGCCATGGAGTCGCAAACCCTGTATATGGATGGGAGGCCCCGATGAAGAGCCTCACCGAGGATGCAAGGGGACACGACCAGGAGACCCACTGTTTGCTGAGGCCAGCAGCCTTATTGGCCCTGTGACTGTATCCTGATTTGTTTACTGGGAACAGCACACTTCACTCCTGCATTTAGAAACAAACTGTCTACACGAGAGAGGAGACTGAGAGTGGAGTTCCTGGTGACACTTCCTTGTTCCAGAGGAGAGAAAGCCACACTTCAGTGTGAGTTTGAGCACGATCTTCAGTTGGGACCTCAGGGTCAGCACTGAAACTGGCTCCAGGACTGTTCCCACTCCTCACAAGAGGCCCCCCATCCCCTCCTGATCCCTGCTCTCCTCTGTTCTCAGGCAGGCGGGCTCCCGTCAGAAGCAGGCACTCAGCTTTGGAATCCACTTCTCTCCTTACCAATGGCATGGTTATGGGTGTTTGTAGATAGAAGCTGAATCTGGGCAAAGAAAAAGGGTAAAAAAGTCTGAACCACATCTTTGCTTCTCTCAGAACAGCTTTACCCTCCACTGTTCCCACTGCTGTCTCCATAAATATCATACACTTGGAGCAAGCAGAGTCTCCACAGCCAGTGAACAGCAGGGGGCGTGTGCAACACATTCTGCCATCTTCTGCACTTGATCTTTTTGATTGGTCGGGATTAGCCAATAAAACCTTTTTCAGGTTACCTCGAAATCTTTTCTCCCAAATATATGTTTATTTCTTACCAGCTGGAGCGTAAGCTTCACATCTCAATCACTGTTTATTCCTAGTATCTAGGAGAGTGACAGCTATGTAATGGGTACTTAATTGCTTTATAAACACATGTGCAATTGATTTGGGGTTCTTCTTTTCTTGACAGTAGACATTGAATCCTTAGAGAAACTAGTATCAGATGAGCAGGGCTTCATTAATACACTATAATGTAGATTTCAGAAGACGAATCATTGGTTTGGAAAAAAAATCTATACTTTTATTTATGGTAAATAGAGCACTTAGATTCTTCAAGCAAACAATTAAAATTCTACTATGTACCCCAATATAAGAAATGAAGGGTATCATCTCTGTTGCTCAAGAGGAAGCTAAGACCTATATAAAATTTTTAATAAAGCAAAATGACATTTAAACAATTAAATAATTTATATCACAAGGGCAACAAAACATGAAAATATTTATTTTACAGATGTGCTATTTAAGTCCTATTTATTCATTATCTCATTTACTTCCCAGAGTGATACTTATTTTGGAAGACATTATTAAATGAATTTCATGAATGGGTAAATAGGCTCAGAGTTTTGACAGGCAGCAAGTCACTGGATAAAGATTGACAAGGCACATGGTTTTTGTTTGACAAAACAAAAGTTAAGTTTTCACCCTTACAGGTAGTAAGAGCTAATTGAATGCAGACTTCACTGTAGTCCTCATGCTGCAAGAGGAGCTTGGAGTGCACTGCAGTGGTTTTGAATTCAGATAGGCTAATGTGAAGGAAGGAGGACTTTTCTATTTCTATATGATTGGGGTGGGAAGCGCTTGAGTAGGAATATGCAAAAAAGGACCCACTAGTGGATTCTGAGAGGTGAAGTCAGAACAGCAGAAATCAAGTTAGAAACATGTGCGTGTGAGTGGAGTAAATAATAAATGAATTCAATCTGCTACTTTTTTTAAAATTGAGATTTCACTGGTGTTGAGAATCTGTGCCCAGGTATTTCAATTGGTAGATCATTTTCAGTGCAGATGCTGAAAATCTGAAAAACGATGTATTGCGATTATCTTTAAGATTCGTTTATTTCAAAGTCTGAGTTACAGAGAGGGGAGGAGAGAAAGATCTTCCATCTAGAGATTCACTTCCCAGAAGGCTAGGCCAGGCCAAACCAGGAGCCAGGAGCTTCCTCCAGATTCCCCATGAGAGTGGTGGAACCCCAAGCACTTCGGCCCTTTTCTGCTGTTTTTCTCAACCCATTAGCAGGACTGCATCAGAAGTGGAGCAGCCAGGACATGAACCAACACCCTTATGGGATGTCTTCCAGGCTGCCTATTTGGTTTCACTTCTAATTAAATGGGATCAAGTTTACCCAACAGTCTTGCTAATTTCTCATTGGATTCTTCCATCCCTTCACCTTCAGCCAAGCCAATCTTCCTCCTGGGCATCTTGTGCAGCTGGGAGGGCACCTGTGGGCTGAATCGCAGGGAGAGCCTTTGGGATGCTGGGTTGCCTGGCTGCTGCTGCTGCCCTTCCTGCTGCTCAAGCTGCTGGGCCTCTGCTATTGGTTTTTCAGGGGTCTGACCAATGTGGAAGCCTTGAGGATTTATATATATTTAAGAGAAAATGAAAAAAAAAATTTACTGTGATTGGTTGGGTCCTTGGCTAATTGCCAAGACACAGAGAATTAAATTAGGAGTCAATCAGGTTAACATGCTACAAGGATAATTGTCATAAATTAGTTCAGTATAGTCCCTGCCTTTGAATGCATTTTAAAGTATGATTTAATGTTCTTGTATCCCAGTTGTTTCCTATCACCTTTCATCCAGTCGATTCTTGTCCTCCTTTGAGAGATAGCTTACTTGTTGCTCATCTTACTCCTGATAAGTCAGTGCGCCCACAGTTGCTAATGGTGGTGGAAGTTAGTAGTCAACACCAGAGTCATATAAATAAGACTCTCTTCATGCCTGTTTTAAGTCAGAAAATTCACAGTCCCTGTAGTTTCCCGAAAGGATAATGCCCATGGGCCTTCTCTGTCTAAATACCTATCTATTTATCTTCCTTTCACTTCCAAGGGAGAAGGACAGTTGAAAAGTGAGCTCTCATCCACTGGTTCACTTCCGAAATGTCTGCAAGAACCAGGGCTGGGCCAGGCTGAAGTCAGGAACCCAGAACTCCATCTGAGTCTCCCACACGGGAAGCAGGAACCCAAAGACTTGGACCAGCACTGCTGCCTCCCAGGGTGTGCTTTAGCAGGAGGCTGGATAAGGAGGAGCAGCTGAGACTCAATGCAGGCCCTCTGATTTGGGATACGGGCATTCCAAGTGTAACTGTTAACAGCTGAGCAAAATGCCTGCCCCAGCCATGGTCTTTAAGAAAGGCTAGATTTGAGGGTCTGCTTCCTCTCACTCCCCACCTGTAGTTGAGTTCCTCAGGTCCTCCCGGCTTCCTGTGGGCAGCAGTTGACAACGCCAACCTCTCCGAGTCCTGTGAGTCATGCATTTGGTTTTACTTTCTCATCATTTCTTAGTTGAATTTAAGTGTATCTTTCCTCAGTGAGGGCTCTCCTAAAGCATGACTGTCCTTTTGGTCTGTGGTTACTCTGCAGAGAAAGACCTCAAGACTAAATCAGAAAGAAACAACAAAGGAACTCGCTACAGCCATGAGGTCTTTGTGTTCTCAGAAATTGAGTGGAAGCACTGAGTTGTGGCTATTTTTATATATGTGTCAAAATGCTAGTAGCCCCTTCATAGGTAGAGCTTGATATATAAATGTTTATACATTTAATCATTCATTAATTGTTGAAGGCACTTGAATATCACCAGCATTACAGTCTGAGAAGTTAAAAGATAATGATGATAGCAAATGTAATATTAATCAATAGCATACTTTCCAATTGCCAGGGATTGTGTTTTATGTGTACTACCTTGTTTAATTCACATGTTCAAATACAGGAAATACATTTTATTAAGCTATTGTGTCTCAGACAAGGCAATGGAGATCCAATTTATAAAGAAACTTGCTATCACTAGGAGTAAGGAGAACATTGTTAACCGTTATGTCCTGTTATGTTAAAAGGAGTCATTCGTGACTTTTCATTGAGTCTCAAGTCATCCTTAATATCAGAGATAATATGTGGTGGAAAATATTAGAGGAATATGTTCTATGTGTATCGTGTATGTATGTGTATGTGTTATATGAAATAGTCAAGACTTCAGCTAGTCTTCCTACATGTAGATGGTTACCTATGCAGATGATTTCATTGCATGATCTCAATATCTATTTACCACCAAGTTGACACAATGACTGAATTCTCTCAGAATATGACATTTTTAAAAGAGATTTTATTTGAGAGGTAGAGTTACAGACAGAGGGAGAGACAGAAAGGTCTTCCATCCACTAGTTCACTCCTCAAATGGCCACTTTTCTGGAGTTGAGCCAATCTGAAGCCAGGAGCTTCTTCTGGGTCTCTCATGTGAGTGGGGGGACCCAAGCACTTGGGCCATCCCCTGCTGTTTTTCCCAGGTGCATAAGCAGGGAGCTGGATTGGAAGTAGAGCAGCAGGGAATGGAACCAGAGCCCATACGGGATGCAGGTACTGCAGGCAGTGGCTTAACCAGCTAAGCCACAACACGGGCCCCAGAACATGACTTCTATCACAGCAGAAACCCATAATTGAGATAAAATAGAGAAGTATTCACAATGTCCTTGTTTTAGTTGAACAACAAAAAAATCTTTATCAGAAAGTTATTAAATGTAAGGCTTAAGAATCCACCAAATCTAGGGCAAGAGGAATGCACTGTGAGGACCCACACACTGGAACAGCTGCAGTCACAGATCGCTTTGTTTTTACTTAGCTCTCTGTTACACTCTGAACACTCTGCGGGGGAAAAGCAGGAGGGCAGGTGGAAGGACCAGGGTGGTCTGGAAAGCTGTCACACCTGGCTCTTTGTCAGACGTTGAAACTGAAGCATAAAAGGGGCACACATTTTGGAACAAAGCTGGATTGCCCACGTCGCAATGCAGTGTTTTTTCCATGTATGAAAGTGACCCAGAAATCTGGTTATGTAGTGCGGAAATGTGCCACAAGACCAAAAAAAAATTGACTTTTTAGCTGTCAGCATCACATAAGTCCGAGTTAGAATTTCTGGAATTCTGGTCCCAGCCTGACTGTTATTCTGTTGTGTTGTCTAGCTAGACCATGTTTTTGGGGTCTGTCTCATTTGGCTTTGCTCAGCTATATGTGGTCCCAGTGAGAAACTGAGCCAAAATGAAAGAAGAACATAGTTTTCCCCAATCTGCATTTTTTTACATGGTGAAAAAATGAGGAGTTTTATCTTTAGGGTGAAAACGACTATCATCTCCGAATGTCTCCGCAGTAGTTGAGAATTACTACCTCGTTAGCATCACATTCTATTAAAACAGGTGCGAGGAGTAAGACAAGTAGCCACAGGTATAGAGGATAAAAAAGACATTTCAAAAGCTCAAGTCCGTCCTCTGGGACACTTCTTTGCAGAGGAGCTAGCATAGTGGGGCCTGATAACTGAAATACTGTGCCTCCGATGTAACTGTAATGCGGCCCCATATTACCACCCCACCCCCAATCCTGCCACCCCTCCATCTGCCCCTTGTGTCTGTCTCCTCAATTCGAGTGTTTGTGTATATGAATCCCTTCTGAGCCTTGTTAAAAAGTAGCTTCTCATGCGATGGGTCTGGGTTCATCTGGAAGGTTCTAAATTTCTAACAAGCTCCTGGCAGGTGCCCCGCTTTATACATCATGATGCAGAGGATGAAGGTAGATTTTGGAGGAAGGGGAAAGAGAATTAACTTTTCTTCCTACCCTTCTTTCACAGTCGAACTGTTTCATCTGCAAGCAGGTATCTAGAGGGGCAGGAGTTGCTCTAGTAGTTAAGACGTCCACATCTCCTACTGGAGTAGCCAGATTCACTTCTCAGTTCAGCTCCTGGTTCCAGCTTCCTGCTAACGTACACACCGAGCACCATGGTAGTAGCTCAAGTGAGTGGGCTCCTACCACTCGGGAGATCTGGACTGAGTTCCTGACACCCAGGTTTGGCCCCAGCTAGGGGGCATTGCAGGCATGAGGAGAGTGAACTGATAGACAGATGCTCCCTCTGCTTCACGAATAAATAAGTACAATTTTTAAAAAAGTATCTTCAATTTGGACAGGTGAAATAGATGAAGAATATGCAATTTATCTTAGCGTACAATGTCTTTTATTTTCTGGTAATAGAGAAAATTTCTCCAAAAACCCAAGATCTGTTTATTGCTCATAAGTTTCACTAAACTAATATTATTTTTCTTTTTCTTTTTTAAATGAATGTTTATTGAGTTCACATTATGAACCAAGCACCATGATGAAATTGCTAGATTTTTTATTTAAGAAACATTTAGAAGATTTAATCCCGGTCTCTCACATGAGTGGCAGGAATCTAATTACTTGAGCCATCACTGCTACCTCTTAGGGTCTGCATTAGCAGGAAGCTGGAGTAAGGAGCCAGTGCTAAGTAGTAAACCCACGTTTTCTGATATAGGACGCCGGCAGTCCAACTGCTAGGCCAAATGCTCACCCCATATGGCCATCTTAAAGACAAAAATAAGGCAAAATTATTTTCCCCAAGACTTAACATGAACTGGATGAGGACAAAGTTAAGGCCAATGATGAACTCTTAATCCTGTCACAACTGCCTTCCCAGAAGAAGGAAGGAGAAACAAAGCCTGAATGTGCAGCACCTGTCCATTTCCACAGCCAAGTTCAGGCTACCTAGCAGGATGTCACTGAATGCCAGGCCAAGAAGAGACTGACACAATTGGCCTTCAGAGTACAGAAGGAGTAGCAGGTATTCTCCACAGAGACGGTTCATGCCACAAGGAAGAATGGTAACACAAGCATATAACAAAGAATAATTTGAAGGACTCTGTCATCGTCCAAAACTTTGCCTCTATACTAAGGCTTCTATTTCATTGCTCATTGTCTCAGTTAACTTTGGATTTGTTCCCTACATATTAGATAATTCTGTTCTCAAAGTCTGAATTTAGCTTTGTAGTGAGTGATTTTAAAAATAGGTATTGAGGGGACAGCACTGTAGCATAGTGGGCTAAGCCTTTGCCTGAGGCACTGGAATCCTATATGGGTGCCGGTTCAAGTCCCAGTTGCTCTTCTTCCAATCCAGCTCTCTGCTATGGCTTGGGAAAGCGGTAGAAGATGGCCCAGGTGCTTGGGAGACCTGGAAGAAGCTTCTGGCTTCAGATCAGCCCAGCAGTTTCAGCCATTTGGAGAGTGAACCAGTGGATGAAAGAACTTTCTCTCTGTAACTCTACCTCTCAAGTCAATCTTATAAAAATAAAAATAGGTAATGAGTTGAAAGAGGAGCATAAATCTGACTTCAGTTAGACTGCCTTTTGAGGAAGAAGACAGTACAACAGTGAGTTTATTTAAAAATAAGAGGATGAATTTAGTAAAAAGCTATGAAGGCCATCTTTTTTGTAAGAAAATGCAATCTGTCATAAGTGATATTCTAAGCAAATTCCTCTAAGTTGATCTCATCTGAAATACTTGCAAAGTAGACTTTGAGATTTAGGAGAGAAGAAAGATGAACATAGAATCTGAGAGGCATCTACTAGTAAGAATCTGTTTATGAACAGAGGTTAAAACTGAGGCAAGGAAGCAGAGTAAGGGGAGAACACAGAACTTCCTTTGGAGGCTAAGGAGATAGTTGTGTTGATTTCTCTTGATGCAATTTAATTTTGTGGTCAACTAAATCAATAGTTTTTATAGGAGAAATTTTTAACAACTTAGTGGTTTGTGGTAACACTCAGGCAATTGTGCACAGATAAGGAAGATAAATAGAAGGCTTCTGGGTAGAATAATTTTAAGTTAACTGGACTATATCAAACTTCTCTATCTTGTGTTGAACTGTGGACTTGCCAGTTATCCCTCATCCTCTAATTACCCATCATTTTCCATATCTGCCTGAGATTGTTTAGCTCTCGCTGATTGATCGCAGAGGGTAATTGGAATTGTGAAAGGATGATGTTGCGATCTAAAGCATCTATTTGGTGACATGCCTGATAGTTCTGTCACAATATCCAAGCACCAGATAAGTGGGGTGTTTTAGAATAATAAATTAAAGCTTTGAATGATCTATTCTTTTATATACTGCAACTTATTGGCCAGCATAGGTGGGGCCCAGGTAGAAAAGGAAGGTGCATGATAATACTTAGAAGTAAGAGTATTTGCTTTCCTCATCGGTCTGTACTTACACGCATTCAGATTCATGTATCTCACATTGTGTCTCCATTAACAGTTAACAGAGGTACAGGCTTAGATCCTTCTTAAGATAAACAAATGAAATATTTTCTTAACTAATGGATGGGTAACAACACCATCCGTTTCACAACTTCTGTAAATGCATCTTCAGACACTCTTCAGATTACCTTCAAATGTGCATTTAAGTATCAGATACCACCTAATGTCAGAGGGAGAAAAATTAGACTAATCTTGGCAGTCTGGAAGAAAGATGCTGTCAAAGGTCATCAACAAGTCTGACAAAACAGTGCTCATTAACTGTGTCTGTCAGCACCTCCATTTGGAAGTAATTTGGATATTTGCAATGACCCCGTCAATTCTGGTTGGTTGGGCACTGACCTTGACCGGGGTGAAACCTGTTCAGTGTGGCTCAGACAATGCACTGTAGGTGGAATCTGGAATGACAGATGGCAGTGGGGTCAGCAAAGAGGAACTTGTCCATCACTGCTATTGAAGATGAAACCACTCAACAGTAACATTCAACTGGCACAAGAGTTGTGGTTTGCATAGACCACAGGAGAATTGCTCAAGTTCTTTTATTTTTAAAGAAATGTTAGAGTCCCATGATCTGAGTTCATGAGACTGGTGAATAGATGGAAAAGAGCGTGGAGCTGTTGGGGTTTAACAACAGCCTAGATGTTTCACAACCAGTATTTGACTCAAAAATCTTGGCCTGTGAAATCATGCTGGCTGGATATTTGTCCTGGATCAATTCCTAATCAAAAACCAGTTCCTTTGGTATTTTTTTCCATTCTGACTAATTGGGTTAGTTTCCTGAAGGGGTAATTACCTTACTCTTCTGGTTGACACACCCCTTCTTTTATGCCTCTCATACACTACAGAATCAATAGGATAAATGACTATGATACCAGAATATACTTTGCTCTCCAAGTTTTAGGTTAGCAAGACCATGAAAGCAACTATAATGTAGTCTGGGAATAATTATCATTTAATTTAAAAAAATCTGGATCTGTTTTTGCAGTTTCAGATATACTTTATACATTAATTAAAGAAATGGGGCAGGCATCATGGCTCAGTTGGCTAAGCCACAGCTTGATATGCCCATGTCCCTTATTGTAGCATCTTGGATCAAGTCCTGGCTCTTCTACTTCAGATCCAGCTTCCTGCTAATGTGCCTGGGAGGCAGCAAATGATGGCTCTAGTACCCGAGTCCTTTATACCCATGTAGGAGATCTGAATGGAGCTCCTGGCTTCAGGAATTTTGGAAGTTATGGAGCAAATGGAAGAATTCTCTTTCTCCCTGTCCTTCTCCATCACTGTGCCTTTCAAATTAATAACTTATAACATACAGCGATGAGACACTGAATGGCACCTAGAACAGTGTTCTGATTCTGGGCTGTGAGTCTCAGCACTTTAAGAAATACAAGACACATTAACTGCCCAAAGACCTAATGGAAATGTGTGCAAGTCCTAGTGGTGGTATATGTAACGAATGTTGAAGCCATAAGAAAAGATGTACAGCCTTAAATTGCTCCAGGAATATTTAACAATCTTAGTCCCTAGAATCTCTCAGAACCAGAGACCTCTCTTCCCACTATCTGAGCTTTGAAGTTTCTCCCAAATCTTCATTGGCTTTTTGGTCAATGTTTTTAGGCCAAATAGGAGGGTTAAATTTTTAAGAAGAAAAGGTTGGTGATGGGGAGTAAAAATTCATTCAACTGGTTCCAAAAACAAAAAAAAAATTGAATAAAAAATAACAAGCCATTAGGCAGGTGTTCAGCATAGTGGTTAAATCACCACTTGGAATGCCTACATCTCATATCAGAGCACCCAGTTTGAGTCCCAGCTATACTGATTCTGATCCTGCACCCTGCTAACATATACCCTATAAGACAGATGATGGCTTACATAACTGGGTCCTTGCCACCCACATGGGAGGCTCAGAATGAGTCCTGGGTGTTCAGCCCTAGCTATTGTGAGCATTTCAGTAGTGGTTGGAAGTCAGTCTGTCTCTGCCTTTCAAAAAAATGAAAAGTTTTTAAATAAAAAGATTGATTTCAGAGAATAATGAACTAATAAAAACTAGAAAGAAACTGACAGAGGGTAAATTCATCTCCCACCATGTGGGTTACTCCAGTCATTGTCCATATCAAACATTTAGCTATGCCTTTGATATTTAAGAGAAAGATTCCTTTTGAATTCTGCTTACTGATTAGATATCAAGATTTTCCCTATTCTAGCTTGAAAAGACTTTCTATAAAGAAAATACGTCCATTTAGACTCCTGCATATAGACATTAATGGATTAGTTATCAATTTACTGTTTTCATTTGGTCATTTTGTCCATAACAGAAATCACCATCCAAATAGCTTTTAGGATAATGCATCATTTTCACTGGAACACTTTGTTTAACTGAATTTGAGACACCTCCCATTTGGGTACTGCAGCTTTTACAAAAATTGCCTCCAACTGTATTTATACCACCCATTTTAATGTACATATTGTCATGACCCCCGGAGACTGCATTAAGTAATCAAGAGATGGACCACATAATATCATTGGCGTAACTGAACCTGCAGAGTCAGTCAATAACCACCTGAAAGTGCCTAGCACTGCAGGATTGGGGAGGTCCACACGGGAGCATGTAAATTTGTGACACCATCTTGCAATGTCAGTTCCATTTGAATGAGCTGGAAAATGGAGCATGTGCCACTCCATTAACCCTCTCAGACCAAGTCTTTCCTTAGCAAAGATTCAAAATAAAGCTAAAGACAGAAGCAAGTAGCCAGTTGAGCAGAAGGGATGCCATTAGGCTTAACTGCCTTGCCAGCGCACGGTTTATCTCCCAAAGAGGAGCTGAGCCCTGGGATTGCAGCAGGCCTTCTTGTTTTCTGCCTGCTAAACGAAATGGCCATTTTTGAAGTGCTAATACTACTGTAAACACAACTCATTTTATTAGAGTTTTTGTAGTTCCATTGGCGATAGGATGATGCAGCTGTTGCTTGCTGAGTTGTCATTTGTTGGGTTAAAAGTTCGTCCTCCACATTGAGAGCATGGTCACTGCTTAGGAATCGGATAACCACACCAGAGCCACATGCGATGTGGATCATATCATTTGTTTTGGATCACCTTCCTTCCAGATGCTAAAATCTGGTGTGTTTATTAAGAGTTGGCTTAGGCACTCATTCGTTCTGGAGTTCAACTGAGAAACACTAATTGAATGGGACCCATCCCAACACATACGTCTCCTTGCAGCTGACAGTGATTTAGGGTTTAGATGGCAGCCAGTGACCAGGGGTAGATTTGTACTCTTTCGAGACAGTTAGTGTGCATTTCTACCCTGCATGGAAACTCCAGGTGAACATTTCCCAGATGGCTTTTTCAGACAGAGGTCCTTTACCAAAGAAGAAAAGAACACTTTAACCAAGTCCAAAGAGAAGCTCATATTTAAGTCTTTTTTTTTTTTTTTTTGACACAATCAAAGGCCTTTTCAAATGCCCTCAGGGGAGGGGGCCCTGGAATGTGTTTGGAATGTAAATACATGCTGTTGGTGCCCAGGTGTCATTTGGCTTACAGTGTGACCTTTCCTAGAATTTTCAAATTTTCTGTTATAAAGGAACTTTGGTGACCTTGGGGTCAAACTTTCCCTTCCTTTACAGAAAAGAAGAATGGGCTCAAGGGAAATGAAGTGAGGTATTCTTAGGAATTTGATTTCCATTGAAGCCTCCAGGGCCACTCCATTCCAGAGGGTGTGCAGTACAGGTGTTGCATGGCCCTTACTGATATCTCTCCCTCTCTACCTCCCTTCCTTTCTCTCTTCTCCCCCCTCCTCCACCGCATTCATGCACTTTGCACTCACATCTGCTTCTTTCTCTACCTTTTCCCTACGTTCTCTCCCACTCTTCCAATGTGTTACCACCTCTCCATAAAAACGTTTCATGATTCTAGCCCTAAGAGTTCATCAACTGACTAACTTCAATTTTTCTGGCTTCTCGTAAGTTTCAATTGTCTATAGCATCCATCTGAAAAATGTATGACCTTGTGATATTCTGGGTTTATTGTGATATACTTAATTTGATTGTCATGTATTTATGCAGAGTCAAAGGGATCAAGCTATTTTTTTTCTTTTCCTTTTTTTTTTTTTTTTTTTGACAGAGTTAGACAGTAGAGTTAGACAGTAGAGTTTTTTTTGTAGAGCTGGACAGTAGACAGTGAGAGGGAGACAGAGAGAAAGGTATTTCTTCCATTGGGTCACTCCCCAAATGGCCACCATGGCCGGTGCTGCGCCGATCCGAAGCCAGGAGCCAGGTGCTTCCTCCTAGTCTCCCATTTGGATGCAGGGGACCAGGCACCTGGGCCATCCTCTACTGCCCTCCCGGGCCACAGCAGAGAGCTGAACTGGAAGAAGAGCAACTAAGACTAGAACCTGGTGCCCATATGGGATGCCGGCACTGCAGGCAGAGGATTAACCGAGTGAGCCAGGGGGCCGGCCCCAGGCTATTTTCAATCTAGTGCGACGCTAGGTTATCTGATGAACATGTTCATTTTCTGTCTGCAACTTTTAAGTCAGTAGCTTTGGTTGAAAATGTGTGTCCAGCTGATAAAATGGTTGCTTACAACTAGCTTAGGAGGAGAAAAGAACAAAAATCCCTAAAATACAGACTTACCTACAGTCTGAATAGAGCAGAGAGTAGAATGCTCAGTTGCCTGCAAGATGAGTTAATGTATTTATTTCTAAAAAAAAATATTTATTTAAAAGAATGAGACAGAGGGAAAGACCAGTAGTGACTGTCCACGTGCTTGATCACTCAGCAAATGGCCACAGCAGTAGGGATGGGTCTAGATTTATCCAGGATACTAGAATTCCATCTGAGTCTGTCACATAGGTGGTATTTGAGCCACTTTGTGCTGCTTTTCTGGGTGCATTAGCAGGGAGCTCAATCAGAAATGGGGTAGCCAGATCTCAGATCAGCAGTCTGATATCGGATGCCAGTATCACAAGTGGTGGCATAGCCCACTGCACCACAATGGCAGTCCCAATGCAAGTATTATTTATTTTAGACTTTTTTAAGGTATCCACTTGACAGTTCTAGGGATTTAATTCTCCTTCCGATATAAGAAGGTGACTCAGATCTTTTATTTAGTCTTTGCTTCCAACACACGTGTGCACACACACACACACACACACACACACACACATAGAGTATAGAAAACACACAAACACACTTAACTAATGGAATAAAAAACGAGTAAAAAATTTATTGAGGGGGAGAAGGTCAGTTGAAATCGTAAGCATTTATTAACCCAAGATTCAGTCTGATATGTCCAGAATTTGTGTGGCAGCCACAAAAGATGAATAGTAGAGAGTCCATGTTAGAGTTACAAGACTGTACTATAATCCTAATTATTAAGAATTATGGGGGCTGGTACCATGGCTCACTTGGTTAATCCTCTGCCTTGTGGTGCTGGCATCCCTTATGGGCACCGGTTCTAGGTTCTAGTCCCATTTGCTCCTCTTCCAGGCCAGCTCTCTGCTGTGGCCCGGGAGGGCAGTGAAGGATGTCACAAGTGCTTGGGCCCTGCACCCACAAGGGAGACCAGGAGGAAGCACCTTGCTCCTGGCTTCGGATCGGCACAGCACTGACCGTGGTGGTGATTTGGAGAGTGAACCAACAGAAGGAAGACCTTTCTCTGTCTCTCACTATTTATAACTCTACCTGTCAGATATAAACGAATTATGAAGTCTGGAAATCAAGGAAATAAGAATAACCTAGGAGAGCAAGAGCTACAAGAAAGAGGAGGAAATGCACAGAGGAATTCACACATAGGGGACATCCGTGACCTGGAGTGAAAGCTTGACCAGAGAAGCCCTGCTGGTACAGATGAGGCTGGAGATGACAGCATAATGCAGAGGCCAGAGGGAAAGGGGCACACAGTACACTGGCACAAGATACAGCGGGTCATACTAATGGAATGACTGAGATGCAGCAAGGGAGCAGAGTGAGCAGTGTTGAGCAATCATCAGTGCTGACTAATGTGTGTCATGGGAATGTGAAAGGTCAGCCCATGGCAAATTGGATGACACAGTTTGTGTTACACAACTACAGAAGTATTGGGAGTGTACTGTTGGAGTCCAGCTATGACAGAATAAATTAGAGATCATTTTGCTCTTACTGTATTTTCTCTGCTCCTTCCAGGTCAAGGTGTTCTCTTGCTCACGAAGATATGTGCTTAGCTAGATTAAAAATTGAATTGGCTTGGAGAAGTTGGCTCTAGGATTTAAATTTCCTAGTTCCTGAAATCTTTGAGGGGGTCATAAGGGAGCAGTAGAGGGAAAGGAGGAAATGTGCAGTCTGAGGATATATAAGTAGGGATGTCTCCTCACCATGGAGCCCTTGGCCTTGGAATGGAAGGCTGACACCTGACAGGAGATGACCATGGGTCTCAAAGACCTGGACTGCACTAGGCATGTGGTCAACAGAGGCTGCTGATTTTTTTAAGGACTTATGAATTGTATTTATTTGAAAGGCAGAGTGACAGAGAAGGACACACACACACACACACACACATACACAGAGAGATCTTCCATACACTGCTTTGCTTCCTAAATGGTTGCAATGGTCAGGTCTGGACAAGACTAAAACCAGGAGCCAGGAACTCCATCTAGGGCTACTACCTGGGTATGAGGGTTCCAAGAGCTTGACCACTTTCAGCTGCCCTCCCAGTTGCAATAACAGAGACCTGAATCAGAAGGAACAGTAACTGAGAGTCACACCAGCCCTCTCTTATGGGCAGATTAGCCCACACTTGGGCAATGTCATCCATAGTGACCCTCACCTGAATAGCACCCAGATACCACAATAGTCACAGCAGGAGTGTTGATTGCCATACCCCAAATTGTCCTTTTGAAGTTGCTTTGAATTATTTTTAAACAATTTCCTATTTCTGAACTATAGATAATTTTGTTGTGATACCAAGTAATTTTGAACCTCAGAAATCAGAGGCCTTGAATTCAATAGCCATGGGTCTCTCTCTGCCATTTTTCCTTCCTTGACCCCAAGCCACTGATAGCATGCAGTCAGAGGCAGCTCTGTGCTTGCGTAGTTCATGGTCTGCTGTCATATTGACTTATTTGCAATACAAGGAAATGAAAAAAACGAATCTTCTAATTTAAACTTTAGATTCCGCAAGTCAGCAAGATTTCAACACAAACAGAAACCATTGCAGTCAGTGCTGCATCAGACTGTTCCTGGGCCAGAAAAGAGGATGGCAAACTGGAAGGTGTGCTTTGAAACAAAATATAGCCCCTGCCAATAAAAAATTGCAGCTCTTGTTCAAAAAGAATAGAATGGCTTAACCCAATTTATCACAGGAGAGTGGGAATTATTTGAAGATTGAAGAAGTAGAGAAGCACACATAGAGAACTTTAAGCAGCATAGGGGAATATGATCACTGAAGAGCACACTGTAGGGAGAGCATATATGGCTTTATTGAGGTATATTTTAAATTCTGCCCGATTCATCCACTGAATTGTACACTTCAATAGCTTTTGCACATTCACAGAGTTGTGCAATCGTTACCACGTCTCATGCATCTTACCATTCCCAAAAGAAACGCTGTGCCCAGTAACAGTCATCCCTCATCGTCTCCCCCCTCTTCCAACATGCTGTGGTTTAGATGTGGTTTGGGTGCATCCCATAAGGGCTCGTGTGTTGGGGAGACTTGGCTTGTGGTGTGGGGATATTGAGAGGTGATGACGAGATTCTTGCAGGTGGGGCCTGCTAGGACATCTTTAGGTCACTGAAGGGGCACCCCCAGGGGGCCTTGAGGACCTCAGTCCCTCTATGCTTACACCTGTGCTCCTGTTATGATGCTATCGGCCATTTGGCGATCACTAGAGCCTGAGCTAATGGAGCCATCTCATCTTCTACTTTCTACCTCTGGAACTATGAGCTAAATATACCTCATGGCTTCACAAGGCCCAGCTTTAGAAATTTTGTCATAGAAATGAAAAATGAGCTAATACATAGCATCAGGAGCCACTAATTTATGGTCTGCCCTATGGGTTTTGTCATCTAAGACATGTTAGACAAGTGGAATCATACAATATGAGGTCACTTATCAATTCCCAACACTTGGTGTGGTGTTTTCAGTGTTCATATGTGTTGTAGCATGAAAGAATATGTCATTCTGCTTTTACTTCTCAATAATAGATGGACATATCACCTTTAGTTTATCCATTTATCAGTTGATGGAAATTGGACTAGTTTCTACCTTTTAGTTATAAAGAAATGTATGCATACAAATACGGAGATAGACTGAACTTTTTTTTCTACAGATATATTTACTTGAAAGGCATGGTTACAGATAGAGAGGACTTCCATTTGCTGGTTCACTCCCCAAATAGCTGCAATGGCAGGAGCTGCATCAATCCAAAGCCAGGAGCCAGGAGCTTCTTCTGGGTCTCCCACATGGATGCAGGAGCCCAAGCACTTCCACTGCTTTCCCAGGCCATCAGCAGGGAGCTGGATTGGAAGTGGAGCAGCCACAGAGGCTCGAACCAATGCCCTTATGGGACTCCAGTACTGCAAGTTGATGCTTAACCTACTAAGCCACAGTGCTGGCCCCAGAGACTGAACTTCTTTATAATAAATAGTATTTTACGGCTGGCGCCGCAGCTCAATAGGCTAATCCTCTGCCTTGCGGCGCCGGCACACTGGGTTCTAGTCCCGGTCGGGGCACCAGATTCTGTCCCAGTTGCTCCTCTTCCAGGCCAGCTCTCTGATATGGCCAGGGAGTGCAGTGGAGGATGGCCCAAGTGCTTGGGCCCTGCACCCCATGGGAGACCAGGAGAAGCACCTGGCTCCTGCCATCAGATCAACGTGGTGCGCCGGCTGTGGCGTGGCGGCCATTGAAGGGTGAACCAACGGCAAAGGAAGACCTTTCTCTGTCTCTCTCTCACTGTCCACTCTGCCTGTCAAAAAATAAATAGTATTTTACTTTCATTATTAGTTATTTATTACAGGTTCATGCATTACATTCGTTAATTTCATTTTATGTACATTTGCACTATAAAGCATGCTTAAAATTTAGTCTACCTAATCATTTTCTTTTTTTGAAATGTTTGAGTTACATGGAGAGAAGAGGCACAGAGAGAGAGAGAGAGGTCTTTGACCCGCTGGTTCATTCCCCAATTGGTCGCAAAAGCTGAAGCTGCGCCAATCCAAAGCCAGGAACTTCCTCTGGGTCTCCCATGCAGGCACAGGGGCCAAGGGCTTGGGCATCTTCTACTGGTTTCCCAGGCCATAGCAGAGAGTTGGATCGGAAGTGGAGCAGCCAGAACTCGAACCAGTGCCCATATGGGATGCCAGCATTGCGGGCGGCAGTTTTACCCAGTATGCCACAGCGCCAGCCCCATATTTTATTTTGTATCCTAGGCCTTCTGTGTAGACTGTTAGACTTCTACATGGTTTGTGATAGGTATGAGCATATGATATGTGAGATTTTGGTCAATAGGTGAGCATTCAGTGCAGTAGCACTCCCGTTCCTGTTCCCAACAGTTGTCTGGATGAGGAAACCACCATCAGTAATCTCTCAGTCTGTGAGCTTTCAGTTCCTGTCTCTTTGATAGTGTGAGCCCTAAACTTGGATGAGATTTTGACTCCTTGGTTGCTGTCCTTGAAGGTATTGTCGGGGCCCTTGCCAATCCGTAACCCTAGTTGCCATTTCAAGGCACATTCTACTAAATAACACCACTGCTTTCCTTGTGCTGACTCCTTAGTACCAGGAAAACGGATCTGGAAATAGTAATGCCCATAGGTGCTGAGACAACACTATCCCTCAAACACGAGATGAGTAACCACTTTTACCATCTTTTAGGACTGTTGTGAGACCCTGAAGGCTAATGTGATATTCTTATTTGTGTGAATTCAAAACCTTCTCACATATGAATGAGAGAACCTGATACTGTTTCAGGACACACCCAGCACTGGGAGACAAGATGAGTATTTTTCTGCCTTGGCTTCTTGCCCTTGCCCTCACCCCCTTCCTTACCACAAGCATGATAGAATGTTTTCTCCTTTTATGGCTCCCAAAGATAAGTCATTTTCTACTGTCGCTGGAATGAGAAATACCATGATCTCAATTTGTGCTTTCCACTTTTTTTGAAATACCAGTTGATTCTGGAAATACAGAGAAAATCTGGTTCCTAGGTGAACAATAGCAGCTTTTCAATTTTATTTCTAAAAGAAAATTACATCTGCTTAGGCCTCTCTTTGTCAAATTTCCTTTCTTTGTTCACTCCTAAGTGTGATGCTGATTAGCTATAGGTCTAGATAGGGCCAAGGAGATTGTTAGCTTTGCTTGATTTTTGATTATGACACAAAAAATTGCCAGGTGAAATTGATGTGAGCATGTTGAGCTGATTGACCCATGCCCTAATCCAGTCACTCAATTCCTTGGTTACTCTATTGTACCAAGGCCACAAGAGCATCACAGAAGAATGCAGGTAATAGTCCTCCCCCATCTTGGCACTAACACGAATCAAAATGATCAGCAACTTGATAGCTCATGCATATGCATGACGTATTTGAGCCTGCCAGTTGCAATGGCCTTAGAGGGATATTCCTACCCATGAATTCCACAGAGCTCCCGTCAGAAATGGCGGCACTCTGAACCCCTGCCACCTGCAGTAAGCACACAGCACAGTTGTTTGCCCAGGTCTGGGACTTTCAGCAGAGCAGCAACCTGCTTAATTGTGTGGATTCTATGCTGCTTTGCCTGGTCATTCTTGGAGACTGCAACCCTCTTCCATTTTTCTCCTTTGAATAAATACCATTAACATTCTTTAGAAACAGCATTCCAAGATCGCGTGTTGGAGAACATTGCTTTTGACAATTTAAAATTCAACCACGTCCAGAGAAAAATAGACCTTGCCAAGTTAGAAAGCTTCTTTATTGCTTTAAAAGTCTTTTACCTCACTTTTTAATCTTCTGATAAGATAAAGTTTGTGAGTTCCGTTTAATAGTAGTATCCTCACTGAGCAATGGATAAAGAACAAAATGAAAGTCCATTGCTTCCAATACAATGAAGGATAACAGTATGAATTCTAAATCCTGACTGTGAGCAGGAGGCAGCTTGGGGACTCAAGGTTTGGTCAGCAGTCCTGCTGGACCCATATTCCGGGTCACTCTGCTCTGCAGTTCGCAGAAGCTGAATGCATGTCTAATTCAACCAAATGTTAATCCCGATTGGCAATAAGAGATATTCAGGAATTCCATTCCTGCTGCCCAGTTCTCTAAATCCTTAAGCCAGATGCAACTCCACTGGGGAGTAACAGCTCAAGAAGATAATGAAGACATGAGCGGGGTTGCGTGAGTCAGGGAGAAAGGATTCAGGTGGGTGTGCCTGACAAGGAGGCATGCGTGGTGTGTCCCTGGGGGCTCTGAAGGTCCAAGCTGAGTCCAGTTATGCACACAAGATATAGACAGTGAGATCACAGGGAGAATTCAATTGTAAACCAAAATGGCTCGGTCATAATAAATATGCATTTATAACCCATGACAGCAGCATTTATCACACTTCAGTGTTTGCAAATGCTTGCTATTAGCATGAAAGTCATAGCCAGGATCAGCAATGACCACTGTTTGCATATGGTGCTGTTATTAAAGTTGGATTCTTGCAACACCTTCTTTTGGCACGGAGTTAGAAAACTCCCTGGTTCCAATTTTCCAATGTTATGCAGCCTTTGGTTCTTATGGAGCAAATTAAAATAAAGAAAGCCTTATTGAGAAATCACTTTATATGGACAAACAGGGCAGACAACACAGAAGATAATGATGTGGAAAGAACTCTGCCCTAAAGGAGGTTATCCTCAGTAAAGTGCAACCTGGGTGTGACTTAAGCCAGTGGGCATTCTGAAGTGTTTCACTTTAACAGATTTTTAAGTTTTAAAATCTTTATTCATAAAAAGCATAGATTATAATGTTTTGTTACACATATGCATAACAATGAGCATTTCAATTAAGCATGTTAACACATCCATTCTTTCCTGTGTTTACCTTTCTGTTGCTGTGAGAACACCTAAAATCATAACAAATTTTCAGTGCATCACGAAGTATTAAGTATAACCAGGTTGGGGCTGATGGTGTGGCATAGAGAGTAAAGCACTGCCTATGGTGCCATCATCCCATATGGGTGCCTAGTAGAGTCCTGGCTGCTCCTCTTCTGATCCAGCTCCCTGCTATGGCCTAGGAAAGCAGTAGAAGATGGCCCAGGTCCTTGGGCCCCTCCACTCATGTGGGAGACCTGGAAGAGGCTTCTGGTTCTTGGCTTCAGATTGGTGCAGCCCTGGCCATTGTGGCCATCTGTGGAGTGAACCAGAGGATGGAAGATTTCTCTTTCTGCTGCTGCCTCTCTGTAACTCTACCTTTCAAATAAATAAATATTAAATAATTATTTAAGATTAATTTCACACTTATTATTTTGACAGGCAGAGTGGACAGTGAGAGAGAGAGAAAGGTCTTCCTTTGCCGTTGGTTCACCCTCCAATGGCCACCACGGCCAGCACGCTGAGGCTGGCGCACCGCGCTGATCCAAAGCCAGGAGCCAGGTGCTTCTCCTGGTTTCCCATGGGGTGCAGGGCCCAAGCACTTGGGCCATCCTCCACTGCACTCCCAGGCCACAGCAGAGAGCTGGACTGGAAGAGGGGCAACCGGGAAAGAATACGGCGCCCCAACCGGGACTAGAACCCGGTGTGCTGGCGCCACAGGCGGAGGATTAGCCTATTGAGCTGAGATGCCTGCCCACACTGTTTTTTTTTTTTTTAATAAGGTTATGCATTCAATTTCTCTACTTATTCATCCTATGTAACTGTAATTTGGCACCCTTTTTTGATCAATATCTTTTGCCGTGGTAAAACCATTCTACTGTCTGCCTCTTGTATTCAGCTTTTTAGATTTCACATATAAGTGAGATCAGTCACTTATTTTTTTTTTTTCTAATTTTGGCTATTAGCTTGATGTCTTTCAGGTTCATGTGTAATGTTGCAAATGTTGCAGATGGCAAATTTCCTTATTTTTAAAAAGATTTAGTAACTTGAAAGGTAGAAATTGAGAGAGATCATCCATCCACTGGTTCATTCCCCAAATGGCAGCAATGGCCCAAGCCTGAACCAGGCCAAAGACAGCACCAGGCACTACTTCTGGGCCTCCCATATGGGTGCAGGGCCCCAAGCAATTGGGCCATCTTCCACTGCTTTCCCATGTGCAATACCAGGGAGCTGGATTGGAAGTGGAGTAACTGGGACTAGAACTGGACCCATATGGAATGTCAGCACTGCAGGTGGAGACTTAATGTTCTGCGCCATAGTGTTGACCCTAGGTTTTCTCATTTTTTCTAAATTTTTTATTTATATAAATGGAACAAATTTCATGTGTCGCATACATACAGTTTAAGAAAGTAATAACTCCCCTCCATATATTCCTTCCCTCCCTCTTCCTCCTATTTCCTTCTTATTTTTCTTTTGGCAATAATGTTTTAATTTTTTCTTTGAAAATGAGTTTTATCACTAAGCAACAAAGAATTTTTAAAGGCTGAATATTATTCCCTTTTTGTGTGTAGATCACAATTTCTTTATCCATGTACCTGTCTACACTTGGTTTGTTTCCTTATAGTGACTGCAGTGAATAATGCCACAATGAGTAGGAAAATGCAGATACATCTGTGAGGTACGGATTTAATTTTTTCTTGATATATAATCAGGTACTAGATTATATGATCATATTAATTTTAATTCCAAAAAAAATTTGAGGAACCTCCATACTGTTTCCTATATAAAAAAAACTTTCATTTTCTATACTCAAATTTTAGCAAAAGTATATAAGGGATTGTTCACACTCACCAACACTTATTTCTTGTCTTTTTGCTGATTGACATCCTAACACCATAACACCATGGATTAAGCTTTGTGTTTCTGTGAGTCTTAGCTATGGAGAGTCTTTTTTTTTTTTTTTTGCTATTGAGCTGTATGGCTTCTTTATGTATTAATATATGAATACTGTATCCCACAGGAAGGGGCTACAAAACATCAATGAAAAATGGAATGAAAAGATAATGTGCATTATAGACGCTTTGCCAATACTCCTACCAGGCCTGGTTGCCTTTTGTTTTGTTCTTTGTTTTCTTTCCTGCACAGAAGCTCTTTAGTTTGACGTAATTCTACATATTTATTATCGCTTTAGTTGTCTGGGCTTTGGGTGTGGAGCCTGAAAAATAATCATCCAGACGGGGGTCCAGAAGCTTTCCCCCAAGCTCTCTTCTAATTCTATGGTTTGTTTTCCATTGCAGTCTTCATTCCATGTTAAGTTGATCATTTTGTGTCTGGTGTAAGATGAGTATCTAAAAATCACTTCTGTATGTGGCTATCCAGTTTTCCTAACAACACTTATGAAACAGATTGTCTTTTCTTCATTATAAATTCCAGTGCTCTGGCCAGAGATTAGTTGTCTACATTCATTAGCTTATTTCTGGGCTCTCAATTCTATTCCATTGGTCTACATATCTGTTTATATTCCAGAAATATGCTGGTTTGAGTTCTACAGCATTGTAAAGCCCATATAATTGAAATCGGGAAGTATAATGTCTTCTACTTTCTCTTTCTCAGGATAGCTTTGATTTCTTGTAGTCTTTTATGATTTCCTATGCATTTTAGCACTGTCTTTTGCCATTTCTTTGAAAAAAAATGCAAGGGAATTGTCATAGATTGTGTTGAATCTATATATTACTTTGGGTTATATGGATATTTAATAATATTAATTCTACCAGTTCAGAAACACAGGATATCTTTCCATTTATTTATGTCTTCAATTTCTTTCAATTTTTTGTAGTTTTTAGTATATGTATTTCTCACCTCCTTGGTTAAATTTAGTCTTAAATATTTTATTCTACCAATGCTATTATAAATGGGATTGATTTCCTTTTGGGAGGGGTATATTATATAGCCTAATTGAGTCATCCAACAACATATAAGTTTATCAAAATACCACATTGTATTCCATAAATATATGCAGTACTACACTTTTTAAACTTTTTTTTTTGTATAAAAAACAAGGCAATAAATGGCGGGATTTTCAAGGGCAGGAGGATTGAGAAACACAACTGTTTTGGTATTTTTCAAGATTTATTTATTTGAAAGTCAAGATTACAGAAAGAAAGGGAGATGCACAGAGAGAGAGAGAGAGCACGTGAGAGAGAGTGAGCTTCCATCTTCTGGTTTGCTCCCAAAATGGCCACTAATAATGGTAAGGGTTGTGCCAGATCAAAGCCAGGAGTCAGGAGCTTCATCTGGGTCTTCCGCATGGGAGTTTGGGGCCCAAGCACTTGGGCCATTTTCCACTGCTTTTCCTAGACCATTAGCAGGTAGCTTAAGTAGAGCAGCCAGCACAGAATCCAGTGCCCATATGGGACCTTGGTGCCGCAGATGTCAGCTTTACCTGCTATACCACAACACCAGCTCCTGACTTGGTATTTCTAATAGATTTTTGGTGAAGTCATTAAGATTTTCAGCATATAAAATTGAGTCATTTTCAAACAGGGAAATTGTAATTTTTCCTTTAAAATGTTTTGTTTTTATTGAAGAAAGAAATGGAGACAGAAAATATTTCATCCATTGGTTTACTCCGTAACCATGGCTGTCCCAGTCTGAAGCTGGGAGCATAGAACGTATTTTGAGTCTCTCATATGATTGGTAGGCACTCATGTACTTGAGCTATCACACATTGCATCTTAGGATGCCTGTTAGTAGGAAGCTAGATCAGAAGCAGAGCAGCCAAGACTGAAACCAGCATCCCAAGTGACAGCTTAACCCACTCTGCCTCAACACCTGGACCTTAATTCATTTTTCTGATTTGGAAATCTTTTATTTATCTTATCTGTACCTTCTTAGCACTTTTTATACTATATTAAATAGAAATAGCAATAGTGGGTATCCTTGCTTTGTGCTGGACCTTGGAGGAAAAGCTTTTAGATTTTTTCCCACTAATTATAATGTCAACTATGAGCTTTTCATAAATGGCCTTTATTATGTACATAAGTTTTCTTATTTGAGAGTTTTATTAAGAAAGAAATTTGAATTTTGCCAAATGTTATTTTCTGTATCTATTGATATTACCATAGAAGTATATGACATTGATTTGTACCAAACTTGCATCCTAAGGATGAATTCCACATGGTCATAGTATACAACTTTTATATGTTCTGATAAATTTAAGTTTCTAGAATTTTGAGTATTTTTATATTTGTACTCATCAGAGATATTAATATGCTATTTTCTTATAGTGCATTTGGAAATTCTGCCCTCAAAAAATCAATTTGAATGGATCCACTTATACTATTCTATTTATCACTTTTACTATGTAGCATTAACTAAGCATAGTTTTGTGTAATCCATACCATTCTAATTTCTTTAATGATACTAACATATGTCGTCACTCCTCATTTTGCAGATGAGGAAACTGAAGGATTAAAATAAGTAATTTGTGCATAGTCACATAGTTGGTGCAAGATGAATGTGAGGTTTAAATCCTGGCATTCTGGTTTAAGATTGTGTGCTGCCAATCAAAATGTTTTCATTTATCAAAGATATGAAATAGATGTTAATTCAGGTGAGCTATGCTAGACCATAAAAGTTTAAGTGTGGAAGGGGCATTTAAATAGCATAACTATATATTAGATTACTGACACTATCTGCTAGAAAAGATTCAAAACTGGTTGGTTTTTTAAGAAATTAAGATACTATAATTCAACATGAAATTAAAATCACTGTTTTCTTGGGGTATCCCAATTCCCTGATCTGAAAGTAGATTGATGATCTTGAATGGTGGTGTTTTTTTTTTTGTTTGTTTATTTGGTTAAAATGCCACTGTAAATATTCACTTCCATCAAAGTAAAGGTGAAGCTTCCCAGAAGACAGAGTTGCTGCATTCCTTTCTGGAAGTGATAGGTTTCTCTGAGTAATTATAGCACCAAAACTCATCACAATGCCAGTGCAGCTTTGCTTTCCTGACACTCAGAAGAAAAATGGATGGGATGCCTACCTGGGTGGAAATAGCTGTGTCCATTCTTTTCAGACTGGAAAAGAATTTAGGCAAGTACATTGGGGAAAGAGCCTTGAAGTTCATCAAGAAAAGACCTCATCTCTTCATTCCAGATTTCAAAGTACTGAAACACCATAACGGGTTGGCCAACTGACTTCTGATGTTTGACCTGAGGTCTTAAGGAGCTCTTGAAACACAGGTTCTTTTTAACTGTTACAAGAGAGAAGAGGCTTTCACCCAATTCGCAGCTTCAGTGACCTCTTTCATAAACTGCTCCATCCCTGTCTCACTTAGAGATGTAATCTTTGATCAGTTATGAGCAGAAGGAGAAAGGCAAAGGGAAGAAAACTGCCACTCCTCTTGGGTGAGGAAGAAAGGCCCTGGTACATTAGTGCTGAGTTGGATCTTACAGGTTGTCTAAAGCTCATCAAGGCAGTCTGCCTGCACAAAAGACAGCTGGGATGAGGTGATGTGGAGGAAGTCTAATTGTCTAGTGTTTTGGACTTATGCATATGAGGAGAATTAGTTGATAACCTCTCTTGCCTAGTCAGACCTGTTGGAAGAGTGACTTGTGCTGACTTTGAACGTTTTAGCATCTCACTCACTCTTCAACGATCTGGGTCCACCACTATAGCCATGGCAACTGGTCTTCTGCAAGGTAGCCCAAAGGGATGGGGCTGCTGGTCAGCAGTGCTCCCTTCCTACAACATGGTGCTCCCTTGGCTGTCATGGCTATTCTGGTCCCACTGTTCCTGCCGGTCCTTCTAGGTTCCTTTGTATTCCTTGTCTAACCCATCCTTTTATAACTCATGTGCCTAGCGACTCTGTTTAGACTGCCTCTGCATTATGCTTTTCTCCAGAATGGCCTCATTCACATTCGTGGTTTCACTTATAACCCTGTCCAGCTCTCTCTTGGGTTCTACTTACAAAATTTGTGTGCACTTGAAAAACCAGCACATCTAAGGCTAAATACAATGCCTCACCTTACAGAAACCACATCTACTCTGTGTTGTCTGTGTCAGTGATTGGCACAACCATCCATTCATCCATCCAACTGCCCAGTCATTCGCAACCTGTTGGTTAAGCAACAAATCCTGCCAATTCAATCCCCTCCCTATTTCTTTTTATTTTTTGACAGGCAGAGTGGACAGAGAGAGAGAAAGGTCTTCATTTTCCGTTGGTTCACCCCCCAGTGGCCACTGTGGCCAGCACACCACACTGATCCAAAGCCAGGAGCCAGGTGCTTCTCCTGATCTCCCATGTGGGTGCAGGGCCCAAGGACTTGGGCTATCCTCCACTGCACTCCCGGGCCACAGCAGAGAGCTGAACAAGAAGAGGAGTGACCAGGACAGAATCTGGCACCTGGACCGGGACTAGAACCGGTGTGCCAGTGCCACAGGCAGAGGATTAGCCTATTGAGCCGCGGTGCTGGCACTCCCTATTTCTTAAATACCATCTACCTTCATTGCAAACTTCACTTCCTTAGTGCAGGTCACTAACATCTTTCACCAAACTTGTTAAAACATCCTATAGTTGATTATCTACCAAGTGACCAGGATGATCCTCTTTTAAAAAAAAAAGATTTATTTATTTGAAAGTCAGTTACATAGAGGTCGAGGTCGAGATCTTCCATCCGATGGTTCACTACCCAACTGGCTGCAACAGCCAGAGCTGTGCCTATCAGGAGCCAGGAGCTTCTGCCAAGTCTCCCACACAGGTGCAGGGGCCAAAGGACTTAGGCTATCTGCTACTGCTTTCCCAGGCTATAGCAGAAAGCTGGATCAGAAGTGGAACAGCTGGGTCTTGAACCAGCACCCATGTGGGATGCTGGCACTTCAGGCCAGGGCGTTAACCTGCTGTGCCACAGCACTGGCCCCAGGATGATCTTCTAAAATACTGCCTGGTTGTGTTCCTCTCCTGTCAGTCTCCACTTTGCTCTGGATAAGCCTAGTCCTCTTCTTGCTGCTTCCCAGAATGGAGGTTCTCCATTCATCTCATCCTCATTGTTGCTAGCCCCCTCTTGCAATCCAGACTCCAGCCATAAGAAAGCTGTATTTGCTCTTCAAGCAGCTCTCCCTCCTCATCTGATGCTAATTTTGCTTATGACTTACTCTGGTTTGATTTTCGTGATTATCTGATTTATTCATTTTTTCCCCTAATTTTCTGTCTGGTTTTCCATATACATCTGTCCTGACCTGACTACAGCAAGTGACAATGTATTACAGTTTCCTGTTTACTTATTTGTAAATCCACTAAATTGAAAGCTATGTAAGTTGATCTTGTTCATGGTTGAGTAAGTCATAGAGCCACCCACTAATATAGAGAGTGAAGAAAAAAGTCAGAATAGAGAAGAGTAGTGATTTTGGAACATTTCTATTCATTCCATTATGTCTCCAGGGTAATATTTTCCTGCCTCTGTTTTTACATTTACTTGTCTTGTAAAACTAAAAATAGTACAAATTTTATTGAGTAAAATTATTGATTGAACTTCAAAGCCAAAAGAAAGAATGATAAATAACTACCTGGATTGGGAGTTAGGAATGTCAAAGAGAACAGTAGGAAATGCTCAGATTTTACCCAATGGGCTAAATCAAATTTGCTGTAGCATTTCTCTGTAGTTCACGTGGAACAGTTTGTAAGTGTTGGAACCTTGAAACACCAGAAATAATCTATAAATGTCTTTTAATATAAAATTGAAAGAGGAACATCAATAAGCAATTGCAATCGTTGCTAAATCCTATAGGGCATCACTGCTATTTTTCTTAAAGAAAAATCAAGAAAGCTCTTTTTTTTTTTGAAACATTTTAGTGTATTTAATGATTGTGATACTAATATATAAGTAGAAGCAGTCTCTTTTGTATTTTAGCTTAATGTGATTCATGTTCCTAATTCTTAAATGCTCCAAGTTTGAAAGCTATTTTTAAATAAATATAGTGTATTTATTTAAAGCATGCAACATGTTATGGGGATATATACACTTAGTAAAATGATTTCTATGGTGAATCAGGTTAATATATATTGCCTGTGTGTGTGACAAAGGCAGCTAAAATTTTTTATTCAGCAAGTACCTTGAATGCAAATTAATGAGCTCTTGTGGCACATTACATCTCCAGATTTATACCCTTTGATTTATAGCATTGAACGTCCTCCCTCTTCCCTGCCCCTGGCTCCCACTGTTGGAAAAACAAATTTTGAACACAGCACTGGAAACTATTTCCATGGATTATTTCCTTCTGTGTTGTATTAGATCTTAATATACTCCAATAAGTCATTTGCTGCCACTATTAAGTTTCATTTGTGTTTATTTCTTATCTCGCTAACTAGAAAATTACTTCCTTGACGGCTTCCTTAAACTTCTCTTGTTTCTCCCATAGCAAATTGAATATTTCCAGACATATAGCAGATGCTCAATAAATAGGCTTTGATTAATTGGCACACTGGGGATCTTCCTTCTGTTTTATGTTTGCTGTGTTTGTCTCCATCTGTGGTTCCATGAGATCATTGGTATATAATTTTATCAAAATCAGGCCTGCTGCCTCTGAGGAGCCTCCTCTGTAGGCCTGTGCCTCCTTAAAACATCCAGACTCATAAGTCAGCTTAGGTAACAAACATGCCCCCGCCCTCACCCCCTCTCTGTCCCACATGCACAATTATGGCAGTGGTGGTTGAAGTTGCAAATGAAGGGTGGATCCATTGTCACTTTCTTTATGTATAATTGATTTCTCTTTCTATCTACCACTATCCTTATAGCCTCTCTCCCTCCTTACAAATATGCTATCCAAGGCTATCATAACGATGTATAGGTTTTACATGTTTATATGCTTTAAATTATTCCTAATCAGTTATTTTGAATAGGATGAGAGACAGGGACACAGGCAGACAAATCCCATACAATTGTTCACTCCCCAAATGCCCACAATGGCCCTGGACTACAGCCAAATTCAGGAGCTAGGAACTCAACCCAAGCTTCTCATGTGGGTGACAGGGACCCAATAGCTTGAGTCATCTCCATTGTCTCCCGGAGTGTGCATTAGCAGGAAGTGGGGTCAGGATCCGGAGCTCAGGATTGAACAAGGCACCCCATCATAGGACCAAGGTTAGACCAAATGCCTACCTGATTAAGTATGTATATTTTAAATCTATTTTTGTGACTTTATTGTCACAAATTGTCTGCCTTCAGATACTCTTATAGGAAATACAGACAATTGTACTTATTTGTGATAAATGCCATATTAAACTAAAGGACTTAGGAGAACATAGGCGGGATGAGGAAGTGGAGAAGGGTAGGAACCAAAATCCTTCTTAGAAATAACTGTCAGAAGCCTGAAAGATGAACGAGACATCCCGTTTTCTGGCTTTCTATCACTATATATCAAATTACCCCCATTTAGGGAATAACACCACAGCAGTCCTTCATTATTTTCCCTCAGGGTTCTGGTGTGGACTAGACTCAGATAGGGTTCCTGATCAGAGTCTGCTTTTGGGCTGAATGTGTTTTCCTCTTCTCAAAGATCATATGTTATAACTCCAGTGTGAGAATAGTTGAATATGGAGCATTTGGAAGGTAATTAGGATTAAATGTGATCATGGCAGGCAGCCTCATCCAGTGAGATTAATGTCTTCTATAAACAGACCCTAGGACTTGGTCACTACTCTTTCTCTACTATGAGGACCCAATGAGAAGCCATCTATAAACCAGGAAGAGTCCTCACCAGAACCCAAATATGCTGGTACCCTGATCTCAAACTTCCAATCCCAAGAACTATGAGAAAATGTTAAGACAAATTGTTGTTGAACAACATCTATGCTTGTTATAAGACTCCCAGCCTATGGTACTTTATTATGACAGCCCAGTTCAGTTGACTATTATAGGACTGTATTGCTATACTGGGGATAGTCATGAGGCTGTAATCATCTCAGAAGCTTCCTTACTCTTGTGTCAAGGTGAGCTAAGAAGACACAAACAGCTGGGTTATTGGCTAGAAGGGAGTCACTAAACCAAACCTATGTTCACAGGAAGGGCAATTTAACCACCCCCCTGCCTTGATAAAAGAAATATCACAAATTTTAGGCCTGAGTTTGAGAGCCAGCACACCCAGTGATGAAATATCTTTGCTCATTCACATGGTTGCGGTGGTGCCAGAGGCTTGTTTGGTAAGAAGCAGCATGGTAGGACAGGGATCATAGAACATGAGCTGCTTTGTATCGATCTATTCTCACAATGGTCTTCATGCCTTCATAGCCAATGGAATGCTTTTTAGCCTTTGAGTCTTGCTTTGAGTCCATTGACTACTCCTCTCACCCTGCAGGAACAGCCCATCTTCTATTTCCCATTCTGTCTCCACTCTCCTGGCTTTTACCTATTGGCCTCTTCCCAGTGTGCTGTGACAGTTCCCCAACATATTTCCTGAGCACCTGCTATGTTCCTAACGTTATTGTAGGAACTTACAGTAAGTCAGTATATACAGAACGGACAAAGATGTACTGTTTGAGCTATATTGAGGAGGAAAGCTATCTCTCATTCTTTTCCATCCCTCTCCCACCATGCCCTCCTTTCTGTTCCTATGCAATTCATTTATGTGGAGAACAGTAGTGGGAAATGAAGTCAGGGAGAAATCTAAGGCTGAGAGGGAGGAAATGGAGGTGGAAGGCAAATATATTAGAGTGATTTAAGGGGCCTGGCACTACAATGTAGTGGGTTAGGCCCCTGTCTGCAGCCCCAGCATCACATTGGTTTGTGTCCTGGCTGTTCCACTTCTGATCCAGCTCTATGCTTAGTGCCTGGGAAAGTAATGGAAGATGGCCCAAGCCCTTGGGCCTCTGCACCTATATGGGAGACCCAGAAGAAGCTCCTGGTTCCTGGCTTCAAATTGGCCCAGCTCTGGCTGCTGCAGCCATTTGGGGAGTGAACCAGTGGAAGGAAGATCTTTCTGTCTCTTCCTCCCTGTCAATAACTCTGCCTTGCAAATATATTAATGAAATATTTTTAAAGAATGATTTAGGAAGAACTTCTGGGAAGGTCACTTTTTAATATAATTTTTTAGAAATTTATTTGAAAGGCAGAGTGAGGGACAGATATTCCATCTTCTGGTTCACTTTCCAGACACCTGCAACAAATGGTGCTGGGTCAGGCCAAAACCAGGAGATGAATTCCATCTGACTCTCCCACATGGGCAGAAGGACTTGAACTATTACCTGCTGGCTCCCAGGGCACGTGATTGAGGAAGCTGGATCAGAAGTAGAGAAGCCAGACCTTGAACCAGGTACTCGGATAAGAGAAGCAGGTGTCCCAAGCAACAGCTTAACCTGCTGAGCCACAGTGCCTGCCAGAACAGAAGGTCATTTCTGAGCAAAAATGTTGACTGAAGCAAGGGACAAGTCTTAAGATGTGGAGTTATAGCCGGTTCTTGAGGCAGAAGGAGAAGCAAACAGAGCTTCCTGTCTGAATGTGTCTAGCATGGGTGGGCATGGATAAGTTGATCATTGAGTTTAGAACTGAGTGACATGGAGAGGGAGAGGAACAGAAGATAAAGGCAGAGTAACAGGTAAGAGTTGAGCCAGTCTTCTGGGGGTTCTGAAGGCTGTTTCTGGGACTTGGGCTGATACTTTAAACAAAAGGGTGGCCTTTCAACAAGGACACTGACTGCTGGCCCGAGTTAGGGAGCGAGGGACATCTTATCCAGGGAGGAAAGACCACTTACTTGGCATATCACCATAGTAGAGGGGATTGTGTTTGGTTTTCAGTCTCTTTAAAGAGAAGAACTATGTTAACATACTTGTGGGGTCAGGTGGAGGAAGTAACCATAGATAAGGAAAGTCTGCTGCTACACTGATAGGGAATTACAGAGATTTAAATAGCAATGTGTGAAAATGAGCACCTGGCTGGATAAAAAGTAGGTTGAGAAATTGCTGGCATGCTGACCCACTTGTTGGGTGAGCTACAGGGTCCGGCCATGTGCTGCCTGAGCAGGGTACAGGGTGAGAGCCGCCCCTCAGTCTCCAACCAGCAGCCTTCAGGGCTGAGAACAGATATGCCAAGGTCCTCGCTTTATCAGAAGCCTGTCAACACTGGTGCTGATTCTGCTACACTCACTAGCATTCTCCCACTTTCCTTTATCCTTTTAATTCTGGTTTGATAATGGCACTGTAATGCAGAGAGTCATTAATGTAAACATTAAAGTACCTCTTCAAAACTTCATGGAAATAAGTAGTATGAAAATGTTACATATGGACTTCAAATTTTTTGTGCCAAAATAAATTTATCTTTCAGGGCCAGCACTGTGGCACAGCAGGTAAAACTGCTACCTGCGATGCTGGCATCTCATATGAGAACCCGTTAGTGTTCCAGAGGCTCCACTTCCAATCCATCTCCCTGCTAATGGCTTGTGAAAAGCAGCAGCAGATGGCCCAAGTGTTTGGGCACCTGTCACCCATATTAGAGACCTCGATGAAGCTCCTAGCTTTGACATGGCTCAGCCCCGGCTACTTGGGCCATCTAAGGGAGTGAACCAGTTGCATTAGCAGGAAGCTAGAGTCAGGAGCTGAGCCAGGACTTGAAGGCAGGTGCTCTGATGTTGGACACCTGCAACCTGACTGGCCTCTTAACTGCTGGACCATGCTTCCACCTATAAATATTCTTTTATTATTCCACTTTTCCAAGAACATTTTAAGATAACCTCATGAGATCAGATAGATTTCCTGCCTTGTCTCTTTCACGTTATTCAGTCTAAGCAAACCATTCTGCCACTTCTTCTGGAATGGTTCAAGTAAAAAGCTCTTTAACAACTATCAGCCCTGTATTTTTGATTGGTCTGTCCTTAGCACTTTCATCTCCGAGAACTTCAGTTAAAACCATTGATTCCCTCTGTTGGGAATATCCGGGTTTCCATGGGCGCTGGTTCCAAGTGGAAGTCACATGGGCCCTCGTTTGGGCCTGGGTTGCTCTGTCTTGGACACTCACATGTCTGAGCTTGCTCCTGAGGCCATTTAAAGCACACCTGACATACTCGCATAGCCCACCTTTCAAGTCTAAATACATTTGCAACCCTGTGTGGTGATTTGTCTCCATTTCGGAGATGAAAGTCAGACATTTAAGGTCCTTATATAGATAACCGGAAAAATTAAGGGGATCTCAGCTTTGGGATGGGACCTTGGAAGCCAGTTAAATCTCATTCTTTCTTCCTGTTTCACCCTGTTTGGATTCCTTTGAAATGGGAACAGTTCATTCTGACCTTGTCAGAGTAAATTCAAGTTCAAGAGGTGGAATTTGACGGGAAGGAAAGTGAGGAAAGCTGCACAGGAGGAGCCATGGTACCAGGGCTCAACCTCACCTTCTAAAGTGAGTCTCAATGAGAACCCTCACAGTTGAGGCGCTTACCTCTCATTGTGAAAATGCACCAGCAGAAAGGACAGGGGGAAAGTATGCATTACAGAATATGTTTTTCTAACTGCCTATAAGTATTGGATAAATGTTTTATTTTAGAATTCAGAGTTGATAAGTCTCCCACTGTTTCTGCAAGAAATGGCTTGATCAACCTCTAATGAATGCACTTACCCAATATTGCCCAATAGTAAGTCTTGGCCACAACTCGAGTTGGGAAATATCCTACAACCTGTTTCCCTAGGCATCTATAGACCCATTCAGCCACTTTCTATCCCCCTCTCATGCCTGGTACAAACTGTCTTCAAGCTTTGCCTGTATAGGAGGAGGTTTGGGGATTGTAACCTGACTATATAGTACTATCATTACTTTGGGTCTCTTTTTTTGATTTATTATTTGAAAGGCAGAGTTAGAGATGTGGAGAGAGAGAGAGAGAGAGTGAGTCAGTCTTCTTTCTGCTGGTTCACACTCCAGATGGCCAAAATAGTCAAGTCTGAGCCAACCTAGGATCCAGGAGCTCCTTCCAGGTGTCTATGTGAGTGGCAGGGCCCCAAACACTTGGGTCATCTTAGGCTGTTTTTTCCAGGCACATTAGCAGGGGAGTGGGATCAGAAGTGGAGCATCTAGGACAGGAACCGGAACCCATATGGGAGGCTGGTGTCGCAGGTGGCAGCTTTACTCATCATGCCACAATTCCAGCCCCTGATTTGGGGCTTAAACCAAATGTTAGGGATGCTGTCTGGAATATCCTCCCGGGGGTGTACAGAGTGTTGGGGCTACTGAGTCTGCTGTGTCTGAATCCCTGGACTTGAGGCAGCACCAGGAAAGGCATAGATATCACAAAGAATCTCACAAGGGCAGAGGGAAGAGTGAATTAGACATGATCTGGCTTCTGTCCTGAAGTTGGAAATGAAGCAACTCTAGAAATATGACTGTGAAAAAGGTTCCTGTTTTTCCTCTCCTGTGAACCAACTAAAGGCTCTACTCATAGAAGGGACAGGGTCCCTACGACACCCAGGGATAGAAGCAGCAGGCTGTCTCACCTGGAGCAGGGGCACTACAGGCATCTAAAGGAGTCTGGATGCCAGACACAGACAGCAGTCAGTACCTGGGAAACCCTTGATTCCTGGAGCTCAAGGCCACGTGGAGGGATCAGTAGCGGGGGCTGGAGGAGGAGGGTCTGCCGGACTTGAGGCCCCAAGTCTCAGCATCCCCAACAAGAAAGGAAGAAAAAGGGTGTGTGATCATTAACAGCATTCGACACTTGGGTAGTGTGGTCTTCAATGCCATTGCACACAACCCTGCAAAGAAGCAGCACATTATTTGGAATCAGCATTTCTGGGGCAAGGAGTTAAGATTCAGAGAAGTTAAGTAAGTGCACCTTTACTTGGTGCTGAAACAATGGCCAGGATCCCAGTGTCTTGATTTTTCACAATGCCAAATAACTTCCCTTAAAGTAACCAGCCATGCCCCCCTCTTTTTTAAAAAGCACAGTAAGTTATAAAGGAAGTATGTCTTGGTATATTTAATTAATGACAGAAGTTCTGTTAGCAAATCGAATGAGCATATCAAACTCAGAGGAACAATCTACAATAAGGAAAGAATTTTTCCCCCCTTTTCCTCGGCAACACAATTATATTCAACATCAGTGTTTGTCTGCCATCTAGTGGAAATTTGATAAATCACATGTATAGATAACACCAGTTCCCATATTAGATATTTGAAACAGAATCAGTCTTCATTTTCACCTTACTATTAAAGCATCTTTATTTTATTAAAAATGTCCTCTCATGCTGAATTGTGGCACAACCAAATTCTTTTGTTTTTAAATTATTTGAGTGATAGCACAGAGAGAAAAATTCCTATCTACCAGTTCACTCCTCAAATGCCAGGCATGGCAGTGGCTGAAGCTGGGAAGTAGGAACTCGATCCAGATCTCCCACATGAGTGAGGGATCTAACAATCTGAGCCATCACATGCTGCCATGCAGAGTGTATATCAGCAAGAAGTTACAGTGGGGAGCTGGGACTGTTGAAGGAACCCAGGCACCCCAAGGTGGGATGTAGGCATCTCAAGTGGCAGTAACCTGCTTCTTATTTTTGTGAGATTTATTCTTTGAAATAATAATAATAAAGAGGGTAATAGTAGTAAAGAGGGTAAGAGGTCTTCTGTCTACTGATTCTCACCAGATTGTCACAGCAGACAGAGTCCCCGCTGGGACACAAATCGGTGGCCGTATAGGATGCTGGCATTGCAGGTGGCAGCTGCATCTGTTATGCCATGCTGGTCCCACCAATCTGAATACTAAAATGACATATGCCATATTTTTTGAATCTTGTATTCCTCATAAAATGAGGTCAGCTAAAAAAATTTGACTCCACTATACTTAAGGAATATTAGCTTCTACCATTACTTTAAGTCAATAGCTTCTCTCTGTTCCCAATACCTACTTCTCCCTACTCTAGAGCATCCCCAAGGATCAGTACATTATTCTGGAGATAAAATTGTGGGTTTGGGGTTATAGCACAGCAGGTTAAACTGCCACCTGTGAAGTCAACATCCCATATTGGGGCACTATTTCAGATCCCTGCTACTCTGCTTCTCGTCCATCTCTGTGCTAACCTATCTGGGAAAGAAGGGACAGATAGCCCACATCCCCAGGCCCCTGCCATCTACGTGGGAGATCTACATAGAGTTCCAGGCTTTTGAATTTGGCATGTCTTGGGCTTGGCTCTTGTAGCCGTTTGGGGAGTAAATCAGCAGATGGAATCAATCTCTATCTCTACCACTCTATCTTTCAAATAAGATAAATCTTCCTTAAAAAGATAAAATTAAAAATATAAAAGTAAAATTAAAAAGATAAAATGTGACATGTGACATTTGTCACATATCATAGAAGATTTTAAAAAACACTGACCATTTCATGTTTGGTAAATGGGGGTGAAAAGCTAAAACGTTTTCTTTGATAGAACCTCTCATTTATTATACAATTATGCTGCAATCAATGAGAAGGGATTAAAATGCAATATTTCTCATGTACTGTACAGAATGGGCTTTGGGAAAGGGTCATTGAGACAAATTATAGCTCATGGATGTAACTCATATTGTTGGAAAGCTTTGGACCAGCAGACAGGTGCTCCAACAAGAACCCTGACTGCCAGTGACTTCCTGAGTACTAAATAGAGTGGGTGTGGTGAGGAGGGAAAAAGTAAGCAAATTATTTCTTTATTATAAACTGGAACTCTGATTTCTGAATGATTATTCAATGTAGTCATAAAACTGGTATGGCTGATTTAATATATATATTTAATATATATAATATATATAATGTAATATATATATTTAATATATAATATATATATTTAATATATAAAGGCATACATACTTTGGGATGCTTCCTGTACATTTTTAAAAACTGAACGTACCTTAACAGCAGATCTGTAAGGTGAGTAGAACAGGTAATCTTTAATCTCTATTTACCAATCAGTAAATGGAGGAATAGAATTAACTGATGACTTGACCAACCTCACAAAGCCAAAATGTTGTAGGAAATGAGTTGAAATCCCTCCCATGTTCCCAGGCTGCTGCCTGAAGCCCAGCAGTTTCAGAATTACCAGGGCATTGGTGGGCAATGCCGAATTCCAGGCTCCACCCCGGACCTGTAGAATCGGAGTCTTCCTTCTGACAAGCTCCCAAAGTGCTGTCACTCCAAGTTAGAGAGACACAGTTCTAGTCCATGAACCATTTATCAGATCATGGTGCCTCTCCAGCATGTCTAAAGTTAGCTCTGGAATCATCAAGGAACGTGCGAGTTTTCATCTCTACAAAAGCATGGGCTTAAGTGAAATGGCAAGTTTCAAAAGAATCAAATCTCCCTAGGCAGTCAAATATAAAAATACTTTAATATTTTAAATCGGGTTATTTTTAAAATGTAAAATTCAATCAGATTAAGACATATTTTGAAAATCTGAGCAATAATACCCATTGTAATTGAGCAAAACTCTATTTTTGTAGCATAGTGTTATACCAGCACAGTTTAATATTTTTTATTTTAGATAAAAACACTTAGTTTAGCTTAATTCTTTTAAATCTTAAACGAAGTAAATGAAGTTCACTAAGAAAGTTATTGCCAGTCAAATCTACTTGAAGCCCCTGTCTTCAGGTCTCTCACCAACCATAAATGTTCCCTTTCACATACATGAGTTGTACATTGAATGAGCCTTTTCCAAAACCCATTCTGCAGAACCCACATCATGATAGTCGCTCTGCATAGATGCAGCTGAGAAACACTGTATAATACAGCCCCTTCTCATTGATGCTCAGCATAATCTCATAATGAATGAGACCCTCTCATAAAGAAATCACTTTGACTTCTCTCCACAACTTACCAAACATGAAATATTCTTTTCTCTTCATTGATGTTCTTTTCTACCATCTGTTTTTTTTTGGGGGGGGGTAAGGTAAATTTTATCAATCATATTTAAGGTGTCCAACATGTTATAGGATACATTTAGACAATGACCAGGCTACCGTAATGAGAAAACTAGCATATCTCTTTTTACATAGTTTTTCTGATTTTGTGGCAAGAACTACTGAAATCAACTTATTTAGCATGAATCCCACAGAACCCATAGCTCTCATGGTATTCACTAGATTTCTAGAACTGTTCATCCTTCATGGCTAGGATAGGATACTTTCTATCCTGTGAGCTGCTCCTGTCTGTTCCTTCCTCTCACCCTACCCTTGGTTATCACTGTACTGTTTTTGATCTCTGTAAATTTGAACTTCTTTTAGGTATCCATGGATCATACAATATTTTTCTTTTTATACTGGCTTATTTTACCTAGCACAAATGTCCTCTTGGTTCATCCATGTTAGAAAAAGTGTCAAGACCTTGTTCTTTTTTACAGTGTTCCACTGTAAGAATGTACTACTTCTTCATTCATCTCCTGAGAGCCTTATGTAATGCCCATATCTTGGCTATTGTGAATACTGCTGCAGCGAGCACAGCAGTGCAGACAGATTTCCAAGGTGGTGATTCCCATCCCTTTGGGATTCCGCACAGAGGAATTGCTAGGTCAAATAGTACTTCTGTGCTTAATTGCATGAAAACCTTCAAACCCTTTTTCCATAGAATGTTCCAATCTAAAACCTTCCAAGAAGAGTTTCATTTTCTCCTGACCCTCACTAACATTTGCTATCTTTTTGCCTCTTTAATCTCCATTCTAAAGGATATAAGGTGCCAATGATTTTTGACTTGCATTTCCCTCTTACTGATGATGTTGAGCACATTTTCATATAGCTGTTGGCCAAATTTATTCTTTGGAGAAATTTCTTTTCAAGATTTTTGCCTATGTTTAAATATTTTTCTAATAGGTTTTTTAAAATAAAGTTTGTATATTAACTCTTTGTCGGATAAATGATTTGTAATCTTTTTCCCAAATCCATAGGCTACTATTTCATTTTGTTGATTCTTTTGCTGTGCAAAAGTTTTTAGTTTGATGTTGTCCCTTTCTTAAATTTGTTTTTGTAGTCTGATTTTTTTGTGTTGATATAAATTTATTGCAAAGGCCAATGTCCAGAAGGGTTTCCACTATATTTTATGAGTTTTATAGTTTTTGATCTTCTATTTAGGTGTTATATCCACTTTGAGTTGATTTTGCATGTGTGCTATAAGACAAAGGTTGAATTTCATTCTTTTGCACATGGAAATACAATCTCAGTACAATTTATTAAAAAGACTATCCTTTTCCCATTATGTCCCTTGTGTCCTTGTACTTCAGGTTCTAGTCCCAGTTGGGGTGCTGGTTCTGTCCCAATTTCTCCTCTTCCAGTCCAACTCTCTGCTGTGGCCTGGGAAGGCAGTGGAGGATGGCCCAAGTGCTTGGGCTCTGCACCCAAATGGGAGACCAGGAGGAAGCACCTGGCTCCTGGCCTCAGATCGGCGCAGTGTGCTGGCTGCAGCACACCGGCCTTAGCAGCTATTTTGGGGGTGAATCAACGGAAGGAAGACCTTTCTCTCTGTTACTCTCCCACCGTCTAACTCTGTCAAAAAAAAAAAAAAAACTTAATTATATTTTTGTATTTGTTTATGGACTCCTGTTTCTCTTCCATTAATCTTTGTCTTTTTATGCCAGCTCCATGCTATTTGGATTACTATGGATTTGTATTATAGTTCTAAGTCAGGAAGTATGAGCTTTCAATTCTGTTTTTCATTTTCAGAATTATATTGGCTCTTGAGGGTCTCCCGTGGTTCTGGGCTAATTTTAGGGTTTTTTTTCCCATTTCTGTGAAGAATGCCATTATGATTTTGAGAGAGATTGAGTTGGAGTATTGCTTTGCATTATTGGACACTGTAACAATACTGGTTGTTTCAATCCATGAACATGGGTTATCCTATTTGTATTTTCACTTTCTTCAATATTTAATAGCTTTTTACTGTACAGATCTACCTCCTTAGTAAAGTTTACCCCAAAGTATTTATTTTTCTGTTATAATAAATGATTTTTAAAATTTCTTTTTCAGTTATCTGTATATAAATTTTCTAATTTTTATATATCAATTTAGAGTCCTGGAACTTTAATAAATTCATGTATTCTAATTTTAGAGTCTGGGGTTTTTACATTTAGAATAATATCATCTGATACTAGAGAGAACTTGGATATAATATTTCTGTATTTTGTGTGATTATTGCTGATATTTTCAGTACCATATTGAATAGAAGTGGTGGGAGTGGATAGTCCTGCCTTGGACCTGATATCAGGAGTGTTTTCAGTTTTTCCGTATGTAATATTAGTTGTGGTTTTTCAAAAATGGTTTTTAATAGTTTGAAGGAACTTTCCTACTGTACTCAAACTGTGCAAAGTTTTATCAAGAAAGGATATTGAACTTCATGAACTGATTTTTTATGCATTAATTGAAGTGGTCATGGCTTTTATCTTTTATTCCATTACTGTGATGAATCATACTGACACATTTACATATAGTATAGTAGCCTTGCATGCCTGCTTGATCATAATGTATAATTCTCTTGATGTTGTTGGATTCTACTTGCCAGTATTTTGAGCATTTTGGCATCCAAAATGCGAATGTTCATTGGAAAAATGGGTTTGTTTTCTTGTGGATATCTTTATCTAGCTTAGGCATAAAACGGAAACTGGTCTGATAGAACAGATTTAGAGAGATTCCCTGTAGCTTTATTTCCTGGAAAAATTTATGAAGTATAACAATTAGTTATTTGAATGTTCTGTGGAACTCAGCTATCAGGTCATATGATGCTGGGATTGTCTTTCTTGGGAGGTTTTTGATTCCTTCTTTGGTCTAGTCAGGCTTTCCATTTCCTCTCTGAGCAAGATGCATTTTCTCCTATTGTGCTTGAGCAACTGGCTCCAGGTTCCTTAAACTTTGGACTCTGGGACTCACATCGGACTCCCTAGACTATATGTGGCCTTAGTCCTTAGACTGGTCTCCCTAGCTCTAAAGCTTATAGCTTCTTGGATTGAATCTTTGATACTGGATTCTCTGGTTCCATAGCTTGCAGATGACCATTGAATATCATTGAATATCTGGGATCATGTGAGTTGATTTTCCAGTTAATTCAAACACATGATTATATACCCCACATTGAAGTGCCTGAGTTTATTTCCCAGTTATGGCTTCTGAATTCAGCTTCCTGCCAATGGAATTGTAGAAAGCAGTGATGATGGCTTAAGTAATTGAGTTCTTTCTACCCATATGGGAAACTAAAGTTGAATTCTGAGTTTCTGGCTCTGCTGTGGCCCAGCCCCAGTTGTTGTAGACATTTGGTGAGTGAACTAGTAGATGAGGGGCACATTTATACTCAAATAGCAGATGTTTATTTTGGTAACCAAAATTTTAGAAATCCATACACATTTTCACTCCTGTGTATGGATTACATACAAATATAGTAAAAAATAATTGGCCACGTGATCAGAGGTTAGAAAGTTCCAAAGGCTAGTTGAAGGCTGCAGAGGCAGAAAAGCAGTAGCAATTGCTAAGTCCAAAAAACTAGAAGCCTCATAACCAGGGACACAATTGGTACCACACCTTTCCCAAGGCCTATGGGCTGAGAGTCTCTGAAGGGCTGATGTGTAAGTCCCAGAGTCCAAGGTTGAAGAGCCTGCAGTCTGGTGTTCAAGGGTAGCAGCAGCAGAAAATTCCCTTTATGAAAAACTATGCATGGATGGCAAAATATTTTACAAATTTAAACTATTTTATATATTTGAAAGGTGAATAGATTGTCTATCCACAAGTTTATACCATAAATTCTTGTGCCAACCAGAAACCAAATACTTCCAATAGCCAGGGGTGAAAGTAGGACCTAGAGCTCCCTCTGGGCTTCCCATGTTGTAGTAGGAACCCAACTATTTGAGAAATCACCTGCTGCTTCCAAGAATGTGCATTAACAGGAAGCCAGAAAGAGATGCAAAACTGGAATTCAAACCCAGGCACTTCAATAAGAAATGCAGGTGTTCCAAGCAGTATCTTAACTGCTATCTTAAATGACCACCCTAACTTATCTTTTAACCCCATTTTCCACAAATTTTTTCCCAGAAACCTTCTATATAAGGGAAATAAACTTCAAGCTTTTCATAAATACAGTTTTAGAAATCTAGTGATTTTTTTCCCCACCATACTCACCCTTCCACCGACACTCCTCCCCTCTTCTTCCCGCTCCTATTCCCATTTTTAATTTTACTAAGATCCATTTGACTTCATATACAATTAACTCAAAAGAGTTCAACAAATTGTATGAAAAATATTTCTCAACAGTTGAGACAAGGGCTGTACAAAGTAACTGCATCGTGAAGTATTAATGTCATTTCTATAGATTACCTTTTGGGGGCTCTTTTAGTTACCTCAGATCAGGGAGAATATATGGTATTGGGCCATTTGGGGCTGATTATTTCGCTAAATGTGATGTTTTCCAGTTTCATCCATTTTGTTGTAGATGACAGGATTTTATTTTTAACCACTGTGTAGTATTCCAATGTGTATATATCCCATAATTTCTTTATCCGGTCTTCCACCATTGATGGGCATTTGTGTTGCTTCTATATCTTAGCTTTTGTGAATTGAGCTACAATAGGCATGGAGGTATAGATAGCTCTTTCATATGTTGATTTTATTTACCTTGGGTAAAATCTCAGGAGTGCGAAGGCTGGGAAGTCTGGGTCATATGGTAGGTCTATATTCAGATTCATGAGGTAGCTCCATACTGTCTTCCATAGTGGTTTTACCAGTTTACATTTCCACCAACAGTGGATTAGGGTCCCTTTTCCCTCAACTCCTGTCCAGCATTTGTTGTTTATTGATTTCTGTATGAAAGCCATGCTAATAGGGGTGAGAATGACACCTCATTGATTAGCATTTCTCTGACTAATGATCCTGAACATTTTTTTCTTGTGTCTATTGACCATTTGGATTTCCTCTTTTGAAATATTCCTCTTTAATTCCTTTGCCCATTTCTTAACTACATTGTTTTATTGTTGTTGACTTTCTTCAATGCCTTATATATTCTGGTTATTAATCCTCTATCAGTTGCATAGTTCGTAAATTCTCTTTCTGTTGATTGCCTCTTCACTTTGCTAAGTGTTTCCTTTGCAATCCAGAAGCTTCTCAATTTGATGTAATCTTATTTGTCAGTTTGGGGCTTTTCCAAGAACTCTTTGTCCATGCCAATGTTTTGCAGAGTTTTCCCAATGTTCTCTAGTAATTTGATGGCATCGAGTCATAGGTTTAGGTCCCTAATCCATTTTGCATTAATTTTTGTGTAAAGTATAAGGTAGAGGTCTTTCTTCATACTTCTGCACGTGGAGATCCAGTTTTCCCAGCACCATTTATTGAAGAGACTGTCCTTGCTCCAGAGATTGATTTTAGCTCCTTCTGTGAGAAGAATGTCCTTGGTATTTTGATTCATATCACATTGAATCTGTTAATTGCCCTTGTAGTATGGACATTTTGATGATATTGATTCTTCCAATGCTTGAACATAGAAGTATTTTTCAATTTTTTCTTCTATTTCTTTAATGATTTTAATTCTCATCATAAAAATTTTTGACATCTTTGGTTAAATTTATTCCATGTATTCAGGGGTATATTTTGCAATTGTGAATGGGATACACATACACAAAAGCTGTTGATTTTTGTATACTGTTTTTATATTCTGACACTTTACCAAATTCTTCTATGAGTTCCAATATCTCTTAATAGAGTCTTTTGCATCCACAACATATAGAATCATGACATCTGCAAATATGACTTCCTCTTTCCCAATTTGTAGCCCTTTGATTTGTTTCTTGCCTAATGGCTCTGGCTAAAACTGCCAAGACTATACTGAATAGCAGTTGTGAGAGTGAGCATCCTTATATGGTTCCAGATCTCTGTGGGAATTCTTCCAAGTTCACCCCAGTCAATAGGATGCTGGCCATGGGCTTATCATAAATTTCCTTGATTGTGTTGAGGAGTGTTCCTTCTATATCCAATTTGTTTAAAGTTATCCTCATGAAAGGATGTTGTATTTTTATCAAATGGTTTCTCTGAATCAATTGAGATAACCATATGGTTTTCGTTCTTTAGTTTGTTAATGTGATGTAGCACATTGATTTGCAAATGTTAGACAATCTCTGCATACCAGGGATAAATTTCATTTGGTCTGTGTGAATGTTTTTCCTGATGTGTTGTTGGATTCTATAGGCTAGCATTTTGTTAAGGATTCTTAAATCTCTTTTCATCGAAAAATTAGCCTATAGTTCACTTATCATTTATATATTTTTGAGGTTTAGGATTTAAGGTGATGCTGACTTCATAGAAGGAATTTAGGGCCAGCGCCGTGGCTAAATAGGCTAATCCTCCTGCTGCGGCACCAGCACACCAGGTTCTAGTCCCAGTCAGGGCGCAGGATTCTGTCCCAGTTGCTCCTCTTCCTGTCCAGCTCTCTGCTGTGTCCTGGGAGTGCAGTGGAGGATGGCCCAAGTGCTTGGGCCCTGCACCCACATGGGAGACCAGGAGAAGCACCTTGCTCCTGGCTTTGGATCAGTGCAGCGTGCCGGCCACAGCAGCCACTGGGGGGTGAACCAAAGGCAAAAAGGAAGACCTTTCTCTCTCTCACTGTCCACTTTGCCTGTTTTTTTTTTTTTTAAACAATTTAGGAGGATTCCCTCTTTCAGTAGTTTTGAATAGCTTGAAGAATCAGTTTTTTAAATGCCTGGAAGAATTCAGCAGTGAAAACATTCAGGCCTTGGCTTTTGTTTGCTGAGAGGGTCTTTTAATACTGATTCAACTCTGTCTAGGTTATTGGTCTGTTTAGGTTGTTTATGTCTTTTTTGCTCAATTTATGTAGGTTGTATGTCCAGGAATCTATCCATTTCTTCTAAGAGTCCCCATTTGTTGGCATATAGTTCTTTGTAGTAATTTCTAATGATTCTTTTTTATTTCTATGGTACCTGTTGTTACATTTCCTTTTTAATCTTTGATTTTATTTGGGTCTTCTCTTTTTATTTGGTTATAGGGTCAACGGTGTGTCAATTTTGTTTATTTTTTCAAATAACTCTTAACAAATAAACAATTATTTTTTATAACGCTTTTATTTAAAGAATATAAATTTCCAAAATACAGCTTATAGATTACAATGGCTTCCTCCCCCCATAACTTCCCCCCCACGCGCAACCCTCCCCTTTCCCACTCCCTCTCCCCTTGCTTCACATCAAGATTCATTTTCAATTCTCTTTATATACAGAAGATCAATTTACTATATATTAAGTAAAGATTTCAACAGTTTGCCCTCACAGAGCAACACAAAGTGAAAAATACTGTTGGAGTACTAGTTATAGTATTAATTCACAATGTATAGCACATTAAGGACAGAGATCCTACATGATATATTTTTTTAAAAATTGATTAATTTTCTAGGCAATTTCCAATTTAACACCAAGATTTTTTTTCATTTTTAATTATCTATATACAGAAGATTGATTCAGTATATACTAAGTAAAGATTTCATCAGTTTGCACCCACACAGAAACACCAAGTGTAAAATACTGTTTCAGTGCTAGTTATAGCATTACTTCACATTGGACAACACATTAAGGACAGATCCCACATGAGACGTTAAGTACACAGTGACTCCTGAAGTTGATTTAACAATTTGACACTCTTGTTTATGGCGTCAGTAATCTCCCTAGGCTCTAGTCATGAGTTGCCAAGGCTATGGAAGCCTTTAGGGTTCGCCGACTTCAATCTTATTCCGACAGGGTCATAGTCAAAGTGGAAGTTCTCTCCTCCCTTCAGAGAAAGGTACCTCCTTCTTCGATGGCCCCATTCGTTCCACTGGGATCTCACTCACAGAGATCTTACATTTAGGTCTTCTTTTTTTTTTTTTTTAGAGTGTCTTGGCTTTCCATGCCTAGAATATTCTCTTTAAGATACTTAAAGATGTGTTACACACAGAAACACAGAAACACGGCCATCAACATGAAAGAAGATAAACGAAGGGAACCTCATGGCAAAAGATCACAGGGAATTCAAAGCATACATGTGGATAAAGAAATTATGGGACATGTACTCTATAGCAGTCAAAAACAATGAAATCCGGTCATTTGCAATAAGATGAAGGAATCTGGAAAACATCATTCTGAGTGAATTAAGCCAGTCCCAAAGGGACAAATATCATATGTTCTCCCTGATCGGTGACAACTAATTGAGCACCAAAGGTGAAACCTATTGAAGTGAAATGGACACTATGAGAAACAGTAACTTGATCAGCTCTTGTGCTGACTGTTGTTGTACAATGTAATACTTTATCCATTTTAGTAATTTTTTTATTCTAGTACTATTGGTTGAACTCTGTAATTAACAAACAATTATTCTTAGGTGTTTAAATTTTAACTGAAAAGTGATCCCTGTGAAATATAAGAGTGGGAATAAGAGAGGGAGGAGATGTACAATTTGGGACATGCTCAGTCGGAACTGCCCCAAATGATGGAGTTAGAATTGTGCCAGGGAATTCCAATACAATCCCATCAAGGTGGCATGTACCAAGGCCATCTCACTAGTCCAAGTGATCAATTTCAGTTCACAATTGATCACACTGATAGGTCTAAGAGTCAAAGGGATCACACAAACAAGACTAGTGTCTGCTAATACTAACTGATGGAATCAAAAAGGGAGAGAATGATCCAACATGGGAAGCGAGATACACAGCAGACTCATAGAATGGCAGATGTCCTAAATAGCAATCTGGCCTCAGAATCAGCCCTTAAGGCATTCAGATCTGGCTCAATTATTTATTTTTTCAAATAACTCTTCATTTTGCTGATCTTTTGTATGTTTTTGGTTTCAACTTTATTTCTCCTCTAATTTTAATTATTTCTTTGATCCTATTAGTTGTGGATTTAGTTTTCTGTTGACTTTCTTGGTCCTTGAGATGTATTGATCTCATTTAATTGGTGCCTTTCCAATTTCTTGATATAGGCACCAATTGCTATAATCTTTTTGCATAACACTGCTTTTGCTGTGTTCTTTAAATTTTGCTACGTTGTATTGTAGTCTTCATTCGTTTCCAGAATTTTTTTTTCTCTTTTCATTTTTTTAATGACCCACTGTTCATTCTGGAGCATGTTTTTCAGTCTCCATGAGTTGACATATATTTGAGATTCTTGTTGTTGATTTCTAGTTTCATTCCATTGTGGTCTTACAGGGTGCATGGTGTGATTTGATTATTTAAGATTTCCCTATACTTGCCTTATTGCCTAGCATGTGGTGTATCCTAGGAAAAGTTCTAAGCACTGGTGAGAAGAATGTATTCTGCATCTGTAGGACAAAAATTAGTGTAGATATGTTATGTCCATGTGGTCTATAATTTGATTATCAGTTTTCTTTCTGATTTTCTGTTTGCCTGATCTGTCCATTGCTGAGAGTGGGATGTTGAAGTCCCCCATTACTATTGTATTGGAGTCTGTGTCCTCCTTTAGATCCATTATCATTTCTTTTAAATAGCCAGGTGCCCTGTAATTAGGTGCATATACATGTATAATAGTCACATATTCCTGTTGAATTTATCCCTTAATCAATTCATAGTGACTTTCTTTGTCTCTTTTAACAATTTTTGTGTTAAAGTCTATTTTGTTTGATATTAGGATGGCTATACCAGCTCTTTTTTGGTTTCTGTTAGCAAAGAATATCTTTTCCCATCCTTTCACTTTTACTCTGTGTGCATCTTTATTGGAGAGATGTGTTTCTTGTAGGCAACAAATAGATTTTTTAATCCAGTCAGCTCATCTGTATTTTTTAGCTGGAGAGTTGAGGCCATTTACATTCAAGGTGACTATTGATAAGTAACAATTTGGCCCTGATATTTTTCCATAAATATTCCTATTTTTTCCTTTGTATTTCCTCTGTTCTTTTACTGAGATTTTCTTCACTTTCTTTTCATAGTGATGGCCATGTTTCTGTGTTTCTGTATGTAGCACATCTTTAAGTATCTTTTGTAAAGCTGCATGAGTGGTGACAAAATATTTTGTTACAGAAGGTATTTATTTCACCTTCATTCATAAACAAGAGCTTTGCAGGGTACAGTATTCTTGTCTGATGTTTATTTTCTCTTAAGACTTGGAATATATCTCATCATTCTCTCCAAGCTTGTAGGGATGCTGATAAGTCAGCTGTGAGTCTAATTGGATATCCTCTGAAAGTAATCTGATGTTTCTCTTTTGTACATTATAGAATCTTCTCTTTTGTTTTACTGTGGAGAGTTTTACTACAATGTGCTATGATGAAGACTTTTTGTGTTCATGTCTATTAAGAGTTCTGTGTGATTCCTGTATCTGGACATCCATTTCTTTCTCCAAATTAGGGACATTTTCTGTAATTATTTCACTTAAAAGGCTTTATAATCCACTCTTTCTGATGCCCTCAGGAACCCTGAAGACTCATATGTTGGGTCATTTGATTGTACCTCATAAATCTGACTAAAATTTGCAGAGATTTTTTCTAATTAAGATATTATTCCTTTTCCCTCAATTCTGTTCTTAAGTCTTTCCATTGAATTTTTTTGTTCTATTGAATTTTTTGTTTCCAATATTTCATTTTGATTTCTCTTTAGAATCTCAATTTTGTGGGAAAGTTTTTTATTTGTATCATATGGATTTCTTTAGTTCATGAATTTGCTTCTGATTACTTCTAAGTAATCCTATGAATTTTTTAAAATTATATTTCTGGCATTTCATCAATCTTGTTATTTTCACATTTGAGTGAAGTGTTGTGTTCTTTTGGAGGTGTCATGCTGTCTTCCTTGTTCTTGTTTCTTGAATTGCTGTATTTATTATTAGGCATTTGTAGTGATACTTTTTTTTTTCCCTCTGTGATGGCTTTTATCTTTGAACTGTTCCTCTGCGGCTTAGTGGAGTGTCTGCTCTTTCAGTGAATACCCAGAGGTGCATGCTGTGTGTGGTCAGGGAGCTCTGTTTAGTGCTTCCTGGTGAGAAGTGTCTAAGGTGACACCCAAGTTGTGCATGGGTAAATATTCTTTTTTATCAGAAGGAGATTTGTTCAGCCCTATTGGCATAGTTCACACTTGCCTCCTATCCTCAAAGGAGGCCAGTGCCTGGGTGCTAGCCCCAGTGGGTACATTTTTCATCTGCACTGTGACAAGAACCACACAAAGACCTGTGCAGTCCTTGGTGAGCATGGATCCCAAAGTAATGATCCTCACCAGGGACTTAGGGAGCCCTGATGTGGAGATGCCCACAGTGACTTCCCAAAGTCCCAACTACCCTGCTCCTTCCCACACAACCATAGTGTTTTTGCAGTCCTCTCCACACACAAGGCCCCCACAGTCATAAGCTCCCATCCCCCTGTTAATTCTCCCAGCCAGACTCCGATATCTCCTCTTGGCTGGTTGCTGGGCATATAGACACGAGCTGGTATAGTTGTTGCATATGTCCAAAATGGCACCCACCCTCTCTCTGCTAGTTACAGGACACTGTAGGGAGGAAGAATGTGCCCCCTCTTTTTTACCCTCTAGGTTGGCAGGTACACTATCCCCAATAGAGCTCCATGCTGGACTCTTGCCAAGTTCTTCCTGCAGCTTTATCGCTAGTGTCTTGGGCTGCTGCACTGTGGTCTTGCCTCATATAGACACGAGCTGGTATAGTTGTTGCATATGTCCAAAATGGCACCCACCCTCTCTCTGCTAGTTACAGGACACTGTAGGGAGGAAGAATGTGCCCCCTCTTTTTTACCCTCTAGGTTGGCAGGTACACTATCCCCAATAGAGCTCCATGCTGGACTCTTGCCAAGTTCTTCCTGCAGCTTTATCGCTAGTGTCTTGGGCTGCTGCACTGTGGTCTTGCCTCACTTCAAAGCTGGTGCCACAGCTCTCAGCTGCTGGAGTCCTGAGTTAAATTCATCCATACTTTCCACATAGATCCATAGTGTCCCTCTGATTTGTATGGCATTTCCTCTGCCATTTTCTCCCTAACTCTTCCCTGAGACTCTGCTCTCTCTACTTTTGTTTAACTATCTTCCCCTAGTATAGAGCAGTAAGCTCCCTCTCTATTCCACCTTCTTGACTCTTCTTTCATTCCACAAATGTTTTTGAAATTCCTTCACATATCCTGCATATGTGTGTAGGTGTGCATATTTCTGTGTATCTAAATAGAAAATGTACTTGTATTCTGTATCCTCCCCTTTTCAACATTTTACACATAATATAAAACTTCCAGCATGACTCAGAAGTTAAGGTTCTTATATTTCTTGCTATATTGTAGCTTTTTTCCTCCCCTCTGGAGCTCTTGAGCTACATATAACCCCTATGATCCCTTGATCACAAAGTATATCATATTGAGAAGGAGTTCTACACTTTTTCTCTGTGGTGGCATTTCCCAAATTGGAATTCTGTATGCTGCTACTCCAAATATGTACTGAAAAAAATGAGTTTCATGCTTAAGTTTATAAACATTGGAATAAAAGGATATTAGTCTTTTGTGAGATTTATTGTGTTTACATCTAGCAACTCTCCAAGAGAACTATTTAGTTTGTAGTATTTTCCAAAGATTTTACCAAAGCACCAATGTATTCCATAGAGTATCTGTTATCTCCCAGGAATAATCTTCTAAAGGAGTCCATTTAACAAGCATTGCTATGGGGTATTTTAACTCGAAGATATAAAGATCTTCAAGATTTCAAAATTTATGACCATATGTGGTTTCAAGAGCAATCTGAGAATCTTCCAGCTTCTGGGGGAATCTTTATTATTCAAAATAATGCTTAAGAAAAATTGTACTTTCTACCATAATCCAATTTAACAAAATCTCCATGTTATGCCAGCAGTTCTGCTTTCTCATGCCCCAGGTCCCAGACTTATGAGGTGAGGCTGCCTTCTACACAGCCGCTCAGGAAGCCAGGCCGACCAGCCCCTCATCCCTTCAGTAGTGTCATCTGTTGTTGCACTCATTGACAGTGCTTCTAAGTATTGTCATCTGATGCTTCCATCAACAGCCAAGTGGCAAGAATTGATTGCATTATTCTTTCAAATTGTAGGAGTCTGAAAGATGCAGGCAGTGGACAAAAATATTCAGAGACCTCTAGGATCTCTGCCAATGCTCACTGTGCTCCTTAGTTTCCTTTTATGAACAAAGTTTCCATGAAATGAACAGATTGATTGGCTCCTGAACTTGATGATAGATTAACTTAAACATTGTATGAGTTTCATTAATGCAGTATTGACTAGAAAGATTGAATAATTAGTACGATATCTGGCATGTAAGAGAAGGATTTCAAAAAGTTATGGCAGGCAATTCAAGGAATATTTGGCACTGAGCTTGCAAATGATAGCTATGCAGTTCAGAAATGTGTCATGTGGTACACAAATTTAAAGCAGTGAAGCCACTACCATAGCCACATAATTAAGGCAAACACATCCATGGAAACCACAGTATAGAGAACGTAGCTGTCATTTCAAACATTTAGGTTTTTCTGTGTATTCCATTCTGTCCAAAGCATTTTATACCCAGGCATAGATTAGATGTATAGCTGTCCTATGGCGATTTAAATAAATAAGACCAGGAAATAAATTAAGAGAAGCAAGCAAAATAGCCACAGCCAGTGTTTTTTTTTTTTCAATGTACTCCATATTCCTAAGCAATTATGAAGTACAAGGAACCCATGATCCTAAAATATTGATAGAAACTGTACATTAGTATTTCTTATAGATTTACAGTATATTAAAGACTGAAAATCCTCCCAAGAAGATAACAGTTTAATGTTGTATATTGAACTTACTAACTTTTTTTTAACCATAGAGCTAGAAAGTGTAAAAGTAATTTACTACTAACAGATCACCTTGACTAATGTCTGAAGAGGAAGTTATTCCCAGGCTTCTCTTCTCTAAGTCCTACCCTGACTATCCTTACCCAGGCCTTTTCCTCTGTGTATATTTGCAATGGTCCACTGGGAGAGATAAAGTATCTTCTCATCCTGGACCCAAAACAAAGGGGGGAGAGGTTTGCTGGATTGCCTTTTCTCCACGTGGTGGGTTGTTGAAACTCAATGTCCCTAAGCTGTGATACAAACCTTGGGGGTACACATTATCCTCTGGGCAGTACTACATGGCCCCTGTGAGACTTGGGGTCAAGAGGAACTGACGGAAGATGTGCTGATGCTCATGCTTTCTATTGTGCTGTCAGTGACAAAGTCTTGGGTTGCAGGAGCATCACATGTATCCTGTCAACATACATGACACAGTTCAGGCAAACCATTGCCTTATAAATAGGGTCAGTTCAAATTTAGGTAACAATAGTACAATGCGGTAAGAAAAAAAAATAGCATTTTCTGAAGGTTGATGACTTAGGGGAATTTTTCCAGGGCTACTAATAATACTTGCAGAGGAGCATAGAAATAAGAGGTATTAGACAATAAACTCATAGTTGGTATGATCTATCAAAATTGCAGGGTGGTTTTTTTTTTTTTAGCTTTTATTTAAAGAATATAAATTTCCAAAGTATAGCTTATGGATTCCAATGGCTCCCCCCCTCACAACTTCCCTCCCTCCCGCTACCCTCCCCTCTCCCGCTCCCTCTCCCCTTCTGTTCACATCAAGATTCATTTTCAATTCTCTTTATACACAGAAGATCAGTTTAGAACATATTATGTAAAGATTTCAACAGTTTGCCCTCACATAGAGACACAAAATGAAAATACTGTTGGAGTACTAGTTATAGTATTAATTCACAATGTACAGCACATTAAGGAGAGAGATCCTACATGATTTTTTTTAAAGAATTGATTAATTATCTATGCAATTTCCAATTTAACACCAAGATTTTTTAATCATTTGCAATTATCTTTATACACAGAACATCGATTTAATATTATAGTATGTAAAGATTTCATCAGTTTGCACCCACACAGAAACACAAAGTGAAAAAATACTGTTTCATTACTAGTAATAGCATTATTTCACATTGGATAACACATTAAGGACAGATCCCTCATGAGACGTAAGTACACAGTGACTCCTGAAGTTGATTTAACAATTTGACACTCTTGTTTATGGCGTCAGTAATCTCCCCAGGCTCTAGTCATGAGTTGCCGAGGCTATGGAAGCGTTTAGGGTTCGCCAACTTCAATCTTATTCCGACAGGGTCATAGTCAAAGTGGAAGTTCTCTCCTCCCTTCAGAGAAAGGTACCTCCTTCTTTGATGGCCCCGTTCTTTCCACTGGGATCTCACTCGCAGAGATCTTTCATTTAGGTCTTCTTTTTTTTTTTTTTTTTTGTTTTTCAGAGTGTCTTAGCTTTCCATGCCTAAAATATTCTCATGGGCTCTTGAGCCAGATCCGAATGGCTTAAGGGCTGATTCTGATGCCAGAGTGCTATTTAGGACATCTGCCATTCTATGAGTCTGCTATGTATCTCGCTTCCCATGTTGGATCATTCTCTCCCTTTTTCATTCTATCAGTTAGTATTAGCAGACACTAGTCTTGTTTGTGTGAACCCTTTTACTCTTAGACCTATCAGTGTGATCAATTGTGAGCTGAAATTGATCACTTGGACTAATGAGATGGCCTTGGTACATGCCACCTTGATGGGAATGTATTGGAATCCCCTGGCACACTTCTAACTCTATCATTTGGGGCAGTTCCGATTGAGCATGTCCCAAATTGTACATATCCTCCCTCTCTTATTCCCACTCTTATATTTCACAGGGATCACTTTTCATTTAAAATTTAAACACCTACGGCTAATTGTGTGTTAGTTGCCAGATTCAACCCATAGTACTAGAACGAATACAAACAACAAGGGGAGATACTAAAATGGGTAAAGATTTAGATTGTACATCAACAGTTCAGACAGGAGCTGATCATGTCTTATTTTCTCATAGTGTTCATTTCGTTTCAACAGGTTTCCTCTTTGGTGCTCAGTTAATCATCACCAATCAGGGAAAACAAATGATATTTGTCTCTTTGGGACTGGCTTAATTCACTCAGCATGATGTTTTCCAGATCCATCCATTTTGTTGCAAATGATCGGATTTCATTGTTTTTGACTGCTGTATAGTATTCTGTAGAGTACATGTCCCATAATTTCCTAATCCAGTCTACTGTTGATGGGCATTTGAGTTGGTTCCAGGTCTTAGCTATTGTGAACTGAGCTGCAATAAACATTAGTGTGCAGATGGCTTTTTGGTTTTCCAATTTAATTTCCTTTGGGTAAATTCCAAGGAGTGGGATGGCTGGGTTGTATGGTAGGGTTATAGTCATGTTTCTGAGGAGTCTCCAGACTGACTTCCATAGTGGCTTAACCAGTTTGCATTCCCACCAACACTGGGTTAGTGTCCCTTTTTCCCCACATCCTCTCCAGCATCTATTGTTGGTAGATTTCTGAATGTGAGCCATTCTGACCGGGGTGAGGTAAAACCTCATTGTGGTCTTGATTTGCATTTCCCTGATTGCCAGTGATCTTGAGCATTTTTTCATGTGTCTGTTGGCCATTTGGATTTCCTCTCTGGAAAAATGTCTATTGAGGTCCTTAGCCCATCTCTTAAGTGGGTTGTTTGTTTTGTTGTTGTGTCGTTTCTTGATTTCATTGTAGATTCTGGTTATCAGCCCTTTATCTGTTGCATAGTTTGCAAATATTTTTTCCCATTCTGAAGGTTGCCTATTCACTTTCCTGACTGTTTCTTTTGCAGTACAGAAACTTCTCAGTTTGATGCGATCCCAATAGTTAATTTTGGCTTTGAGTGCCTGTGCTTTTGGGGTATTTTCCAAGAAGTCTTTGCCAGTACCTATATCTTGCAGGGTCTCTCCTTTGCTCTCCAGTAATTTGATGGTGTCGGGTTGTAGGTTTAAGTTTTTGATCCATGTTGAATGAATTTTTGTGTAAGGTTTAAGGTAGGGGTCTTGCTTCATGATTCTGCAGGTGGAAATCCAGTTTTCCCAGCACCATTTGTTAAATAGACTGTCTTTACTCCAGGGGTTAGTTTTGGGTCCTTGATCAAATATAAGTTGGCTGTAGATGTTTGGATTGATTTCAGGTGTTTCTATTCTGTTCCATTGGTCTATCCATCTGTTTCTGTACCAGTACCATGCTGTTTTGATTACAACTTGCCTGTAGTATGTCCTGAAATCTGGTATTGTGATGCCTCCAGCTTTGTTTTTGTTGTACAAGATTGCTTTAGCTATTCGAGGTCTCCTGTGTCTCCATATGAATTTCAGCATCATTTTTTCCAGATCTGCGAAGAATGTCCTCGGTATCTTGATTGGTATTGCATTGAATCTGTAAATTGCTTTTGGGAGAATGGACATTTTGATGATATTGATTCTTCCAATCCATGAGCATGGGATATTTCTCCATTTTTTGGTGTCCTCTTCTATTTCTTTAAGGTTTTATAATTTTCATCATAGAGATCTTTAACATCCTTGGTTAAGTTTATTCCAAGGTATTTGATTGTTTTTGTGGCTATTGTGAATGGGATTGATTTTAGCAGTTCTTCCTCAGCCGTGGCATTGCTTGTGTATATAAAGGCTGTTGATTTTTGTGCATTGATTTTATATCCTGCTACTTTGCCAAACTCTTCTATGAGTTCCAATAGTCTCTTAGTAGAGTTTTTTGGGTCCCCTAAATAAAGAATCATATCATCTGCAAAGAGGGATAGTTTGAGTTCTTCCTTCCCAATTTGTATCCCTCTGATTTCTTTTTCTTGCCTAATAGCTCTGGCTAAGACTTCCAGCACTATATTGAATAGCAGTGGCGAGAGTGGGCATCCCTGTTTGGTGCCAGATCTCAGTGGGATTGCTTGCAGCTTTTCCCCGTTCAATAGGATATTGGCCGTGGGTTTTTCATAAATTGCTTTGATTATATTGAGGAATGTGCCTTCTATACCCAGTTTGCTTAGGGTTTTCATCATGAAAGGGTGTTGTATTTTATCAAATGCTTTCTCCGCGTCTATTGAAATAATCATATGGTTTTTCTTCTGCTGTCTGTTAATGTGGTGTATCACGTTGATTGTTTTGCGAACGTTGAACCATCCCTGCATACCAGGGATAAACCCCACTTGGTCTGGGTGGATGATCTTTCTGATGTGTTGCTGTATTCTATTGGCAAGAATTTTATTGAGGATTTTTGCATCTATGTTCATCAGGGATATTGGTCTGTAATTCTCTTTCAATACTGCATCTTTTCCTGGTTTAGGAATTAAGGTGATGCTGGCTTCGTAGAAAGAATTTGGGAGGATTCCCTCTTTTTCGATTGTTCTGAATAGTTTGAGAAGGATTGGAGTTAGTTCTTTTTTAAATGTCTGGTAGAATTCAGCAGTGAATCCGTCTGGTCCTGGGCTTTTCTTTGTTGGGAGGGCATTTATTACTGATTCAATTTCTGACTCACTTATGGGTCTGTTTAGGTTTTCTATGTCTTCCTGGTTCAGTTTAGGTAGGTTGTATGTGTCCAGGAATCTATCCATTTCTGATAGGTTTTCCTGTTTGCTGGCATACAAGTCCTTGTAGTAATTTCTGATGATTCTTTTGATTTCTGTGGTGTCTGTTGTTACGTTTCCTTTTTCGTCTTTGATATTATTAATTTGGGTCTTTTCTTTTTTTAGTTAGTAGGGCCAATGGGGTGTCAATTTTGTTTATTTTTTCAAAAAACCAGCTCCTCGATTGGCTGATTTTTTGCAATGTTTTTTTTGGATTCAATCCTGTTAATTTCTTCTCTGATTTTGATTATTTCTCTTCTCCTACTAGCTTTGGGTCTGGTTTGCTGTTGATTTTCTAGATCTTTGAGATGAACTGAAAGCTCATCTATTTGGTGCCTTTCCAATTTCTTGATGTAGGCACCTATTGATATAAATTTTCCTCTTAACACTGCTTTTGCTGTATCCCATAGGTTTTGGTATGATGTGCTGTTATCTTCATTTACTTCCAGGAAATTTTTAATTTCTCTTTTGATTTCTTCTATGACCCATTGTTGATTCAGGAGCATGTTGTTCATTCTCCATGTGTTTGCATATGCTCTAGAGATTCCTGAGTTGCTAATTTCCAACTTCACTCCCTCGTGGTCTGAGAAGTTGCATGGTATGATTCTTATTCTTTTGAATTTGCTAAGGCTTGCTTTATGGCCTAGTATGTGGTCAATCCTGGAGAAGGTTCCATGTACTGCTGAAAAGAATGTAAATTCTTTTTCTGTGGGATAAAAAGTTCTGTAGATATCTGTTAGGTCCATTTGGGCTATAGTGTCGTTTAAATCTACTGTCTCCTTGTTAATCCTCTGTCTTGGTGATCTGTCTATCTCTGAGAGCGGAGTGTTGAAATCTCCCAGTACTATTGTATTGGGGTCTAAATCTCCCTTTAAGTCCCTTAACAGGTCTTTTAAATAGACCGGTGCCTGGTAATTAGGTGCATATACATTGATAATCGTTATATCTTCCTGTTGAATGGATCCCTTAATCATTATATAGTGCCCCTCTTTGTCTCTCTTAATAGTTTTTGTGGTAAAATTTATGTTATCTGATATTAAGATGGCTACGCCCACTCTTTTTTCATTTCTGCTCGCATGGTATATATTTTTCCAACCTTTCACTTTGAGACTGTATGGATCTTTGTTGGAAAGATGTGCTTCTTGTAGGCAGCAAATAGCTGGGTTTTGTTCCCTCATCCAGTCAGTAAATCTTTGCCTTTTAATAGCACAGTTCAAACCATTCACGTTCAATGTGACTATCGATAAGTAGTATCTTTGCCCTACCATTTGCCAATGATTTTCTTATGTATGCTTTGAGTTTCTTATGATCTTTTGCTGTGAGATTTCCTTCCTTTAGCTTCTTTCAAGTTGATGACCATGTTTCTGTGTTTCTGCGTGTAGCACATCTTTAAGGATCTTTTGCAGGGCTGGACGAGTGGCGACAATTTCAGTTTCTGTTTGTAATGAAAGGTCTTTATCTCACCTTCATTCACAAATGAGAGCTTTGCAGGGTATAATATTCTGGGCTGGCAGTTTTTCTCTCTTAGTACCTGGGCTATATCTCGCCATTCCCTCCTGGCTTTTAGGGTTTCAGATGAGAAATCTGCTGTGAGTCCGATTGGAGATCCTTTGAGGGTAATCTGACGTTTCTCTCTTGTGCATTTTAGGATCTTTTCTTTCTGCTTCACTGTGGTGAGTTTAATTACAATGTGTCGTGGTGAGGATCTCTTTTGGTCATGTTTGTTAGGTGTTCTATGAGCTTCCTGTACTAGGATTTCTCTGTTCTTCTCCAAACCTGGGAAATTTTCTGCTAGTATCTCACCAAAAAGGCCTTCTAGTCCTTTCTCTCTCTCCATGCCTTCAGGAACTCCTAGAATCCGAATGTTAGGTTTTCTAATAGTATCCTGTAGATTCCCGACAATATTTTTTAGATTTCTAATTTCCTCTTCTTGTCTTTGGTTTGACTGTTTCCTTTCCTGTTCTCTGTCTTCTAAGTCCGATATCCTCTCTTCTGCTTCACCCATCCTGGTTTTAAGGCTCTCTAGTGTGCTTGTCATGTGATCAATTGAATTCTTCACTTCATTAAGATTTTTTGTCACTATCGTAGCTTCTTGTTCTACTAGTTGCTTCGTTTCATTCTGATTCTTCCTTAATAATTCATTTTCGCGAGAGAGGTTTTCTATCTTATCCATTAAAGATTTCTGTAGTTCAAGTATTTGTTTTTGTGAACTTCGTAATGTTCGTATCAATTTTTTGAGATCCGCTTCTTGCATCTCTTCTATCTCATCATCTTCATAATCTTGAATTGGGGTGTCTTTTTCATTTGGGGTCATCATAGTGTCTTCCTTGCTCTTGTTAGGTCAGTGTCTGCTTTTGTTTGGCATTTCTCCACTCTGTCTCACCAGGTTGTCGATGTAACGGAGCTGTCTACAAGTTGGGATCCCTGGCTGCAGCACCCCCTCAGATTTATGCAGCTTCACCGCTTTAGAGGCGGGCGGGCTGTGCGGGGGCCTGCTTCCGAGGCGACCGGGTGTGGGCGGGCGGGCTGCTCGCGGGCCTGCTTCCAGGGCGACCGGGGGCAGGCGGGCGGGGTGCACGGGGGCCTGTTTCCGAGGCGATCGGGTTCGGGCAGGCGGGGCGCGCGGGGGCCTACTTCCGAGGAGACCGGGCGGGCGGGGCGCGCGGGGGCCTGCTTCCGAGGTGATCGGGTTCGGGCGGGCGGGGCGCGCGAGGGCCTGCCTCCGAGGCGACCAGATGTGGGTGGGCACGCGCGCCTGCTTTAATGGCGGGCTGGCGCCGTTTCACCCCTCCTTGTCCCGCTAGACTTTCCAAGGTGAGCGAAGGGGGAGGCTAGTGACAGTGTTGGTTCCCCCTATTTATTCGGTTTTTTTTTTTTTGATGCACTATCACCAGTGGGGTCTGTCTCTTCCCGCCAATGTCTCGAGCTATCGAGGGATCTCCTGCTCACCTCCCCCTCCGGCGCTGGCGCGCGGATTCCGCGGCTGCGTTCCCCTTCGCATCTCCTTTTGCCGCGGCACGGCGAGTCCGTTCTCCTCTGCGTCAGGTCTACTGGATCAGGGAGAGTTTCCCCCGCATTGTTTCTCGAAGTCTTCACCTGGGGCTACCGTAACTCCACTTTTATTAAACTATCTTTTCCCGGACTGTTTGTGTGCGCCCTCACTATTCCGCCATCTTGGCTCCAAAATTGCAGGGTCTTAATTAACCTTTGAGAGCCTATTGGTTTCATTTGCTGTGAAAGCACTTCAAATGCATTATCTTTCGTAATCCTCAAAAGCCAATCTGTGGCAGAGGTAAAAGTATTTGCATTTTACAGATGAGGTACTTACAGAGGGGTTAACTAACTTTCCCAAAGTTAAAGTTGGTGAGTCTGAAATTCAAACTCGGGCATAAGAACCAATTTTCTATTCCTCACACTAAGAGGAAGGTGAAGATATTTATGACTTTCTCACCATGTGCCTTCCATTCCTGGATGGTTGCTCAGAAATCTCCAACACTCAAGTCTTAGTTTTAGAAGGTGGGCAATATAACAGCACCCATCACTGCTTTTCTTCCTCTCATTTAGGTAGGACCATCATTCACAAAATACCATAGTCCTCAACTGTGTACACTGAAGAATGATGAGAGAAGAACAATAACTGCCAACCACTTTGAACCTGGTTAGTTCCAAGCGTGGCTCTCCCATGCTGGCGTCATTGCCTCTTCTGTAACAGTATAGAATTTCCCCATCACAACTCCAATCTCTTAATCCACCAAAACTTCCTCTTTGCTTTATCTTCTCTCTTGATCCTGGTCTCTCCTCCACTGCAAATGTCCAACAAACAAGCAGTCTAGCCCACTTGTTTGCTTTTGTTTTACTTTGGCCAGAGGTAAGGCTCTACAGGTATTATGATAGTTGTATTATAGACTATCTAATATATGAAGCTATTGTATCTCAGAGATTTCCTTTATTCAAGTGGATAATTTTCATCTCAGATACAGTTCTAGGGAATATCTCCAATTACAGTGTTTCTTACCTGCCGCTAAACTATCCCTTACTTCACATTCAGTGAATATAAATATTGTCACAAACACTGTCAAGTAGATCATATAGCATATTCCAGCCAATCCAGCTAGTAGAGTGCTAGTACCATTATACCCTTAACTTTGTCATGCACATTAGCTTTATTATTGTCTGAGAACATCATTTGAGTTCAACAAGGCAAATGACAAATTTAAGGGAATATTAATAGTAATATTTTTAAGTTAATGGGTTTCCTCTCATCTCGGTATGCTTATTTAGCCTTGATTTTTATGTCCTTCTCTTAATAAATCAAATTAATACCAGAAACAGATCAAATAAAACTCTAATTGGTAGTCAATAGTACTTAAATCAGGCCTTTTCAAACTTTCACGTGTATATGAATCACTTGTTCATACTGTTAAACTGCAGATTCTGATTCAGTAGATAAGAGGTGATAAATCAGATTGTGTATTGGTAAAGGCTTATTTATTTGAAAGGCATAGAGACAGAGATGTCCCACGTGTGGGTTCACTCCCCAAATGGCTGCAATGACCAGACTGAAGCAGGAGGCAGGAATTCCATTCAGGTTTCCCATGTGGATTTCAGGTATTCAAGTACTTGGGCCATCTGTTGCCTTTCCAGGTGCATTAGCATGACGCTGGATTGCTAGGGTTGCAACTGGAACTTGAACTAGAACTCTGAGGTGCTTTTGTCACAAGTGTCAACTTGACCTACTGCTCCATAACTCCCAGCCCAGATTCTTCATTTTTTAACAAGATCTCAAGGGGTGCTCAGGCTGCAGACTCATGTTTCACATAATTAAACTGCAAGGTTTTGAGACATTTATATTTGCCCGGGTTGTCATAGTTCCCTTTCATGAGTGTAGAAAAGAGCATTTCTGAATGTGGAGATGTAAGCTACCAGCATCTTAGAACAGCTCAGTAAACAAGAGTGATACGTAGATAACTATGAATGACAATAACGGCTAATATAAGATTATAAAAGTGGTATCAACAGAGCAGTCAAATACATTCAAAAGTAGAAAAGCAAAAGCATTTTTTCCAAGCAAGAGTCTTTATTTTAGCAAATATGTAAAAACATTTTGAGTCATAAAAGGTAAGGCAGAGGGTTCCTGGATGTATTTGAACTCATAACTCATATTTAGTTCATTAGCTCAGCTCACTACAAATCACTTAGGAAAGAGATTATAGGTAAATCCATCTGTATATGCAGAAAACCATTATGGGCAATGTTGTTGGAGTTTAAAATCCACTGACGAGGAGGCAAGGCCAAAGGGGCAGGTCAGGAGAGAGCAGCCACGGTAGCACAGAGACAGCAGACTTTAAGCAGAGAAACTGAGCTCTCATTTGGAACACACCTAAAACAAACTCCAGCTGGGAACAGATAGTGTAGTTCAGGCATCAAACCGACACATAAACAAACCTTAACACAAATGTTCAGCATTTTCACACAGTGAGTTTTCACATAACCAATATGTGCTTCGGTATACTTTTTTTGTACTGGAATTATACCCCTTTATTCACCTTTTCCAGAGAAATGAAAGCTTACATATTCTATCTCTTGCTGTGTGTTCTCACACCAATATGTATGAACTTACTTTCAGTTGCTGTTGATCTTTGTTAGCCATTTGCAGATGCCATCTTTTCTTTTTAAAATATTTATTTGAAAAACAGAATGACACAGAGATCTTCCACCCACATATTCATTCCCCCCAGATGGATGCAAGAGCCAGAGCTGGGCCTGGCTGAAGCCAGTGACTAGGGACTCCACTTGTGTCTTTCAATTGGGTGATAGAAACCCAAGTATGTGAACCATCACCGGCTGCTTCACAGGGTGCGCATTAGCAGGGAGCTGGATGAGAAGCAGAGTAGCAGGCACTCAAACTAGCACTCCAATACAAATGTGGATACCCAAGCAGTGGTTTAACCCACTGAAACACCATTCCTACCCGTAGCTGCTACAGATTTTCAAATAGCTATGAACAACAGCTTTGCATTTTGTTAAATAGTTTGAAATGAAAATGTGCCTCTTTAGCAAATGGTGCATTTCTTCTATCGAGTAAATCATACAAAATCACTCATGAAAATTACAAATACTTAAACAGTTACAGAATACAGAGTCAACTTTCAAATATTTAACTAGGGTGAAACAAAGTTACATATTCAGTGTGTTCCCTAAATGGCTCCATTCAATCTGCAGTACACACACATGAAGACATGCGCATTAACCTCAGATTTTATTTTTTAATTTGATGTTTTAATCTACAGGCATAGTTGTTTGTATTTATCATGTACATTATGATGCTTTAAAATATGCTGTACAACTGTTCTATCTTGGCAATTATTCATTACCTTAGTAAATAATTTTGTGATAGGATAAATAAACTGGTAAGAGTAGATTTTTCAGAGCACAATAGGAGAGATATTAGGCACAGTAAATAAGGTGCTGCCTGTGATACCCACATGTGTATTAGAGTGTGTGGGTTTGAGTCCTGGCTCAGTTTCCAGTTGCAACATCCTCCTAACGTGCACATACTGTTGGGGGGGCGGCACTGAGTGATGATGGCTCAAGTACTTGGGTTCTGGACACCCACTTTGGAGATGCAAACTGAGTTCCAGGCCCTTGGCTTTGGCCTGGCCTGACACAGCCATTGTGAGCACTGGGAGAGTGAACCAGCAGATAGGAGGTCGCCTGTCCAACTGGATTTCTGATTCTCTGCCTTTCAAAATAAGTTTCCAATAGAATGCTTTTGAGAGTCACCAAGTTGTACAACTGGTCTCTTGAACTCTATCTAACTGCACTGTTGGACAGTTGACTCACATTGTCACAATGGCCCCACTGCTGGCTCATGCCTACATCAGCATATTCTATTCGGTACTTCCATGAGATCCATACCTTTTAGATTCTACATATGAGTGAAGTCACGTGGTATTATTTTTCTTTCTATGCCTGGCTTATTTCAATATCCTCCAGCTTCATCTATATTGTTCTACGTGACACGATTTCGTTCATTTACGGCTGAATGGTATTCCTCTGTAAGTTAAGGAGACTTCAAAAGTTCAGGGAAAATGGAGTTAAAAGATAAGTTTATTTTGGTGCAAGAAAGTTGCAAGCCAAGCAGTTTTTGTATTATATATATTTTCCATGAACTTTCTGAAGATCTTTCATAGGAATTTCAAAATCCTTTGCACCCAAATAAATTTTTATTCTTTCCAAGGACTTTTCGAAGTAGTCCTACATTTTCTTTATTAATTCTTCTGTTATGGACACATAAGTTGATTCTATATCTTGGCTATTGTAAAGAATGGTATAATAAACATGGACATGCAAATATTTATCCTGCATTATTTTATTTCCTTGGACTTTATACCCAATAGTTGTATTCCTGGTTCATAACACTAGTTCTGTTTTTACATTTTTTTTTTTGACAGGCAGAGTGGACAGAGAGAGAGACAGAGAGAAAGGTCTTCCTTTGCCGTTGGTTCACCCTCCAATGGCCGCCACGGCTGGTGCGCTGCAGCCAGCGCACCGTGCTCATCCGATGGCAGGAGCCACGTGCTGCTCCTGGTCTCCCAAGCGGGTACAGGGCCCAAGCACTTGGGCCATCCTCCACTGTACTCCCAGGCCACAGCAGAGAGCTGGCCTGGAAGAGGGCCAACCGGGACAGAATCCGAGGCCCTGACTGGGACTAGAACCCGGTGTGCTGGGCCCGCAAGGTGGAGGATTAGCCTGTTGAGCCGCGGCGCCGGCCTTTACATTTTTTTTTTTTTTTGACAGGCAGAGTGGACAGTGAGAGACAGAGAAAGGTCTCCTTTGCAGTTGGTTCACCCTCCAATGGCACTGCGCTGATCAGATGGCAGGAGCCAGGTGCTTATCGACCTGCTAGACTGTTTAGACTGTTTTCCATAGTGGTGGTACTAATTTACATTCACATCAGCAGTATGCAAAAGTCTCCATGTTTTTGAAATGCTCACCAACACACATTGTCTTTTTTTTTTTTTTTTTTTGATAATACCCATTCTGACAGAAGTGAGGTGCTTCTCACTACGGTTTTGATTTTCTTATGTCCATGGTGGTTACTGATGTGGAGCATTTTAAAAATATACCTGCTGGCCATTTCTTATTTTGAGAAATGTCTATTTTGGTCTTTTGCCAATTTTTTAATTGAGTTGTTTTCTTGGTATTGAGTTGAATTCCTCATATATATTATGTATAAATCCCTTATCAGATATATGCATAATTTACACATAATTCTCCCATTCTATAGTCTGTCTTTTTACTTTGATTATTTCTTTGGCCATGCAGGAAACTTTTAATTTGATATAATCCTGTTTGTTTCTGTTTTTGTCCTCTAAACTTCTGAGGTCATATCCAAAAAGCCATTGCCCAGACCAATGTCAGGATTTTTATTTGTGTTCTAGCAGCTTCATAGTTTTGTCTTTTAAATATTTAACCAATTCTGTGTTGAATACTTCTAGTGTATGGTACAAAATAAGGATTTCATTTCATTTTTCTACATATTAATATCCAGATTTCTCTACACAATTTTTTTTTTTAAAGTTTTTTCCCCATTCCCCATCCTTGGCACCTTGTCCACTATCAATTATCTGTCAATACATGTGTTCATTTCCAGGCCATTCTATTTTGTTCCATTGATGTATGCATCAATGTGCCAGTATCAACCTGTTTTGGTTACTATAGTTACACTATAGTGTACTATATGTACACTTTGACGTTAGGTAGTGCATTGCCTCTAGCTTGTATCTTTTGCTCAAGAATGCTTCAGCTTTCTATGGTCTTTTGCATTTCCACTTGAATTTCAGGACTGATATTTCTTTTTAAAATTTTATTTGAGAGGTAGAGTTACAGACAGTGAGAGGGAGAGACAGAGACAAAGGTCTTCTGTTGGTTCACTCCCCAGATGGCTGCAAAGGCCGGAGCTGTGCCTATCTGAAGCCAGGAGCCAGATGCTTCTTCCTTGTCTCCCATGTGGGTGCAAGGGCCCAAGGACTTGGGCCATCTTCTGCTGCCTTCGCATGCCACAGCAGAGAGTTGGATTGGAAGAGGGGCAGCTAGGACTAGAACCAGTGCCCATATGGGATGCCAGCACCACAGGCAGAGGATTAACCTACTGTGCCTTGGCACTGGCCCCAAGACTGATTATTTCTATGAAGAATGTCATTGGTATTTTGAATTGCACTGAATATATAGATTGGGTTGTATAAATATTTTAGCAATGTTCTTTTCTTTTCTTTTCTTTTCTTTTTTAGAAGCCTTACTTATTTGAAAGAGTTACAGAGAGAACAAGGGGGTAGGTCTTCCATTTGTTCACTCTCCAGATGGCTACAACAGCCAAAGCTGAGCTAGGCACTTCTTCTGAGGCTTGCAAGTAGGTATAGGGACCCAAGGAATTGGGCCACCCTCAGCAGCTTTCCCAGGCACATTAGCAGGGAGCTGTATCAGAAGTGGAGCACTGGATCTCAAACTGGTACCCATATAGTATGCCAGAGTTGCAGGCTGGGCTTTAACCCACTGTACCACAGTGCTGGCCCCTAGATAAGGTGTTTTGTGACCCAAAATGCATTTATCCTTTCTGTTTTGATGCCTTCTGGAATTCCTAGGTTCCATATCTTTGATCGTTTGACAGAATTTTGCAGATCTCCAACCATGTTGTTCAATTTTCTGACTTCTTTTTCTTATGTTTGGTCTGACTTTGTTATTTCCAGAAATTTGTCTTTGAGTTCTGATATTCATTCCTCTGTCTCACTCAATTTTTGAGACTATCCACTGTATTTTTTATTTGCTCTGTTGAATTCTTCATATCTAGAATTTCATTTGGATTTCTCTTCAATACATCAACTTCTTGAACACTTTTCATTTAGATCGTGAATTTGTTTCTGATTGCTTCTAAGTAATCTGACAATTAATATTCTGTTTCTGGCATATCCTCAATCTCTTCTGCTATTATTGAAGGGGTGATGTAATGTTCCATTCTGGGGCTAATACTATCTACCTTAGTCTTAAAATTTTCCCCTTGTTTTTCATCATTTCTGGTTCTTTTTATCTTTAGTATGTGATGAGACTTCCCTCTGCTATGAGCTGCTATGTGTATGTTGCCAGTGGAAATATAGACCTTCCTCTGGAGTCTGCTCACTTCTGGATGGTGATGGGGGCAGATAGGAGAGCTCTGGTATGCAAAGCTCTGCCTTCTTGGGCCAGGCTTTGGTGTGTGAAACAAGCTAGGGATTTCAATGTTTAACTTCTCCCCATTGTACAGTTCCTTGTGGTGGGGACATGAGGGGGAGAATTACTCTGAAATGTTGCAATCCTTGTTTCCAGGTGGGGGGTATGTGTGTGGTGAAATGGCCCCACAATTGATGGGCATGCACATGGGAGGCAAATACAGTAACACTGTTTACATTTAGAGATATAAACAGACAATATGGCCTCTCCCATCCAACTGCAAGTCCAGTTGGCAGGAGGGGGGAGAAGTGGATGGGCAGGGATGTGCCTGAGTTCTCCGTCTTTTCCTCTATTCTTCCCTCTTTGAATTTCAAATGCTGTTCTCCCAGCTCTCCCACTCGCTGCTAATTGCAGCTCCGTGGACTCACCTCTCACCTGGTCCACCTGGGGAGGGGGGAGGCCGTGGTGTCAGTGACCCCATTTGGCTTTTCCACCACATCTCTGCTGAGTCTCAGTGATTTCTTGCTCCCTCTGTGTAGTCCTGCTCTCTGCTGGATTACCAGGCCAGCTCTCCACTAGAAACTCTCGTGGCTCTGTCACCAGTCCATACCCCATTTCCGTATTAACTATCTATCCATTTGTTAATTTTGGCTTTGGTTGCCTGTGCCTTTAGGGACTTTTCCAAGAACTCTTTGCACCAACGCCTTGCAGAGTTTCTCCAATGTTTCCTAATAATTTGATGGTATTAGGTCATAGATTTAAGTCTTTCATCAACTTTGAATGGATTTTTGTGTAAGGTGTAAAGTAGGGGTCTTGTTTCATACTTCTGCATGTGGAAATCCAGTTTTTGCAACACTATTTGTTGAAGGGACTGTCCTTGCTCCAAAGATTGGTTTTAGCTCCTTCTTCAAATATAAGTTGGTTGTAGGTGCTTGGATTGACTTATGGGATTTCTATTCTGTTCCATTCATCTATCCATCTGTTTTTGTATCAGTACCAGGCTGTTTTGATTACAATAGCCCTGTAGTACATCTTAATCTGGTATTGTGATGCCTTGGGATTTTTTTAAATTGCTTTAGCTATTCAAGGTCTTCTATGTTTACATATTAATTTCAGCATCAGTTTTTTCTATATCTGAGAAGAATGTCTTTGGTATTTTGGTATCGCACTGAATCTGTAAATTGCTTTTGGAAGAATGGACATTTTGATTCTTTTAATCAATGATCATGGAAGATTTTACCTTTTTTGTATCTTTTGCTTTCTTTAATGTTTTGTAATTCTCATTGTAGACATCTTTGACATACTTGATTAAATTTATTCCAAGGTATTTGATACTTTTTGTAGCTATTGTTAGAGATTGATCTTAGAAGTTCTTTTTCAGCCATGACATTGTCTGTGTATACAAAGGCTATTCATTTTTGTATTGACTTTATATCCTGCTACTTTACCAAACACTTCTATGAGTTCCAGTAGTCTCTTGGTGTAGTCTTTTGGATCTCCTATATATAGAATCATGTCATCTGCAAATAGGGATAGTTTAACTTCCTCTTTCCCAATTTGTATCCCTTTGATTTCTTTTTCTTGCCTAATGGCTCTGGCTAAAACGTTCAAAACTATATTGAATAGCAGTGGTGAGAGTGGGCATCCTTATCTGGTTCCAGATCTCAGTGAGAATGCTTCCAGCTTTTCCCCATTCAATATGATGCTGACCATGGGTTTGTCATAAATTGCCTTGATTGTGTTGAGGGATGTTCATTCTATACACAATTTGCTTAGAGTTTTCATCATGAAAGGGCATTGTATTTTATCAAATGCTTTCTTGGCATTTATTGATAATTATGTGGTTTCTGTATGCATCACATTTTTCTTTATTTTTTGGTTACAGTGTTTGATTTTCTTAAATTATTTTACTCTCTAACTCCTCATTCTGGTAACGTACTATTTTTGTTATTTCTTTTAATGCTTTGTACAATATTTTCTTGAAGTTTGCTGAACTTCATTAAAGGTATTTTGATTTCAGACATATGCCAATTTCATTTTCATTGGATAAATTCCCAGGAGTGGAATGGCTGGATCATAAAATAGATCTATATTCAGCCTTCTGAGATCTCCACACTGTCCTCCACAGTGGTTGTACCAGTTTACATTCCCACCAACAGTGGATTAAGGTACCCTTCTTCCCACATTTTCACTAGCATTTGTTGTTTGATTCTAATGGAGGTGAGGTAAAACCTCACTGTGGTTTTGATTTGCATTTCCCTGATGGCTAGTGATCCTGAGCATTTTTTCATGTGTCTATTGGCTATTTGAATTTCCTCTCTTAAAACGTCTGTTCAGGTCCTTTGCCAATTTCTTAACTGAGTTGTTTCTTTTGTGGTGGTTTAGTTTCTTGAGCTCTTAGATTCTTGAATTTAATCTTTTGACAGTTGCATAGTTTGCAAATATTTTCTCCCAATCTGTTGGTTGCTTCTTCATTTTTCTGAGTGTTTATTTTGCAGTACAGAAGCTTTTCAGTTTGATGTAATCCCACTTGTTAATTTTGGCGTTGACTTGTGCTTCTGGGGTCTTTTGCAATAAGGTCTTTCCCTATGCCAATGTCTTGTATGGTTTCTCCAATGTTCTCTAATATAATGGTGTTCCAACTGTCTCTTTGTGGATTCTTTTGGGTTCCCTATATATATAGAATTATGTCATCAGAAAATAGTGATAATTTTACTTCTTTCTTCCCTATTTGTATCCCTTTGATTTCTTTTTCTTGCCTGATGGCTCTGGCTAAATCTTCCAGGACTATAGTAAGTAGCAATGGTGAGAGTGGGCATCCTTGTCTGGTTCCAGATCCAAATAGGAATGTCTCCAATTTTCCTCCATTCAGTAGGATTCTGCCAGTGGGCCTGTTATAAATTGGTTTGATCATATTGAGGAATGGTCCTTGTATACCAAGTTTGCTTAAGGTTTTCATTATAAACAGGTTTTTAATTTGGTCAAAAGCTTTCTCTGCATTTATTGAGATAATCATGTGGTTTCTGGTCTTCAGTTTGTTAATGTGGTTTATTACATTTATTGATTTTTGGATGTTGAACCATCCCTGCATACCAGGAAGAAATCACACTTCCTCCAGGTAATGATCTTTCTTATGTATTGTTGGATTCTATTGGCTAGTATTTTGTTGGTTTTTCTTCTATGTTCATCAGGGATATTGTTCTATAGGTCTTTTACTCTCTAACTCCTTATTCTGGTAACGTACTATTTTTGTTATTTCTTTTAATGCTTTGTACAATATTTTCTTGAAGTTTGCTGAACTTCATTAAAGGTATTTTCATTTCAGACATATGCCAATTTCATTTTCATTGGATAAATTCCCAGGAATTTTATCACACCTTTTTTCTGGCTTATGTATTATGATGATACAGGACTCATAGAAGGAGTTTGGAGGAGTCCCTCTTTTTCAATTATTTTGAAAGTTTTTAGAAGAATTGCGATTAGTCCTTAAATTTCTGGTAAATTTGGTAGTGAAGCTGTTGGGACCTGGGCTTTTGTTAGAAGGGTCTTTATTATTGACTCACTCTGACTTGGTTATTGATCTCCTTAGGTGTTCTGTGTGCTCATGATTCAATTAAGGTAGGTTTTATGTGTCTAGGAATCTATTCATTCCTGATTTGTTGGAATACAGTTCTTTGTAGTAATTCCTGATTTTTTTTTTCCTATGGTATCTGTGATAACTGTTCTCATCTGATTGATTTGGGTCTTTTCCCTACATTTTATTTAATCTGTTGGGTCAATGATATGTCTATTTTTTATTTAAAAAAAAAACAGCTCTTCATTTCATTGATCTTTTATATTTTTTGTTTCAATGTTTTTATTTCTTAATTTTCTTTTCTCCTACTAATTTGGAGTTTGGTTTGTTTTTTTGTTTTTTGTTTTTTGTTTTTTGTTTTTTTTTGGGGGGGGGGGCTTGAGATGCATTAACAGATCATTTCTTGACTTTCCAGTTTCTTGATGTAGTTTATAGCAATTAGTGCCTACCTCTTAACACTGCTTTTGCTGTATCCCATAAGCTTTGATATGAGGTGTTGCCATCTTCATTTGCTTCCAGAAACTTTCTCTTGATTTCTTCAATGATACACTGTTTTTCTTTCCACTTTTGGTACAGCCAGCCGTTCTCCTCCCAGCTGAGGAATGAACAGGTGTTAGTCCTTGTGCTTAGCTCTCACCACACCCATGTATGAACTGCACATATGATCTGTGGAATCTTTCCTGTGAGTATAGTTTTCTCTGCTATGAGCTGCTCTAGGCAAGTGAGGAGCTCTGAGTGTGTGGAGAAGCACTCTGTGCTTGCTTTGAACCTAGTCACCCTCTGCCGCCTCTTAAGCAGTCATAGTATTTTCAGTCTCAGGTTCCAGGGTTCTTGGGGTCACGGAGTGCCAGTTGAGCCTTCCCACCCTACTAGCCAGTCCTGTCTGCAAGAAAACTAAGGCACCTTCACAGCCACTGAGTGTTCCAGTCTGCTGGATTGAGTCTGGTACTCCCAACCAGATTTGATATCAGTGGGGAACAGAGGTTCTTTCTCTCTGGTGAGAGCTGTAGTTTACAGGCACACAAATTACCCACCTGTCACAACTCTGTTCACTTCACAATTGTGCTGGGTGCACAGGAGAGTCCTCTGGGTGGGCACTTCTCTTCTGTAAGGGTGGCTCTCCCTCGCATCTCATCACGGGGTGTGTGAAACTGGCATGGTGGAGACCTTCTTTGGTTTCTCCTGAATTGCTGTGGTTGCCCTCACCAACTGATGGAGGGTGACCCCAGTAATTGCTGGGTGCATGAACAGGAGCTGGGGTGGCTGCTATTTGCCTATGTCTAAAAATGGTGCCAGTCCTCCCACCGCTGGCTACAGGTCTGTTTTAGCATAGAGGGGGAAAGGGAGAGAGGCATGCCACCCACACCCCCACCTCTGGGGAATCCAGGTGGAACCCTAAAGGGTGCTGTTCACTAATCTCTCCCTCCAACTGTATCAGCATCACCATGGGCCCATGCAGTCTGCTCTCATCTAGTTTGCTGGAGCGGGCACCTTCATCCCCACATCCAAGCTGAGGGGTCTTTTGTTGTGTGTTCGCCCTTACAGCATGGGTAAGGACTATTTCTACTGCTTTCTCAGGATCTTCCGCTGCAGTTTCCCTGCAGCTTTACCCTGAGTGTATTTTCTCTCCTTTTTAATATTAGTCTTGCTAGATTAAATCAGACTGTCATTAGTCTGCCATCTTGGAGCCCTTCAATGTGTCTTTTATTATTATGCTGTAACCATGTGAGGTGGCCTCATCAGGTTTCCCTCATTCTTGTCAAGGTATTTTCATGTGAAGATAGTTGTTCAAATGCAGGGGAATGATCACTGGAGACACTGTGTTCTGCCCAAGCCTCCCCCATATTTTGTATAAAAAATATCATTCATTCTCTCAAGAATTGTTTTCTACTGAGTATTTTAATATTCTCACCTATATATATATTTTTTTACCTCTTATACCCATTTTATAAGATTTGACAAAAATGAGAATACACTTGCATTTAAATAATGCTGAAGATACAAGTCACAATCTTTTCTCTGATGGAATGCACTTGTGTGTGAAGATAATATTGGAGTTATGTATCTACCTCATATATATCTAATCATATTTTCTCAATTCTTTTAACAGTTGCAAATACATATACCATACATTTAATAAATTTCCTTTGTATTTGTTAAACTGATGCATTCACAAATCTTAATAAAAAGTGAATAGATATTTAACTACTAGGGGAGGACATGAAGGGTCTCATCTTACATGTCAGTATCTTTAGCGTGATGTTCCTTCCAAAAAGGTGATATCTTACTAGGAGTTTTCAGTAAGAATGTTCAACCTGGTAACTAGCATCAGGAGGACGTTATTCTTTAGTATCCAAGCAGGCTGGTTACTATGCCTTTATTCTGTATTCCTCTGTGTGTAAAGCACAAGGCAGAATCGAATCCATCTGCCCGTTCTATCTTGGAGATTTTGGGGACTCATACTTCCACAGTAAGTGAACTTCTCCCAGCTGAGAAAGGCAGGATCACTCAATGTGTCTCCCTCACAGTCTTGGACTCAAATCCTGCTGCTGTAATGGATGAAACCAAATGTCTTTTCTTCTTCCTGTCAGCTTTAACAAATTATTGAAGAAAAAGTAGCCAATTTTTAATTCAAAGAAATATTTCAGAAATTAGGATAGCTTCAGACAGAATTAAGGTAAACACTATGGGCCACAATAATATCCAAAGTACAGGAATTTAAGGGCGAACACATTTTAATGGTTGAAACCAATCTTTCTGAGATGAGTATAAAAGCAAGAAATATTACAAGACATAACTATTAATGCAAATTCTACTCCCTGAAATCTCTTGTGCAGAAATTCCTTTATCATTTATCTTAATACCCGGACACATGCTGAGGTTGCCAGGCCTAAGTTGGAACTGAGCAGGGAGGCCCGAATCTCCAATATCCAGAAGAGATCCAGAACGTGGAAAATGACAAAGTCCTTAAAATAAGAAGAGCTAATGTGTGCTAGAGAGGACGTCAATTGCCATGATCAGTGGCTAAGACAACATAAGCCATTATTAAAAAGAAAAGGGTTATGATGCTTGCTGGTGCTCCATGCATGACTCCGTAAAGAAAGGCAGGTAATGTCTAATAAATGGCCCATTAGCCAATCATCTATTTTCCCTTTTAAATGTCTCAAAATATGTGTTGCTCAATAAACTGACAGTTCTGTGATCTGTTACAACTGAACAGGGACACTCCAAGAAGGTGTTTTCTGCTTGATGAGGATGATGGGGCCTCAGAGCCCAGGCTATGCTGAGAACTTTGCTGTGGAGTTTACCACCAGTGAACCAAGTAGAGAACCAGATCCAAATACCAACAGTGGTCATGCTGGGGTGAGGTCTGTAGAGACTGAAATCATCAATTCAGTTGCATAAATGATGAATTTTACATGTGCTGGTTTTTGTTCAAAGTATGGATTTCACTGATACTTTAATCCTTTGCAGATGTGCTACAGAGGAGAGTGCCACCTTCAATTAAAAGATAAGGTATGTTTTGTAAAAATAAAGCATATTGAATCCTCACTTTGTAGGTTGAGGTTACCAAGATCTTGACATCGTTGGTGTATGAATGTAGACTCTTTTGCTTCCTGTCAAGTAGAAGAAAGGTTACTATTGATTAGTAATGCATGTGATGGTAAAAGGTAATACTCAATTTATGTATATCGAAATACCACGCTTTCTATTCTGCCCAGTATCTTAAGCTGACAAGAGAAGTTCTCTGATAGACTTCACCAACAAAACAAGTCACATCAGAGCTCTCAAAAGCAGCCCAGAAAAGGAATGTAGCTAACTAAGTCTGAGCTGGACAAATGTCTTCTAACATATGGGCCATTTCCATCTCGAGGTGTATGTACTAGAGCTTTCACGGGACTGCTGTCTTCATGCCTGTGATTGGAGTAAAAGCACACTTCACATTTAGCATCTTCTACTCTCATCTCTCCTATGTATTTATCTCCTCACTTTTTTGAATAGTTCATACATCTTTCCAAAGACACATGTTTTAGAGTGTTAAAAAATGAGGCTTGTTGAAAGAAATCTACATTGTTTGTACTTTTAAATCCAATAAATCAAATAATACCAAAAGAAATTACTTTTAATTATAAATAAAGTTTTCATAAAAGCATCCATTTTTCTTCATACTACTTAAATGTAGACATTTTTGACAAAGATACTTGGCCACCTATGGATTCATACTCATATCATTAGGCAATGATGAAATATATTATGTAATGTTAATGCAGAATACTAATGGAAAAATTATATAACTATACTTCATTTTGAAAAGTATACTTTACCCCTAGAACAAGTTGTATTTATTTTTTGGCATTTCAGTGGATGATCTTTTCAATTACATAAATTATAAATCCTAAAAATGATAATATGAATATTCCTGTTTCCTACTGGACTAATGGAAGACATTACAGGTAACAAATTATTTATTTTCCTATAATGTAAATGTTAGGTTAGCATTTTGAATATATCATGTCCAAATAGATTGTAAGCAGAAATGATGTGGTTTGGGAAAGGAGAGATGGGGTAAACCATGAGGGAAATGGAAAACCACTCTGAAAGGCCTCATAAATGCAGCCTTCCACTTAGGGATGGTGGAGTTGAGTGTTCTCCCTGTATATGAACAGGAATGAATAAAGAGACTTCTAGATAAGACACAAGGACATGATTCCCTTATGGAGTAGTGCTAAATTTCTTAAATATTATCCACATTTATGTAGTCTTTCCTCTAAACTGAGTAACTTAATATACCTATACCTACCATTTTCCTTTTATAAACGTCTAGGATGCATTCCTTGGATTTGTACAATGCAGAATCAGTGTGTCTACATGAAACAAAGATTATTATGCTAATTTGGTTTTACAATTTCAATTCAGTGTTTTTTCTAAGTAGTATATTTTTATCTTGTTCTCTGGTCTTTGCCTTTCAAATATATAAATAAATCTTAAAGTAAGAGTTACAGAAAGGGAGAGATTTTCCATCCATTAGTTCACTCCCCAAATGGCTACAGTGGCTCCAACTTGAGTCAAGCTGAAGCCAGGAACTTCATGTGGGCCTTCCTAAGGTGCAGGGGCTCAAGCATTTGGTCCATTTTCTGCTTTTCCAGGTGCATTATCAAGTAGTTGATGTTGGCACCCTAAGCAACAACTTAACCAGCTATGCCACAATGTTAGCCCACTATTTTTATCTATTGTTTTGACTTTATGTATACGTTTTTTGGTCGATGTTATATTACATTATATATTTGATTTGAAAAAATAGCTACAAATAAGTGAGAACAGGATAAGTAGTTTGGACAGAAGCTATATTGTATTAACTTTATAAAGTTAATGCAATAAACAACTGTCCACATTCCTCCCTGAATTAAAGATGTAATTTAAGTGATCTGCCTGATAGTCACAGGCTCTACTTAGTTACCCAGTCTTACTTTGTATTGTAACTTACGCTGTAAGCCTTAAAAATTGAAGGATGTGTTTAAAAACAACAGTTGATTAGACATGTGCAAAAAATATTTATGGCCTAATGTATAATCCATCTTTGATAAGAACAAGCATATATTTTGGTATATACTTACTTATTTTACTGTCTTTGTTCTGCAGGCACAGTATGAAATCATAAAAGCCACAAACATCACCACACCAACACTGAGTAAGATGATTTCCACCAGCCCAAGGAGGTTTATTTTTCCAGTCACTTGTTTTCTGAACATTTCTGCTTTCTCATCACCAATGGTACCAGTCTGCAATCAAATTAATAAATAGTATCACTGGCATTGATAATACTCAAACTTCTCAATTATGTATCATTCCTGACTTCTAGCACCTGTACAGAGGTTAGCCATCTATATAAGAGGAGTTGCTGTCTGACATACAAAGGTATCCCAGCTAAGGTCAGGACAAAGTATTTAAGAGGGAAATACAAGGAGAGTACATAAAATTTGTGGAAAATGCATACTCTAAGAACACTACGCATGGCTTTAAACATTTGTGCACCAATATTTCTCTTTTAATTGCTTTTCCCACAAGTTTTTTTGAAGTACCATCATAATCCACTTCTCTGTAAACTTGCTGTCTTGAAATGAGCCCTGTTACATTGCTAGACTGTTCCTATGGACTATTTCACAGGATTCCATTGGTTATTTCCCAGGGCCAGTGGGAAAAGTGGGGGTCAACCATTGCACATGTTTAACAGCTTATGCAGTGCGTTTCTGAACTCTATGATGAACCAACTCGGCAGTTCACACTACAAACAGCTTGTCGTGCACTAGGACAGACTATGTGTGCCTACTCGAACCTGGCCTTTGTTAGTTGGCTTTTGTGGGTGGTGTAATAGTGAGACTTGATTTATTTTTAGGCAAGCTTTCTTCCAAGATAAGCACTATGACAAGAAATAGTACTCAGTAGAGGCATTTGGAAGACAATCTTAAAATGCTTTGCCTCTCCTCAAAGGAAAACGTGGAACCATACATATTTTTGTTGTTCTCCCAAATAGAATCAATTATGTATAAACTGGGCCACCCAGGCAATACATGCAGATACAACTGTAAATATGACATACATTCGTGACTCATACATTAAAATACTAACCTCATTAAGCCAAAGTATAGGCACAATGTAGTTCCTCTTCAAATTCTTTAATGCTCTGTAAAACACATTGATAACTTTATATATTCATATCTGATAGACTCCTACTATAAACGGACAGAAATTAGTTGCTCTTGCATATGGGTTAAGCTCCTTGATTTTTTTCTGTAATGTGTTCTTTAACTCTCAATACAGCTGTTTCTCAGATTTATCCATCAAAATTTTTACTTTTTCCAAGGACACCTTGTTGCTTTTAACAAGTTCTACAAAAAAATGTCATGAATAATCAAATATCTAGCAAAATGACAGTATCCGTCACATGGTCCAATTAAAATCATTTCAATAAAAACTAGATACTATTCAAAAATACAGGTGTAAGTTATCATAAGCATTTAACAATGACTGCTTAATGACATGAAGCAAAAGAGAAGTTGATATTTGGCAGTCTTTCCACTGACTTTCCTGGTTGAACTTAAATTCTTACAAGAAAATGCTACACATTATATAAAGATAACCTTGTTAAAAAGACTCACTCAATTTTTTTTGCTGGCTTAACTAATATGTTGACTTGTAGCCGCTTTGCAAATTGTAAAGTGAATCCAGTTATCTAAAAAGAGAGCAAACAAAAATAATTACCAGTCTGTTTAACAAAATTTGGATATTATAAAAAAATGTTTTTGTGATAGAAGGGCTTTTAAGAAGCACTTAAAGTGAAACAGTACTACTTGAAGCTTACATAAAATTGGACTTATTAAGTACATATATTTATGTATGTTCATTCGCATACACATACATGTGTACACACATACACAATTACTTTGCCTAACCTAATATGAAGGTTTTGGTCATACTTGTGATATTGATTTCTCCCAAAATACTTGAATAAATAATAGCAACAGACTATAACAGCTCAGAGTTAATTCTTGAACAACGCAAAGTCAAATACACAATCATTCCTCCAGATTAGTTTTGGAATCCCCATGGGTACAAGATATCTTGTAGGTGTGTAAGTTATTTAGCATTAACATAAAACCTACAAATACCTTCTCTATACTCAAAACACATCTAGATTACTTATAACACCTAATGTCATGTAAAAGCTATGTAAATCAATGTTAAACTGTATTAAATCTGTACATGCTTAGTGCAGATAACATGTCTTTGACAATTTTCAATCTGCAGATTGCAATTCACAGAACTCATAGATACAAAAGGGTGACTTTATATTCAGTGAGAATATGTAAGTATCATAACTTTAATTATAATACCATCATTATTGAAATGAAATTCTAGAAATTTAAATCATGTTTAGTTTTTGAAAACTGTAATAGTAAAATAACTTTAGGCTACAAAACTGTGATGTTGTAGATTTTCTTGAAAGGAAGTGTATTATATTGTACCCAGAATTCACAACTATGCTCCTAAACTATTAAACAAAGTGCTTTAGGTCAATTAGAATCATTGTTGGTATTTCTGACCTATGGATTATCAAAAAAAAAAAGCCTTAGTAGATTCTATATGCTGACACTAAAATTGAATTTTCTTTATTTCATAAGTACAATGAGAAGAAATCAATAGAATTTTACTAACAGTTTCAGTAATTTATTAACATTGTTATAAGTATAAATTGGGAGGTTCTTTCAATTTAGTTTCTAAAATTTATCTGGCAGAGTTTCCGTTTGTTGACTTGCTCCCCATCTGTGCACAAGGACCAGGGCTGAAGCTCGGAATTGAGAACTCATTCTAGCACTTTGATGTGAGTGGCAGGGGCCTGAGCTGGAAACGGAACCAGGAGCTCCAACGTGGTCTCTGAGCATCCCAGGCAGGTCAGCATCTCAACTACTCAATCAAATGTGTAACCCAATTTCATTTTTAAAGAGTGTTAACCAATATTAGATCAATGACATATTTGCTTACAGGTTCAACATCCAAAAATGTCCTGTGTTCTTCTTCATTTGGATTCAGTCCTTCAATAGGTTCTGAAACATCAGGACTTGCATGTAGAAAATGAGGCAGTGAAATGTACACAGGTCTTCCTGAAAACAATTTTTAAGAGTCAGTGAAGAACCAATTGTTTTCCTCATTTCACTTATCAGAAATATTTAGCTGTTTAAAGATTGTGAGCACTGATTAGAGGGTGAATGTAGGGGAGAGTTATAACCTCAGGATGCTATAATACAAACATGAAATTTAAAATTCTACATTATCCCATGAAGCATTCAGGTGATACCAGTCATTCATTCCTTAGTTGCTCATTTTCAACAGTCCAGGTGAAGTTTAGCTGCTGAATGCAAAGCTTCAAATGTAAAAATCACAGACAAGGCAGCAATATGTAGATGGACTGAGAATTAGTTTTTAATTTATTTACTTGACAGGTAGAGTTATAGACAGACAGAGAAGTCTTCCTTCCGTTGGTTCACTCCCCAAATGGCCACTACGGCCAGCGCTGTGCTGATCAGAAGCCAGGTGCTTCCTCCTGGTCTCCCATGTGGGTGCAGGGCCCAAGCACTTGGGCCATCCTCCACTGCACTCCCGGGCCACAGCAGAGAGCTGGACTGGAAGAGGAGCAACTAGAACTTGGTGCGACAGGTGGAGCATTAACCAAGTGAGCCACGGTGCTGGCCCCGGTTCTTTTTTTCTAATATGCAACCAGTCTACTATGAAGATAACACAGATTCCAAATTTTGTGTTTGTCCATTCTTGTTTTAGAGACAGAAACAAGACAAGTAAATATATTTTTTGCTAAGAAAAGCAGAGCAATGTTAAATGGGAAACTTGGGATGCTCAAAGTATACCAAGAATTGTCTTCTTTTGACCCTAAACCTGAAAGCTGCATAGGATAGCAAAGGTATAGTTTTATATATTCATAACTAAGCTTTGAAATACAGGAACCCCAAGCAATACCAATAATCCTATCACAAACCATTATTTCATATTTGTGGTAGAAAGGGAATCTTGGTAAAGTACTGAGATTCAATGATTTACAATCATTGTTAAGGAATATTGTTTTTTCTCTTACTATTTGTTGAATTCTTAGTGTAGGGTTAATCTTATGAATATATAGTAAACTGAAAGTAGATTATTGTAAAAAATGAAGAGAAGGAAATAAGAAGGGTAGGAGGATAGAGGAGGAAGAATCACTATGTATACAGATTTCATGCATTTCATATAAATAGAAAAAGTACTGTAGACTACATCATAGACCATGACATTGAGAATATGTACTCACCGTCTTTACACTTGCCGATGTCTAGCACACCATAGGAGGTACAATTATTTGAGATAATGGTTTCTGTACAGAAGCAATGGTTGTCTGGATTTTGAACTGGAGATGCAAAAGCCTTGGCGGGAAGAACAAATCTGTACACAGGGATTCCTTTCAGGTTGATTTCAGATCCAAACACAGCGTAGATTGACCTGAATAGACACAGAAAGGAGCTTCATTGCTAAGACTCAACTAAATTCTGAAGATTTTTTTTTATTTTTAGGTTTTATTTACTTAGAAAATTGAATATTCTTGATGGAAATGACAAACTCATCTGAAATTTTAATACAATCAGAACTTTATCTGTATGAACCACTCTTGGTTTTGCAAATGATTCTCAGGACAAGTTTTGCTTGTGAATGATCAAGTATTTTTATCAAGGAAATTCTCATCATTTCCTCCACTGGTTAAATGTTGATATTTGACTTATGCTTAGGTTAAATGAAATAACAAAATGTCTGTCTTTCAAAACTTAACCAGAGAGAAAGTCCATTCACTTGCTGGGGTGTAAGGGTGGCACTTTAGATGATAGATCTACATACACACACTATACACCTCCATCATTTGCCAACTGTCTACCATGACCCTAGTCAATGTGCTAAGAGCAACATTTCATTCTAATCCCCAGGTAATTCTATTGGAAGGATCTCTGCTCTTCAATTTTTGAAGGCAAGGAAAAGATCCAGAGGTACGGATTGCTTGTTCACAATCATGCAGTGTTTAGTGACAGGGTGTGGGCTCTAATCTGTGTGGTATCTGTTGGGACCCAGCAATTTGAAAAGATGCTCTAACAGCAGTAGCACATATTAATTAATAGCACAGTTCTGTGACAGTTGCATGATCATCATCTATGAGTATCTTTACAAAGATCGGGGTGGGGGGCATTTGGCACAGTGGTTAAGATACCACTTAGGACATTGACCTCTCATATCAGAGCATCTGGGTTCAAGTTCCAGCTCCCTGCTAATGCACACTCTTGGAGGCAATACTGCTACCTGAAGGCTCAAGTAATTGGATGTTAGCTCCCTCTGTGAGAGACCCACATTGAGTTCTCCACTGCTGGTTTCAGCCTGAGCTAGCCCTGGTGATTACAGGCACTTGTGGCATGAAGCAGTGAATGAGATCCCTATGTTTTTCAAATGAATAGAAATCTAAAAGGACCTACTCAATCTATTTTTATATTTGTTACATATACTGATAGTTTAATGTCTCTTAGCTAGAAATCACATAGAAAATTATCTACATTATAAGAAGGTTTAAGGATGTTGTGCAAAGAATTAACACAATTGTTGCATTTGTTCTTAGGAAATCAAAAGTTTCTTGGTTTGTATTTTTTCCTTTCAGGGAGAGAAGTCTGACTCCTAGAAATACATTGGTATCTTTATCTTACCTACAAATATCAGAGGAAAAGAACTGTAGCACTCGAGACTTCTCAACAAAAGGTGGAAATGAAGCTGCATCTGTGGGGAAATCAAGTCAGTGGCAAGTGATTATCTGTCTAGAAAAATCTAAAATTTGCATTCCAGTATGGTCAATATAAACATCATACAAATGACCTATGTAGTTTCATACTTACCTATTAGTCAAAGAAAAATAGAATAAATCAAACAGGCATATTTTATCAAACAATACATTGAAGATATTTATTACATGTTAACATTTTGCATTCTCAAAATCTAGTGTATTCAATCAGTTTTCAACTTTTATTTAATAAATTTCTAAAGTACAACTTTGGGATTATTGTGGCTTTTGCCCCCATAACCTCCCTCCCATCTCCCACTTCAATCCCATTCTTAATCAAGATTCATTTTCAATGATCTTTATATACAGAAGATCAATTTAGTATATATTAAGTAAAGATTTCAACAGTTTGCACCCACACATACACACAAAGTGTAAAGTACTGTTTGAGTACTAGTTTTACCATTAATTTTCATAGTATAACACATTAAGGACAGATTCTACATGAGCAGCAGGTGCACAGTGACTCCTGTTGTTGATTTAACAATTGCCACTCTTATTTATGATGCCAGTAATCACTCGAGGCTCTTGTCATGAGATGCCAAGGCTATACAGCAGACTCAGAGTGTATTCAATTTATAATATCTTTATATCAAGTACCAAGTAGTCATGTAGCTGCCATATTTAACAAAAAAAGCTTCCTGTTATTCATTACATTGGTATAAATAAAAATCTCTTTCAAAAAACAAACATCAGATTTTACCCTTTTTAAAATATTTTTCTCCCCCCTCAGCACAGTGCCACTTTCATGAAGTTCATTTAGAACTTTTGTTATGTCCACATTGCCCTTATTTTTAATTGTGATTCATTCTCTGTATTAATGGCTAATGAATGTTTTTAAATCATTTCTGTTTAGCTGGAAAGCTTTAAAAAATCTTCTTTGAAAACCAAAGTCTAAAGAGTCATGGATTGGATTGAATTTACACTATGTATATCCCATGTATCTTGTGGATCATACCAAAGAAATAACTGGTAACTCCATGGGTTGGGCCGATGAATATCATCAACATGAGCCACCACTACAGGTGTCTATTTAAAATGGTAGCACCCATCCTTCAATTATTTATTCCAGATTATATTCTTATCAAATGTTTCAACCTTGTGATCTTTTTATATTTCACTTACAAGATCACAGTGATCATATGGTAACTGCTGGATCCAAGCATAAACAGAATTAGATATCAAAGTCTAGTATGCATTCTCCATAAAAGTCCCTGTAGGGACATTGTCTACATTTGTCTTCCCAATACCACACCAGTGTATGTAAAACATATTGGAAACCATTAAAAAGCATTACCTGAAATATTATGGAAGGTTATATTGTAATTATAACCAACAATTACCATAGGTAGTGAGCACATGATAAATTTGAGCTGGACTTTTTAGGAAGAAAGAGTCTGAATATAAATTACTATTTTCACTTGATGTCTTTACATCTTCTGCTTTCTTCAGTAAGTATACTTTGAAATAATGAAATCACACTGTCATTAAAGAATCCTCTAGTTGCTTTTGTTAAGTCTGTCTTCAACTTTGTTTTTCAGAGAATTACTTATTTTTCCCTAAATCTATAAAATATTCTAGTCTCTGTATGAGTCATTTTAATTAAATAGGAATTTCTTCACCTACTCCCATGGATCAAACCCTACAAAGAAAATCCAGCAGTGTTTTTGCTGTATTTTTCTCCCTATAACCCAGTGATGACAAAAAGCATTCAAATCTCATACCTGAGTAAACATTCTCTGAGCTTGTTTCTATGTAACTTCCATCGTCTTTATTGTTTTCTTATGGGGCATTCTCTCACCCACTTTGTCAAGAACATGTTCTGCTTCTCAGTAATTCACCCCATGGATTTGGATTCTCATTGCTTTTTAAAATCTAAACTCTTAAACAGGCACATGTATACTTTGCTTTTTTTCTTCAATAATAAGTCAGATTTACCTGTACTTAGTTTATAGTTCTTTCTTGGTTCCCCCTCAATTCTATTTAAGGTTTTTTTTTAAACCTACCTTTTTTTCATGGTTAGTGGATATTCAATCTTTTTAATTTTCTATCCCATGTTGGCCTTTTCCCAAATAGATATTCTTGCAAATTTATGCATTATATATCAGCTTCAAATCTCACTGAGAATTATGTTTTTCCTTTTATAATCATTTAAGGTTCTTTTACATTTTAAATCTATATTGCTACCAAGTAGGACTTAGATTCAGATCATTTATAAGTTTTATTTTTTAACCACATCTGTCCCCAGGGTGGCAGATCATTAAGTTTTCACAAAGCAAATGATTCCTTAGTAATACAGTAAGGTCTATTCCTCTACGGTTAATCTTCAGAAATCACATCGTATTAAACAGGCATTTACTAAACCTTTATTAAAACAGAGACCTTGAATTATGTTATACAAAATATAAAAATGGATAAATACCTTCAACCTTTGGGTATGTGGATATATATTTATACAGAGGGTGTGGTGGATTTATCAGGAATAAAACCCAAAACAAATATTCTTACCTGTGCCATTAATCATGTCACAATAACTTGGCCAATAGGAGAGATTCCTTAGGGATAAAAACAAGAACAATGAACAAATATTTTCCAAGTGTACCTTTCTCATATTACACTTTCTATTGACTCAGTACTTCTCTGAACTTAATGAAGATTGGATGTGACAAGTTCTAAATTCAAGACATGTTCTGTTTGACCCATTCAAGTACTGCAATAAATTAAAAGTCTGATACTTTTAAGTGGCCAGATAATAAAATAGAAACTCCCAAATTGTTAGTTCACTAGAGATAAGTGTTTCTCAATTTTCTTTTTTCAAAACTGAAGTTATCAGAAACTTAGATTTTGCTTAGGGGGAATTGTTTATTACAGTGGGAGAAATTGCTTGGTATAATTCTGACTGTTCAAATTGAAGAGGAGGAATGTACTAGGCTCTGAATGAGCTCACTCAGTATAAGGCAGAAGAGAGGAGTGAGGAAAATGTTTTGATCAATGGAATTTGAAACATGAATACTCAGTTTCGACTTTTCACCCTTTTAACTTAACACTTGAATGCACTGGCATCAAAGTAGGACAGCATTTATCAGTTTATCTGTGTCTGAATGAGGTCTAAATTTCTGCAGGTGACAAACAGTAGTAATGGTCTCCCTGGTTTTCCTCACTGGCAATATACCACCCAATGAGACAGCCACACATTCTGTGGCTACATTTTTAAACAGAATAAGCTGTTTCTCAGGTTCTTGTCTGGCCGTGAGTTGAATCTACCTCAGTCTAGCTCTTATTCTCATTAGAAGCACTTAGCAACTCTCCCATCTCCCTCTCGACACTAAAATGGGGTGAAGAGCTGTTTCTCAACATGCAAACATGGATGTGATTTCCCCTGAGTGCTTAGAATGTTTGTATTCCTCCAATAGACTTTTCTACAAACGTAACTATGAACTCTTTGGACATAAAGGTACATTAGTAAATATTTAACTGCAGTGTACCATTATTAGATAAGCAATCAGTTGGAGGCAGTAGTTAAGGTTATTAGTGAAACATTCCATCTTTGTCAGGTTTGATCACTTTATTGCATAACTGATCTATAATACAGGCATAAACTTTAATGGGAAGAGACTTTCACCTCTTTCATTAAGGGTCTTTACACGGAGGACACTATGAAAAGTTGGGGGGAAAAAGCAATGAGTTGACGTTGGTCAAAAATTGTTGACAATCATGCACAGTTTTAAAAAGAGTAGTGTGGCCTGGGGCCGGTGCACTAGGTTAATCCTCCACCTGCAGCGCCAGCATCCCATATAGGCACCAGTTCTAGTCCCGGCTGCTCCTCTTCCAGTCCAGCTCTCTGCTGTGGCCTGGGATAACAGGGGAGGATGGCCCAAGTGCTTGCGCCCCTGCACCCGCATGAGAGACCAGGAGGAGGCTCCTGTCTCCTGGCTTCAGATCGGCACAGTTGCGGCCATTTGGGGGATGAACCAGTGGAAGGAAGACCTTTCTGTCTCTCTCTGTCTGTAACTCCACTTGTCAAGATGTTTTAAAAAAAAAAAGAGTAGTCTTCAAAAAGTTCATGGAAATGCTATGATAAATTACGAATCCTTCAGTTGAACTTTTAGGAGTTAGGAAAGAAAGGAAATAATGGCTTTATGGAGCTAATATGCTCTTTTACTACTTCAAAAGTAAAGCATTCCCCCACTCAATACATACATTTTAGAACTGTACTTGAAGTAATAATTTCATTTTTGCATGGTAAAGGTGAAGAAAGCTGAGGTAGCAACAGAAAATTTTTGAAAGATTGTTTTCTGGGAAAAATTCAGGAAAGTGCATAGAGCTATTAAACTTTTTTTTGACAGGCAGAGTGGACAGTGAGAGAGAGAAAGGTCTTCCTTTGCCGTTGGTTCACCCTCCAATGGTGCACCGCGCTGATCCGAAGGCAGGAGCCAGGTGCTTCTCCTGGTTTCCCATGGGGTGCAGGGCCCAAGCACTTGGGCCATCCTCCAATGCACTCCTGGGTCACAGCAGAGAGCTGGCCTAGAAGAGGGGCAACCAGGACAGAATCGGCACCCCAATGGACTAGAACCGCGTGTGCCAGCGCCGCAGGCAGAGGATTAGCCTGTTGAGCTGCGGTGCCGGCCAAACTTCTGTTTTAAAGGCACATTTAGGCTGTATTACTACAGCATACAATTTTTATTTAATGTGTAATTTTACAAAGTGTAACAAATTTTTGTACCTACTAGACTATCAGTTGAAGGGTGATTTTATTTGACTATATGTAATTCTCCAATTGTCTGAGTACACACTGTAATGCTGGATCTGTGGTAGAGATGAAAGTAGCCCCTTTCAATTTCTTTATATGACAGAGCCTGTGCAAACAGGTATGCAAACCCTGACAAGGGCTGATTTTCACTAACTATGCACAGGTGTGAATGTGCCTGTGGGCACAGCTAAAATGTTGATGCCTGGCAGAAAGGCCAGTCCAGAGTGGGGGTGCAGCCAGGTCTGATCCATAGCTTGGTGCCTGCACCTTAGCAATTGTTAAGCAAACAACATTCCTGCCAACCAGTGCCCTAGGAATACACATGCACACACATACACATGCATGCTTCACGCGGATACTCACCTTTTACCTTTGTAAGTGTCAATTATGGCAACTTTGCTTATATTATCTTTACCGTTGAAAACTTTATAAACTCCATCTACAGTATTGTTGTACTGAAAAGATGTGTACAAGAAAAAAAATTACTTCTGGAACAAGCCATATTTTCCCATTATAAAATATATAATTCCTTTTCATATGCTTCGAACACTGGTTATGCATGTTCATTTATTTGACTCTAAATATACGCAATAACTTTTTAAGTTATTTGCCTTTAAAATAAGAGTACTAATGTAAAATATATCAAGAAATAAGTGCTAGAGCCAAAATAAAAAACTAAACATCACCAATTGACATAACTTGAACTCTAGAACTCTGTCATAATTCAGCCAGTCACCACTCCTATTATATTAAGATTGAATAAAACCTATGAGAGCATGACACTTTTCTAGACTTAAGGTCATAACATTTCAAGTAATAAGTATTAAAATTAAAAACAGAATTAGCTATGGTAAAGAGTTATGAGTAGTTGAGTTATAATAACTGAATCTGATTCCTTATGGCTTTCTATATTCATATTTGACTGATATGGAACCTTGCAATCCTAACCACTATCTAAAGTAAAACAAAGAATTTGAGAATATAACTAATATGTACATATATAAAACCTAATGAAGCTATTTTACATAATCTTCAAAATGCCATTTTCACAGCATTTGGTACTACTAGAAGGGCTGAATCACAGTCCCATCAAAAAAAGGCCTCCTGACTGCATAAATTTAGGCTAACATTTTACTTAAATTTTTAAAAATTTGTAAGAGGTCTGGAGAAGGAGAAATGACAGAATACATTGGGCAAATAGAAATGTAGTATTGAACTTGATTTTGTAAGAAGGAAAAAACAAAACTAAATATAGTTTTCAATGATTTGCAGACTTACAAGGTATGTTTGGACCACTTGTACATTTATAAAAGAGTGGAAACTTGATGACATTAGCATACATTTTAAAAATTTTCCCACTAGGAAAGCTGAATGTATGAGTGATGCAGACTTAAAAAAAATATATATATATATGGTAAGTATTTCCAGATCAACAATAGGCTAACACACTAAATTACAAAGGATGCCTTGACTAAGACATTGCTTTCATCCAGCTGAAAGATAACAATATTTTTATTCATATTTGTACTTACAGGATAAAACACACCCACTGTGGTGGTAATAGGGTATGGAACCAAACTCAAGAATGGATCTTTATAGCCCCATAGTAATTCTTTTAAAGTTCTGGTTTGGAACATAGAAGATTTTGACTTTTTGATGAGTGAATTGAGTAATACTTGAACAAATGCATTTTGATAGATATGAGGTGCAGCCTACAAAAAAGAAATTCACTATTAAGATATATCAGTACAATATCAGATCTTAACATAAAAGGATTAAGTACTATAGTTGATCTTAATACTAACTTTTTTAAAAAAAAGATACCCTTAATAGTATTGCCAAATGCTCCTAAGACTGAAAGTTTTTGTCTAATCTCAAGTATTACATTTTTTCTGCCTCAATGTTAGGCACAGAAGTAGACATCTCAAGTTTAGCACTAAGATTTTTAGCAGTATACTTTAAACCATATTCTAACCCAGATGATTATGATTTTGCCATTTTTCTAAGTGACCCTAACTCGTGAAAATATCCCAAGAATACATTTTTCTAAAAATGGCAAGTAGAAGTGGATGCTTGGTGTAGTGATGATTAAACCACTTGGAGGCCTGTAGCCCATATGAAAGTGCCTATGTTTGAGTATTGGCTTTGCGCATCCCTGGAGTCAACAATGGTGGCTTGAATGGTTGTGTCCCTAGGACCCATGGGGGAGACCCAAACTGAATTTGGGGTTCTTGGCTTCACTTGGCCCAACCGTAGTTGTTGAAGTCATTTGGGGACTGACCAAGTGGATGGGCTTGGTGTCTGTCTGTTTCTTTTGCCTTTCAAGTAAAAATACACATTTCTTAAAATGGCAGATAAAATCTATTGATAATTCTAGTGATGAGCTTAATTATGGTAGTTTATTTCTCAAATAACAACGGTTCCGTTTGCCTACTCACTGCGACAGCCAAATTGAGAACTGTGAACGTGTCATTCTCGGTTCCAACGGACAGGGAAGGTTCAAAGATAGCTCCATTGGGCTGCACAAAGGAAACCGTGTGGTCCTCAGGGTCCTGGGTCACATTTTCTTTGGCCAGATAACGAACTCTGAAAAACACAGAAGCAAAGTGACAAGAAAACCACATTTTTCTCCTGTGGATATTAATTTTCTCGACAAATAATATTTGAGCATAGAAAATGCCAGCAATCCTGTTAAACAGTGGGGTGAAAATGATAAATTAGCTACTACTTGGACCTAGTTTGCTATCCAGAAGGGGTCCCGAACTTACAAACTGGGAGTTTTCACAAAGGCCATAGGAAAGCACACAGCAGACAGAAATGTCAGCTTGATGGGGTGGTGGTGCATATTTTGGTAGCAATTCTATTGTAGGTGGTCCAAATACCAAATATTAGGTAAAGAAGGGCAGAAAGTCGCCTGTATAGATAAGAAATTACATGATATATTTGGAGAGATGCAAATGTTTTAGTGTGGCTGGATTATAGAGATAATGATACAAGCAAGATCTCATACATTAAAATGATCCTGAGGGCAAGGGAGATAGTAGAGAAGCTTAAACAGGGGAACACTACTGAGAACATTTTCTTATATTAGAACTCTCAGAGTATAACCTCCTCAGCATTAGATTTTTCCATTATTTTCAGCACTTTAATGAGAACTAGAGATAATAAAATTTCCATTTTGAGGGTCACAGACTAACTCCACCCCTCTCTCGTATACTGAATACTTACTCTTGCTAAGCTCCTGGTTTTAACATTTGCAAAGTAACAACTGCTTCTGAGGAATGGAGTGAAGGGTGATTATTATGGAGAAAATATTTTACAAGTATAAAATATTCAGTGAGAGGAAATGAGGTAGTCACTGCACTGTCAAATATTTGACTATGTGTTACATGAGGTAAGTAGATAACTAAGGTAAAGACTGAACAAAGCAACTAGAATTTAAGGCGAACCATCCTTCATTAACTATAAATCCCCGTAGAGTACAGAGGATTAGTGTTTTATGCTTCCAAACACTGAGCCTGACACAAAGTGATTTCTTGTGGAATAAACTGATTGATGGTCACAAGATTTTTAAGAATTTATTTGATAGGCAGAGTTAGAAAGAGAGGGAGAGACAGAGAGAATCTTCCATCCAATGGTTCACTCCTCAAATGGCCACAATGGCTGGAGCTAGGCTGATCTGAAGCCAGGAGCCAGGAGTTTCTTCCATGTCTCCCATGTGGGTAAAGGGGCCCAACCTCTTGGGTTCCCTTCCACTGCTTTCCCAGACCATTATCAGGGAGATAGACTGGAAGTAGAGCAGCTGGGACTTGAACAGGCACCCCTGTGGATGTCAATACAGCAGGTAGAGGCTTAACCTACCATGCCACAGTGCCATCGCTGATAGCCACATTTTTCAAAAGAGGATTCAAAATCATCTAGGTGAGTATTTTATTTCCGATATAATTTCACCAATGCTTTAATATTTTTCCCCCCAGAGAAAGGTAGCTACAGACAAAATAAAAATCTGAAGCAATATTCAGGATGGCCAATTACCCTATCTTTCCTCTCAAGTAATTGTATTTTAAAACTGGAATAATATCATGCAAGATAAGCTACTTAAATTTTAGGATCAGTTATACGTATATGTAAAATTGAAACAATAGTGAAAATCATGGCCCATGCTTGAGCTCACTTAAAGTTGTACTTACAATATTCTACCAGCAGATGACACTCCCTCAGAGAAAATCCTTAAAAAGGAGTTGAGCCTTTAGAATCCACTTTCTAATTGAGAACACTGTCAGTGTTTTATTTGAAAATATTGGAAATTTTGCAAAGTGTTACTTAATAAGGTCAAAATAAGGACTCTGTCCTGCATTTTCCCCAGATTGCTTTCTTTCCTATTTCTGCAAAGGTAATTATAGATGATACCTGTTGGATCTAAGAACGTTCTGAAGGGATTAAAATCTACACAGAGGTGGTGGGTGTTGAAATAAACTTAAGATTTCAGTCCAGGGGCCAGCACTGTGGAGCAGTGAGTTAAGCCAAGGCCTGTAACACTATTACCCCATATGGTAGCTGGTTTGTGTCCTGGCTGCTCCACGTCCAATCCAGCTCCCTTCTGATGCACCTGGGAAAGGAGCAAGTCTGTGGGTCCCTCCACCCACGTGGGAGACCCAGAAGAAATTCCTGGCTCCAACCTAGACCAGCCCCAGTCCTCGTGGCCATTTGGGGAGTGAACCAGAAGATGGAAAATCTGTCTCTCCTCCTAACTCTGCCTTTCAAATACATAAATATTCATTTTTTATTTCTTCTTAGAATGCAGATATAACTCATTAGACTTGAAAATCAACAAAAATCAGTTTTAGGAACCTCTTGAGTAGATTGTGGGATTTTTTTCTTCTACTTTTTAATCCAAATAGCAAATATCTAGTAGGTAATTTAATACCATACAGATTTAAAGTTTAGTGTTTAGAACAATACACAAGGGTTAGATAAGTGATAAGAAATATTACATAACTGATCCAACTCTATTCTGCTACATTTCATCAAAATTCTATGCGTTCTTGGGATCAAACAAATATTCAAATATCTAAATTCTGAGGCCAGCGCCATGGCTCAGTAGGCTAATCCTCCACCTAGCGGCCCCGGCACACCAGGTTCTAGTCCCGGTCGGGGAGCCGGATTCTATCCCGGTTGCCCCTATTCCAGACCAGCTCTCTGTTGTGGTCCAGGAGGGCAGTGGAGGATGGCCCAAATGCTTGGGCCCTGCACCCCATGGGAGACCAGGAGGAAGCACCTGGCTCCTGCCATTGGATCAGCGTGGTGCGCAGGCCGTAGCGCACCGGCCGCAGCAGCCATTGGAGGGTGAACCAACAGCAAAGGAAGACCTTTCTCTCTTTCTCTTTCTCTCTCTCTCACTGTCCACTCTGCCTGTAAAAAAAAAAAATCTAAATTCTGGCTTTCTTTATTCCACTAACAAGGTCTTAACCTACTGTCCATTCTTTGAGGGTGCAGTTTTGTTTTTGTACAAGGGGATCTGTAAAGGTCTATTTTTCTTATTAAATCTGCATCTACACAGTCAATGCAAGTCTGAAAGTGCATTTCAACAGACTTTGAAAAGATGGGTTTTCCATTAGTAATTCTTTTAGATAACATTAATCTCCGTTTTATCCACAAACATGAGGGAAATAATGGAATGTAGGAATGGTTTTAAGAATGTCTTTAAGGAGGGGCTGGTGGACAACAAGAAACTAAAGAAGCCACCTGGAAAGTAGAGGTTTGGGGTACAATGATTGTAGGTACTATTTAGAATATCTGCAGAACCAAGATAACATAGCGTCACTGATGGTGAATGAAGATACAAGAGAGCAAGGGGCAGCGGAGATAGGGAAAATGACCCTGAAGCAAGAAGTTCCCCACTGTATCTGCAGAGTGGAAAGGTCAAAGTTCAGTCATGGGAAGAATCCTCTTCTCCACTCAGCCTTGAAAAACAGATTGATGCCAAGACACAGCTGGGTAATTCAGAGAGGATGACCCTGCTATAGACGGCCTAGGATGTGCTGCTGTCCTCTCAAGAGAAAGCGGAACATCTGGGGCTGGCACTGGAACACAATGGGTTAAAGCCCCGCCCACAGGACCACCACCCCACATGTACACACTTTGAGTCCTCTCTGCTCCACTTCTGATCCAGCTGCTTGCTAGAGTGCCCGGGAAAGCAGTGGAAAATTGATCAGGTACTTGGGCCCCTGCACCCATGCGGGAGACCCGGAAGAAGCTCCTGGCTCCTGACTTTGGATCGGCTCAGTTATGGTTATCATGGCCATTTGGGAAGTGAACTAGCAGATGGAAGATTCTCATATTCATTCATTCATTCATTCATTCTCTCTCTCCTTCCCTCCCTCCCTCCCTCCCTCTCTCTCCATCTCTACCTCTCTCTGTAATTCTGTCTTTCAAATAAATAAATCTTAAAAGTAGAACATACTACAGATAAATTCTTAAAAATGCCTGCAGAGAAAACTAAAAGATTTTTATCCAAGCAATTGCTTGCTTAGACTCCTGTCATGTTTTGTATATCAAAACTTCATCAAAGTCACCCTAAGAGCCATTGGTCAATAAACCCTTGGTTCTGATGGAGGAGAAACATCTCCCATGCTTTTCATTTCCATAGAATTCAGGGTCTCATTTATGGGGGAGCATGTTTTCCTCAACACACAGGAAACCCTCAAATTACCACCTTTTTCCTAAGAGCAAACTCACCATTCTTCCATTACTTAAGATGTCTAGGCAAACTGAAAAGACTTCATTTTGGTAACATGACACAAAGTAACCTCAAGTTGAGCAAGAATCCCTTGAACATGATTCCATTTGGGGGATTTATTACTTAGGGCATTTTGCAGCAAACTCAACTCCTCTTCTCCAGCTCACCCTCTCCAAGCAGGTCAAGTATATACAACCCCTTCCCCATTTATCCCCTAGAGAGATAGGTTAAGGCTTTAAGAATAACATGCACATGAGATGCCACCTATGAGGGAACAAGGATCAGCATTATGTTTATGCTTCCTGTTATCACAAAATATTTTTTTCAAAAAAGTTGATTTATTTTTTATTTATTTGAAAGACAGAGTTATGAAGAGAGGGAAAAACACATACACACATACACATGCAGAAATCTATCTGCTGGTTCACTCCCCAAATGGCTGCAATGTCTGGGGCTGGGCCAGCCTGAAGCCAGGAGCTTCATAGGGGTCTCTCAAGATGGTACAGGGGCGCAATTACTTCAGCCATTTTCTGCTGCTTTCCCAGGCCATTAGCAGGGAGCTGGATTGGAAGTAGAGCAGCCAGGACTCAAACCAGTGCCTATGTGGGATGCCAGCATCACACGGAGCAGCTTAACCCAAACACACAAAATACATGACATGTTCTGAATTTTAGTAACTATTTCTTCATACTCACTTCACTGATACCACTTTTTAAAAACTTATGCTTATATTTCCATTAGGACATATGAATTCCAGGTTCTCACAAGTATATATCACAGTGTGCCTATAATATTCTTTTACAATCAAATAGTCATGTAGGAATTTGCTAATATTATAAGTAAAGTGTTCCAAGGTAAGACTTTTTCTTAACAAAAAAAGAAAATCTTTCTCAACAATGTTATGAACAGCCACACACTTGGGCATAGAGACAGGTGACTTGGGGAAAACCTGTGACACAGGCACAATAAACCTCTGCCGCTTCCCTGTCAAACACTGCCGCAGAGGCTCTACCCTCACCACAACTGTTGGCATCGACTCTATTTGGGGTGTGAGTTGCCAATCTAGAAACATACTAATGCTTTAGAGATAAAGGAAAATTATACAGCCATCGAATATCCCAAACAAATAAGAACTATAACTACAAATATAGGATTTCCTAAGAATTCATAATGGTGTATAGCTACTTGTAATTACCCATGAAAGGACATTCACACATCTGTATAACAAGTGACAATGCAGGACTTAGGGATGTTTCCATATGGATATCATAAATGTATTCCTAATCTTTGGTGAAGGCAGTGCTTATAAAAAGTAGCATTGGGCAGGTATAGTGGTGTAGCAGATTAAGCCTCTGCCTGCAGTGCTGGCATCCTATATAGGAACTAGTTCAAGTCCTGGCTGCTCCACTTCTGATCCAGCTCCCTGCTAACGTGCCTGGGAAAAGCAGAAAGAGATGGCCCAAGTCCTTGGGTCTCTTGCACCCACGGAGGAGACCTGGAAGAAGCTACTGGCTTCTTCCTGGCCCTGCCCAGGCCTTTGTGGCCATCTGGGAAGTAAGCCAGTATATGGAAGATTTCTCTCTCCCTCTTTCTCTGTCTCTGTCTCTGTCTCCATCTCTTACTGTACCTCTGACTTTCAAATAAACAAGTCTTTAAAAAAGGAATAAATACTTTTATTTAAAAAGTAAATGTAACGATTAAATTCTTAATAGTCTAGGATTCTACCCAGATGGGAAAGAGCATGCAAAGTATCTTAAATGACAGACACACAATAAGGACATTTCAATACAGGGACACTGGTCAGCTAGATGCCCTCTTAGAAACGTATGTGGTCCAGACAAGCCCCATGGCCCACTCAGCAGTGGAGAATCACTCACCTGTATGTGTAAGGACCTCTTTGCTTCACCTTAATGTTGCTGCTGTTTGCTACCACTTGGTCTGCATTCTGCACATCGAAGATCCAAAACTGTCTATAAACATCTGTGCCTGTTTTCACCCAGTTTTTAAAAGCAATTGTACCTTCCTCAAGGACAACTTCCTAGGAATAAGAAAAAATAAAATATGTGGGTTATTTCTTTGTAGTAAAGGCAGGGCCTGCTAGGAGCTTCTTTTTATCACCTTCAATCAGCCAAGATGAAAGCCTCAAGTTCAAGGGTCTTGCTCATGAGAACCTCTGCAACTTTGACATATACTTGGCAGTTGAATTGGTCTTTTCTTTTTAAAATATTTTGTTTATTTATTTGCGAGGCAGAGTTACAGAGAGAGGAGTGACAGAGAGAAAGGTTTTCCATCCACTGGTTCATTCCCCAGATGGCCACAACAGCCAGAGCTGAGCAGATCCAAAGCCAGGAGCCAGAAACTTCTGCTGGGTCTCTCACGTGTATGCACACTTGGGCCATCTTCTGCTGCTTTCCCAGGTCATAGCAGAGCTGGATCAAAGAGGAACAGCCAGGATGCAAACCAGCATCCGTATGAGACACTGGCACCACAGGCAGAAGCTTACTATGCTACAGCACTGGCCACAGTGGAGATGGTTCTGAGGTTCTAGGACCGCAACCCTTTTTAGGTACCCTCTTGTGACAAGCATCTATGTGTAACCCTGAAGGCCGGACTGTGGATGTTAAAGCAAACCATTGGCAAATTCTAGAGTGACCCTGGGGGAATACTGCAATGGTCAGTGACAATTTAAAAGTGTATTCAAATTGTTCCAAAAATTTTTCAAGTTGAACATTAACTTCTTTTATGCCCCTAAATGAGTTTATTTAATTAAGCAGAACATAAAATTAAAGGAAAAAAATTAGAAACATTTTCCTTTCTTGGATATTTCAGAAGCTTATGGCTTAGCATCTATTATTAAATGAAGACAATAAATACTTCTAGACAAAAAAAATAAAATTGACTTCTCCACTCAGAATCCTGTTCCATACAGTTTCTCCAACTCTTAATACATTTGCAGCAACCCATTACTACAACAGTCTAATCCATCAAGTGTGCGGTACTATTCTGCAAATGAAAAGATGAGATAGGAATATGTCCTCTTAGGCAAAATCTATTAAAATTCACAAAGTCTTATACCAAAGATAGACAAGAAGAAAATGCATAGATGATAGCATAGAAAAATGTTCCATTAGAAATCTGGTTCTTTGCTTCAGGAGCTTTGGGACCAACTGAAAAGTCACCAACCCCCTTAGGGTCAATTTCATTATTTGCCAAATGAGGGCGTCACCATAGAGGCTCTCCCAGTGTCTTTCTTAGGTGCCGACTCTCAGAGCTCTCTATGAATCTATAGTAACCAATGCAAACAAAGGTGATTTTGTAGCCAGCAGTATTTCCAATTAAGTGCCCTGGGAAGCAGGCACAGGTAGGAGACCTGTGCAAGGGGAAAAGGAAGAGAACCATTTCACAGAAACAAGCTTAAGAGGATCCATGGATCCAGGAACACGCTGATCTATTTGTTTCCTTCTCTTGGAAGCATGAGTTCTTAGAACAATGGGTCAGGAAAAGACATCAAACCTAATCTTGTTTTTCAGTAGGGCACAATGAGGCTCTGAGGACCCAGGGAGGTGGCCCCAGAGTGACCTGGGCAAGGAGCAGTGGATTCAGAAAATCCTCCTCGCTCCCTGTACTAGTCTTTTGTTACAGCAGGTCCCAGCTGTCTTTGTTTCTCCTGTCTATCACCCTTGCACATACTGGGTGGAAGCCAAATAAAGTTTAGCATCTTCAGCATATTCTATTGCTTAATGCTGAGTGTCAGGGAATTCCTCAGAGAACTACCAGGCATGGTGTTAAAACGCAATTACAAAATCCCATGCTGTTGCAAAGCACTTACACTGTGTACACTGGAGCTGCTAAAGTAATGTTCAAATCTCTTGCTTTTTTGAGAACTTGTCTCTGGAAAACTTTCCAGTTGCTCTTCAAAAACCTTGCTTCCATGCAACAAGCCCAAAATGAAGGCAAAATCACATTAAACCTTATAACCATTCTAAAGGTGAAGATGTTTGATGAGAGTGTTGATGCTGGAAACTCTTAATTTACCAATTTCAAGAGACTTACAAAAGGGGAATTATGCAATTATCACACCATAAGATTCTTGGAACCCAAAGCAGTATCTGTAATTGACCACATGCCTCTCCAAGTTCATATGTTATCTCAGCCCCAAATTTAAAGAAAAACTCCAATTCCTATATAATTCAATAGGGTCTGACATATATAGTGCCTACTTAACTGTATAATTCATTTAAGACATTGTAAGTGTTTTAGGCCTTTTTTCCCTCTACATGCTATAAATCATTTTGCCTTATTAGTTGCTGGAGGTTTTTTTAATAGAAACGTTGAAAAATGAATTGAAATAATATATGGAATTATATTCTCTTAGAGTTAGCACCACCTTATTTTCAGAGGTAGAAAGGGGAGTTCATAAGAAAAACAAACATCTGATTCATTGTTATGTGATGATTGTTAGCAGGAAATGGAGATATCACAACTTCTCACTCCAGTATTGTACAGTCCCATAACGCCAGGATTTGTTCAGAGACAAAGAGAAAAATATCGTAGTGGTCAAAACAAATGCAGTTCTGATGATGATGACATCACTATGTGCCTTAGAAAATTGTGCAGTAGCTACTTGAACAACAAGACTAAATGTGTTAGTAGTTCCTTTAATTGTAAGAGGAGCAAAAGATTTTACATCCATGTTAATTTAAAAGAGAAAGATCTTAAATGGAGCTATATTGCCTAGTTTTCAAATCTTTCACTCATTTTGAAGAAAGCTGATAATTATGAAGACAGAATAAAAAATATAATTGAAGACCTCTGACTTGGCTAATGTGTACATCAACATATATCCTGACATTAAGTATTCAGATTGTCTAAATTTCATCAATAAGTCTAACCTGATGACTTTGAAATGTCTATTCTACTTTGCTAGTTTCAAGATAGTTATTTTTTTCTTCCATCTTATCGGTTTATTTTTTCAGAAAACTTTAATAAATATAAATTTCCAAAGTATAACTTTTGGGTTATAACAGTTTTTCCCCCCATAACCACCCTCCCACCCACAAACCATTCCATCTCCCATCCCATTCTTAAGATTCATTTTTAATTATCTTTATATACAAAAGATCAACTTAGTATATACTAAGTAAAGATTTCAAGAGTTTCCACCCACACAGACACACAAGGTATAAAGTACTGTTCGAAGACTAGTTTTACTGTTAATTTGCATAGTACCACACATTAAGGTCAGAGATCTTACATGAGGAGTAAGTGCACAGTGACTTCTGTCATTGATTTAATAATTGACACTCTTATTTATGACATCAGTAATCACCTGAGGTTCTTGTATTGAGCTGCCAAGGCTATGGAAGCCTCTTGAGTTCACCAACTCCGACCTTATTTAGACAAGGCCACAATCAAAGTGAAAGTTATTGTTAACAGTCATGTCTTCTTTTTCAAAAAACAAAAAGTTTATTTATTTGAGAGGCAGAGAGAGAGACTGGACAGCAAAAAGAGGGAAAGGAAGAGGGAGAGGGAGAAGGAAAACATGCTGGCCATACAGAAGTCTCATTTTCTGATTCATTCCCCAAATGCTCCCCACAGCCAGGCTGAGTCAGGCCCACGCTGGGAGTCAAGGATTCAATCCATATCTCACATGTCTGTGGTGGGGACCCAACCACCTGAGCCATCGCCGCTGCCTCCCAAAGTCTGCATGAGAAGGAAGTTGGCATCAGGCACCAGGGCCAGAACTCGAACGCAGGCACTGCAGTGTGGGACTAAGATATCCTGAGCAGCATCTACACCAATAGGCCCAAGGGCTGCCCAGGGACAGTCAGGTCTTTTAGAACATACTCAGGCAATTATTGTTTGTGCATGAAATTAGCACTCCTCTACACGACTGGCAACATTAGCATAACTATTCAAATACTTTTGGAATTATTTTATGTGTAGGGTAGGTGGGGTACAAATATAAAAAACACACTATTTCACTTCCCAGAATCATATATAGCAGATTTCGATCTTTGTTTGGACTATTTGGCCATATGTGTGTCCTAACAAAATATAATGGTTTCTTCTTTCAAATCATAGAAGGAAATGAACACTATGAGTTTGATTACCTGTTGTCCCTCAGTTTCCTTCCCCAGAAAATGAGGATAAAAATAATTTTAGTTAGAACTACATGAAGTTAGTTTTTTTAAATTTATTTATTTGAAAGAATTACAGAGAGAGAAAGAGATAGAGGTCTTCCATCCTCTGGTTCACTCTCCAAATGGCTGTAACAGGGCTGGGCCAGGCCTAAGCCAGGAGGCAGGAGCTTCTTCTAGGTCTCCCACATTGGTGCAGGGGCCCAGGCATGTGGGCCATCATCTGCTCCTTTCCCAGGCACATTAACAGGGAGCTGGGTTGGAAGTGGAGCATGGGGCCGGCACTTTGGCATAGTGGGTGAAGCTGCCACCTGCAGTGCTGGCATCCCATATCCCATCGAGTACTGCCTGTTCCACTTTCAATGCAGCGCTCTGCTGTGGCCTGGGAAAGCAGTAGAAGACAGCCCAAGCCCTTGGGGCCCTGCACCCACGTGGGAGACCTGGAGGTAGCTCATGGCTCCTGGCTTCGGTTCAGCACATCTCTGGCCGCTGCGACCAACTGGGGAGTGAACCAGCGGATAGAAGACCTCTCCTTCTCTCTCTGTGTGTAACTCTGACTTTCAAAGTAAATAAATAAATCTTTAAAAAAAAAAAAAAAGGAAGTGGAGCAGCCAGAACTCAAACTGACACCCATGTGGGATATTGGAACTGAAGACAGCGGTTTAACCTGCTATGCCACAGTGCCGGCCCCAAGTTAGTTATTTTTGAAGGCCAAAAATTGTTGACAACTAGTATTTTCATATAGTTTAAGTTAACAATTATGTTTTTGGTTGCTAAGAGGATGAATAAGTGTAGGCATCAGAACAGTGTAAGCCCACCATGAGTACTTCATATATCTTAGATTTTAGTATTATACAAATACTGTCCACTATTTAGAGGGTTGGCTTTAATATAATTTATTTCCCACACTGCTTTAACTACTTCACAATCTCCACTGCCTGAACCAGTCATGTACCAGTAGCTAATGTACTTTCCTATGACACTTCTATTTCTGCTATGTCATCATTTTTACGTGCATTCCCTCTACAAAAAAGTAATATATTCCTTAACTAACAAAAAGCAGAAACATACTTAAAATAAAATACTTCATCCTCCACACCCCCTACTCCCATTTGCTCTTAGCTGATCCTAGACAGAACAATTTCTCCAAGTTAAAAAAAAAAAGTAATCTAGGGCAGGTACTTAGCCTAGTGAATAAGATGCTACTTAAGACACCCACATGCCACATCAGAGTACATAGGTTAGATACCCAGCTCCTCTCCTGATTGCAACTTGCTGCTAATGCAGACAGTGGGAGATGGTGGTAATGGCTAAAATGATTGAGTCCCCGCCACCCAGGAGGAAGATCTGGATGGAGTTCCTGGCTCTTTGTCTTCAGTCCCAGCTCAGGGGGTGTTATGTGCATTTGTGGGGGGGGGGGGTGGTACCAGCAAGCGGAGGATCTCTCTCTCTCTGCCTCATAAACAAAAATAAACTTATAAAAAATTTCACACATCTATACAATGTGTGTATGTGTATATTAAAAGAGAATGAACTAGATTGGTGACAGTTGTGCTGAGAGTCAGGAAAAGGCTTTAGTCTCAGATAAACATCAATTAAAATCTAGAATAAAATGGCATGAAACATTTTAGAGTAGGAAGCTTTAAAATGTTTCTGAAACCTAGAAATCTGCCTCCAAGCATTTATGTAAGAACGCAAAATGAGAGATTTTATTTGTAGCATGAAATGTAAACTACAATGATATTACCTTGGGTTTGAAAAAGGAAACCATATAGGCTTACCTGTGATTTCCTGAAATACTATTTTTAGGCCACATTTGTTTCATGCAAATCTATATAGTGTTTAATTCATTTATATACTGCTATCTTACTTTAGAATCCTTTGAATTGATTCTTGTTTTTGCCTTATGCTTTTAAATATAAAACAAATGTTACCATCTTTAATATTTAATACTTGAGGTATATCTTCATAAGGTTTACAGATTCTATGAAAATGTTCAACTATTTTACCATATCTTGAAATACCAAAGCATATATTACAAAACTAACATAAACAAATTAATTTGCATTAAGATATAGAATATTATTTCAGAAGACTAGTCATTTTAATAAGCAACTTGTTATTATTTCAATTTATCTGAAACTAAATTTAGGAACAAATCACTAAAGGACCATCCTATTCAAGAATAGGGAAAATAAATGATAGTAAAGTTGAATGAAGGTAGAAATAATAGAAATAAATAATGTTATAGCTGAATAATACTCATTTAATATGCCAAAAAGCTTTAGTTTCCTTTTGCTATGATATAGTGAATAGCACAGGGAAATTAAATTCATATTTATTTAATATTCCCTTTGTTGTACAATGTTCACTAAGCATTTTATTGAGTGATATTAACAATGTCAAGTAATACTTTATCTTTGGAAAATGATGGCAGAACTTTGACCTTTTTCCAAAGTGCTTTGGTGGTTTCTACATTGATAGCAGCTCATGCTGTTGACTTTTAATCTGCTAGAATGATTGTGTGAACCTCTGGCTTCACACAAATCAATTAGTAAAAAAGAAAAAAAGGGAGGTTTGAGCTGTAATCCATAACAAGCAGTAACTATCTCTTGGAAAGAAACAGCAAAAGCTAAATAAGTTAGAAGTAAAATTTTAGATCATTTCAAATGATACAAACAGGATGTCATCATTTAGAACTGGAAAGTACGAGGGAATTGACCTTAAAAATGAGATGATTTTCTGATCTTTTCAATGAAGCATTTTAATTCTTTTTCAAAATAACACTTTCTAAATTTGCTATCAATTAAAATAATAAGTAATATTTGGTGAGATGCAATAATAAACATATAAGAACTCAACAGCACTGAAATTCTTATTTGTTTTAAATAACAGCATAACCCTAAGTGCATCTCAGGTGGGAGTGAGACACTTGACTCTCTAGATTTACATGTAATTCACAGATTTGAATCTTCTCTGCCAAAGATAAGCATATGCCACTCTCACTTTAAAAATAGTTTTGTAAACTAAAGGAAAAGGAAATAGTCTTACATAAATAAGAAGTTCCAGCATCTGTATATGACAAAAATTGATAAAGTGTATATGGTTGTTATACTTTTAGCAATTCTGAGAACAAACTCGAACTTGGCCTTGGGTCAGCCACAGACCATGGTCATTGTAAATTCCAATGATGAGTCCTGGTCTAGAATATATGGTAAATGTAGTATCATTTGACAGTTCTTTTTAGAAGTCATCATTTCCTCAACTCTGGGCTCTGTACTTCCTCCTTCTTGAGTATGACTCCATTAACCTCTTCCTTCTGCCTTGTGAAAGATGGCACAGATAGCCTACATTTCAAAACCAAGACCGAAAAGCACATTGTTCTGTTATTTCCTTCTTCCCTTGAGCTCTGGCTTCCTATCATGTCCTAAGAAATCACACCCCCTTGTTTCTATGACTTCATCTGAAATCATTTCTTTCCCTTTTTGCTTTTGTCTTCCTGCCTCCAAATCTTGCAGCAACCTTTCTATTCTTTTCTCTCTTCATTTAATCTCACTGGAAAACAAATTGTTTTGTCTGTCATCTCTATAGCCATGATCAAATCCACAAGAGCTGTGACTTTTAAAGTACAGAATAAGTTCATGTCCTAACTTATGTATTTCTATTAAGAATTCATAGACATCTTGCATTTTTTATTTCCTCTCTCCGAATCCAGCCCCCTTTTCCAAACTCCCATTATATTCCATTATCCATTGATGTTTTCTGTTTACCACTCCATGCCAGACCAGAATGCTTTGGCTATATAATGTGCAGATTTTGGAAACTTATTTTTGAAAAGAAATCTTAAATTCTTGAAAGTGGTCATGGCCTACATAGTTTTCTTTTGTTTTACTGTTTTAGGTCTCCACATTTTTCACCCCTTTCTATTGTGGAAGCATAGCATGCAAGGCTATGTATATATCTCTCTCTTTAGATTGCCTACATCTGGCAACTGACTCCCTTTCCTAGGGGTTAGATGAGTTGGCAAGTCGATTTAACAAATTTTGTGCCTGTAATAAGAGGGAAATAATTTTATCTCCTCCTAGAAATTTGTGAAGATTAAAGAAGTTGGTATATAGGCACTCTTAGTAAGCACCACATGAAACCCAGCCACTTGATGCTCTCAATCTCTGAATGTAGGTTTTGTTATAGCTTACCCTTAGTAAGAAGCATTTAGCAACTACTACTTCATTTTAAAACATCAATTAAAATATTCTTTGGTCTGTGGGTCAAAGTGTCCCAAACTTAAGCCTATGTTGCTTTGCTAATCATTCTTCTTGTCAATCCATCATTCCTGGCACATTCCCCACCTTCTTCTTTCCCTCTGGGCTGTTGTCTATTAGACTTCCAAATTTCATACTTCAAAACCCAACTGAAGTTCCACCTTCTTCCTGAAATATTTTGGACGTTCTGAGATATTTCTTTATAAACAGCATCTACATTTCCATATTACACACCATATTACACATTCAACTCTAGATTCACCACATGTATATTTTTTATGACACAATTTCCCCCAGTTGCAACTAGTGGGGTAAAAATTTATTTTTTTTCTCTTAGTCACTTTACAAAAAGTACTTTTTGACATCTGTCATCTCTTATTTTCTCATGATTATTATGAGCCTATGGATAAATATTAAAGAGTTGGCTGAAAATATATTCTGGAATTCACATGTCAACCAGGAAAGAATGGGTATACACTTTGTTGCATGAAGCAGAAAATAAATTAGAGGATCAATGTCCAGATTTTGATGATCTAAAATGTGTCCGGAAAAAAAGAGTCTAAAAGCCTGTACACTGGGAAATGATTGTGACTTTTCCATTTAGAAGACTTTTGCAAAAGAAATGATAATTTGTGCTAACATAGACATTGATCCTGTCCTGTCAGTAGAGAAAGGCCAAGTGAGAAGCACAGTTCACAGAGGGGGAGGGTGTCGGAACAATGGCAATGCCACCTTGCATTAATGGACACATTGTGCTTCATCATCACCTGTCTGTCCCTAATAGCCTACAGCAAAACATTGTCAAGAGAACTGGAGATTCAAAGACCAGAGATATGATTCAACTCAAGCAGTGCATGAGGCTGAAGATCTACAATAAATCAGCAACCGAGGAGCTGGAAATTCTTATACTATTATGAAATAAATGTAGGATTCAAATATAGGCGTTAATACTGTAAAAATCCCCATGCAATGAATCTTTTAAAAATCATAGAATATATATATATATATATATATATGATAAAACCATGCACAGATTACAAGTTTTTTTGCCCACAAATAAACTTTTTTAAAAATTCCATTTCCCATGAACTTTTTTCAATCCTCACATATTTTATATTAAGACAATAGCTATAAAGATTCAGTGAGAAGATTTCTTTTAACTTTAAAACCTTTAGCATTTGTAGCTAAAGAAAGAAAAATCAAAACATAGTAACACCTTGTCATGAGTAACAAGATTTGAAGTTAATTCTTCATATTACTTTGTCAGTTATGTCCATGATTCCATGAAGTAAAATGGTTTTTATACTCCTAGTAAGATGATGATGTCAGACATGGATGAATGGAGGAGAGAGACAAAATTATGGACAGTAACAGAAATTTCAGTATGAATTGGTTGGTCTACCACAGTTTTTGCTTCAATTGTTATTGTTTTCCATTGTGTACTATGTTAACTGTGTCCAGGTCCTTGAAACCCTGACCAGGCTGTGTTTAATTTGGCCAGCATTGTGTTTTAAAAGATGGATATATGTGTTTTGGAGCAGGACACAAACTCTCAAGTTCACAACAGTGTGTGCACTTCATTTTATCTTTTTCTTGGCAGCTTAATTTTTGCAACCCTGCCATTGAATATGCCATCCTGCTTCAGGATTTCAGCGGCATGCCTCCCCTCACTATCTTCTTTCTATTGAATGTCCTGGTAAGAGAGTATGAGGCTAATGAGAATGAACTTGGCTGAGACATAATTCTATAGTGTCTATCAAATTGGTCAGATTTTTATTAAAACTACAGTCAACTTGTTGAGATATGCTGGGATATATCTCACCTAATATATTTCAAAAAGTATTTTCTGAAAGTCAAATATAAAACTTTGTAAGTAGCAAATATCTGACATAACCAGCTTTACACATATTATAGATACTATATTACTATAAAATGTAGCAGTTACCAAACTGACCAACTTATTATCAGTTTATCAAATGTTTGTGCTCCAATATTAAACATAGTGTTTAATATATCCATATGATTATACTGTTATCAATAGGAATCAAAATTCAACTACTTTATATCCACTTAGCAAATACCCTTATTATTTTCCGTTCAAAAGCACATCAACATATTCTTTGAACATAATTGAAAATAATATTTCTACTAATCTTCAGATCTGTGAATAGCTTTTATCTGAATTTGGATGTGTGTAAGATGGGAATGTAGTCATGTTATGTACACATTACACTTGCAATGTTTTGCACAGGGTCAATTCACTGTCATGTCCAGTTTCAGTGATCCGTGATTATCCTTATGTTAGAGAAAGAGAATTACTGGTTACCATGGATTATATAAGTCCCCATAGCCAAAAAAGAGAAGAAATACGTAGTATGATAGAAATACTGTTTGGATTACTCGTACCTTTTTAATTGTCTTCTCAATCAGTATGTCTCCAACTGGCATTAGTATACCTCCAAACACAGCCAGCACCGCACCGATCACAGCCCCTGCGATAAGACCACAGTTCCGGTCGCAACCCATTTTCTTTTGTGGGAAACGAATGAAGGTTATGCACCTGCTTCTTCCAAACTCCTAGGTACGATTCAGGTGTTTTCTTTCAAGTCTGGTTATGTCATTAGAAAAAGATCATAAAACAGAAGTATAAATATCAGCACAAAAAGTTCAAAGTACAAAGACAACATGCAACTGAAACACAGTTTTTCCAGTTATAAATGGACTAATTCTTTAGCTCTACCAAACTCACTTTCTGGCTGCTGCTTCTCTTTATTGCTCCTAAACTACCATAGTGCCAGAAACCATACAGTATATTGTGTTTCTTCAAAATCCTCCTCTGAATTTTATTCCCATGGATGATTACCACATTGAAACCTTATCAGAGGAGAGCCATGCTCTCGTACTCTCACCCTCAGCCACTATCTTCCAGCCTGGGATGACTGGTTGCATCCTTGCCCTCTATCTGGCTTCTCCACCCCACCTGCAGTTCTCCTGTAAACTGGACACCTTCTCCAACTGCCAAGCAAGGAGGGTAGCATGATTGGGGAGTTTTGCTTGTTTCTTTTTCATATTTTACTATACCTTATTCACGATTAAACAGGATTTTACAGGAAATTATCTGAGGAACTTCAGAAAGAATCAGTTCTTCCAATCATTTGTAAGCTATTAAAACAAAAGTATGGGTAAATAGATAAAATATTTTGGAAGAAAATATTGTCAGAAAATTAACAGTTGAATATACTCAAATGCAATCATAAGGATAACCATTTAAAAAATCTATTTCATGAATACTGAGTTCATGTCTAAACTGTATATTTCATTTTATATACAATTATAACAAAATTTAGACTAAAACAATGTATGGAATGGATGGATCCTGTTCTAATAAGATTAATATTCTTCAAAGCACATTCATTTGAATTATTTTGGTTGCGATGGGATTTTTTCCATAATGAAATTTACCTGTCATTGAGACACAGTAAGGATGTGCTTTGAAGCTTATAAAGAAATAGTCTCAGGGTGGAAGTACTTAAGGCATCCATGTCCCATATCAGAATACCTAGACCATATATCCAGCTCTGGTTCCTGACTTTAGCTTCCTGGGGTACTGATGATGGCTCAAGTAATTGGATCTCTGCCACCAACATAAAAGATTGAGTTCTCAAGTCCCAACTTCAACCTAGCCTAGTCCCTGCCATCGCAGGCATTTGGGAGGGACACAGAAGATGGGAGCATCTCTCTCTGCCCCTCTCTTTCATTAATTAACTAATTTTGAAAACATAGTCTCTATTTCATGACCAAGGAAAACACAGGTATTAGCAGTACAAAAGCTATAGTTCAAAAAGAGGTGCACACAGAATATAATTGCCAATAATTTTTAAAAAATTATTTTCATTCTATTTAAAAGGCAGAGATAGAGAAAGAGGGACAGAGAAGATCTTCCAACTTTTGGTTCCCTCTCCAAATGCCTACAACAGCTTGGGCTAAGCTACATCAATTTCAGGAGACTAGAACTCTATGCTGTCTCTCATGCGGGCAGCGGGAGCACAAGTACTTGAACTAGAACCTGCTGCCTCCCAAGGTCTGCATTAGCAGGAAGCTGGAATTGGGAGAAGAGCTTGAGTTTGAAGCTGGGTGCTTGGATATGCCCTGCAGGCATCACACGCGGTGCCATAACTGCTGCCCCATTACCAATGATTGTAGGAAGATCCATATTTTCTTATGATCTCAGCCCCCCCCCCAAACCCCACCTCCTTTTTTGCCATAAGGAGTATCATTCTCTCTGCCAGTATATATTGCCACTTGAGAAGACTTTCAGGTTCTCAGAACTATTACATGCATAGCTAAGAAAACAATGGTGAAAGATAACTGCTACAAAAAATTTATTTACAATTTTTATCCTTTAGGACTTCTGTTTCCTGAGGATTCTGTCACTGTTTATCATAGTACCCCATCAACTCAGTCCCACTGAGGTCATTACTGGCACATGTTTTCGCCGATGTAAAAGGAACACACACAAGTATATACAACTGATTTATGTTTCCTGTGAACGTTTATGTCTCCCTGAGCATGGGACACTGGCTTTTTATTAATCATTTGGGGCGGAGCAGAAATAACAGCTTCCTTACCTTTGAACACATGCACTGTGCCACCTCCTGTGGCTTTAGCAAGTATTGCCATCATGCAATGGGGTAAGTTAAGATTGATAATAATAAAGACTGAATATTATCAAATAATGCATTTCCTTTGCAAAGTATAATTACCTAGTGGCTTAAGCATTTTTTATAATTTATTTTTTTTGAAAGGCAAGGGGTGTGTGTGAGAGAAAGAGAGAAAAAGCTCTTCTATCTGCAGGTTCTCTCCCCTAGTGGCCCCAATGGCTGGGGCTGGATATGGCCAAAGCCAGGAACCTGGGACTCCATCCTGGTCTCCCACATGGTGGTAGGGACAAAAGTCATTTCACCATCTTCCAGTGTCTTCCCAGGTGTATTAGCAGGGAGTTATATTGGAAGTGCTGCAGCCAGTACCAGAATTGGCATTCCAGTCTCAAGTGCTGGTGTTGTAAGCAGCAGTTTAACCACACCACACCAGCCTGCTTAAATTTTTCTTGAAACAATCATTTAAGCTACTATAGTAATTGCTAAATAGTGAATGTCACCCTGGGGTTGTGTGTGCTGGAAACCAACAATCTATCTTGAAGTTATACTTAAGGAAGCAATAAAAATACAGCTCTGCAAACTGGTGTAATGGAGGTTAGAAGACTGGAGATTAAACCAAAGATGGATGTACCATTCTCTTGCCAGGCAGGTGAGAGTGAACCAGCCAATGAATCTGTTTGCCTCTCAAAGTCCCCCAGTGTAGAGAGAAATGTGAAGAGATCAGAAGTTTTAAGACAAGCAGCTGAGCCAGTGCATCACCTCCAGATGTCATGAGGGCTGCTGTCTCTAGACGCACAGACTAAGTATGTGGGCTTCTATGCACTCTGAGCCCAGACATACTGAACAGTGGACAGGCCAGTATAGTGTCTATACTCTGCCTGCTTTAAACTTAAAACTGAAGTGAGACAGTGTACACATCCCACTGCTATTAAGCCAAATTCATTAGAAAACAGAAGTATGCAGTAATGTATCCTGTTGAATCATGCTTAGACAGATTGCTTATATAACATTAGACTGGGTGGTATGTGAGCAAAGGTAAAAGTATTAATCGTTAATTATTTCATTCATATACTCAATTTGAGAGAGAGAGAGAGAGAGAGACGAACTTATCTACTTCTTCAAGTTTCAACTAATGAACTTTTACTATCTTGCTGTAAATTTCTACTTTTCCCCTAAGCGTAGGATAGTTATTTGACATTCCTTGGGTTCATTTATTATTCTGCAGTGAGTGCCTTGAAATCATGAGTAATGAGATATTGCTATTATAATCATACTTTATCTTTGTGCTGCCTAATACAAAATTATAATTAGTTTCAAATTTACCAGAGGCAAAGGAGGACCAAACACATGGAGGACAGGCACTGAGCATTGAAAGAAAAGTTCAGGTTACACAGAATATTCTATTTAACATCTCTCCACTCTAATTTATTGTCAGAGAAAAGGTATAGTTTCTCTCTACCATTTCATCAAATAGCATGCAAAGTTTGGGTATTGCATCCTTGGGTTTTTTAATGGATAGCTTCCTAAATATTAAGTAGATAATTAATTTCACTTGCTAACCCTGAATTCAATTTTATTCTTTACTGTTTATTTGCCTTTTAAGAAACAGACAAAACTTTGATATGTCATAATTTACTTCTTGCTTAGAGTTCTTAAATTTGGATAGCAAACAGTTTCAGACAATTCTTGAGACTTATATAAAAAAAGAAGAGGGTCCCAGAGCTGTGGCAGGGCAGGTAAAGTTGCCACCTGCAGTGCTGGCATTCCATATGGGTGTTCCTTCGAGTCCTAGATGCTCCACTTTCAATCCAGCTCCCTTCAAACGCCCCTGAGAAAGCAGTAGAAGATGGCCCAAGTCCTTGGATCCCTACACCCACATGGGAGACCTAGAAGAAGCTCTTGGCTGCTTGCTTTGGATGGGCCCTGCTCTGGTCATTGCAGCCATTTGGGGAGTGAACTAAAGGATGGAAGACCCCTCTCTTTCTCTCTACCTCTGCCTCTCTGCAACTCTGCCTTTCAAATAAAGAAATAAATTTTTAAAAAGGAAATAAAGGAAAATAAATGGCAGAATATAAGATGTTACTAGTTACATGCTTTTCCTGATTCTCAAGGTGAATAAGAGTTCCTGATTTATAGATTATAAATTCTATTCCTTTTTAGAACTCACAAGTAGATTCTATTCCCTTGGGCTGTTTTTAAAAGGAGGGATAAAAGGAACTTCTCTCTCTTTTTTCCTGATGTCAAATTAATGGAGTGTTTTTATAATGAACTTTTAAAGCAACATAACCTTCCAATATTTTGGGAATCCAAAAACTGAGCTTATTGCAAAATTTGTGGTAGACTGAGCTTCTCTAGAAAACGGACTAGAGGGGTAGACACTGTGGCGTAGCAGGTAAAGTCTCCGCCTGCAATGCTGGCATCCTATGTGAGCGCCGGTTCAAATCCCAGCCACTCCACTTTCGATCCAGCTATATGCTATGCCCTGGAAGAGCAGTGGAAGACGGCCCAAGTCCTTGGGCCTCTGTACTCGCATGGGAGAACTGGAAGAAGCTCCTGGCTCCTAGCTTCCGACTGGCACAGCTCTGGCAGTTGCAGCCAATTGGGGAGTGAATCATTGGATGGAAGACTTCTCTCTCTCTCTGCCTCTCCTTCTCTCTGTGTTTAACCCCAACTTTCAAGTAAATAAATCTTTAAAAAAAAAAAAAAGACTGGAACATGAGAGCAAATCCACAGAGAATCTATAATTATTCCCATGTGTGAACAAAGCTGTGTTCCCTGGGAAACTCTACCCAGAGGTAACTTTTCTGGGATATGAACTATGAAATTGGAAATAGTTTCAGATTTCCAGGGTGTTTGTACCAAAGAGTCCCAGTACCCAGGTGACATTTTCCTGCAGATCATTGGATACCTAAAATTTCCTGTTTTTCCATTAGCCTTCCTTCTACTTTTTCTTAGGATAGGAAACTAGATCACACACTTGTGATTCTATTAAGTACATGCAGTCATCTTTTTAATACAGACTCTTCCTCAAAGAAATGCAACACTTGCCCACAAAATCCAATTTGTAGAGTTACTGAGGATGATTAATCCAACAATAGGTTGAAAAAAGTATAAAATCTAGCTTCCAAAATTAACACAATGTCTTTCCAGATTTTTACCCTAGGCAAACTATGCCATGGTTCCCTAGATATACAGGAGATAACAGATCGAAATCCAATCTCATAGAAATTGGTGCAAACCAATCTTAAAATTGGTTCTGTTTCATCATTGGAAACAGAAGGCCATTAGTTCCACCTTCATGAAGTATTATTCAAATATAGAAATCTCCTTTTAAATTTGATGCACAATACCCAAGAGCAAATAAAAGCTAATTGGTATAAGAAGAGGACAGGTAGGTGGTGCTGTAGCATAGTAGGCTAAGCCTCCACCTGCAGCACCAGCATGCCTTAAGGGAGCTGGTTTGAGCCCTGGCTGCTCCACTTCTGATCCAGCTCTCTGCTTACTGCCTGAGAATGCAGCAGAATATAGGTCAAGTGCTTGGGCCCTTGCACCCATATCAGAGACTTGGAAAAAGCTCAGGGCTGCTGGCTCCGGGTCAGGCCAGCTCCGGTCTTTGCAGCCATTTTGAGATTAAGCCAGTGGATGGAAGACCTTGCTTTCTGTCTCTCAGTCTCTCTGTCTATAACTCTACCTCACAAGTAAATACATAAAATATTTTTTAAGAAGGAAAATAGGGCAGGAATTGTACCCATTCAAACTTTCAGTCACACTGTACTTGGGCTCTGAATTTCTGAATGAAACCCAATGCCTCTACCCAAAAAATAAATAGGAGAATTAGAAGATTACCAACATCTTCTGGTATAGAAGTTACCATAATATTTTGACTTCCTTGCATGTGCCTTTTCATACTATCAAAATATATGCAGGTAAAAATATACAATATAAATATTCTCTGAATAGATACTTGTCATATAAAATAATACTACACCCAGCTAAATTGTATAACTCAAATATTGCAATAATAATCATACATATAAATGTATTGGGCTTCACATATTATACTCAGGTTCCTTCTAAAATGAATTATTCTATTAGAGGCATATGAACTAGGGATTACTACAAGTTTGAAATGCCTCTTGTAGGGTAATAGTAACTTAAACAGGTTTGCCTAGAAAAACAATCTCAAAACTTGTATTTTTTTCACACCCAAAATCCTAGGATAATCAAAGATACTAATAAGCTTGCAGGGGTTAGGATTGTGGGTCTGAAGTTGAGAGCTGAAGTTGAGAGCTAAAGTTGAAGCTCTTAGAGTTTGTCATTCAATTTTCTCATAAACGAGTTTTTGTACACCAAATAAGATTTAAAGTATTAAATAAAATTAAATGCAATAATGTATAAAATTCTCAGAGAATGTTATTTTGAAATGTCATTTTAAGCAACTATAACATAACAAGGTTACTTCATATTGCCCAGGTTGTTTCAGAATTATAATAAATGTATACATGTTATACAAATAGTAATGATTATTTTAAACTTATAATAAAATTTGATTACATATACATTTATACACATATATATGAAATGAAAATACCATGCAAATGGAAAGGAAGCTGAAAACAATGTTACTTGAAATTTTTAGCAAAATCTTGTGCTAGTGAACTAAAACATGATTAAATCAGAAAATAATTACAGGATTACTTCCTTCAGCAGATAAAAGACAACACAAACATAGCAAATATATTTGGGTAAACTTGGCCAAAACTTACATAAAACAAAGGCAGTAATGATACTTATTAGATAAGTTCCAACGCTTACAGTGCACTCTGTACAAGTACCTCTCCAACTGTATTTATAATAGTCCTCCCAGGCTAAGCTGTTATCTGATAGTTTTGTATTTGGTTCATTTTTCTGGTTTACTAATAACTTTAGTAGATAAAGAGATTTCTACATTTTTCCTCTTAATGTCAAAGAATAACTAGATTCTTTAAACAACAAAACTTTTTAGATATTTCATTTCAGTTTAGTTAGGGCAATATTTAAAGCATTGCTTTCTTTCCACTTCAACAGACATCACTGACTTAAAACCAAATGGGAAAAGACTGCAAATCTTTACAAAAATTTTATCAATATGTTTCGTGATAACTCCAGACACTATTTGAAATTTACAATACAGAATTTATGCCATTTACAGTTATTTAGAAATTTACTTGGATAAGGGAGCCTCTTAATTTCTCCAGAATGCTTTGTCTGTTATTCAAATTCTATATCATGTAAGAAAACAGTTCACTAGATTGCCAAAAAGATTTATTTTAGTTATTCTTCTAGTAAATTGTAAGCTAATTTATACTAATTAATGTCAATATTTAAAATGTATTTAAATTCCTAGGAACAATTATTGCATCTTTATTAATGAAAAATTCTTAATAATCACATATCCAAGATACACATTGAATTTAATCATGTAGACAAATTCAGTTTCCAAAAGGAACTGTGAAATTTAGCCTGGAAACTAAGCAAACTAATGATTCTGCAAATTAATAATCAGTTAAAAATTGCATACTACAGAGCATTCCGACCTGAGTGACAAGACATTTATGTAAATAAATCCTATTATATTTAGTATTATTTTTGATAATTTTCATTATCTAAGCATCTTGTATAAATAGACTGAACACAAAACAAATATTTTTACAATAATCCAAATCAGACTGTAAATCATTTTAAATGTTAGCAAATAAATGTTTGCATGCAAACAAAAGATACTAAACATCAAATAGTGAAATGCTTTTGAACACGGTTCTAATAGTTTATAAACATAAAATGTAGGAAGATTGACAAGCTGGAAAACAACACAAAGCTGGTTTTTTAAATAAAGCCTAGTGACTTTAAGACAAGAGCTACTATTTTTGGTTGTCTTTATTAATAAAATATCTTAGGAGTCTTTCCATAGTAGTGTCATCTCCCATCAGTTGGGAGTGGGAGTCTACAACTTTTTTATTTAAGAAAAACCATATGACTTACCTTTAGAAGGGCTAAAAAGGATTTTTCAATCAAATGCTCCAACATTTGAACAGACAATTCTTAATAGGACCAAATGGTATTCCGCAGAAAAATCTTACACCAAGATTCTCATTACATAAGTGTGTGAGAGTTTAAATATGCTTTAAAAAAATCCTACAACGTCAGATCCCAGTGTGTGGCTCACTGCCAGAGGAATTGAAAAAAGAAAGAAACTCACACACATCACGCTACTGGTATGGCTCATCAGAGTCTATTTTTGTGATCATGTGAAGACCCATCACCTATATCTGAGCTACTCAGCAGTACTTTTTTTTTTTTTTCTTGGCCGTTTTGCCATCCAAGTAAGTCAGAGGCCAGAGAAACAAAAGGAACTGCTCTGCAGAGCCATCTCTAATATATTCCGTTTTCCTTTAGAATATTCCAGATGCCGAACTGAGATTGGGAGCAGAAACAGTGAATTGGGAAGGAAAAGCCTATTTTCATTTCCGTATCATGACTGGGCTTGCAAAACTCATCTTGTGAATATTAAATAAAATGTGTTTTTCTCTGAAGAGCATAACTCTGAAGAGCTCTGTGATTAACCATCCTAAAAACAATTGGACATTCTGTCAATCAACAAAGATGACAACCAGGCTTAAAAAAAGGAAATAGCCTATTGTTCTCAAACATTCTTAACCATTTATCATTTTCTGTTTGTTTTACATTAGTTTCACATGCACAGCAAAGTTCTCCTACCAAAAATAAAATCCCTTACACATCTTCAGTCCAAAATAGGACTATTAAATACCATTTAAATGCAATTACTATAGAGGCTGAACGTTTAATGTTTAAAAAAAAATGCCATTAAATCATTTCCAAAGTCATTATTTTTATAGCTAATCAAAACAGAAGGACTTGCGCTTTGGAGATAGAGGGCCTCTCATTATTAAATCTTCATTTGTAGAAAGAAATCCTCAGACTCTTACAGGCAAATCTTCAGAAGGTAATTAGCCTGGATCTCGCAGGCTAGCTGCATAAATGTCTCAAGTCAACTTTGACATAAAGTAAGCTAAGAATAACAGCCAGAGGTATATTTAGTCCATTAGATCATATGTAAGCCAGTTTTTGTCATTCGGGTGCCCATGCTGTCCCTTTCAGACGTGTGTGGCAGCACATTGCAGGCAGTAGACACGATGTGAAAGGGAACCAGCAACTCTTTCTGGCATTTTCCAGAATGCTTTTTTTTTTTTTTACTGACATGTTTATTTAAAAGTTAATAAAGCATAAAAATACTTTAGGTATATTAGGATGAGCTTTCTAAATTTCAGACCACTTAATTAGGAGAGAATAGAAATCACTCAGAGAAATCTTATTATGATTATCATTTCCATTTAAATGAGAGATTCCAGGAAACTTAAAAAAAGGCAATTGTTCAGTGGCTGGAACTTTTTAAGGTTGGCTGTATCATGTGAAAATACAGTATGGTATAAATGTTAATTTAATACATACATTGCTTTAAAATATAGCTATCTGTTTGGTATTTAAGCCACTTTGATATATTTTCTTCTTAACCTTATTTCTCATTTGTACATAGTCATAGACCAATATGACAATTCAGAAATACTTGCCAACACAACAGGTCTCCAGATAAGACACTTTTGAAAGTCATATTTTACGCGTATTGAAAGGATTGGTAAATCAGGAAAATATTCATATTAGTGAATTTCACTAATAATATTCATATTAGTGAAAGATATTTCAGAAGCAAATAGACACAAAATAGATGGCTGCCTTGGCACTGGTCTTACGTGGCTCTGTATTTAACTGATGGCCTGGTGCCATCCAAGTCTCTGCAGAGGCAAACGTCACACATTGCCATGAGCCGGCTGTTCAGACAGGCAAACCGACATTCCCAGAAGCAGCTGCTGGGTGTTTAAAAGCCCAGTCTGTTGAAATCTTTACTTAGTATATACTAAGTTGATTTTCTGTATATAAAGATATTTGAAAATGAATCTTGATGAAGAATGGGATGGGAGAGGGAGTGGGAGATGGGATGGTTGCAGGTGGGAGGGAGGTTATGGCAGGAAAAGCCACAACAATGCAAAAGTTGTACTTTGTAAATTTATATTTATTAAATAAAAAAAGCCCATGGAAAACAGTTTCTGAACAGCTTAGCACATCAGAACCAGGAAGCACACAGCCAGTCCAACCTAAAAGCATGGACTTTGAGGAAAACATGCACTTTCCACCCTGGCACCCATTTCAGAGAAAACAATGTTGGGGTTTCCTTTTTAAAAAGGAATGTGTTTCATATAAGGGTAAATCTTACTTTATGTATATCTATGATAACACTAAATGAACATATTAGAATAAAATTGGCAATATACTTAAGTCAACAATGGCACAATTATTTGTAAACTCTGCTTTGTGAGAGATCATATAGGGCTAGAAATCATGACAGAATTAAATCCTGAGGCTACCGAGCCCTTGCTATGTGAGTGGGGGTTAGGAATTAAGTAACCATTTATATTTTAGAGTTAATATAGAATAATTGTATAGGCATCAAACAGACACCTTGTGATATAATTGTTCTTTTGAGATTTTCGTTATACTCCTGTGCAATTGTGCTCTTACTACTTTTTACTTGTTGAGTATTATGGTTAGTGGTGCATTAAGCCTGTGTTTATAGAATGGATAGAAATGTTTCTGCAAGCATTAAAGAAAAAAAGAAAGAAGGAGGGGGATTGAGGGAGGGAAACAGGGTGGGAGGAAAGTAGGATTAGCTTCTTAGAATTGTACCTATGAATTATGTGAAATCTGTTATAATATTAATAAAATTAAAAAGGCATGTTATTAAAATTCCAACATATATGTATACAATGTCAAATGGTTGCCACAATCAAGCTAAAGAACATATCCACTGCTCTTCTCATAATCAAACATTAGAGAAAACTAAATATCACACTGGTAAGAACTAAATGAGATGAGTAGTGTGCAGCCCTTGACAAAGGCCTGGCAACCCCTGGGCACTCAAACTATGCTTCCTCCTGTTGCCCTCTTCCTGCCAGCTTTCTTCCCCTTGCTTCTGTCTCTGCTCTGTTCCCTGCCGATAACTTATCACCACTGGACAAAATCCTACAATTGACCTATGTTTTTGTCCTGTGTCTGCATTTATTAGGATTCTGGGCTGTGCCTGTTTAAATCCACTGTGAGTGCTCCCATGTTCAGAAGGGGCACAGATTGGTAAACAGCTGAATGAATGGACACACACAAGGACTGCAAGGAGAATAACATTTTAAAAGGAGCCGAGAGTGAATGGAAAGGAGAGGCCATTGTGCTGCTTGTTCTTAGCAGTTATGCTATGTTTGATTGGGTCTAAGATATGCTCAGAAAGTGAATGGGCCTCAATTTAAGATTAGTTTTCATTATTTCCTAGGGGCATGAAATGTTGTTAACTACTTTACGCCTCCCAGCCACAGTGGAAATCTCTGCCAGAACTGTGGTAACAATTAAGTGATGACACAAAGGATTTAGCAAAGAGCCACAAAGCATTTTTGTTGAAAAAGTAATTGTCAATTATCATGGGCTAGTAAGCAAAATTTTATTTTAGGTAACTTGTTAAACACAAACAAGTAAGAAATACCACAAATTATAGAATGGCATAAAATGAGAAGTTAACATCTAAGTCTATTCCCTAGAAGTAACCACTGTTACATATGCTACCCTGCTCCTGAGATGTGAAACTTAACATTTAATATGAGGTAATGCCTAGACTGATTTATAAATACTTTCTGGAACTTACCATATCACAAAGAAAATTTCCCTTTTATCACAATTGTAAAATAGTTCACAGTGACTATTTCATCTTTTCAGTGTCTAGTCACCATTTAATAGATATTATAATCTCTAGTTCTTTACTCTCACAAAAATAATGTAGAAAGTATATTGCACGTGTAGCTTTATATATTTGTGCAGAAATATTAGTAAAAGTGGGAAATGAACTTCCTAAGACACGATTTGTAGTTCTTGTTTTGTAGGGAACATTTTACTAAATTACTGCTCATACTTGTGCACAAAAACGTGGTAGAAGTCTTGTCTCTATCCATCATTTGACTGGTTTATACTAAATTTTAAGTTTTTACCAAGTTTGTTGCTTGGTAAAACTTTTCCATATAATTGAATTGAGTCTACTTCCCAAAGCATGCTAGGTAAGGGTAAGCTGCTGCTTACAGTGTGGGCATTCCGTGTCACAGCACCCTTTGAGTCCCAGCTGCTCTGCTTCCAATCCACTGCCTGCTTAAGAACCTGGTACTTGGGCCTCTTCGACCCATGTGGGAAACCTGGGTGAAGTTCTTGGTTCCTGGTTTCAGCCTGCCCAACTCTGGCTTTTGCAGCCATTTGGGAAATGAACCAGAGGATGAAAGATTCATTCATTCATTCATTCATTCTCTCTCTTTCTCTCTCTCTCCCCCTATTTCTCTCTCCCTATTTCTCTCTCTCTCTCTCTCTCTCTCTCTCTCTCCCTATTTCTCTTGTCACTCTTCTTTTCAAGTAAGTATATAAATCTTTTTTTTTATTATTTTAAAAGTATATTAGGGCTGGCACTGTGGCATAGTGGACAAAGACATGGCCTGCAGTGCTGGGATCCCATATGGGCACCAGTTCGAGTCTAAGCTGCTCCATTTCCAATCCAGCTCTCTGCTATGGCTTGGGAAAGCAGTAGAAGATAGCCCAAGGAATTGGGCCCTTGTACCCTTGTGGGAGACCCGGAAGAAGCTCCTAGCTCCTGGCTTCAGATAGGTGCAGCTTATGCTGTTGCAGCCATCTGGGAAGTAAACCAGCATATGAAAGACCTCTCTCTCTACCTGTCTCTGCCTCTCTGTAACTCTGCCTTTCAAATAAATTATAAATAAATCTTTTAAAACAAAGTATATTAACAATTTTTATGTAAAACATTTGTGACATATTCCTGTTAATTTTTTTCTATGATTTGTCTTTTGTTGTTGTTAATTATTAAGAAAATACCCACTCTGACATTTGACTTTTTTAGGTTAACAAAGTTTTCTTTCTTTTTACTGTATGTTTAAATTATAGAAATTTTTCATATCTATTAAATTACTTTTCATTCATTTCCTTTTAAGGATTGTGTCATACTTTGAAAGCCATTCTCCACTGCCACAATGTGAAAAACAAAATACCCTTTTTTCCTAGCATTTTTATGGCTTTTAAAACTTCTTTTTAACAATATTGTTAAATAAGCTGAGTCATAGCCTTTTACACTTGTGAAGTAAAAGAGGAAGAGTATAATGAGTAACACAAATATTGCAACATATTTGAGAAGCAGTTGTGACTCATTACAGAAGTTCTGGGAGAGGGATCACATGGCCAAAGTTCTGATCACAGCTTTATTAACAGTAGAGGTTGCAGAATCAGCAAGACATAGTCATTGTGCTCCTGGTCTCTTCACGTCAAAGAGAATAGCCATATGGAGCCTACCTGTACCCTTGAGCTTGAGATCAAATCCAATGGTAGATTTAAACTTAAAACTGAGAAAACTAGATACAGATAACAAGATATTGACAGATTATTGTAGTAGATAACTTTGAAAAATGTTTAATGATTTTTTTCTTTTTACAGCTCAACAAGGAAAAACACCTCAGTATAACATGCATTGTGGTTCTAGATTCTCTGGGTAAGCAAGGACTCAAAACTTATGAAAATAATGATGATAGAGTAACAGAGTTCACATACACAGGGATCTTAGTGTCTGCTCAGGTGACTGTGTCAGTGTTACCTCGCTGACCAGTTACAACACTAGGACCTACTAGGTCCTTCAGATAACCCTTTGCTATGTGCCAAAACAAGAGTTAAAATTCAAACTGACAAAAGAGCCCATATGCCTCTGAGAAATGGTAAATCTGTTCCTGATCAATACCTAGCTTTACACATTCCTTTTACAGTATTTACACAACTTGATGAATAATTTTATGTAGTGAGATACTACATGGAGAGGAAAATGATATCTGGACACAATAAGTAGTGAACATCCTAGAGGTGGCAATTAACAGAATTATTTTCAGATTTAAAACAAATCCCATTGTAAGTACCTGTAAACTGTCTCAAAACATCAGTTACCAATGTAAAGCTAAAACAAATTTGTTTGATTCCTTTAATTTGTAGGAAATAACTAACAGTGGAGATTTATACATGCATAGATGCTTATATAAAAATATAAGGAATCTTCAAAAAGTTCATGGAAATTCATATTTCCATGATAAAAACCCTATGCAAAGACTTCACAATTTTTTCACCAAAATAAACTTATTTTTAAGTTCCTTGTCTGTGAACTATTTGAAGTACTTTTGTATGTAATTGTGTTTGTATAATATATGAACATATGCATTTTTTTAATTCCTAGGGTGTTCATTTGCTATAATTATTGCTCTAATGTCTTATCCTATCTGCTTTATATAAGAAGAATTTCATATACAGGGATAAGAATAAATACGTATGTATACAACCGTTAAAGACTTACTAAACAGACAAAAGCATAATGTAATATCAGTAAAATGTTGGGAAACTAAAATGGAAATTTCGTATCATACATTTAAGAGAATGATGAAAGGACGTATTTAAAGATACAAAGCAGAATATCAGGGTAAAGGTCAGGCTTGAACCATGTGGTCTAATGAGCCACAAGATAGAGTGAAAGAAACATATCACATTAAAAATATAAAGTAGTCTTACCCGCATGTTTATTAGAAACCATGGTAGGAGCTGATTGGAGATGGTTCTCAGGTGGGCATGGGCAGATCAGTATGTACATGTCATGGGCCAACAAAATGTTGGCAGCCTAACTCTTACTTGAACACTTTGAAAAGATGACTTAGCTCTCCAAGGAATGGGAGAGAGAAGTCAACATTAAAGTGAAGCTAAGAAACATGAGAAAACATTATGATCAGCATAGTTTTTCAGGTTGGTTATCCTCAGACCATAGATGGAGCAGTATTATCAGAAAAAACAGAACACTCAGGTAAAAGAGTAACCATCAAAGCATGATGTAGTGAAATAGCAGACAAAAAAAAATCATTGACAGCATTTAGTTGCTGAGTATCAATTTTAAAATAATTAGGTAAAATAATTCTTCAGTTAATTAATTTGAAATTTTACAAGGCAGCAAGATAGAAAAATTACAAGGAAAGGTACAAAAATTTTAGTGCTGAGAAATATGACAGCTTTGGGCTACTTGAGAGAGTTCCTAAAATGAGAGCCTAAAAATGAAGTTAATAAAATAATTTTAAAAAAGGTTAGAGAAATAAATTTACTTTTGCAAAGGCTCTTTGCTTGGTCAAAATAGCTTGTGTTAAGATACTAAAGTAATGCCAAGGATTTTTTTTTAAAATTCTATTTAAACATAAAATTTGGAGAGCATGATGAATGTACTAAAATAGAAAAATGTATATAAAGATACAAGGTTTATGATGAAGCTTAAATTAACTATTCTACTTTATAGTGTAAAACATCTGAAATTTAAAATCAAGGCATATTTTTTTAAAAACATACACATAGTAACCACACTTACAAGCCTATCTCTTAAAAATTTTCTAATATTGATCTATGGGCCATCTGCTCATTTACCACACTGTAAGCGTACAGATAAAAGAGGAATTGGGTATTAGCTCTGTGAAAGAACTAGGTCCTTAGTTGGCACATGTGCACATACAAACATACATTCTCCAAGGAAATGGAAGCATTCTGAATTCTAAATCTAGGAGAAGAAAAATTGTTTTCTAAGAAGTATGTTATATAGCAGCAGATGGAGCAAGGACTTAAGCCTTAGCCATTCTTGCTCATTGCCCAAAAGATAAACATCGGAATGTATTCCTTGCCCTTCAATCTCACTTGGGTCTCACACCCTACTGCCTTCATAGCCCACCCTGCATTCTTCTCCAGGTTCCCATGACCCAACCCAGTTCCAGAAATTCCCCTCCACCAGCCCCATCTCTATCCCTTCTTAAAAAGGTCCCACCTCAGGGGGCGGAGCTTTCTGCTAGGTGTTCCATCAATGTGCACGCAGGCAGTTGGTCACCCACCTCTATGAATTTATTTTCTCTGAATAAATTTGGTCTGGCTGTAAATTCGTACACTGCCTCCTTTCTATTCTGCACCTCTCTTCCTAACATCTTGGTGCCCTGTGTGAGGAGGCACCAATCTGCAACTCTTTTCCTAACGACTTAAAAAATGCCACACAGGAAATAATGAATCTTTGATGTTTCCCCCTGCCCCCCACCCCTTGAATGGAGAGGAATGATCTTCTAGCACTGACAACTGGAAGAAATAGCACAAACTTGGCATCTGAGTGACGTGGCAGCAGCTTATAGTTTTAAAGGAAGCTAAAACCATCCATCAATTCCTACAGTAAAACCAAAACATTTTTCAGGTTGATTTTTCAATGGGTTTAAGGAGAGGATCTGTGTTGGGAACAGGCTGGGTTTCCTGTCTTTTGAGGAGCCAGGAGGTTTGGTTTGGAGTGCTATTTCTCAAATGGATCACAGGGAATAGCTTAAAACATATTTTTAAGATTGCCAAAATTGATAAGATCAAAACTTGGAACATCTTACATTGAGTGGATTTTTGAGTTTTAACAAAGTATCAAAAATATATGTGTTTTCATGAATCATTTATACACATACACAAACATGCACATACATATGCTGGGTAAGGGGAAATGTCCAGAAATACATTTTTTTCTTGAAATTCTATGAACCATTTAAATTGGTATATTTATATCATTTTCATACACATGTTCTATAAAACATTAGAATCCAGACAGAATAATGGCCGGCGCCGCGGCTCAATACATAGGCTAATCCTCCACCTGCGGCTCCAGCACACCAGGTTCTAGTCCCTGTCCGGGCGCCAGATTCTGTCCCGGTTGCCCCCCTTCCAGTCCAGCTCTCTGCTGTGGCCCAGGAGTGCAGTGGAGGATGGCCCAAGTGCTTGGGCCCTGCACCCACATGGGAGACCAGGAGAGGCACCTGGCTCCTGGCTTCGGATCAGCGTGGTGCGCTAGTCGCAGCGCGCCGGCCACAGCCGCCATTGGAGGGTTAACCAACAGCAAAGGAAGACCTTTCTCTCTGTCTCTCTCACTGTCTACTCTGCCTGTCAAAAAAAAAGAAAAAAAAAAAAAGAATCCAGACAGAATAAAAAGTGGCAGACTACCAACAACCATTGTATGACATAAAACACAGGTACCTTATAAATTTAGAATCATTCTAAAACATTGAACTCCTTCAACTATTTGCATGTATTTTTGCAATATCTAGTTACTTGCTTGAGTGAAAGAAATGACAAACTTGTCAGGGATAACATGAAACCTTCCCTTTGTAATCTTCCACGTTCAAATTTTGGATAGTAGAGAAATTGGACTTAATTATTAAGGTTCATGTGCGCACTGACAGTTTCATAGCAACATTAAAGCTTGCTACACATTATGGAGAATGGCAATGGACTTCCTAAAGTACTCACAGAGATCACACAGAAAGAAATCTTTATCCTCTCTCTTAGATTGATTTGAGCATCCCAAACTCCATCATTAGTCAAGTGTCAACTCATTGTTCTCAGAGAAACAACCAAGGGCTCACAGTGTTATGACTATTCCCCTTCAAATCCTCCAAGGTAACTTTTGTTGTTTTCTGGGTTTCTTTCTTTTTTTTAAGCAAACAATGATAGGTTATGGAAATTTCATTGGTATGGCATGTCACCATGGCATGAATCTCCAAGTCCTGCTACTTTTGCTCTCGAGACTTCTGAGCCACAGCCATATTCTCTTGCCTTTTGAGTCCACGATCTCTCACTCCACACTGCCTCCAGGTCATGGGTAAAGATACAAATGTGATGGGAGATGTTTATGTTATCTGCATATATTCTATTGTACTTGCAGCACTCCTGTTGTCAACAACACAGTGCTTTTGTGTTACAGTGAGTATGCCTAGGCTACCATTTATTTTGCAAGATTACATGTGTGAGGCTTGGAGCAGCATCCTTCGTCTATTCTAAGGACTAAAAATATTTTCTGGACATAATCCAAGATCATTGCTAGACCTGTTTTTCCTTGCATATCCAACAACCCCTCAGAGAAAACTGGATAATAACAGTAGGATGGTGGAAAGAAGACTAGAGTAAAAAATTTGAGATGAAATAAACATATAAACACATGACAAACATACCATTCCATGCAACATCCCAAAAAAATCCATTAAGGATTTCCCATGTTACAGTGTATATCCCAAAATATGGCTTTGATAAGCCTCAAGTATAGATTTCTCGCTTTCACAAGCTCCTTTTAGCTTTTTCTTCTTCCTCTGTTTTGTTCTTGTTGATATTTTGGCTACTCACATCTAATATTTATCTTTCCTTTCAAAATAAGATCTGGTTTCAGATATGTAAATTTTCAATTATACCCAAACTAATTTCTAGCAATTTCAGGCAAAAATACAAATATCTCTAAATTAGAAGAAACTATGAATGCATTTGGTCCTCAACTCCTTTTATAGATTTATCCACATAACACATTTTTTATCCTTTTCATTTATTTACTTTTTAAAGGCACAGAAACAAAGAGAGAAACAGACAGCTCTGTTTCAGTTCCCAAATGCCTGTAACAATTGCTGGATCACTTTCCAAAAGCCTGCAGCAACTGGGGCTGGACCAGGCCATAGACAGCAGGTAGGGACTCATTCCAAGACTCCTATGTGGGTGGCAGGACCCCAACCACTGAAACCATTACCTGCTGCCTTCCAGGGTGACATCAGCAAGAAGCTGGAATCAGAAGACCATCCAGGACTCAAACCCAGGCACTCAGATAGGAGATGCAGGCATCCCATAGAACATCTTTACTGCTGCAGCAACTGCCTACCCTTTAGGAGATGCTTTGCAGAGCATATAGCCATCAATGGTAGTTCAATGAACAAACAACACGGGGTCTTCCAGTATTAGCAAAAGATATTTTAGTCGAAATGGATCCGTAGACTGGCACTTACTCTCTGAACTTATATTTACTACCCTAATGTGTACTCGAAAAATTAAATTCTTCAGGCTGGCACCGCGGCTTACTTGGCTAATCCTCCACCTGTGGCGCTGGCACCCCAGGGTTCTAGTCCTGGTAGGGGTGCCAGATTCTGTCCCAGTTGCTCCTCTTCCTGTCCAGCTCTCTGCTGTGGCACAGGAAGGCAGTGGAGGATGGCCCAACTGCTTGGGCCTGCACCCGCATGGGAGACCAGGAGGAAACACCTGGCTCCTGGCTTTGGATCGGCGCAGCCATTTTGGGAGTGAACCAACAGAAGGAAGACCTTTCTCTCTCTCTCACTGTCTAACTCTGCCTGAAAAAAAGAAAGAAAAATTAAATTCTTCAAAACATTGAAATTCATAAAGTAAAGATTAAATTAAATTGGTGCTATTTAGCACTTTCTCTTGGTTATCTGTCTTTTAGGTTCAGAGAATATACTGTGGTGATTTTTTAAAGTCTCTTATTGCAAATTAATTACTTGGAAAACCCTTCCCTCCTGTGATGCAGTTGCTACCATTGAATAAGACAGTCCGTCAGACAATCTTTGTCCAATCCTAGGTGGATAAAATTAAAGCTGAAAACAGGCAATATCTTTTTAGAAAAATACAACACGTGAGGGATAAGAGGTGTTTGAGAGATTTGCTCCAAGCATAACGATGAAGCACAATGAATAAATCTGATTAAATCCAACTCTCAACTGACTAAATCTTTTTTAACTTTTATTTAGTAAATATAAATTTCCAAAGTACAGTTTATGGATTACAATGGCTTCCCCCACCCATAACTTCCCTCCCACCCGCAATCCTCCCATCTCCCTCTCCCTCTCCCATTCCATTCACATCAAGATTCATTTTCAATTATCTTAATATATACTAAATTGATCATCTGTATATAAAGTAAAGATTTCATCAGTTTGCAGCCACACAGAACATAAAGTGCAAAATACTGTTTCAGTTCTAGTTATAGCATTAATTCACATTGAACAACCCATTAAGGACAGAGATCCTACATGAGGAGTAAGTACACAGTGACTCCTGTTTTTGACTTAACAATTCGACACTCTTGTTTAAGGCGCCAGTAATCTCCCTAGGCTCTAGTCATGAGTTGCCAAGGCTATGGAATCCTTTCGAGTTTGCTGACTTCAATCTTATTTACACAAGGTCATAATCAAAGTAGAAGTTCGCTCCTCCCTTCAGAGAAAGGTACCTCCTCCTTTGATGACCTGTTCTTTCTCCTGGGATCTCACTCACAGAGATCTTTCATTTAAGTTTGTTTGTTTGTTTTTTGCCAGAGTGTCTTGGCTTTCCATGCCTAAAATACTCTCATGGGCTCTTCAGCCAGATCTGAAAGCCATAAGGGCTGATTCTGAGGCCAGAGTGCTATTTAGGACATCAGCCATTCTATGAGTCTGCTGTGTATTCCGCTTCCCATGTTGGATTGTTCTCTCCCTTTTTTATTCTAACAGTATTAGCAGACACTAGTCTTGTTTATGTGGTCTCTTTGACTCTTAGACCTATCATTATGAGCTATTGTGACCTGAAATTGATCACCTGGACTAGTGACATGGCATTGGTACATGCAACCTTGATGGGATTGTATTAGAATCCCCTGGCACATTTCTAACTCCACCATTTGTGGCAAGTCAGCTTAAGCATGTCCCAAATTGTACATCTCCTCCCTCTCAACTGACTTAATTTTAACCTGTAGGGGATAATTCATAATGCTTAGGAATTTCCCAGAGGGGAACAGCAGGTGATGGCTCAGGTGCTTAGGTTACTGCCACCTTGGTAGGAGACCTGGATTGAGTGTTGACTCCAAATCCATGTATGCTTCTTCATTCAACACCAGTGGTAATGGGTTTTTCTACTATCCTCTGCCTTCCATCCTTTATACATAAGACAAAGAAGGTTTTATCCATGCTCCTATTGGCTTTTCATAACCTCAAAGAAAGCCAGCCTGAGTCAAATCCAATATCAAAAAGAAAGGTAGAGCAGAAAAAGTTTAGCAGGGCTGATAGTTTGATGCAACTGAGCCTTACAAGTGCTAATTCTGGAGTTTTCTGTTATGTGGGCCAATAAATCTCCTGGTTTAAATCAAAAGCACTCAGACTAATAATCTGAGATTATATAATATTTAGATCACATGTATTTTAGATAATAAAAATAACTAGCCAAAGTTCTAGGTCATGTAATACGGTCAAAGAACATTACTTAATCAATAGTTTTCTTTTAAAAAATGAAAAGGGGAAATAATTCTGCAGTATGATTTTCTATACTATATGCAACCATTATAGCTATTAATATAACAAATTACATATAAGATATCATGTGGCCATATTTTATTCTCTATATCCCCAGCACATTTTAGTGTCCCAGCCACAAATGATATTTCCCGAAAAGCTCCATTTATCATTTATTTCCTCATTCACGAGTTGCAAAGTTGGAGTCACAAAGAAATCCCCTATACTATATTCCATAGGCATCAGGTTGGCAGCATTTACCATTTTGTCCCAGGTTTCAAATAGGTCTGGTTCACAACAGATGCTCAAATATTCATTAGTTTGATGCTGAATAAACTGCACCATAAATATTATAGCATAAATTAAAAGGACATGAGTTGCCAATCACATTGGTAGATGACTACTTTGATTTTCCACATTATCTGATAGCAAGTTTAAAAACACTGATGACTGGGGCCAGTGTCTGCCTTAGTGGGGTAAGCCTCTGCTTGAGATGCTGGCAATGAGTCACAGCTGCTCCACTTCCAATCTAATTCTGATAATGCACCTGAGAAGTCAGTGGACTATGGCCCAAGTACTTGTGCCCCTGCTACCCATGCAGGAGTCCTGGATGGAATTCCTGGCTCCTGGCATTGGCCTTGCCCAGACAAGACTTGGCTGTTGAAGAAATCTGGGGAGGGAGCCAGCAGATGGAAGATGAATCCATTAATCTCTCTCGCTCTCTTCTTATCACTGTCTCTCCACTGTGTCCCGTGTGTGTGTGTATATGTGTGTGTGTGTGTGTGTGTGGGTGGGTGTATGTGGGAGGGGAGGGAGAGGGTGGAAAGAGGAGGAAGAGGGAGGGAGAAAGGGAGAGAGAGAGACTCTGCCTTCCAAATAAATATTAAAAAAAGAAATTGATGATATTCCAGGTGTGTAAGTTTTATATTTGACACTCTGCATGTAATGGAATAAAGAATAGATGTAGTCACTTTTAAACAAAAATCTGATTATTCCACCTTATACAACATGCTTACTAAGGGAATTAATTCCTCTACTCCACAGATGTCTTGAGTGATTGTCACTCAAAGATGAGCAACACAGTCATACACAATAAGTTTTTCCAAACATTTAAAATGATCCAATGTGTCAACTCTGTTTATGTATTGGTTGCCATTCAGGAACAGACATATTAAGTAAATGGAAGTTTTCTGAAATTTACTAGAATAATTCACTCAGACCAAAAAGGTACAATTAAACATAAAAAGTAGATCATTAGCAATACTATGGTTTTGTTTTGGCCAATGAAAAGCCTGCTTTAAGTCTCCTGGTATTTATGCTGTGCTATATATTTTTTTACATGCAAGTCCATTGCTTCATATAGAGACAGACATACACAATCCCTTGATAGACGTTTGATTCCTTTAGGTTGGTGAGTGTTCAGCACTGCTCATTTATTTTGCTAGAAACAGTGTACCTTAACTAGAAAATGCCCCTGAAAAGAGACGGGACCAATGTGGCCTAGACTTTGGGGCCTTAAAAAAAAAGACTCCTGGGAATTGGATGCTGAGTTCCAATTAATGCCATTAATTCCACGAAAATGCCCTCGGTTCCATCTTTGTGCTTGTTTCCATCTTAAGAGGAGGCATATTGTCATCTACAAGGGCACTGCCTACTTGAAGGGATGGACTAGAGAATGCAAAAAAAAAAAAAAAATTGCCGAATGAGGAGGAAATGAATGAAGCATAAAGAAAACCAAATGTAGCATTGCTTCGTGAAAACCTGAGTCAGGCTGCATCTTTCATTCTCAAGAGAACCTTTAATATGGTGAACTCTTAATAGCAAAACAAAATGCATAAATGCCAAACCCCAGGAGAAAAGGACTCATAATAGTATTACCTCAGGAGACCTGTGGCTCTATCCCTGCTATTGACTGTGATAAAAACAAAGTTGGAACCACAGGGAAATAAGATGAATACAACACTGCCAGAGGAAGAAGTACAGAGAAGAAGATATTACAGTTTACACAGAGCATGGATGTGTATAATGAAAACTGCTATTAAGATGCAAAAACCTGCCTTAAATCTAAAAGGGCAAAATCTTCAAAAAATGTGTTGCAGGGAGCAACTACTCAGTCTAAGGATGAAAACAAGTTCTCAAATATCTTTTCTGTGATTGCAAAAATGTGATTTTCAAAGAAGCTAATTTTCTAATGTATTTGTATTTGAGATTATCGGGTAAGTTACTTAAAAGATAAGCTTTTACAGACAAATAATATCATAACATCTCATATTTATATGATCTTCAAATAAGGAGTCAGTAATATAAAATAAAATCATTAATCTCTATATATTCATATTTAGATAGATTTATAGGTTGTCTGGTTAGAATTACTAATAAAAGTCAATATTACAGGGCCTTTTATTAGCACACAGATAATACACTATACTGGTTTTGCTTTGTCAAACTTAATGAAGTTTATATGTATGTGCTTTAATGTAACAAAGCTTTTATATATATATATGTATATACGTATACATATATAAACTTAGGCAACGAGATAGTAACAGCAGATACATTTATAACACATTATACAGTTTAATATAAAATGCAAGCATACTTTAGGCTTGTTATGTGGTCATAACTTTTATAAATTATAACTCATTATTTTCAAGATTTGGCAAATCTGAAATATTATCTAGCTTGATTGTGTGAATAATACAATCCTGGCATTGAAAAAGAACTAATCTGAATATTCTTACTTGCACTATGGAAGTTTGGCACAGTGCCACCTAAGTTAGTTTTGCAGTCACTGATAAATTAGGTTGCCATGGCAAGCTCATAGTCACTGAGTTTCTAAGCAACCTGACTCCACAGGCTACAGAGAGTTAGGAGTCCACTGATCTTTCATCAGCCTTAAAGAAGAAATGTGAAAATTTTCGGTACTACACTCAATGCAGGATCCCTCGGTAAGGTAATAGAGCAGCATCCTCCACAAAACATCCTCTGTCTTGCTATCCATTCAGTTTATTAAAATACTTATACCATGGGATCATTTGATTACCTGCTGTGCTAAATAGATGAGATTGGACACAGAACATTGTGAGTACCTTTTACATATTGGACAAGTATTTCTGAATGAATGAACAAGATGCCACACATAACCTAGCTCTATAGAAGCAAAGTCATCTCTGCAGTGCCAGTCTTCATAGATTCCTTGCCTTTAGTATAGAAATATGTCTATTTAGTGGCATTGCCTTATACTCTGTCACTTTAATTTCCTTGTTTGCAATGACTATACATATAAGTATCATAGGAAACTGTAAAGCAGTAATTACTTGAGATATTATGTTAAAATAGTTCATCATGACTTGTCTAGAATACTTGAGTATAAATATTTACTACACAAGTGGCAGATTTGCACAGATCTGAGTCAAAATCATGGTTGCGATGTTTCAAATGAGCAGTTTAGTATTTCCTGTCTGTGTCTCCACACAACGCCCAGTGAGGCAAACCATCATCTCCCACACTCTTTTAATTCACCAAGCCCAATATTCCAGCATTGAAGATAATCACAATAAATAAAGCTAAGACATAGGAATAGTTTGATCCTATAGAACTTTGTATCAGCTTGAAGGCCAAAATAGAATGCCATTACTAGAAATGATAAGATGTGACCAGTAAAACAACTATGCCTATCCTCTGTAATATTTTACCTAATTTCTATACCTGGTTTTCTATTACCATTAGCATTCCCATTATTACAATTCTTATTGAAAAACAGCTCAGCAATGATTTACAAATCCAAAACTGACTTTCCTGGTTAATCTTCAGCATGCAGTAATTCATGCATCCTATTGGCTACTAATAGATCAAAGATTCAAAAATTCAAATAAATACAATACAATGATGATTTGTGTAACTAGAGAGCAAAATAAAGTTGCAATGTTGCCTCTCTCAAACAAGTAACAGCAGTCCCCTGTTAACTAGTACCAAGCAGGAACGCCAGCAGTAAAGGCCGCCTGGAACCTCCACTTGCTACTGTTGACCATCAAAAGCTGGGGAGGTCAGATTCTTCTTTCTCCAAAATTAGGAAGACAACTATTCTGCCTTGTAATCTTAATATAAGAAAGTCCAAACTCCATAATGATGTTCACTAGAATCATCTCTTTCAGTAAAGGGCATGTAAATTTTAAGTCTTCCAGAAACATATATATTCTTCAAAATGAAAAGATAGCCAAGCATGAATTTGTACTTTTAGTAGGTTTCTCTGTTATGATATTCTCCTCTTGTTGCATTTGTATAAGCATATATATGCTGCTGAGTTTGGGTAATTTAGAGTATTTTCTGTGTGCCTTCGTATCATTTAGTAATGTAGTCCATTATCGAGAAGATCTTAGTAAAATTTCATTTGATCAACTCCTTTTACTTTCTTTGGATTGGGGTGCCTAACGGCCTACAAATATCCCATATATTCTACTCCCTGAGAGAAGAGAGAAATTCAAATGTATCTGAAACTGGACAGGAACAAAGCAAAAGTCAGAGCAAAGTCACAGAGTTTTGTACTGCAGGCAGCAGCCTAGATATGACATTTTTAGACTAGGTAACTTTGCAGCCATTTCAGGGGTGTAATTACCAGTTAGAGGTCCGAGGAAAGAGCACGCGGTCACGAATGATATCACACGTTCAAATCCTGGGTGGAAGACCACGGAATTAACACTGATGACTCTGGTTGTTTGCCCCAAGTGCTGGGTCAGATCCTGCTGCACCTTAGTCAGCCCCACCTCCACAGAGCCAAGAATGGTTGAGGAATTTTGATTGACACTCCAGTGAGGCCATGGGGCTCCTGAACCACAGTAAACTCTGCAGCCAGTGTTTGCTGACCTCTCTAGCTTGAAAAGGAGCTGCTCTTTGCTCTGGTTCTTTCCTTTAAAGAAAGAAACAATTACTCTGTGACGTTTAAAAGAACACAGAAGCAGTTCCCTCTCCAGGGATATTCCTACTGCCTTTCTCAAAGCAATTCCCTTGTCTTCCATCCTGCGTCTCAGCACATTACAGTCCTCCTAGGTGCCATATCACATGTACCCTGGTCTGTGAGATAAGAAAGCATTGGCAAATATTCTGGTTTGTGGAAAGCTGGAGGCTTACGATTGCTACGATGCTCCTGTGTGCACTGGAGAAATAAGAGAGCAATCGTTGATGAGTATTATATGTGCAATGATGACAATCAGGTAAGTTAGAACAAAAATGAAGAAATTCTAAAGAAAAATAAGGCCATTGCATTATATGCTAGATGAAATCAATGATTTGGGATTAAAAATCATAGATTTTGATTTATATGATTTATTGCATGTGCATCCTCATATACTCTCATACAGAGTAGATATTTATCATGTAGCCACTAAAAGCTTAGAAGTCTGCCACTAGGTATGATCCCTAATGTGAGTTCTTCCAAAAAGCCTTTTGAATTCTTTGATATAAACTGATATGCTGATGTGAGTGTTAGCCACTTTGAATTTATTTTCTTGAAGTAGGCAGTTATGTTGGTTGACAACACTCATCCTAGAACTGGTCTTCTAGTATTTAATAGAAGTCTCATGTTAATTATCTTTATTTCCTCTAAACTGAAGATTGACATAATCAAAAGGAACATAGAGGTTTTAATTAATGAAATTGATAATATTCATGAGTTGCCTATAAATATTACTGGCCACTCCCTACCTTTAAGCAAGGGGGCCAAAAGAAAAATTCTGCCAAGTACAGTTGTCTAAAGCACAGTTCAGAAATCAGTCGGGTGTTTGTGGATTTTAGAGCATTCTTAGTTGTCTATAGATGATCAACTGAATTCTACAGTGAGCAAATTAAAATATGCATCTTTGATGAGTTGTTACTAATTGACCAGTACTTACCAAGGAAACAGTAAATGTCCATATTGGCCTCATTAGCTTAAAAACACTTATTTCAAGGAACCCGCATTACAGAAATGTAACTTATGCACAGAAAAAAATTCTATGTGAAAATCTGTGGGTAGAAGATCCATAAGAAGTCCACATTTGTTCAGAAATAATTGCTGTGATGCATATATTCAAGGACCTTTGGCCTACTTCTCTTTCCTTCGTGACCTTCATGCATTACAGAAATTGGAAAACAAATTTTCTGCATCATCTATTCCCCATTACTTAACATGAGGCTGCAGACACCCAGAAAGTGAGAAACATGTGTTCTAAATCATCCTGATGATGATTTTTAAACCCTCTACTAGAATGTTACTTAATTTTTCTCCTTTAATTTTTATTTTCTTCACTTGTCACCTCTTTCATATATCTTCTCATGGATTTTATCCTGGTATTTTATAAAATAATTGCTTTTACTTTTTAAAAAATGTATTCATTTTCATTTTCTTTGAAAGGCAGAGAGACAGAAAGAGATAAACAGATTTAGACAGTTTTACTATCTAGTGGTTCATTCATTCCCTAAGTACCCACAACAGCCAGGGCTGGGTCAGGGCAAATCCAACAGCTGGTCTTCCACGTGAGTGGCAGGGACCCATGCACTTGAGCCATTAACTGCTGCCTCCCAGGGTGCACATGAGCAGGAAGCTGGAATCTGAAGGGGCTGAAACTAGAACCCAAGCCCTTTCATATTGGATATGAGAATCCCAAATTGTACCCTTTTTTAAGATTTATTAATTTCAAAGTCAGAGTTGCAGAGAGAGAGAGAGAGAGAGAGAAAGGAGAGGATCTTCCATCTGTTGGTTCACTCACCAAATGGCTACAATGGCCAGAATTAAGCCTGGCCAAAGCCAGGAGCCAAGAGTTTTACCTGGGTCTCCCACCTGGGTGACAGGAGCCAAAGTACTTGGGCAATCATCCACTGCTTTTCCAGGCACATTAGGGGAGAGCTGGATCAGAGACAGAGCTGCCAGGACTTGAACCAGTGTCCATATGGGATGCCGGGGTGGCAGGCAGCAGCTTAACCCACCATGCAACAAGGCCAGCCCTCAGAAAGGCATCTTAACCACTGCACTGAACACCTGCTCCTTAAAAACTTGTTAAATATAATTTTATGGGAATAGCAGAAAGAGACAGAGATGGCAGATAGATATTTTCATTTTTTAAAATATTATTCATCTTTGTTCTACTTGAGCAGTATGATTCAAGTTAATCTTAAGCTCCTGGATAACTGGAATCATAAGGACTTGTTTTTGATTGCCATACACTGTGAGTAGCATTCTGTTACTAGTGTGCAGTTGATTTTTTAAAACTATTCTGGGTCAGAGTTCTTTGTAATTTTTAATTTTATTTCAAGTGTTTAAAATTTAATTATATAAATGGTTATGAGATATAAAAATTAAAATTTTATATCTCTTTTCTATCCTGTGGGGCAACTAGAAAATTATATGAGAGGGTCAGATTTGATGCTCAGCACTTCCATGTGTGATTCTTTAAATCTCAAAATAATCCTACAAATTAAGTTACATTAGCCACATTTGTACATAGATGGTTACTGAAACAGGAAAAAAGCAAATTAGATAAATGGAAACATATCCAAAATTAGGATGAAATAGGTGACTTTGAGGTTATCAGTCTAGACAATAAGTATTACCAAGCATTCATAGGAAAAATAAGGGCTAAAAAACAAGCTTACCATTTTTTCCCGTATCTAAAACCTGAACATTTGCCAACATAGGTCTCTCCAAAATGGCCAGAGTAATGTCACAGCAGATTAAGTGACCACTGGTGACACTGGCATCCCATATCACAGCACTGATTCTATTCCCAACTGCTCTGTTTCTGACCCAGGTTCCTCCAATGTGACTGAGAAGCAGTGGATGATAGCCCAAGTACTTGGACCCCTTCCACTCATGCAGGAAACCCAGATGGAGTTCCTGGCCCCTGGCTTCTGCCTGGCCCAGACTTGGTTGGTGTTATCATTTGTGGGAGTAAACTAGTGGATGAAAGCTCTCTTTATCCCTTTCTCTGTCTTTGCCTCTCATTTTGTGATTCTTTCAATTCAATAAATAATAAAGCTTAAAAAGTTTCTCAGTAGAACCATTTTCCTGTGCTACTTTGATGTTTCAGAATTATTTTCTTTGCTTTCATAATAGATTATAATCAAACTTATTTACATAGACATTTAGTTTAATAAATCAGTCCCTTAACTTGAGATACTTGTAAAATAAGTAAATAAAAACCCTTGTGAAAGTAAGTAAAAAAAACCCTTGCTTAATAGAAATGCATATATACATATATATACTAAAATAGCACAATAGGTGCTACAGTGGGAGATTCATGGCAGGAGCTACCCAGAGGGAACCTTGAAAAGAACCGTTGGGCTCCATGGAGGAGATGAGGTTCCAGGTCTTCTGTCAAACGCAAGTCAGAGATCAACATAGGCATTGTCCTATGCAAAGGAAAACAAAGGCAGAAGAGACTGCCCCATCTATAGAAAGATCTAGTAATTTCTACAATAGGCCAGAAGCTCTGAGGAAGCAAGCATTGCATTGCAACTTCAGAATAAGTGAAAATCGTTTCAAATTAATCAAGTACCAGCTATGTACAAATACTGTTAGGAAAAAAAAATAGTTTTCACATTAGAATTTGAAAGCAATTACTTTTAAGCTGCTAAAGTTCTAATTGTATAAAGAAGACCAACAGGAACTAAATGTTTTTGCTCCAGGGAGCTGGGTTGGCATGGCCAAGTCATTGTGTGTGGCACTAGCATTCCATATCAGAGCGACAATTCCAGTCCCGGCTGCTTTGCTTCCAATCTGGTTCCTTGCTAATGAGCCTGAGGAGGAGGCAGAAGATGGCCCAGGTGCCTGGTCCTCTGCCATCCATGTGGGAGATCCAGAGGGAGTTTTGGCTCCTGGCTTTGGCTTGGTTCAGTCCTAATCATTGGGTTCATTTCAGTAGTGAACTAACACATAGAAGATGTTTCTCTGTCTTTCCCTCTTATCTCTGTCATTCTGCCTTTCAAATACGCACTTAAAAACATTTTGCTTCAAAGAACCATAGTTTTGCTTGGTGCCAAAAAGAAGAGAATGACTTCAATCATCTTTTAAAAGCATCTCTATTTTGCCATTTGGTGGTTTTCAAGTTGAGGAAAGCCCCATTTAATTTTATAAAATGAGGACAAATATGCTGACTTATTAGTTAAAAAAAGAGAACAAATGTAATAATAAAATGATGATACAAAATTAATGGTTAGTGTATAACTTTGGGAATATGTTAGTAATTTTTAAATTTAAAACCAGGTAGACTACAAGCATTAAAACTAAGGTCTTTATGACAGTTATAGATTTTTGCTGTTTTGCTAAGTAATATAAATTTTAGTGTTATCTTAGTGTATTCCTCTGTCTCTTATTGTGGATAAGAGCCTGTCATTTTAATCTTGTGATGATAAAGTAAATTGAAAGGACGTCATTGAAAAAACTAAAAGAAAAATAAGAAAGGAAAGAGAGGGTGGAAGCCAGGGAGAGAGGAAGGGAAGGTGGAAAGTATCATCATATTCTTCAAACTGTATATATGAAATACATGAACTCTGTTCCATTTATATAATAAAAACAAGAGCTTATCATTTTACTGTGAATATTAGAAAAATCAAACACTTATATTCAGGGCTATGCAAACAAGAAACCTGAGTCTTGTATAACAATTTACTATAAAATAAAAACAGAAGTAGTGCATATTTATTCAAAGAAATTAAATTCAGGGGTGAATCGTATTTTTCCAATTGGAAAGCAAAGACAGGAAGTCATTTTAAAATAAAAGTTTCTTTGTTCTTATTCCTAAACTACTGATACCTTTTTAGATGTCCAGGTTTTCTCCTCATCCCCCTTCCTGTTACTTGAGACATCTTGAGGCCACCCAGATCTCTCCTTTGGAAATCCAAGCTCCTGGCGCCACACAAACCTAGTGCTGCCTGTCCAGGCTCTCCTGCCCTGCCCAACGCAGGGGTCAGTTGGAGGCCAGCACACTGCCCCAGCACATGACACTCTCTGCCCTGGGCTGGCTCCATTCTCTATTGCTCAACTGGCTTAGGCAATAAGAAGGGCAGCCTTGCTCTGTCCTATTAGGGAGGTAACATCAATGTCCCTGGGACAGAGACCGGGCTCCTTTTACCTTGAACTTGAATGAGCTTCAGTTGAAACTCATGAATACCTCTTTAGACATGAGCAACTTCCAGAAATGAGGCAACTGGGGAAGTATTTACATGTAATAGTGAATTCCACCTCGACCATATCTGGACGCCTCTATTCTCCTTCCCTCTTTGGGCTGCTTCCGGTGAGGACTTTAAAATGCACAGTGCATGTCTCTAGAACAGGACTGAAGGGCAGGCAACACAGGCCTCAGAATCAGCCCTTAAGGCATTCGGATCTGGCTCAAGAGCCCATGAGAATATTTTAGGCATGGAAAGCTAAGACACTCTGGAAAAAACAGAAGACCTAAATGAAAGATCTCTGCGAGTGAGATCCCAGTGGAAAGAACGGGGCCATCAAAGAAGGAGGTACCTTTCTCTGAAGGGAGGAGAGAACTTCCACTTTGACTATGGCCCTGTGGGAATAAGATCGAAGTCGGCGAACCCTAAAGGCTTCCATAGCCTCGGCAACTCATGACCAGAGCCTACTGACGCCATAAACAAGAGTGTCAAATTGTTAAATTAACATCAGGAGTCACTGTGTACTTACGTCTCATGTGGGATCTGTCCTTAATGTGTTATCCAATGTGAAGTGATGCTATTACTAGTACTGAAACAGTATTTTTACACTTTGTGTTTCTGAGTGGGTGCAAACTGATGAAATCCTTACATAGTATATATTGAATCGATCTTCTTTATATAAAGATAATTGCAAATGATTAAAAAATCTTGGTGTTAAACTGGAAATTGCATAGACAATTAATCAATTTTTTTTAAAAAAAATCATGTAGGATCTCTGTCCTTAATGTGCTGTACATTGTGAATTAATACTATAACTAGTACTCCAACAGTATTATCATTTTGTGTCTCTATGCGAGGGCAAACCGTTGAAATCTTTACGTAATATGTACTAAATTGATCTTCTGTGTATAAAGAGAATTGAAAATGAATCTTGATGTGAACAGAAGGGGAGAGGGAGCGGGAAAGGGGAGGGTGGGGGGAGGGAGGGAAGTTGTGGGGGGAGGGGAGCCATTGTGGTCCATGAGCTGTTCTTTGGAAATTTATATTCTTTAAATAAAAGCTTTATATTAAAAAAAAAAAAAGTGGAAAAAAAAAAGTGGAAAAAAAAAAAGAGTCACATCACTATTTTTATTCCTTGTTAAATCTATTCATGTGGAATCATCTTTTAAGAAGCACGTTTGTTGAAAAAAAAATCTACATTGTGTCCCATGATACTGCTGACTGAGAGCAAGTGCACTGACCACGGACTACGCAGGGCTTGAAAAATGTCATAGGAATCATCTCAATGAATCTGAGTGACCCTTCGAGGTATCATTGAATTCTCAGCATTACAGATGGCAAGAGGGATGCTGGGAGAGGTTAGTAACTTGCTCAAGGTTTAACAATACTAAGCCAAGTTAAGCTTGGCTACTACATTTGGACCCTTCCTTCTTGATTGCTATTAGAGCCTGCTACTGTTACTAACCTTACAAAAAGCATAAAAATATTATAAAAACTATAAAATCCAGGGCAGGCACTGCAGCATATGAGGTTAAGTCTCCACCTGCAGCACCAGCATCCCATATGAGTGCTGGTTCAAGTCCCAGCTGTCTACTTCTGATCCAGCACCCTGCTAATGGTCTGGGAAAGCAGGAAAGATGGCCCAAGTGCTTGGGACACTGCATCAACGTGGAAGACCTGGAAGAAGCTCCTGGCTGTCCAGCCATCTGGGGAGTGAACCAGCAGATAGAAGACCTCTTTTTGTCTGTAACTCTGCTTCTCAAATAAATAAATAAACCTTTAAAAATTATACAGTCCCTCTTACTTATGAGAGGATAAGGATCATACATGACATAAAACTGTAACCACATGTACATAAGAGAAAATTCCATCCAAATCTTGGTCATTTTTTCAACTAGTTTATACATGGCTAAGATTTTGCACTCGAATACATTCCTGGCCTTGCCTTTGTCCAATGACAGGGCCTCAGAGGACAGTAGGTAGCAGTGCAAGTTCAAGAAGGGTTCCTGCCACCCATGTAAGAGACTTGGATTGTATTCCCAGCTCCCATTTTTCACTTCCCTGCCCATTGAAAATATGTGTGGAGTAAACCAGTCAATGGGAATAGTCTGTCTCTTCTCTCTGAGGATAAATAAATAAAAACTGAAATAGGACCAAACACCCATCCGAAAACCTGACATGTAAGAAAAAAAAAATTAAAAACAAGGAATTGACAAAGGTCACTATGAGACAGAGGACTCTAAGAAAATGTTATGATTGATGCCATCAGACAACTAAGATATTACATGATGAAACTAGTGAAACAGAACATCACAAAGTCCCACAAGGCAAATCAAAAGGGGTGATAATCTGGGAAATTTAAACAATGGCTGTGAATATAATAGAGCACAAGAGTAGGAATGTTGAAGTGACATTGGAATAGAGAAAACCCAGTGGGATTTCCATGGAGAACAAAGTAAAACCATAAACAAAATAAAAAAGTGGGATAGAAGTCAGTATTTCCCTAAATTGAAGGATCTAAGTTTCCAGAGTGGGAGAAGCCATCCAGCATCAGTACAATGGATTCAAAGGGCCACACATCATGGCCTGCCCACCTGGCTGTCTTCAGAACACTAAAGAGTGTAGAGAATAAACAGAAAGTTAGCAAAGCCTCTGGTGGGTAGACTTGAGAGCAGGCCCACACACAAATCAGGAAGAAATTATACTTCAACACAATACTTGGAATTTCAAGTGAAATGAGCAATCTCTTTAACAAACTGAAGGAAATCAATTTCCAACTGTTAGTCTACATGCAAGTTTTCAAGAATATATTTTAATATATGCACTACCCCAGAACAAAAATTCCACCAAAAAGAGAAGTCAGAAGAAAGAGGACTGAGGAAATAGCCCATCTGTCAATGTAGAGACAAAGAGAATTTCTACAAAAAGATGGAAAGGAAGTCTCAGGGTGAGAATTATGCAACAGGCCAGGGTGGGAAGGGAGGGAGCAGAAATCAATCAGGAGTGCAGGAGATTTAAGGAAATGATTATTGTAACCAGGAGAAACATAAGTGTACCAGGAAGAAAGTCATCATTATGTAATTCCTGGCTCAGTAAGGAAGAAAATTCATAATAATTATGAAAACAATCCGAAGTATTAAAAAAGGAACTATACCAATGGGACTGGTACAAGAGAAGTATGTTTGTGGAGGTGGTGGGTGACTGTGGAATGGTATTGCATGTGGTAATATAAAAGCTAATTCTTTCTTTTCTACACAAGGAAATCAAAGATTAATGTTGAAAGTAATTTTGTTAAAAAAAATCAAAGAATAGTATTGTATCTGGAAATAGTTCAAAGCATTTTCTTCTAGAAAGAGGTGTGGAGAATGAGAGTTGGCAAAAAGAGAGCAATTATCTCTCCCTCTTTTTGTAATACTCTCCTTTTCCAATAATAAACATTCATTAGATAATCAAATATATTTTTAAAAGATTATATATGAACCGAATGGTGGTTAATAAATGCTCATCAGTCCTTTACTTTGTCTTCCACATTATGTTTCCTACCTTCATCCTAGTAGCTTTTCTACATCTTCTTTATTCTTTTAAGAATTTGCTGGGAAACATGACTTCAAGACACCACTTTATTTCCTAGTTCCCCGAAGAATCAGTCCATCTAATGCATAGTCTCAATGTCTTTACAAAACTCTTCCTGAAAACCAGCTCTGCCTTTCTTTTTGAGATTCTCTTTGTAAAGAATGCTTCCCTGTTCTGTCCGTGGCCAACCCCTTCCACTGTGAGCTTACTGTATACAATGATTGGTTTGGGCTCCTACTGAAGTTAGACCATAGGTAATGTTGCCTATCATTGATCAAGCATTACTGGTCCAGGATGAACGCTGGATGCAAACTGGGCCAATCCTATCTCAAACTAGTATTAGTGATATGTTTCTTTTCCAACAGGAAGACAAGAATCGAGAGCTATGTGGTGATTAGGAATCCAGGATATAGGCTAGGCGGTCTGTAGAGAAGACTGGATTTCCTCATCTAATACATTTCACTTTTAATACCTTTTCCAAAGAGGGAACTTGATTACGTTAGGTCACAAAGTATTAGTGAGAGTTTAGCTCCTTTTTAGAATATTGAGGATATTTAAAATACCCAGAAATGTTTTAGAATGATCATTTCCAAGCAGTATCAAATTAAATGCTTGACAAATGAGTGTTCTAAATAAGCAGCTCATTTCACCTTAGACACAATCACACACAAATATTGCCCTCTATGAAGCATAGTTATATAGGAGTCATCTGGACAAAATGGAGCTATCCTGCATTCCTTTTTATGACTATGATGTTCAGCACTCCTTTGTTAGAGTTGGAAAGGGCGGAGGGGAGGGATCTTCCATTTGCTGCTCACTCCCCAAATGGCCTCAGTGGCCAGGGCTGGGCCAGGCTGAAGCCAGGAGCTTCATCCAGGTCTCCTCCATGTGTGACAGGGCCCAAGTACTTTGTTCGCCTTCTACTTTTTTTCCCAGGCCAGCAGCAGGGAGCTGTATTGAAAGCAGAGTATCTGGGACATGAACCAGTGCCCAAATAGGATGCCAGCATTGAGGTGGCAGCTTTATCCACTACACCTTTATAGCACATGTATGAACCTCACTTCAATTTCTCAACTGTCTCTAATAACGTAATTCCAGGGAAAATTTTCATGCTTTACAAAATAAGATTTTCTTAAAATAAGCACAAAAAGGGAAGTATAAAATAACTAAAGTAGGCACTCCTGAAGAGGATAATGGCTTCAAAAAGAATCCCTTAGAATACCAAAACCTGAACAGAAAAAAAAAATTATGGCTGTCATAAGAGGATCCATGCATAACTAAATTGAAATAGATGAGATCAGGAGCCCAGTGACTTTGATTCCTAATCATCCATTTCTAAAATTTAAAAATGAACAAGACTGGACTTTGACCTGGGGTCAAGTTTTCTTTTGCAGGCTTATTACTTATGCATCACTACTATAGTCAACTTTAGAATGATTTGTACCCTCCAAGATTTTACCTTTTCCTCTAAGACCCCTTAAGCCCTTAAATTGTTAATACTTTTTTTAAAAAGATTTTATTTTATTTATTTGAAAGTCAGAGTTACAGAGAGGAAAGGCAGAGAGAGAGAGAGAGAGAGATCTTCCATCCGTTGGTTCACTCCTCAGATGGCTACAACAGCCAGAGCTGCACCGATCTGAAGCCAGGAGCTTCTTCCAGGTCTCCCACGTGGGTGCAGGGGCCCAAGGATTTGGGCCATTTTCTACTGCTTTCCCAGGCCATAGCAGAGAGCTGGTTGGGAAGTGGAGCAGCCAGGACTACAACCAGCGCCCATATGGGATGCCTGCGCTTCAGGCCAGGGCTTTAACCTACTGTGCCACAGTGCCCGCCCCAAATTGTTAATACTTTTAGTGACTTCTACAAGTTTTTAAAATATTGGTGTTCTCATTGCAAAATACATTAGTTGGATGTCATACATAAAATTGCATTAAATTATTTACATAATTTTGCTATATAATTCTATGCATATCAAAATGTCAACATCAAAAAATTTTTCTTTTGTTTGGAATTGGACTAAGATCTTTTTGCCATTGCTTGCCAGTTCCCAGTCATTTGCTTTGAAAATCTAGAATATTATTTCCAGTTCAAGATATCTCTGTCAAGCATGATACAAACATACTTTGGAAAGTCTAGTGTAATGGTACATAGAAAAGAAAGGAAACTTAGAGGCACTGATGCGTAAATGCAGATGATCAAATAACCTTGGCATTGATTCTTTATATAGCATCTGGTAGCACCTGCTACCATTTCCTCATTTTAATTAAGAAGCAGAAACATGACATTAGAAGTTACTGTCTTAATGTCATAGACAGATAGTAAAAGAACAAAGACCAAATTCATGTGTCTTGATCCTGAACTTTGGAAGAGATGTTATAGGTAATTTAATCTCATTAAATTCTTTTTCAAATGAGGAAACAGTTTCAGATTTCTCATACATGGCTTGGTTTTCAACATCTTAACCATAAGATCATTTGAACCCATCTTGCTAATAGAGAAAATGAGGCACTGAGTATTCTCATTCAACATCACTCAACAAATGTGTAGCAGAGCTAGATTTAACTCAAAGCTCTCCAGTGCCACAGAGCGCATCATTTTTATACTGAGGAACTAACATCAGGGGAAACTCCAAGAGATTTCATGAAGCTTCCTCCCTAAGTTTTGTGGGGAGAAACCGTAAAAAGTAGAGACAAGAATGACGAGTTCTGGGTTAAGAAGGTGAAAAGGGTTTAAGGAACAAATTTATTCCTTTGAAGCCCTACTGGGCATTGACTGTACTCCAGACTCTGAGCATGACACTGGGATACAAACATCAATAAAATAGGATTTTGGAAAAATTCTGGACTTATTGAGAATAGACGGTAATATAATAGAAGGGCTTCAGTGGATAACAACATTTGCTAGTCCCATGAGTGAAAGGACAAAAGGAATAGAAAGAATGGCATTTATCATTTCAGAGGCAGGAATGGAGTGATGTTTGGAAAGCTAAGAGACAAGTGTTAGGGAAGTAGCAAAAAGCAAGGAAAGTGGGTGGAAACCAGGCCTTTAAGTTCCTTGCATGCTATTTTTTTAAAAAAATTTTTGACAGGCAGAGTGGATAGTGAAACAGAGAGAGAGACAGAGAGAAAGGTCTTCTTTTGCTGTTGGTTCACCCTCCAATGGCCGGCGCGCCACAGCCACTGCACCGCGCTGATCCAATGGCAGGAGCCAGGTGCTTATCCTGGTCTCCCATGGGGTGCAGGGCCCAAGCACTTGGGCCATCCTCCACTGCACTCCCGGGCCACAGCAGAGGGCTGGCCTGGAAGAGGGGCAACCGGGACAGAATCCGGCGCCCCGACCGGGACTAGAACCCGGTGTGCAGGTGCTGCAAGGCAGAGGATTAGCCTAGTGAGCCACAGAGCTGGCCCTTGCATGCTATTCTAAAGAGCTTTAGAACTTGATTCTGAAAGCCGAATACAATTACTAAGAAATATAAATACAGGGAGCAGCAGGATAAGAATTTGCACTTTCAAAAGATCACATGAAAATCAATAAATTGGGATGAGAAGCTCAGCCAGAGGACTAACAGCACAGTCATGGGAAGGAAAAAGACCCTGAACTAGAACTTGTGTTTGTCCTGATGAAGAGAAGTTGGCCCATTGGAGACAGTGTGGACAAGGGAGGAACGCACCCCCAGTGTGCAATTGCAGCCCCAGCAGAGAGGGCTGGAATGGAAGGGGGAAGACTGAACCATTGTGAGTGGGTGTTATTGATGGCACTCTGTGATACAACAGTGGGGGAAAAAGAAGAGAGGTAATAATATCTAGATAACAACTGAAGCTAACGGTTTACTAAAAGCAAATACAAAACACTCAAGGTCAATGGCACCAAAGAACATAACACTTCTTTATATTGGCTCTGGTTGAAATGGGAAATATAAAATGAAGCTAACAAGGAGCAAAGCAGACTGCAAGAGAACCCACAGACTTCAACTTGTATTAGGAAATATTTGATCTCCTTACTTCTCTTTCCTCACACCCTTCAACTGACAGCTTGCTATCCCTGGGTCAGCAGTTGCCTCCTTGAACAGCTTTCAAGGTAATGCATGGTAAGGAAGCACTTCAGTGTCATGAAGCAGGAGAGAGGAGAAGATAAGAGGGTAAGACAAGAGAGCAAAGGTCAAGAGACAGGCTGAGCTGCAAAGAGACAGGCAAATAGGCAGGAGACACCGCTAATTCTATGTACGTAGTCCAGATCCAGGAACTGCACTCAAGTGAAGACTCTCGTGAGGAAGCAGCAACATATAAAATACGAAATTATTATATAATCTTGCCTGGTGGTAACCATTCATCGATTATCACTGTCTAAAATGTAAGTTTATTCTAACAGTTTAAAGATTTAAGATAAAGAGAATATATACCTATCCATATATATATATATATAATGTATATATATATATATAATGTATGTATAGTATAGTAAAAACAAAGAAACTTTTCCAAGAAATAATCTGAGTAAATTGTGTATCTAAAAAGCATCACTACCCTTTGTCCCAAAGGGTAAGCAAGGAAGGGAAATATTCTCATTTTATTTTGGCAACTATTTTAAGATTATCTGTAATGACTAAAGAATTCACAAAAATGTGTCAAGTACCAGAATATCTCTGGTAAGGAAACTGACCACTAATCATCTTTTAGTTCCATTTCCAGCATTGAGCTAATTTGGACAAACAAAATACCCCTTGACTGTCAGATCAGAATAATCAGTAATAAATGTTTATCTGTAGCAACTTTCCTGGTAGGGATATCAAAGAACACTCAATCAAAAAGGACACTAAAAGGACACTAACTATGTACAAGGTTTTTTTGTTTGTTTGTTTGTTTGTTTGTTTTTTGACAGGCAGAGTGGACAATGAGAGAGAGAGAAAGGTCTTCCTTTACCATTGGTTCATCCCTCAATTGCTGCTACAGCCAGTGCGCTGCATGGATCCGAAGCTAGGAGCCAGGTGCTTCTCCTGGTCTCCCATGCTGGTGCAGGGCCCAAAGCACCCGGGCCATCCTCCACTGCACTCTCAGGCCACAGTAGAGAGCTGGACTGGAAGAGGAGCAACCGGGACAGAATCCGGCACCCTGACCAGGACTAGAACCCAGTGTGCTGGCGCCACAGGTGGAGGATTAGCCTATTGAGCCGTGGCACCGGCTATGTACAAGTTTGATCTGGCACAAAACAAATTCCAGGGAACAGGCATTTGGAACCTGTGGATGGGACACTTGCATTCCACACTGGGGTGCTTGGGTTCCAGTTCTGACCCTGCTTCTGGCTTCAGTTTCCTGCTGATGTGCACTCTAGGAGGCGGCAGCTGATGCCACAAATACATGAGTTCCTGCAACCCATGTGGGAGACTCTGAGTTCCCAGTTTTGGCCTGCCCAGCCACAACTGTTTGGAACATTTGGGGAGTGAGCCAGCAGATGGAAAAATCAATCAATCAATCAATCAATCAATCTCATTGTCACTCTTGCTCACTTTCTCTGCCATTCAAACAGAATGAAAACATTTAAATAAACTTCGACTATTTTAATTTCCCAAATAATTTCTATTATATATACATTATCTTCTATTAGTATTAACCAAAAGACAGTTCAGTTATCAGAATCTCACTCTAATTTAATGATTGAACTATTCAGAATTTAAGGATTAAAATTGCTGCCATAATTGGTATAAAAGTTGAAGAGATCTCATCTCCTTAGCCATTGATAGGAATCTCTAATTTGTTTTTGAAGCCTCATTGTCTCCCCAACGTTAAGAAGTCTGACTGGTATTTCAGCTTCTCAACTTCAATTTCCTGTTCAGTAGATTATTATTTCTGGCTCCTCTATAATGGACCTACATATTTATTGAAAACAGGAGGGATGAAATAGGACCCTGAGAAAGGATAAACCTTAAGGAGAATGACACCTTTCTTTGTTTAGATGGTCTCTTCAAAAGTAGCTAAAGGGTGAACAATGAAGTTAATAAAAATAGCTTCATAGACCAGAGGTAGAAAATAGAACAGTATTTCTTTTGTATTGCTTTTATCATATTTCACAATCAAACCCCTTAAGAATCAATTGGAAGTAATTTTAAAAGATCCAAATCAATAGATATTTTGAGTTCATGGACTGGAATAATCAATATGATAATACTTCAAAAAGTTCATGACAAATGAAAATATTCTAGCGCAAAACTTTAAATCTGCGCATTTTATAATGTCCATTTTCATGAACTTTTTGAAGATGCATATATTGTTAAAATGTCTATACTACCCAAAGACATCTACATGTTCAATGCATTCTCTCAAAATACCAATATATTCTTCACAGAAATAGAAAAAAGTAAGAAAATATGGACCCAATAAAGACTCCAAATATGTAAAGCAATCTTGAACAAAAAGAACAAAGCTGAAGTCATCACACTTCTTAACTTCAAAATATACTACAAAGTTATAGTGGTACTGGTATAAAATTGACACATAGAACAATGGATCAGAATAGAGGAAGAGCCCAGAAATAAACTCATGCACTTAAAATCAGCTGAGTTTCAAAATCACCAACAACACACAATGAGGAAAAGACAGTATTTCCAATAAATGGTGTTGTGGAAAACGGATACATAAGCAGAAGAATGAAATCAGAACCCTACCTCAGAATGAATGAAATCAGGACCCTCAAAAATGGATTAAAGAATCAAATATAAGATCTATTACTATCCAACTACTAACTGTGTAGATGAAAATCTTCATAACATTGGGCTGGGAAATGAGTTTTGGGATATGACCTCGAAATCATAGGCAATACAAACAAAAACAGACATAAAGGATTATATCACACTAGAAAATCTGCACAGTCAAGAAAATAATCAACAGAGTCAAAAGACAACCCACGGAATAGAAAATATTTGTAAACTATGCATTTGATAAGGGCTTAATATTCAAAAATATATAAACAACACAACACACTAGCAAGAAAAGAGATAGCCCAATTAAAGTTAGGCATGGGCAGATGTTTAGCCTAGCCATGGAGACAGGCCCATCCCACATCTGAGTACTCGGGTTCAATGGTAGACTCTAGCTCCTGACTACAGCTTCCTGCTAATGCATATTCTGGGAGGCCGTGGTGATAGCTCAGTGACTGGGTTCTAGTCTACCCCCAAGAGAAAGCTGGAATGAGTCCTCAGCTCCCAGATTCAACCCTAGCTTCGCCCTGGCCGTTGTGGGGATTTCAAGAATGAACCAGTGGATGGAAGTACACTTTCTCTATCTCAAGTAAATAGTGAAAACATAAATAAAATGATAAAAAAAAAAAAGAGTGAGCAATTAGCTTAGCAGTTAGGTGCTTACATCCTGCATCAAAATGTCGGGGTCCAATTCCTGGCTCTGGCTCCTGACTCCAGCTTTCTGCTAATGCATATTTTGGTGCAAAAAATATTTTAAAATCCATGCCTTTTTAAAAAGATTTGATTTATTTTGAAACACAGAGTTACAGAGAGGCAGAGCCAGAGAGAGGTCTTCCATCTGCTTGTTCATTCCCCGAATGGCCACAGGGGCCGGAAGAAGAAGCCAGGAGCTTCTTCCAGGTCTCCCACATGAGTGCAGGGGCCCAAGCACTTGGAACATCTTCCACTGCTTTCCCAGGCCACAACAGAGAGTTGGATTAGAAGTAGAGCAGCTGAGTCCCGAACCAGTGCCCATATGGGCTGCTGGCACCACAGGCAGTGGCTTCACCTGCTACACCACAATGCTGGCCCATCCAAGCAGATTTTTCCTTGCATACATTTTTCTTTTCATGAACATTCTGAACAGCCCTTGTATGCACAGATTTCAATTTTTTGTGACAAAATAAACTTGGCTATTATCTTCATTTCCCATAAACTTTTGAAAGAAACCTTGGGTGTGGAATCTACAGAAAATTCATCACATTGAAGTACAGTAGAATGGAAATTCTCAATGGCTGGGGAAGTTCGTGGGGGACAAGAGATTTTAGTCACTGAAGGCAAAATTATAGTTAGGAAGCACAAGGTCACACAATCTATTACACAGCATGGTGGCTAATGTTAACAATAGTATATTGTGTTCTGGAATGTTAAGAGAATGGATACTAAGTGTTTTTGTCAAAAAATTCTAATTGTGTAAGATAATTTCTAAGATAATAACCTAAATTTAGCCATTTGACAAAGATACAGGAACTTATACTTCAAAACATCATGCTGTACATGTTAAATGTAAACAATATCACCTGTCTATTAAAAGAGAAAAATAAAAAGTGAATAAATCAAGGATGGAAAAACATATGGTATCAAAACCTTGAAATTATTGTGCAGCTTTTGTTTTAAAAGCATATATGAGGGTATTTCAAAAAGTTCATGGGAAATGTAATTAAAAGATATTTTTATTGTGGTAAAAAACTTGAAATCCATGTATACAGGGGATTTTTCAAACAGTTCATGGAAACTGTGTGTTACCAAAACAAAATAAAACAAAACAAACAAACAAAAAAACACTATGCATGAGTTCCAAATTATTTCCACCAAAATAAATTTTTCATTCCATTAAATTTTGCCATGAAGCATCCTAAAATATGATTTTGTCAATGTAAAAATTAAATTAAAAATGATAGCACAGATAAGAAAACATTTTTAACACAAGAACTCAGATATGCACCTATCTCAGGAGATATCTAGAATATCTAAATAGGAAGTTGAGCATATATTTCTAATAGCATTTATTTAAGTTTATTAAAATATATGTTTTCAGGCCGGCGCCACAGCTCACTTGGCTAACCCTCCACCTGCGGCGCCGGCACACTGGGTTCTAGTCCCGGTTGGGGCACTGGATTCTGTCCCAGTTGCTCCTCTTCCTGTCTAGCTCTCTGCTGTGACCCAGAAAGGTAGTGGAGGATGGCCCAAGTGCTTGGGCCCTGCACCTACGTGGGAGACCAGGAGGAATCACCTGGCTGCCGGCTTTGGATGGGCACAGTGCACCCGCCGCAGCATGCCAGCCACGGCAGCCATTTGGGGGGGTGAACCAATGGAAAAGGAAGACCTTTCTCTCTGTCTCTCTAACTCTGCCTGTCAAAAAAAATATATTTGTTTTCAGTAATACATCAATTTAGAATAATTCCCAACTCCAAGATTCTACAATCTGATTATTAAGATATTTCTATATTTAGCAAGTGGAAAGACACCTCAATTTGTTCACAATAGCCAATTTTATTTCATATTTTCCAATTTTCTATATTTTTCATTTATAAAACAATTAGTTTTTAGATGTAACTACCAAAAAGTATCAATTTCTTAAACGCTTTGTGCATGTTACAGTTACAATATGCAGATTTTAAAAAAAGATTTATTTATGTGAGAGGTAAAGTTACAGAGAGTGATAAGGAGAGACAGAGAGAAAGGTCTTCCATCTGTTGGTTCCCTCCCCAAAAGGCCATAATGGCCAGAGATGCGCCGATCTGAAGCCAGGAGTCAGGAGCTTCTTCCTGGTTTCCTACATGGGTGCAGGGGCCCAAGGACTTGGGCCATCTTTTACTGCTTAACCAGGCCACAGCAGAGAACTGGATTGAAAGAGGAGTAGCCGGGACTAGAACTGGTGCCCATATGGGATGCCGGCGCCATAGGTGGAGGATTAACCTACTGCACCACAGCACCAGCTCCTATATGAAGATTTATCTCCCCTTGTGGTTCTTTTTTATTTTTAAAGGATTATTTGAGGCCAGAGTTGTGGTGTAGTGGGTAAAGCCTCTGCCTGCAGTGCTGGCATCCCATACGAGTGCTGGTTTGAGCCCCAGCTGCTCCACTTCTGATCCAGCTCTCTGCTATGGCCTGGGAAAGCAGTAGAAGATGGCCCAAGTCCTTGGGCCCTTGCATCCCTGTGGGAGACCTGGAAGAAGCTCCTGGCTCCTGGCTTTGGATCGTCACAGCACCGGACAACTGGAGAGTGAACCATTGGATGGAAGACCTCTCTCTCTCTCTGCCTCTCTCTGTAAAATCTGAAAGATTTATTTATTTGAAAGGCAGAGTTACAGAGAGGCAGAGGCAGAGAGACAAAGAGAGCTCTTCCATCCATTGGTTCACTCCTAAGATGGCCACAACGGCCAGAGGTGCACCAATCTGAAGCCAGGAACCAAGAAGTTCTTCCAGGTCACCTAAGCGGGGGTGGAGCCCAAGATTTCGGGCCATCTTCTATGGCTTTCCCAGGCCATAGCAGAGAGATGGATCAGAAGTGGAGCAGTTGGGACTCGAATCAGCGCTCATATGGGATGCCGGCACTGCAGTTGTTGGCTTTACTCTCTAAGCCACGTTGCCAGCCCCTCCTTTGTGGCTATTATTAATTATCAAGTTACCTGCAAAATAGAAGTGAAATTCTGTAATTACTCAATATGTTGAGCACACCCCAGAGATTAGGGAGGAAATTACAAAGGTGCTTTATAAGATTATTATTTCTACTTTCATCCAAATTGTGAAAATTGGATTTAAAGTGGATTTTATAAAACAATTAAGAACTCTGTCATGAGAAACACAAAAAGCCCAATATCCAGGAGTTGATCTGATACTGTCAGTTAGGCCTTGCTATTTCCAGATACTGGCCTGGTGCTCTCAGATGGCCTTAGTGTTCTCGCCTTGAACATAAGGAATTTCATAGAACATTAACTTTAGACAAGGACATTCTGTGATCGTGATGAGTCAAGCAAGGCCAAGCAAGACCCCCTCTGTAACCACCTGTGGATGCTGTTAAGGAAGAGAAAGTGGAATAACATTGGTTCCTGGCACTTACAATGAGTTAGGAACTCCAGGTTAAACACATCTCAGGTCCACCCACAGCTAACTGTTGGACCTGAGCCATCTATACCTACCTATTAACATTGGGAACTGGGCTGGACCATAATTTCTGGAACAAAAAATCACTAATCCTTGTAATAGCTATGAGTTTAGACTCTTTGGCTTCCTGAACTTGCCCAATCTCTTTCTTGAAAATTCCTGATGCACCAGTCACAACACGTGATAAGCAAGAAAGGCTGTTAACAGTTTAGCTTTTTAAAGCTTCAGAGTACATATTCAAAGCTGCTTGAATTTTTTGTCTCCTGGATTACAATCCTAAAGACCCAAAATAAATATATGTTTTTGTTCATAACTATGTTGGCTTTTTCTTGGTCTACAGCACAGACCAAACATGAACATCACCCAAGTCATAGATAGCCATACATTCCTTTCCCACCTAACATAAATATCAGCTACTGCTTTATCCATCACAGCTTTAACCTCAGTCTAATCCTCCCCATCTCAGATAAGATGAAGATATTTAGTTACAAAATCACCATGCTCTGCCTCCTGACAACATTCAATTCAGAGAAAACCTCTGTTTTCCTTGATGTTTCCAATATTCCTCTTCACCCTCACCTCCACAACCCATCAAAGTGCAGAGCCCGTAACAGTCCTACTAACACATACATTTTTACTGGATCACCCTTGATTCCTTGTGACATTCTCCTCTATCTTTGCAATAAATAAGATTCTTCTTGGTCCACTATGAGTATGCTCCTGGTACTCTTTGACAAAAAGACATTGGCAGAAACAAGGTACCTAAAAAGCTTGGCTGTGGATATCATTGACATCAGGAGACTGATATATTTGGTAGCAGATGTTATCAGAATATTCCACAAGACCAAATACAACTTGAAAGATGGACAAGTCGAAGATGCCATAGTGATGAACAACAGAAGAGATTGTTATGGGTGCATAAAAAAGACTTGGGACAAAGATTTTAAGTTAGAGGACTGTGCCAAGCACAGAAGGAAGGGTAGCTGAGATGAGGAATGGAGCCCAGCATGGCAGAGGGAGAGATCACCTGCTGAAAGGTCCAGAAGCACCTAAGAGCTTCATTACTATTCGGTATCAAGAGAAGGTAAAACTGAGTGTTGGGCCTACATCCCACATCCACGTGCCCAGGTTCAATTTCCAGTTCTGAATTTTAACTACAGCTTCCCACTTATGCACACCCCAGGAGACAGTAGATGATAACTCAAATAGTTGGGTCCCTGGAACCCACGTGCAAGACCTAAATGGAGCTTCTGGATCTTGGCTGTAAGCCCAGCTTAATCTAGGCTGTTACAGGCATCTGATAAGTGAACTAGCAGATGAGAGTGAACTCTACTGAATTAAGAGAGAGAAGAAATTTTAAATCCATATCATCAAAATTTCATTCAGAGCAAGTCTCAACTGCTACATTGAAGATATATTCTTCTTGATGCAAAGAGGACATCAAAAATAGGATAATATAATTAATGAACTATGGATCTTTCCAGCAGTTGGCTACCAAGATTATAAAAGGTGAATTGTTAAAAACTATCCAGAAGGGATTCAGACACACTGCATTAAAAAGCAGATTAAAATTTTGGGTAATCAGGGAGGTACAAGGTGCAAGGTACAGGGTACAAACAGAGATGAGGAAAACAACAAGAGTAATGGTGATAACTGCAATACAGCAATCATGATTTTCTTAAATGAAAGCATTGTGAGTTCCAAGTTCCCCATTTATGCTTATTCTTATGCATATCAATTTTGGAGAACAAGTGTGCTAAGCCTAGTTTGATTTGCTCAGCTGTTAAAACCAAGCTGTGTGCTTCAGGATAATACTTCTCACTTTTTCATTTCTAGTACTCACTTGCCAGTCCTTGCTTAAACCACAGAGGAAGGATTTAAAACTAGATCAGACCCTGAACTTGGTTCACCCCTCATAGCACGTGTCCTTTCCTAATCTTATCTTGCCCTCAACCCTTTGCCTACATAGCGTGTACTGCTATAGAGTCATGCCTGCAACCTGAACCAAATTTGGATCCCACTCCCTTCACTAGCAGTTAGTACCCAGGAGCCTGACACATTCAAGATCAAGCCTTTATGCCCCTGCCAAACTCTTTCTTGTTGAAATGTGCTGATCACATTTGAAATTATTTTCCTATTACAACTGGAATCATTACCTTTGGTGTTTGTTTGTGTTTGCTTTCATTCCCCTAGTGACATAGACAAATGTTTTATTCATCTAGAGCCCTTGTGAATGACACACAAATAAAATTTAGCAAGCATTCTTCATCTGAGCTTTTAATTGGTATAAAATGTGAGAATCCACTAAACAAAAACTTGATCCCCCTCCCAGGGATCCTGCAGCATGGCAAGACATGCCAATTCGTAATAGACAGGTATAGCAGATGGTAACATGTACACCCAGGTATTGAGAGGGAAGGTGAGGTGGTAGAAGAGTGTTAAGGAACAGTTGGAGAAAATGATACTTAAGGACTGCAGAATACAGGCCCATGTTGGGGCCAGTGTTGTGGTGCAGCGGGTTAAGCAGCTGCCTGCAATGCTGGCATCCAATAAAGGAGTGCCAGTTTGGGTCCCAGCTACTCTACTTCCAATCCAGCTGCCTGCTAATGTGCCTGAGAAAGCAATCTGGCCATTGAGGCCATCTGCGGAGTAAACCAGTGAGTGGAAATTCCTTCCTGTCTCTCCTTCTCTCTCTGATGTTCTGCTTTTCAAATATAAGTCTTTAATTAAAAAAAAAAAAAAAGACAAAACAAACACCATAGGCCCAGCTTAAGTGAGTGGAGAGGGTGTAGGGGTTCAAACTTCCCCCTCCCCTCCACAAATCGAGATCTATAAGAAAATACACAATGGAGAGAACCTACAACTGGAGGAAAAAAAGATATTTTGGTAAGGTTTTGTGCAGGGCATAAGTTCTGAAAGAACAAGGCAAGACATGAGAAAGGCGGGCACAGATGGTTCCAAAAGCCCTCAAGTAGTATATGACCTACCAAGTGCACCATGTGCCTTGAACACCTTGTGGTTCATCCTCTCAGGAATGTGTCTTGGAAGCAATATAGACTTATCCTAGGATCCGATGAAAGTTGTTTACCATTACCAGACAGAATGAATTGGAGGAAAGACCAGAGACCACCTATGGAAAAATCTAGACAGGAAATGCCATGGTTTCAGTCCAGGAGTGGCTAAGGGAGGGAGAAGTTGGGAAAGATCTCAGAAATATTTAGAGGAGACTGGGACAAATGTACAAGGTGCCATGGAGTCACTTTGGTGAGTAGTTAACTAGATGGGTTCATCAAGGATGGGTCCCAACTTTCAGGTTAGAGTAACAAGAGCTGGATCAGAAGCAAAGCAACCCGGACACGAACCAACACTCCAACATGGGCTGCCATCATTGAAAGTGGCAGCTTAATCTGCTGTGTCACTTTACCAGCCCTTAAGAACTTTAAATTATTTTAGAAGTTAAGCAATAGTTAACCTTTCCACAGCATGAACCACATTCAAGGCACTTACATAAGTATTTTAAACATTTTAACTTGCTTGTGTCGAGCAATTATCCTGAAGTCCGTACTTTTATTATTCCATTTTACAGACAGGGAAACAGGGGTATAGAATGGTTTATTCACTTGTAAAACGGGAGATCTAAATTTCAAACTAACAGAATCTGGCTGCAGAGAGGGTAGATCAAGCAATAATTTACAATGCTTCACACTGAGTCTTAGGCACTTGGAAAAATTATCAGAGTAGTATGCAGGCAGCCAGTAAAAATAAATAGCTATGGGCCAGCATTGTGGCATAAAGGTAAAGCCGCTGCCTGCCATGCCCACGTTCAGTAGGAACACCAAGTGAAGTTCTGGCTGCACCATTTCTGATCCAGCTCCCTTTTATTAGGTCAGGAAAAATAGCAGAAGATGGCCCAAGTGCTTGGGCCCCTGCTACCCACATAGGAGAACTAGGAGGAACTCCTGGCTCCTGGCTTCGGCCTGACACAGACCCTTCTGTTGTGGCCATCTGAGGAGTGAACTAGGAGATGAAAGATCTCTATCTCTCCCTCTCTCCCTGTAATTCTGACTTCCAAATAAATATATCTTTAAAAAATAAAGAATGAATAGCTATTATATTTGCTGACTCATTTCTTATCAATACAATTTACAGACTCCATGTTACACGCACACATTTTCCTCAATGCTGGGATAGATTCAGGCATAGTAAAAGACACAGCTACCTTGAGGTTATCTGTCCTTTAACTTTGAACATAAAAATGTACACAATGAATCAGAACAGGATGACAAGACTATAAGTGGAAAGGATTTTGATACTTTAAAGTTTTTGATTAATAATAAAGGGAACAGATTTCATATATTTCATATAGTTTTAAGAACATAATGATACTTTCCACCCAACCCTCCCTCCTCCTTGCTCATTTTTCTTTTAATAATATTTTTCTTTTGCAATGACATATGTTAAATTTACTTTATCATTACAAGCTCAACCCTCCACTAAATAAAGAATTCAACACATTATAGGGGGAAAAACACTACAAAACATATGGTACCCCTATCTAGGGGTTCACCAGCACACAGCTACATAGTTCTGAAGCTTAGGAGAGAGAGACTGGGGCTGTGAGGTGTTTATTTGGGTCATTTCAATACACAGATGAGGCCCTGTAAACAGGTAAGATCAGCTAAGAGGTGGGGACAGAGGGGTAGAGGGAGATCCCAGAAAATGAGCACAAATGGAAACTCAGGTTCATGATTCCAGTGCAGAGCAGGCTATGCAAGCTCACTTAACTTCTATGAACCCCAGTCCTCTCTTTGTAAAGCTCAGTGGATCTTTGCTCAAGAGTGAGTGATGAACCATCCCATTTTTAGTGTTTCACAGCTTGAGCTGTGAAAAGATGTAGACGTTGAAAGGGAATCTGAAAGTCGACTTTCTAGCCTCAAACCTCAGAAAAAGCCAGGCTTCATAGCTGCTGCTTTGCCATGGTAAATAATTATTAAGCCTTTTCTTTCTCACAAAAGGCCGTTCAGATGGTTTCAGTTGCTTTTATTTACTCCACGGGATTTCAGCTTCAGAAATGCGTTTGCTGTTACTATGTACAAAGTTCTGCATGGGAGAGTTGAGAACAAAATGGCATCTCCAATACTCCACAGGAATAGTAATGGGGTAGAGAAGATAATAGGGATGATTGTAGTTAGTTTGCTGCCTGTTTGCCTCTTAATACGTTGATTTGCTCTTTTCCTTGCTTAATTCTGTTTTTCTGAATATCATCTTGTAAAACATGGTTTTGTTGAGCTGCATTGTAATAGGACAACCATATGAGCATGCAACAAACATTTGGAAAATTTGAGTGGGAGGAAACTTTCAAGAGGTTCTCAACAAGACCATGAAGGAACCAAGGGATGGAGAGAAAAGGGGCAGTGGAAAACACCTGCACCTGCATCATTACCTGGCCACTATGTTGTCCAAACCCAGGGAAGAAGGCTGGGGAAGGAGTAAGTGGGCTGTGGAGAAATGACAACCCATACAGTCTGAGGTTAGCAAATCCGCAGCACGCCCATCATACCCAGGCTGAAACTGACTGATCTGATGGCTCACTCTGGCTCCATCTAAGAGCCTGAACACAGAAACAAGCACATCTAAGCATTGGGGAAAAGGATGAGGACATTCATGAGTGCTGGGTGGTGAAACACGGGAGCTTCATGAACTGGCTCCTTGAGATATTCCCAGTAGCTGTGAGTCCACACACTTGGCATCAAGGAAATTATAAAACCATTCTTTACTAAAAGTGATTATTAGTTTTATGAGCAGAACTTTCCTATGCTGCAAGAAAAAAAAAATAAGGAGAAAAAGGACAACTGAACCAAACCCAACCCACCCAGACATTCTGAAAATAGCAGGGTGGTTACATTCCATAACATTATCTACCTGAGGATTTCACAGACAAAATTTAAGTCACAAATCTATGTACCATTTTGTGATAAAGAGCTATCATATTTAGATTTTGATAACTTTATTTAAGATATATTTTTGAAAGTCAAGGTGTCAGAGAGACAAGGAAAGACAGAGACCTTCCATCACTGGTTCCTTTCCCAAATGCACACAACAGTCAGGTCTAGTCCAGACCAAAAACTCAAGCTGAGTCTCCCACACAGGTGGCTGAAGCCCTAGCACTTGAGCTATCATGGACAGCTTTCGCAGGCACATTAGCATGGAGCTGGATCTGTAGTGGAGCAGCTGGGACTCCAACCAGCACAATGAGATGGAATGATGGCATTGCAAGTGGCAATTTAACCCCTCTGCCATAATATTCAACCCCAATTTTGATAGTTTTAAAACAGAGCTAAGCATAAGATATGGAAGACATATTTGAAGTGATGTAAATGATTACAATATAAATGATCAATACATTTGAGTGTATTAAAATTGATTAAAATTTTAATCATAATCTTCAGTAGAAGGTCACCATTTGGGGTTAAAAAGATTTAGACAGTGTTTTCTTAATGGATACAATTTATCTACAAGGTGCTGACTAGATGTCAGTCACTAGGATCTTGCTGACACTGACACATCTCACTGCAAACTACCCCTGTCTTCATGTAATTTGCATCTCAGCCAGAAGTTCCAGCTCTAAGCAATAGCAGAAGTCTGTAAACAATGCCCTTGCCATTGTGTGTCACCCTCCCTACTGCATTGGAATTGCCCAGCTCTATGGCTGCTCAGGTGTAACTTGCCAAGCAGTTCTTGAAAGAATGAGGCTTACAGAAATTAGAGATCTAGAATTTAAATTAGGATTAATAACCTATTTCAGACAAGACAGATCAACAAGAAGTAAATCCAGGAAGTCATCGATCCTAAAACTGAGAGTTCTTCCTGTAGTTATTTGATTCTGGAATGGTTTTAATGTGCTATAGGAGGTGACAGTATTTTTTTAAGATTTCTTTATTTGAAAGAGTGATAGAAAGGAGAAGTGGGAGAACACAGAGAGAGAGAGAGACAGAGACAGAGAGAATCTTCCGTCCAATGGTTCACTCTTCAATTGGCCACAACAATCAGGGTTGGTCAGGCCAGAGCCAGGAGCTCAGAATTCCATCCAGGTTTCCCCCATGAGTGGCAGGGGCCCAAGCACTTGGACCACCTTCTACTGCCTTCCCAGGTGCATTAGCAGGGGACTGGATTGGAAGCAGAACAGCCAGGACACAAACCCTCAAGCAGCAGTGTCACCACTGCCTGGCATTATTTGCCCCAAGGAGACTTAGCATTTTAAGTGTCATTCACATGTCTGAAACGACAACAATAAGAACCTTACAGCAGGCTGGGGAAGCTACTCTGCCCAGTATCTTCTTTTCACTCCTTCCATAAATGTAACTCATCTATCCAGGCCATTTCTTCCTAAGACATCGAGGATTGATTGTGGGTCCATGGGGAATGTGTCCACAAAATCTAACCTAAGTGCTCATCATTTACTAAGTAAAGTGTTTGGTTTTTCTATTTTTAACTTTCATTTAAAGATTTAATTTCATGAGCAAAATTGAGAACATCTATAAAAAGTTCTATGAACCATTCAGCATAAAGTGCTTCTAATAGTACTCCCTTGAGCCTACCACAATGTCTGACACACAGTAGGTGCTCACTAATTTTTTTTTTCAACAGAGGCTGGCATTGTACGGAAGTGGGTAAAATCCCAAACTCAGACTACACCATTCCAATATAGGCATCAATTTGAGTCCTGGCTGCTCCAATTCCAATGCAGCTCCCTGCTAATGCGCATAGGAAAGCAGAAGATGATCCCTGCACCCAAGTGGGAGAGCCAGATGGATTTCCAGGCTACTGGTTTCAGAGTTGCCCAGCCCCAGGCATTGCAGTCGTTTGAGGAGTAAACCAGCAGAAGGAAGATCTCTCTCTCCATTCCCTCTCCCCTGCCCTGGTCTCTCCCTCTCTCTCTTGGTAACTCTGCCTTCCAAATAAATAAATCTTAAAAATTTTTTTTTACAAATTTGTCAATAAGTGGAATCTGAAAGATAGCAACGATATCATGAATTCAACCAAAGTAGTTATATTTTAGGGTTTGATCTTAAAAAAAGAA